>LR738710.1:478835398-478984920 GCA_902687465.1 Secale cereale | reverse complement strand
CCCCTCTCCGTTGGCTCTCTCCTGCACTGAACTCACCGCACGAGGGCCACCTGCACGCGCCGCCGTGGAGCTCGTCGCCGACGAGGCTCCGGCCATCTAACGCTCCGGCCACTGTGTCCACCAGCTTCACCGTCACATGTAGGTGCTGTAGGATCACTCCACGGTCCTCTGCGAGCACCGCACCGTTGTTTTCGACCTCGCCCGAACTCCGGCAGCCGCTGGACTCATCGCCGGCGTCGTTTCCGGCGACCCCGAGGCCTGCCACCACCACCACTCGACGCGGCTCACTCCCAGCTACCCGTAGGTGTTCTCCGCCGTCGTTTTGGCAGCGGGAGCACAAAACCCACACCTCACCACCGCGTTTGGCCTCGTCGGCGGCTAAACGCCGGCGAGTTAGCCCTGTTTGACCAAGGGTTTGACCCCCCTGGGTCACTGACATGTGGGCCCTGCCTGTTAGTCAAACCTAGTTTAGTGTTAATTAGTAAGTTAACTAACTATGACACTGACCAGTGGGTCCCACTGGTCAGGTTTGACCTGGGCCACCCTGTTGACTGGCTGACGTCAGCATGATGTCATGCTGACGCAGTAAAGGATTTTCTGGGATTTTTAGATTTAAAAATAATTCAGGAAATTCCAGAAAATACTGTAAACTTCAAAAAATCATATAAATTCAACAGAAGCTAAGATGGAAAAGATTTATATATGAAATTTGATCAGAAAAATCCAATCTTTCCAATGGCACCGGTTTCATGCATGTTTGAACAAGTTAACCTTGCTGTTTACATTAAAACATGTTAATGCACTTATTTAAATAATAGTTTGGGTTTCAATTTGAATCTTTGATTCAAATGGGCTCAAACCCTTCTGGTTATAGTTGCATTAGCCCAAAACACATGCATCTTGCCATATCATGAGCATGCATCATATTGTTGCATTTGTTTGTTTATTGATTGTATCGCCGATATTCTCCGTGTTAGGTCCTGCTCCCGAGGATACTTCTGCGTATCCCGCTGAAGAGCAGTACCCGACAACCACTTTGTCAGGCAAGCAATCATTGATCATTCCGATACAAACCCATCTTCTCGCTCCTGCTCTCTTTTACTGTATTAAGGCAACAGCGTGTGAACTGCTACTTGCTGCGGTAGTTGAACCCTATTCCCTTGCATGACCTGTCATTGCCACAGTAAATAGTTGAAACCCACTAACATGTGTAGGAGTTGATTGAGCCATGTGATGTGTGATCCACCATGCTATTTGATTATGTTGCCTGCTATGATTAGAGTTGTGTCAGGTCTGGTTCATCTGGGTGATGGATCAGAGTGAAATGATCATACCGGTAAAGATAGGGAAGTGTGGAACAAGTTTGGTAAAGGTATCGATGAAAGGCCATGTAGGAGTACGTGGTGGGTTGTTTCATTGGAACCGTTCATAGGACCCAAGATCTGTATGTGTGGTTCAAGTTCCAGCTACTACCATGCATTGGGCCCGAAACCAATGGACCCTCTCGGCTTATTAATTACCCTCGATCTTTGTCCAGGAGTTGCAACTAGTTTCTGGTGTTTGTAGATTACTGGTGGTCGTGCACAGCGCTGACCCTCGGGGTGGGCTGTGATGCGACAGGTACGTGGCACGGTGTACCGCTTGCCCGTTTGGTGACTCGGGAACCCTGTACACATCGTTTGGGGCCGTGAGTGACACCCCGGCCGGATCTCCCCACGGATGGAACCCAAATAGGCGATAAACCTGGACGAGATACTTGTGTAGTTAGTCAGGTCGTGGCCGACACCCTCGCTGGGCTTCCGCTTGAAGGTTGCCGAGTACATGTCGAGTAAACGGCGATAAGTGGTGGAAGCGTGTGTGAAGAAGTACACCCCTGCAGGGTTACCAATCTATTCGAATAGCCGTTGTTCGCGGTACGGACTACTTGGTTACTCTTACAGTTCATAGACAAGTTGGTGGATACTACTAAAAGCCTCAAGATAAGTGTGAGTGCCGAGGATGGCCCTTCCGTAGGATGACGGAAGAGGGTCCTCGATGGTGTATTGTTGTGGTGAGTAGAGGACTCGTGTACGTAGTAATATCTTGCAATCTGTTGAGAGTGGTAGTATAGGTTAGCCAAGAGTCAAAGCTGGCTTTCTGCTATAAACTCCACTGCCCCCTGTTGATAATGTTGCATGTATGATAGGTTCTGTTGTAAGACTTGCTGAGTACCTTTGTACTCATGTTTGCTTAATAACTGTTGCAGAGGAGAACCCTGCCCCTTCTGATGGGTTCTACATAGACGTTGACGTCGACGAGTAGCTTGTGACCCAGACGGGGATCTGGAGCTTGTGAAGGGCCTCGTAGATAGTCAGGCTACACCAAGCCTATTTTATTTTCTAAGTTGTCTGTACTCAGACATGTAGCTTTCGCTTGTGCTTGTATGACTGTATGACTTGAGTGTTGGGTCATGTGACCCCTATCTGTATGGATATGTTATGTATGGCTCTTGGAGCCTTTTAAATAAAGGACTTTGATTCATAGAGTTCTGTTGTGATGCAATGTTGTATATGCACATATTGAGCATATTGTGTGTATGATTGAAATGCTTGGTATGTGTGGGATCCGACACCTAGTTGTTTTCCTTTGGTAGCCTATCTTACAGGGAAAAGCCTCCTAGTGCTTCCAATGAGCCTTGTTTGCTTGCTACTGCTCGGAACACGTAGGCTGGCCGGCATGTGTCCTTCTTCGTTCCTGTGTCTGTCCCTTAGGGGAAATGTCACGCGTTGTTCCTTTAAGTCCATGTAGCATGCTATGACTTGGGTTCATACGTTGATGACCGACACGTCCGTTGCTGGGTCATGGATGCCTGTCTCTGTAATTTAGTGCCACTTTTGGTTTATAACTAGCCATGTCGGCCCGGGTTCTCCGTCATATGGATGCTAGCGACACTGTCATATACGTGTGCCAAAATGCGCAAACGGTCCCGGGCCAGGTAAGGTGGCACCCGTGGGGATACCGTGCGTGAGGCCGCAAAGTGATATGACGTGTTACAGCTAGATCGGTGTGACTTAGGATCGGGGTCCTGACACCAAGGTGGCCTCATCCACCCGTTTCAAGGTCGCCACGACCATGGCAGGCGACGTCGCCTCGGGAACCCCGACCTCCCCCTTCCTCCTCTTCACCACGGGCTTGAGCCTGGTCACCAGGGGAGGAGTGTCACGGGCGTGGCATCAAGGATGGAAAATGAAATCAAGGTACGTTACTTACTCATCAGCAGCAACGTACAACCTTATCCTGGCCAGGACCGCGGTGCCTCCGACCTTCTTGAGCGCGGGCCTCGTCGCGCCCTGAAGATCGGTCGGGCACGTGGCAGCCGGCTCCGAAGCAACGGCGGCTGGCGACAAGGCGGGGTGTCGCCTTGGTGAAGCGATGCCGCCTCACCCTTCTTCGGAGTTGCCCGACCGAGCCTCCGCAGAGGGGTGCCCCTGGACCTCGTAACAAGCCCTCTAGGGCGTGGAGATCCCTTGACCAAGTACTAGGCGGCGACGACAGAGAGATCTTGGAGGAGCTCACTCTGCGACGGAGGAGAAGTCCCCTCCATGTCATCCATGGTCGCCTGTGAGTCCCCCTCCTCCATCTCCTCGGAGTCCTCGCCAGAGGACACCGGCACCGGGGAGTTGGGGAGCTTCGGCGGTACGAGCCCCAGCTCATTGAAGATGGGCATGGTGGTGGCCAGCGCCACACCATCGCTGCAGCGGTACAACGGGAGGTGGGCCACCGGGAGGTCGCTCGGGTCTTTGTCGAGCAAGGTGCGCATAGCCTTGCTCAGTTCCTCGCCCGTCAAGCTCCTCGGGCACAGCCGGATGTCATCCTTCTCGCCCTTAAAATCCCACATGGGGCACGAGTGTGCCTGGAGCGGAGCCAGGCTTTGCGTCAGGAACTCCTTGACGAGCATGGCCCCCATCAGCGTCCCGGCCTCCGGGTCTGCTGTCATCTTCTTCAGGACTGGCACTGCCCGGGGGTCGGTGAGCTTCTTGTGATCCCACTGGTCTAGCTTCTCCGGCATCTCGGTCGGCAGCTCCAGCCGATCATGGAGGCCCTTGGCGTCCATGAAGATCCACTTGCGCCGGAAGTCGTCCACCTTCTTCCAGGCCCTTGAGAGCATGTTGCGGCCATGCGGCGCGACAAAGGAGATGCACCCGGAGCACTGGGTCAAGCTACGCATCTGGAGGGAGAAGAAGTGGCGGGGCAACGCAACGAAGGGCGCCATTCCCATGAACACCTCGTAGTAGAAGGCAAAGATCGACAGGATAAGAATGGAGTTGGGCTGAAGGTGGAGGTCATGCATCTGGTAATGGTCAAGGACGGCAAGGAAGAACATGGAAAAGGGCGGGATAAGCCTCGCGAAGACGCTATGGAGGAAGAAGGGATAGAAGGTCCCCGCCAAGTTTCCCCACTCGATGGAGCCAACCCGAAGCATCGTCTCCCTCCCCTCGTTGTCATTACTCGCCGTCAGTGGGAGCATGGTGGCAAGGTGCTTCGCATCGGTGATGGAGGACGTGATGAGGGCCGGCTCGGGCGAGGAGACCGAGTGCGCTGCCGGAGCAGCGGGCTTCGCTTTCTTGGTTGCCATCAGCGGAGACCTCGGGGAAAGGTTCGGCAAATCTAGAGGCATTCTCGTCAGGAAGGAAAGGGGATCTGGAGAAAGACAAAGAAAAGGCAACACTACAAATAAAATACACTTCCGTGATGATGCATGTTTGTCACAGTAGGTCACGTTTTCTGTCATGCATGTACATCCATGACAAATTTATGACAGAATGAAGATAGTCATACATGTGCAGTTGTGCTGTCGTAGAAGTGTTCCATGACATTACGAAAATTATCATCACGGAAGTGTCCACTTCCATGATGATAAGTCGCGCGTCGCAGAAGTACTTTCGTCAAGGGTGACCGACACGTGGAATCCACCGTAACGGAACGCCGTTAAGCTATCTGGTCAGTTTTTGGATCCGGTAACCCGTTAACAGCCCTAGCCAATGGGGATTTTCCACGTGTAAAATTCTGATTGGCTGACGGAAACACGGGTCAGCTCCGCATTGGCACAGGTGTCACTCATCCAATGGGCGTGATGCGCGTATGATATGTTGACACGTGGACCGGCCCAAAAGTGTCCCATAAAGTTTAAATGGGCCGACCCAAGTAAAGGCCCACAAGATTTTGCGGTCCATAATGGGCCAGCCCAGCAAAAGGCCCACGAGATTTTTGCGGTCCATAATGGGCCGGTCCAGCAAAAGGCCCACGAGATTTTGCATATCATAATGGGCCGGCCCAGCTAAAGGCCCATGAGATTTTGCGGCCCATAATGGGCCGGCCCAGCAAAACGCCCACGAGATTTTGCGTATCATAATGGGACGGCCCAGCTAAAGGCCCACGAGATATTGCATGCCATAATGGGCGGCCTAGCTAAAGGCCCGCGAGATTTTGCGGGCCATAATGGGCCGGCCCAGCTAAAGGCCCAACATTCTTAGTTAAGGCCCATACGGCTAGTGTCAAATCGGCCCGTCAATGGCCTGTCCTAAACTTGTCATCATCGCGGCCCATGGTCACTTCTGGCCCGTTAATAGTCCACTAAGTATATGGGCCAAATTACGGCCCGGTGTATTTCCGGCCTGTTAAAGGTCCTGGTTCATTTGGGCCCATTTACAGTCCATTGACACTTTCGGCCCATAAACGACCGTGAAGGTTTGGGTCATATTCGGCCATGTCTGACATTCAGCCTGTTAGAGGCCCACTACAGATTTGGGCCACTTTCGGCCTGTTGTGACTTTTGGCCTGTTAACGTCGGACGAAATCCAAGGTCCATATGTGGCCCAACGTCACATCGGGCCCATTAACGGCCCATATAAAAATGACGATAATCTAGCCCAACCGAACTTCCGGTCTGTTAAAGGCCTGTGTATTAGGTCGACGCATTTATGGCCCATCCGAATTTCGGTCTGTGAAAGATCCACATCGTAAATGGGCCCAATCTCACTTTCGGTCTTTTAAAGGCCCATGTTTTTATGGGCTCGAGATATGTACACCGGTAAACGGCCTATTGTTACTGAGGGCCCAAATTATGTTTAGGCATGTTAAAGGCCCGCTATGGGCACAGGCCTACCAGAAAAATATGAAATCTTATGCTGATTTAGACCCAGATATTTTTAGTGGGCTACATGCAAATTTCGGCCCATAATCGTTTTTAGCCCAATTGGAATGGGCCCGACGAATGTTGGCATGTTGGGCTCCTACGAAGCTTTCGGCCGAATACATTACTAAGATAAACCTACACTATACAAAAATAGCATCGTAATTATTGCAGCCTTTGGCAGCATCATAAATGATGTATCACAACAAAAGGCCTGTTGCCATAAAGTTTACAATCCTTGCAGAAAAAAGCACCATCAGATGTATAGAAGCATAGATCATTTGACCTGAGTGCTAATGTTTCAGGTTGTAGAATCTGATGGAGCAGCACGATCTTCACCTTTTTCCGCCATTGCTCTTGAACAACGAAGAAAATGTCTGATAGTCTGGTTTCAAAACCATTCATATCTTGACGACATTTGTCAAGCTCTATTCTTGTTTCTAAAATGACGTCCATTAGGGATTGGACTTGTGTCTGGAGCACAGATATATCACTCTGTCTAGCAGGAAGATTCTGTTCAGTAGGCAATTTGGACGAGGTTACCTTGACATCCAACCCAGAATTACGCAGGAAGGTGCTTTTTGCACTGTTAGTGGAGAGATACTGACGCACTGCAGCAAGAGGTGACATTGTGCCTGTGGTAGCCTCGTCACCTTCAGGTGGTTGTGGCTGTTCAATCATTTTTTCCATAGCTTCTTGAAAGTTTGAACTTGTAGATTAGTGTACCAGATAAATTACTAATGAGACAAAACAAACAAAGTAGGTTACACGTTTATACATAACTTATTTTGGTGAACTACTGTAATACATTAGCATGTATTGTAGTGCCCACAACATAACAAAATCACTTTCGGAACATATGTCCATGTAGCATGTCTACTGTATTGTCTATTTCCTCAGATATGTTGACATCTAAGGATAAAGAGACATGGTTTAAAGTAGGATGAACATAGTATGACATCATTCATATCATGGGCAAACAAATATAAAACAAACATGCTATTTTATCATTGTGTGCACACGTGAACATAACAACTAGAATACAGATCAAGACCAAAAGAACATCCTTCATCTCTTTTAAACCATGTAAGGTGAAATGATACGTTAACACAACTGTGTATAAAAGTGAACAGAGTAACTGACCTTGGCTGCAAACCAAGTAGTTAAATGAACACATCACAGTAACAATCAGTTCAAAGGCAGGAGGAGTAAGGACTTACAACAGCGGCTTGAACTGGTGTGCTCATGCCCTTCATCTTGGTGGTGTGGCAATCCTTGAAGATTTGCACTGCATTCGGTTCAGGTTCTTTTTGGTCCGCACAGGTTTTCCTCTGTATTTGGAACAAGTCAATATAGATACGATAATATGGCACAGAAAAAAGAAGGAAGTAGCAGCTATTTACAAGAGCATGGCAGTGTGCAATATAGCTACGAGATCCTGTTGTCTGTTGGAATTTCACTTTAGAACGGTTGGTCTTGTTCTTCAAATAGTTAGCCTAGAAGAAAATACACTTGTAAGGCACATACCTAAATACAAGTTCAATATGTGGTCTGATCAAATACATATAGCCTACCTGATACTTTGGATCAGACAAGTGTTTAATGAGGGCAATCCAGTCTTCATCTGTAATATATTCCTCTGGAGATGTATGGGCGATTTCATTGTTAGCCTTGCCTTCAAAGTGAGATTTTCTAAGGTGGTACCGATATTGTCGCAGAGCATACTTAAAAACATAAGTGCATGCTTGTTTAGTTGCATCATCTTTCGGATCCAACTTGAACCTCATATGTTCAAAAAAGAATGTGTGTCTTATTAGAAGAAGCTAGAAAGTATGGGACAGAGCAAGACAATATTACTAATTGCGATGAATAACATTACTTACGGATAAATGGTCAAGGAAGGTGTTAAACAAGGTCTTGTCTTTCTCATTCCTGTACTGGATCCACGTTGGGAGGATACGTGCAAGACACCTAACGGCAACGGCTGCCTCTGATACTAACTTGGCTGACTCTATAGCATCATGCGACCTTTTTAAACCTGCCTCAAAATGGATCGCCATTCTTCCTCCTTTAGATTTTGTTAATCTGTCAAGCATTATCCCTGTGTCTGTTTCCGCTTGTGTCGTGGTGCTGGTTCAACGACGAATATGGAAAGTGTTAGTGTACATCAAACTGTGAGAGTACATATAAAGGAGCATGCATCTGCAACTTGACTCGGTCAGGTACCGTCATGGTGTTGATGCTCATGAGGTTCATCTAATCTTGCCAAGTCATGTTGTGTCAGCAGTGCTTCGGAAGTAGTGTTAGGTGTGAAGGCAGCTTGGGAACTGGCCAGTTCCGGAGCAAACGAACGAGTAACTCGTTGAGATGCTGGTACAGTTGAAGCGGATGCTGCAGCTGGTGGAGCAGGAGATACTGTGTTTGTAGATTTGGCCGGTGGACTTGGACCTTCTACTGCACTATAAGTACGAGCAGAATTTGGACGGCAGATCCTTTTCCATTTCACCCGACGAGTAACACCACTCCCTACTATATTATTTTCCTTGCTCTTTTTTTGACTTTGCCATGTCAAGCCGTACCCACAACACGAAAGAATAAAATCGCTCTTCAGAACTCATTGATGCATGATACAGACAAGCAATACTTTGATGTAATATAACCATATGAGGATGGAATATGTAAGAAAAACATGACGGCATGACATATTCACATATACGATGTGTAAACTAAGCAGAAGGATTTTCAAGAAAATAGAAGTAATGCAAGCTAGACACCATATGAAATATGCAACCAATATTACTCTGCCAAGCTAGAAGTGTCTTGTCATAAGTGGCAATTCGAAAAATTAGAAGCAGTACAACATAGAAATCAATGCAAGATGCAACCACTATCAAACTGCCATGTTAAAAGTGTCCAATCATGAGTGACTGATGCGGGATACACAACAGCAGTACTTTGATGTAAGAACATGGTATGATGGATAGATGTAATGTATTCTAGACACACAACGCCATGTTATATGCACATGTATAACATATGAACTCAGCAGGTGCAATTTAATCAAATTAGAAGAAATATAGGCTAGACAACATATGCAACATGAAACCAATTATCACATTGTCAACTTAGAGCAAGCACCTGCAATGGTGGAGTACGGGAGATGAACTCATCATGTAGACTTGGGACTTCAACTTCATTAGCAGTAGCAGTGGAAAATCTAGAGAGTCTCTGTTTGCGTCGATGCAGAGGACCACCAACATCCCCTAACTTACTATTTTCCTTCCTATTTTCTGATATTGCCTTATGAAGTCAAAACCACAAGAAGATGAATAAAATTAGCTCTGCATAACTGGTTGATGCATGATACAGACGAACAATACTTTGATGTAAGGCAAGCGCGGGATAGGGGGATGGAATATATACAAAAATAGACAACGTTTCATATTCACACATAAGATAGGAGGATGGAATGTGTATGAAAAAACAGTAAGCGGAAGGCATTTCAAAAAAATTAGAAGAAATGAAAGCTAGGCACCATCTGAACATGCAACCAATATCACTCTATCAGGTAAAAAGTGTCTCGTCATAAGTGCCATTTCAAAAAATTAGAAGCAGTACAAGCTAGAAGACAATGCAAGATGCAACCTACATCACAGTCCCAAGATAAATGTGTCTTATGGGTAAGTGATCGTTGCAGGTATAAGTTGTAAGCTACGCAGATGCAAGTCAACATAATCATAAGCAATACAAACTAGACATCATACGGAAAACGCAACCACATATAACAGTTCCAAGTTAGAGCAAGCACCTGTGATGGTGGAGTAGGGGAGATGTGCTCATCATGTAAACGTATGTTCTAGAAACAGGAACACGTGTCATATTCACAGGCATTATGTGTAAAGTAAGCAGATGCAATTCAACTAAGTCAGAAGCAATACAAGCTAGACATCATACGCAACATGCAACCACATATAATAGTGCCAAGTTAGAGCAAGCACCTTTGATGGTGGAGTAGGGGAGACGTGCTCATCATGTACACGTATGTTCTAGAAACAGGAACACGTGTCATATTCATAGGCATTATGTGTAAAGTAAGCAGATGCAATTAAACAAAGTTAGAAGCAATACAAGCTAGACATCATACATAACATGCAACCACATATAATAGTGCCAAGTTAGAGCAAGCACATGCGATGGTGGGGTAGAGGAGATGTGCTCATCATCTACACAGCTATGTTGACTATCTAGCCCTGCGTTGTCTTGCGAATCTCGTTGGGAGGATGGCGGAGTAGAATCTGTAGAGAACCTCAGTTTCAGTTGCTCGGAAGGACCACCATCATCCAATGCCTTGCCAATTCCCTTCAGCTTTATTGATTTTGCATTGTGAGGTCAAACCGACAAGAAAAAGGAATATAATTAGCTCTTCAGAACTCATTCATGCATGATACTGACGAACACTACTCTGATGAAAGGCAAAGTCATGATACGAGGATGGAATATGTACGAAAAATGGACGGCTTGACATATTCACACCTATGATGTGGTAACTAAGCAGAAGGCACTTCAACAAATTAGAAGCACTGCAAACTAGACACCATATGAAAGGTGCAATCAATATCACTCTGCCAAGTTAAAATTGTCTCTTCATAGGTGGCGTTCATCAAACTAGAAGCAAAACATGCTAGAAATCATATTCAAGACGCAAACCAATATCACACTGCCAACTTAAAGGTGTTCCATCATAAGTGACTGATGCAGGATACACAAGAAGAGTAGTTTCATGTAAGAACATGGTGTGATAGACAGATATAGTATGTACCAAAAATAGGAAAGCGTGTCATATTCACACGTATCATGTGTAAGCTAAGCAGATGCAGTTTACACTAATTAGGAGCAATTAGCTAGACACCATATGCAACATGCAACCAGATATCACACTGCCAAGTTAGAGCAAGCACCTTGGATGGTGGAGTAGGGGAGCGGAGACTTGGACCTTGTAATGCACTATATGTATAAGGAGAATCGGTAGAGATGCTCCATATACGTTGCTGCAGATGACCACCATCATCGCCTTCCTTACTCTTTTCCTTCTTCTTTCTTGATTTTGCCTTGTCAAGTCAAACCCACAAGTAAAAGGAATAAAATTTTCTCTTCAGAACTCATTGATGCATGATACTGACGAACACTACTTTCATGTAAGGAAGCCGCATGATAGGAGGATGGAATATGTATGAAAAAGAGGACGACGTAACATATTGACATGTATGATGTATAAAGTGTAAACTAAGCACAAGGTGCTTGAACTTGTTAGAATCAATGCAAGCTAAAAACATATGAAAGATGAAACCAATATCACTCTTCCAAATTAAAAGGGTGCCCTAACAAATGTATTTGACCAAATTAGAAGCAATACATGGCAGCAGGCTAGAAATAATATGCAATACACAACGAATAAAGGTGACTCATCGTAAGTGATTGATGCAGGATACAGAAGAGAGGTAGTTTCATGTAAGAACAAGGTTAACACATAGATGTAGTGTGTACCAAAAATAGGAAGGCATGTCATATTCATAGGTATAATGTGTAAACTAAGCAGATGCAATTTACCCTAATTAGAAGCATTACAAGCTAGACACCCTATGCAACATGCAACCACATATCACACTACGAAGTTAGAGCAAGCACCTGTGATGGTGGTGTGGGGGAATTGCGGTCATCAACTAGAGAGCTACATTGACTATCTTCATTTAGCCTTGCTGTTTCTTGAGAATCATGTGGGGAGGATGACATTGCATTCTTTAAACGAGTATGGTGTCTCACACTAACTCACCTGGATGACTGTCTCATCATAAGTGATTGACGAGGGATACAAAAGAGCATTAGTTTGATGTACGAACATGGTTAATAGACATATGTAGTATGTATCAAAAACAAGAAGGCATGTCATTATCAAAGGTATAATGTGTAAAGTAAGCTGATGCAACTTAACCAAATTGGAAGCAATACAAGCTAGACACCATATGCAACATGCAACCACATTTGAGAGCGCGAAGTGAAAGCAAGCACCTGGGATGGTTGTGTGTGGCAATTGATATCATCAACTGCAGAGCTACGTTTATTGTCTCCAACTGCTGACACTGCATCCTTTAGAGCGCTGAGAAGCTTAGTGCTTACCATTGAATTACACTGGAGTGACTTCTGCCTTTTCTTTTCAGCATTCATCAACACTGCTTCAGAGTCTGAAATACGCATGCATAAAAAATAATAGTGTGAGTATGGGTGAAGTGTGTGCACAATTAGTACAGTGTAAAGGTAGCAGATAGCAGGTCGGTGAGAAATAAATGACGGGAGACATGTGATAGCTCTACAACATGCATGGCACACTAAATTACTAGAGGATTCTATGAAAATAACATTCCACTGAAAAAAAATAGGCCAGTCCATTTTTTTTATTGCGCCATCCGATGTACAAAGAACGGGAAGATCGCTTCATCTACCTCCAGCCAGTCAGTGTTGACGATCTTCCTCGAAACGGCAGCGACCATCGGCCCAGTCCCCTGCCTGCGCGCTCCCCTCAACCTCACCGCATCGCCGTGCTTGGCACCTCCCCCCGGCAATCCATTCAAGCCCCGTCGACCACCAGATCGGGCGCAAGCAGCTCCTGCGCCGCACACCCGTATGATAGACACCGATGCGCCACCTCCTCAGCGAACAGGCGGACTAGGTGCTCCGCGCGCCTAAGCGGGTGCTGCTTCTTTTAATTGCGGTTCGACTGACCCTAAATTGAAATCCAGGTGGGCTACTGACCTCTAGCAAAGGTGAAATAGTAAAGGGAGGAAACCTTGTGCATTTAGTATCACAAAGAAGATGCAGTAAGAAGCGCTCAACTAGTTTCCTTCGTGGGATGAATACGGTGTGAGCAGAGACGTAAGGTTTGCACGAATAAGGGAAGAGGAGTACCTCTTTCTACTGGTAGTGATGTGTCCTCCTTCTATTTTTCCAACGATCTTCTCGTGGTTCGCTGGAAACGAGAAGTTGTGGAGGACGGTGCATCCTTGGACGAACCCATGGCCAAGTTGTTGAGTGTGGTGCGGTGGCCGTCTGTCGGCGGCGGGGAAGCAGATCCGAGGCGGCGAACGACGGCGTAGCGGAAATAGCTCCGGTGCGGTGGACGTTTGCGACAGTGGAGCGGCAGCAGTGAGGCATATGATGGCTTGGTCGGAGTGGTTCTAGTATGACGCACGTCGGCATCGGCGTCGTGGAGGCAACTCTACCTCGGCTTCAGCTGCTAAGTCCTTGAGGGCGTTGTGGTTGCGGTTGCGTTGGACGACGACGTCGGGGTACCGGCTCCGGCGTGATGGAGTTGGGCGGTGGTGGATTGGGTGCTATGGGGTGGAGGACGGAGGAGGCTGGGGTTTCATGTCTGGTGGACAGGGCGTTTTGGCGCCCACGGAGTATGAATGGGGAAACGGAGGGAGGCGGGGAACTGAGGGGGAACAATGTTTCGGTTTGGGACGCGCTTGTTTGAAATTTGGGGAAAGTTACAAACTTTGCCCCCATCTAAAATTTCGGACATATTGCGGGTTGGGGGTCGAACAGTAATCTCAGGTGTCCCAAATGTGGGCAGGATAAATTCCGGCTGAGCGTGTGGGTGTTTAGGCGCCCATGGCGTATGAATGCTTCTCGGAGGCGGTTGAGACTAGCGTCTTGTTGAAGTTACAAACCTACCCCGGTTTAGACCTTTGGACATCGGGCCGATAGGCTACACGGGTCAGAGTTAGGACAATAATTTCCTAATGCCAAACATTAGTCTCGCGCGGTTTCGGGTGACCAGAGGCCTATTTGGCGCTTCGTTCAATATTTGGGAGCAGAAGCATTAACGTTTTTGGTTCTCTTAAATTGAACATTCAGGATTTGTCAAACTTCACAAATCCTTACTCTTGAAAATCCTAAAGCTACGATTATTTTCGAATGGAGGTGGTACATTTGAATATACATTGTACACGAGTATATATTAAAAAATATGCAACTTACCTCAGTTCATGCATGGTTCCAGATATAATCTCCCTGGTTGCAAAAAAGAAGTTAGACATGCGTATGAATATATATAGCATGTTCAAACTCACAACAAAGATTGATGCCCCCTTTTACATCTGATTTACAAATGCCATTGTCTCGGGTTCAAATAGATTAATGCACTTCCTATGAATTCGAATCTTTGAAACCCCCTTTATGTTGAATTCGACATGTATTCTATTCATAGCTAGCAATTTGGAATGTATCCATGCAAGTGACAAATGTATAAAGTGCTTCACACTAACAACATGGAGTGCACTAATTAATGTTTATATATGAATTGCAAAAGCATCCATTGCCTGTATTTCAAACCGCTCTCACTCTATGGATCGATAAGATGAAATAAACGCATGCACATGCTAGAATTCAATAGAGTATGGGTGTCTGATAGACCGATTTTCGTCCATACGCAATTTGCAAAATTCATGATCTAATCCAAAAATAATAATGCCATTTATATTTTAATTTAATGCGTAGAACCGCCTTTTACACGTTGATGCACTATGCATCAGCCAGTTCTCACAAACGCACTATATATCTCTCTATCTACCGCATAAGTGCACACACTTTATATGCATCGGCATTTCTCTTTCACACATGCTCACAATCTCTCTCGGGGTGTCGAGGAGTCTCACGCACATGCTCTCTCTGTATCTCTCTCTCTCTCTCTCTCTCTCTCTCTCTCTCTCTCTCTCTCTCTCTCTCTCTCTCTCTCTTTCTGACTACTATGTACCACTCTTTTCACTAATCTCAGTTGGAAAACACTATTTCTCTCACATGCATATATACACACGCACGGTCTCTACTATCCCTCTATACGCACATATATGTGCCTATGTGTCTCCCGCACACACATTATCTTTAGGCCTCTCTCGCACACATTGCCCCCCCAGACACACCTCTCTCTTAGTAGTTGGCAGATATGATTCCATCATATCGTTCGGTAGGATATCCCTAACTGTTAGGCTGGATGGTAATACGAGGCAAAGTTTTACCCTAGTTTGGACCCTTGCGGTTGAGGAAAAACCATATTCCTGGTATTGTATATCAGTGATAGGGGTGTGTACAAAGTACATGTGAATACCAGGCATTGTGCGTGTGTGTATACTATCGACGAACTAGCCCCCAAGCTTCTATAACATACTGGGGGCCTAGGGTTACAAATCATATATAGTCGGCTTATCACCAGTGGGGATAGAGTCCTCCGCGACTCTGGTAGCTAGGTTCGTGTTGTACGCCGAGTCCTCCACATGGGTCTTCGTATAACGCGTCTCGATCCAACCTATGTGGCGCAGGATGGAACCGACCCATGAGTCCTCATGTTGACCCACCACAACAAGAAATGATGTGCCCACCACACCACACACGCAATCGGCCACTAAGAAAATAAGCATATACAATAGTACAATGTTATACATGAAAGTTAATTGCATGGTGCATCCCAAAATATTTGTTCTGCATTGTGAATCTTTATATATTCTCCTAAAATATTAGTCACGGGAAAGAGAAACGAAGGGCATATCTCTCCTTGTGTCCACCGGACATCCCCTCTTTCTACACCACTTTCACGTATGCACACAAACTATCTCTCAACCCTCTAAAAGTATGCATGCCCACAACACATTCACGCATGATGGCCACTGTATTTCAAGCTAAAGCACTACACAGTCACAGGAGTTCAGAATATGCTCATTACGGTCATCGTATACATTCTCGTGGTGATCATACGGTATCTAGCTCACGACATGTCTCTGTATTTTCTTGATGAAACTGACGGACTTTGCATTTGATGCGTGCTCCGTATTTTGTTGAAGACACTTACGGTCATTGTATTTGAAGCGAAAGCACGATATGTTCACTGGACTTCAGTATAAGCTCATCACGGTCACCACATACATTTTGTCGTGCTAACCAACATGTGGTTGGATGGTTAGGAGGACAGTGGTTTCTCGAGCCCACCAGGGTTAAAGTCCCGATGCTCACATTTATCCTGGGTTAATTTCAGTACTTTCCGGCGATGTGCATTCAGTGGGAGGAGACGTCCCACTCGACTACGAGGCACCTATGGTGACTTCGTAAAATCTCAAGATCATATGCTGGCCCACTCTCTCGAAGGTGCTCATAGGGGTAGGGTATGTGTGTGTGCGCTTATAGCGGTGAGTGCTTGCACGTATATATGAGCCCTTGCGTCTGCACCGTGTTAAAAAATACATGTCATGATTATACGGTCACTGGCTCACTACAACTCCGTATTTTGTTGATGACACAATCAATTGACCAGTCAAACATTCCACATGGCGCAACTAGTGTTGCACCATCGGGGCGCGTAACCGTGGGGCCCACCTGTCAGCCCGTATATGAAAGAAAGAAATGGTAGTTTGAGTCTGTACTATGTTAGAAAAATAAGTACATTTTAGGGTGATCATATGGTCACTTACTCACCATACAGCTCTGTAATTTGTTGATGACACGATCAATTGACCAGTCAAACGGTCCACATTCAGCAGCGCACATTACCATAGGGCCCACCCGTCAGTGCGTATATGAAGGACGGAAATGGTAATAAATTAGTGGTCGGTGGGTACTCGAAGTCATGAGACCTCTGGTTGGCAGTCGCCGGTGGTGGGGGCGTGTTGATTGGGCGGTGGGGTGGGGATCGCCGGAGAAAAAGCTTGGCGCGGGGGGCCTATAGGGATGGTCGGTGCGGTGGCGGACCGGCCGTGAGGAGTGGTTTCGGGGCGGGCGGGGCGGCATGGCGGCGTGGGCGGGGGCCGGTGGTTCGGTCGGTGGTGGCTGGCAGCTCAGGGGGGTGGAGTTTGATGATAAACTGCAGGCCCTTGATTTCGTATCCAACGGCTGGAAAATCTAATGACCAGAGATGAAAAAGTCAGTCGACTGACATGTAGCCTCACCCCGCACGTACACATGCACGCACGCCAGACACGCACGCATGCAGGCTTGCAACACTGACACGTACACATAACGAACACACGCACGCATGCAGGCATTCAACACTGATGCGTACACATGCATTCACGAACACACACACGTACGCACACATGCATGCAACACTGAAACGTACCCTTGCACGCACACAACACTCGCACGCTGCATGCACATAGCACACGACGCAAGACACACGCTCAACCTATACGTGCATGCACCCTTTGTTAAGGACATGGATTGTTACGGGTATTAATCAATCTTATCTATGATAAGCAGAACATTGATGTTTGTAGCGGTCTTTATGAATCACAACGTATCAAACGGGCTATCAACATGAAAAGGATGATTTCACACTCAATGAACAATCATCGGTTTATGAAATGCCCGCTTCTGACCGCCCTGGCCCACCAAAGGTTCCTCTGATGCGCACTGCCTGCGTTGGGTCACTGACATGCAGGCCATGTACCCAAAGAGCCCACACGTCAGTGGAAGAACGGTGCGCTATCCTACGTCAGAGTCGAGGGCTCCACTCGCTGGATGCCCGGCTGAACACGCCTCCTTGCCGCATTCAAACGCCTCCATGAAAGCCGCCCGTGTGGAAGCCGAGAAACCCACTTTGGACACACGTCCGTTCATGACCAGGCCGGCATTAAAAGCAACGCCGGCCGAGATCATCCCATCCGCCATCTATTTAGTCCCCTATTTAAACGAGGCCAAACGCCGGCCAAGAATTGCACACCTCCGCCGCTCCCCTATCTCCTCCTTTACCATTTTGTCCACTCTTAAAATGGCTTACGAAGAGTAGTTATGCCGCATCCAAGCCGGCTGGGTGGCCCGCTGAGCCCGCCGGATACGAGCTATGCAGCTCGCTGATCCACCTCCCTCCCCTCGCGCGACGAAGCCAGTTTCCGCCCCAAGCCGGCGCGCGGTACAACAACTCGCCGCTCCAGGCCAGCTCGACGAGGAGCGGAGCACGGGCGTCGTTGCTGCCGTCCACGCCACCACCTCGTACCGCGTCTCCCGTTTCTGCGGCCGAGACTCCCATGCCGGCGGCCTTGCCATGCAAGCAGTGATAGAAGCCGGGTGCGTGGAGAGCGACGAGTCGATGGCCAGCTCCTCCGCGTCCGCTGCCATCATCGAGGAGAAGTAGAACACGGGAGGCCGCCGCCGCTTGGGTATCCATGAAGGCCACCACGGAGGCGACGCCGGCGTATACAGCTGGTGTCTTGTTGGATCCTTTTGTTGCGAGGACCTTCGTCGACCCTGCATATACCTCCGGGACTCCCGGCAGTCCGGTGATCATGCTCGGAACACAAATCGACCGGCGGGTGACCATTTAGGCCAGGTATTATATACCTGTGCTGTCTAGAACTAGCACCGCGTAGTTCATTTGAATGTAATGAAATCCGTCATGTTTGTATGAAAATCAGGTATCTTATATGATTTCCGTCATTGTTTATATGAAATGGTATCTCAAGAATTTTATCGGACTCCGTTTTTGTATACAAGGTCACACACCCATATTACAGGTACCAAGGCAAAAATTAATGTCTTCTAACTCAATGTTGCAAGCCACCTTGTTTCCTTGTTTACCGTGTAAATTAATGTGTATTTTTCTCTTTCATGCACATCAAGCCAATGCTCACACTCCCGCGTGCATGCAAGGGATAATTAGTGTCCTCCTTTGCTAGTAGTACTACGAGGCAAACACCATTAATATTGCATTGATTAGTGTTAGTGGCCTTGTATATCTGCAAATTGTAATTTTGATAGTGGCCTTGTATATAAAAATGGAGGGAAAAAGATGAGAGATAAGGTGAGGAGGAGTGGGGCGTGGTGGTGACTGGTGGTCGGACTGGACAGAGGCATGGGGATGGACGGCTCATTATGTCTAGGTTTGTATCTCTATAGTCCCTCTCACACACACCCACGTAGGTGGGCGACGTGCACGAAGAGAAGAGGTGCACGCATGGCGCACGTAGTCCCGTCTCTTTCCCAACCACACCCGCGCGGGTACACGGTGGAGCTCATTTCTGTACGAAAAGGCAGCCCATGTGGTAACTTGACACGTGTACTGGTTGTTCACTAGATGGAGGGAGGATCGTCTACCACGGGTGAACAAACAAATTGCGACTTGACGCGTTATGTTAAAAAAGAGGCAACCCATGTGGGGCCTACCTTAGAGGCAAGGCTCTATACACTGGAGTACTTTTGATGTGTCCCATCAACTCGCAGAATGAGGAGAAGCTTGCTTAGTACGCTGTCTCCCCCGCCCACGGGCGCGGTGGCTCGCAGGATGAGGTGAAGCTTGCTTACTACGCCTTACGCCTGCTCCCTCACCCACGTGCGCGGTGGCTCGCAGGACGAGGAGAAAATTTTACTACTCCCTCCGTTTACTCCTCGTCCCTACTACCTTGGTTAGAGAGATTATCATATTGTTTGGAATATATTTTTTTGCGGGGGATATTGTTTGGAATATATATGTCCTTTAGTACTCCCTCCATTTACTTATACAAGGCCATTATAAAAAAATACATGTCAGTCTACCTTGGTTAGGGAGAAAATTTTACTACTCCCTCCGTTTACTCCTCGTCACTACTACCTTGGTTAGAGAGTTTTCTCTTGACACTGCTTGCATCGGGTGATCTAACGCACCTCGAAATCCAACATGTGATGGTACTACTACTAGTAGTATAATTGAGACTTATAAAACGGAAAAATGAATGTTTTTTAGATGAGCCCTATAAACCCTGGTGGGTACGTACTCCGTAAAATCAGATTTTCCCAAAACTAAGTCGCTCAACCTTTATTTTCTTGTTTCCCTTCCTGCCTCCTTGCCTCGAACGGACTATGCCAAACTCCCCTGTCTGCCACGCGGGAAAAGACCCGCCCTCGCCTTTTTTTAGTCCGGGTTTGTATCGATGGATCGCGCAAAGCAGCACAAACCCAAGCCATGTCTTGTACTCCTCCGTCGATGCTCGCTTTCATGAATTATGTACTTCCTGTCGCCGACATGTGGGACATATAGCAACCAGTTCGACGTGTCAAGCACCAAATAACAGTGCAGAACATCAGGGGGGACACACCCCAGTCGTACCACCCCAGTAGTAGTAATGAGAAATGAGACGTCAAATCACAATGCTGCACCTTCCCAGACGGACGAAAGCCACCATTATTTCACACTTCGGTTCGCCATCATCTCAAACCAGTAGTATTTCTTCTGCCTCAAGAGGGACACACACATCGCCTTGGTACATCATGACACGTGGAACCGCATGACAGGCCATGCTCCCCGGCCGATCGCTCGGTAAAATCACCTCATTTTTACTACTATACTTCCTCCACATCGGTATACATGGCGTGCACATCTTTCTAGGTTGAGAATTTAACTGGCTATATATGTGATGAACAGTATATGTTTAGAAACTACATCCGCTTAATAATCCAACGATATACTTTTTGTGACATAGTAACTTTTAGTTAGTCAAATGGATGACCTAGAACTACGTGCACGCCCTATAAACTGAGACATCTAAAAAAACGAGACGGAGAGGGTAGTTCAGTATGTATATTTTTAGATTAATATAATCAGGATTCACCAAGGTGCAAAACAAAGTGGTAGATTGCACCGGCCTGTCGTGTTGGCATAGCGACTAAAGCAGGGTCAGTCCGCACACGAAATGGTGACACACTTAATAGGACCCCTTTGGCCGACATGTGGCTCATCCACCGTCTTGTTGCACGTACAGTTCGGAGCAGCGGTCGTAGCGCCGCAGTAGTAGAAAATGAGCGATGAGGGGTCAAATCACAAAGCCCCACCTTTGCCGCATTAAGCTGGACGGACAAAGCAACCATCATTTCACTCTAGGGCGCAAGAGCATAAAGAAAAGAGAAACCAATGATGCGTGCGGCAGCTACCTAGGGCACCCTAGGATAGGGGTCTCCACTACAGATCTTTTTTTCATTTTTTGAAAGCGCCTCCACTACAAATCGGCTTCTCCCTCGTCCTCTTGAAGAAAACCAATGATGCGTCGGTTTGTAGGAGTAGTACTAGGGCGTGCGGGGCCACGTCATAGTAAACGGGAGAGGGATTGAGTTCAAGTCGACGCCTTAAATATGTGTGGGTCGCTTGGTTTTAGGGGAACGAGGCAGCATTTTGGGTTCGGGGACCAGTGGAGATATAGTATGTACAATAAATTGTGGACGTAGGTTCGACCGAAAGGCAATGTTGCATGGGCCCTACATTTTGATATACCAGGGCCGCGTGAAATTTGCAACTCTACTCAAAACTAGTAAGGTACACATGCATTGAACGCATGAGATTTTGAAACCAAATTATGAATAAATACACACTATAGCATGTAAAGCTTTCAGTCATATATGCATGATGTGGATGTTCGTTTAGTTCTTATAGTTCATGTCATTCAAAATCAATTAGTTTTATAAAAATGTTAAGATTCATGGGGTTGTGCATCGTAAAGCATAAAGTAAAAAACAAATAATGGCAATTCATTGAGAAAAAAATCAATTATGGTACGGAAGATTCTAGAACAAAGGAGAAGTGCTTGTGTTTTGAGGTTTGTGCATTATGCTTAAGTTCAACCATGGAGTCTTCTAAATTGTACATGTGGTAGATCTGGTGGAATGTTGATTATATCCAACGGCCAGTAGTGCTCGAATTTTCCATCTCTGCACTGTCGGGTTAGCTTCATCCAACGACCATCTTTCAAGTTATTCGCACACTATATAGTTCTTGTGCCGTAGTTGCATGTCTTGGAAAAAAGCTACTACTGGGTTGTACTAGCTATTTAGGAATAGAAGATGTATACATGGAAGTTATAGGGAAAGAGATGACATGGAGTATCTCAATTCCTATGAGTAGGGTTTGGAAAAGAGATGTCATTTGGTTGACATCATAGGAACTTTTCTATTGAATATAGAGATGACATGCATCTCAATTCCTATGAGGAGGGATTAGAAAAGAGATGTAATTTGGTTCACATCATAGGAACTTTTCTATTGAATATATGCTAATGTTTATTTTCTTTTGAAATTATGGGAGTATAGGAATCTATTAATATGAATCAAGTGGCTCTAAAGCTATAGAAATGATATCATGTTTAGGGCCTCTTTGGTTCGTAAGATTTTCAAAACGCAGGAACAGAAAAAATGTGGGATTGGGGTGGCATGTCATCTTGAATCCTATATGATTCTATGAGTGTTTGATCCTGCACAGAAAAAAACGTAGGATTCTTTCAAAGAGATTAGTGTGGATTGAAAATTTCCTATGAAATCTAGTGCAAATGAATCCTATGAAAAAGTTCCTATGGTTTACAATCCTATGAATCAAACACCACACATAGGAAAAAATCCTAAGGAATTGAATCCTTCAAAATTCCTTTGAGAATCCTTTGAATCAAAGAAGCCCTTATTTCATTTGAAATGTGGAGTATATGAATCTATTCCTATGAACCAATTGGCTCTAAAGGAAAAAATCCTATAAAAATCATATCATATAGAGTTCCTATGATATTCCTCCATACCAAAGGATGGTTGACATTCCTGCAGGTGATAAGATGGCCTTTTTTTGTAGACTCATCCCCCATCTTTATAGTTACATCTCAAAGATCAATGAATATTCTACATGTGCAATTTGGTACACGAAAACTCGGTAAAAGTTTGCGAGGTTCGAATTTTCAATAAATCTATATGCACTGCATTTTGGAACGGAGGGAGCATATGGCAGGTGCTTACACTCACGTGGAAGATTTGTGTGTAGGAGGAGTGGCCGTTCTGTTAAATGACATGGCAAAACTGACACTGTCAGATGCAGATCTAACGGTTCTTACGGCGTTCGTCAGGAAAAGGCTTGTGGCGAACGTTTGTCGGATAATGATTTACGGACACATGCATTGCATTGATACGTGTCCCCCTCTCTCTCACGCACACGCACCCTCCCGAGTCCTCCTGCACCCACCGTCTATCTGTAAATAGACATCACACACATATGTGCTCTTCACACCCTACCCCCAGAACTTCTAAAAAACAAAAGACGTCGCGCAAATTTTATTTTAGCTCACACGTCACACACTTATAATATTACTCTTGTGGCGAACGTTCTTTCGGCATAGTATATTCTACTCTCACGAAGAGAAGCGGTGCACGCACGCACTAGTTCTCTCACACCCACTCGCAGGTACACGTAGGAGCGCATTTTTTTGAAGATGGTACAACAAAATCACTCCACTATATATATAAGAAGGAGCCTTAGCGCTTGCTTTACTAGGGTTCCTCTCGTTCACTCTCTCATGCTCTCCAGAAATAAGCAAGACATAGGTGGCCACACTCTCTCACAGCTCACGGCTGGTCACAAATCTGGCCGGACAACCTCGACCGGCGTAGGGGTGTAGGTGCTTCGTTCATGCTGTCGTCGGCGACGAGGGATGAGACCAACGGCTGCCCGCGCGTCCTGATCGGCGGTCGTGCCGTTCTCTCCGAGAGAGCGCCAGCTCCAGAAGGCCTCCGACCCCTTCTTCCTCCCTGTGGTATTGTGGCCAAGATGCAGCCTCCCGACGCCGTCTTTTCCACATGCCGGCGACCCTCAGGTATATATTCCTTTGAAACCTGCCTTGCTCTACTGCCCCAGCTCCCCACTTGGCTTCGTGTAGATCTTTTTCTACTTCTGTCCGCTGTTCCAAAGCCACCTAGACTTTTACTATTATTAGAGGTAAAGCTAGTTCATACAGTCGACTCTAAGAGTTGGTTCAAACAGGGAAGAAAGTGGGAAAGTTGTAGCATGAATCTAGGACTTGGTTCTAAGAGGAAAAGGGGGAAAGTAGTAGATACTAGCTACCCAACCAGTCTCTTGGTTGAAAACACGAAGAAAGCATGGTGGATGGCGAAGGGTGGGGGGAAGAGGACCTATCTCTTAGTTGAAAAAGGAAAGAAAGTGACGGGTGTTGGGGGACAACGCAAATGAGAATGAGCGGGTCTAGATTTCCTTTGCTCACATAGGAAAATGTTGCCGAGGAGATAAAAAATGGGACAAATGCAGACATGTTGCCTGAGTGTTTGCCGCTCTCGACAACCACATCTGCCTCACCACTTTATGCCTCTGTTGTCCCTATGCCCATATCTCTACCGTTAATGTAAAAGCACATGAAGCATTAAGCAATGCCACCTAATGTCACTATAAGTAATGGTCTAGTGTCCTCTATAAATTGAAGCAATGCCACCACCATTTTATGAAGTGCTTCCGTCTTGCTTTATTTCCCATGAATTGTGTTTTTGCAGTTACACTTAAATCGCACACCGCTAACATTGCTTCATCCCAGTGCAACTGCACAAATTTGATTGCACATTTACTGACCATGTACTACTCTCATGACAGTAATACTAATGCTATTGTTTTGCATGTTAATCTAGTGGCAGTGTTGATATGATGTGTTGCTACTTACTTAAGGACACTTTCATACTGTCAATCTAGTGCCAATTATAACACAATAGATGCTGTTGTAAATCATACGCCATTGCAAATATCTGTCACTGTTTAAATAACCGTATTTCGTATTTGCACAAATAGGGATGTCTGTCTCCATATCGTTTTGGGATGTCTGCCTCCGTATCGTTTCTATCCGCGCAATCAAAAGCACACACCTCGGTTTTAGTAGAACTGTGCAAAATGATATGGCTATCCCTCGTTGCCGTCCTCTAACCACCCGTCTTCCAGGTATTCCTACATTGGTAGTTACTAGGTAGAATGACCAATGCAATATAAAAGAAGTTGATTCGTACTTTTTACTTCCTGATTGCAGTGTAGGGATGAGCGAAAACAACTGCATCCTAGTGTGGAATGCACTTTCTACCAATTCAAACATGGACTGAGGACTCGTTGGCACGGCTGCCCGGTGGTTTTTTGGACAGGTGCGTGGACAAGAGGCATTGTGGTCTGCTTATTTCTACTAATAGCGGTGCTTAAATTTAGTGGAATGCACAAGAATTTCAGCTGGTCAGTACACTACATGGTTCAGTTTAGCATTCCATCTAAGAACACAATTACAATTGGTTATTCTGGAATGAGAGAACCTAACCCTGGATGGTGGCAATAAGAAAAAACTAGAGTGAACTCCAGGAAATATAAGCCTGCCGGGAGGCCCTTTGCTCAGAGAAGTCTTGCTTCTTTTTTCTTGATTTGTAAACCTTCACACAACTTTGTCTTTTGTTGTGAACTAGTATATGTTTGTTATGTTCTATGAATCATTGAGATGTATAAAATTGCTTAACTTATGCTTTCCAAGTTTTTATGAAGCCGAGTTTAATGTGAGTGTTTCACATGAACGCTGGACTAGCGTGTGAACGTTTGGAATTTACATTGTGGCCTCAGTTAACTGCATGAACGACTGTAAAAAGATACATAGTTGCTTATATGCCAGACAATAGATTGTTGATTGTTAGTTGGTCGATAGCCTAGTGTTGAAGCGAGCTGAGCCAATGTGCCGTGTTTTGCACAACTCCTTACAAGTGGGGTAGCACCAACAGTGTTTACAAGTACTTATGTATACGTCGACACACAGTTCTCAAACGAGTACTCTATTTCATCATAACTCACACTGCTCGTATGATAAAACTAGTGAGGACGTATCTGTTTCGGTAATAACTACGATGATTCACGGGCACACAAAAGTAGCAGCAGTTCCCATAGACGGATTCAAACAGAGTACTAGCCCTAGAGGGCTCAATAACAGGCAAGGTTCGGATAATTAGACATAATCCAAACTACTATTAAACACTAGCTAGGGCAAGTATTTCATGCCTTGATCTTATTTGGGCTTGACACAAGACGGACCTTGCCATGAACATCATCGAGGATGTCCGGCAGTAGCTCAATCCTGTGAACCTTCATGAAGACAACCTTGTGGCCTTGCCACTCATAAACTTGTTTGTGGAGGCATGCCACGTCATCTTCCTGTGTAAGCTTGACAAGAACAGTATGCCTCACAAATGAAGGAGTAGCTTTGAACTTCTTGTGCTTCAGTACACCCTCGACAACACGCCATACAACAGTGAGGCTGGAATACAACTCTTCATTGGTATAAGCGCAAATGGCTTCCAGGATCCAACAGCCTAAAAACTATGTTTTCCCATTGCGTATATTCAGGTCATCCGCCTCATAGCGAGTGACATGTACAACCACACAATCCGTGTCTGCATCAGGGCTCTAATTGAAACATAAACAAATTCTAAATTACTTTCTAGTATAAGAAACACAAGTTATTTAAACCACTATGAATAGCATGGCATCGAAGCTAATAAATTTTTGCATTATTCATCACCACATACTTAGGTGAAAAACCACAACCAAGATCGGCAAAGAAGAAAATCACCTAGGGCAGCTCAGCGGGGGGGGGGGGACACATCCTCGAAGGGGGAAAACTGCTCCTGCAGTGCCACGGGGGATGTAACCTCAAACGGGGTGTTGACCATCTCAGTAGTGGCCGTGAGCGTATCTGGGGTTGGCTCGGTGGCTGTCTCCATCTTCTTGGAGCTCTTTGTCTCGTGGGGATCAGCCTCCCGCGTCTGCTCAAATATCGGCAGATCTTTGCCTGGTTCTAGGAGACCACTGAAAGGAAAACACAATTGCAATGACAATGAAACAAAAAAGAGAGTGACGGTCGGTTACTGCTTTGCAAAAGTTTTTTTCTCTGAACGAAAATATACCAACATCATGGATCCTCTTACCTTCCCTTCGTTGGGGGAGAAGAACAGTGGCAGATGCGAGTGTTGCCTTTCTTGAAGACGGTGAGGGAGAAGGGGATTCAGCGAAGAGTGAAATGATGGTTGCTTCGTGCGTCAAACTTAAACTGCAGGGAGGTGGGGTTTTGTGATACGACGGCTTTTTATTGCCGCGCTACGACCGGGGTGACTCTTCGCCTGGATACTGCCTTCTAATTTGGTGGATGGGCATTTGGGCCAACGTGCTGCATGGCCCGCATGTCAGTGAACAAAAGTATAACAGCATTTAGTAGAGGGAGACGTTTTGATGACCTAGGAGGAGCCAGAAGCGGTATTGTATCCACTGTACTAGTAGTAATTGTTTTCTGGGTAGCTGTAGAGTGTCTCCACTGTACTAGTAGTAATTGCTTCTCTGGGCCCAAGACAAAATAGCCCATCCACCCTAGTAAATAGTAACAGCGGGGTTGTGCGGGGGCTGTGGCCCATCTAGCCAGGGTTTTATTTATGTTTACCACATCATCAGCCTAGTTGTGTTTTTTTCTTGCTGAAAATGGCTAGCCCAGTTCTATTTTTTTGAAGAAATACCCAAACCAGGCCTACTTGCTTTATCAACCCTGCTGGGCTGCAAATCTTTCAAGACGAGGCGAGTTTCATTCGGTTTGCCTAGAAATGAGCTATACATTTTTAAAACACATCAAACCGAGAATTGGTTTCAATTTTTTTCATTGCAAGATTTTAAATTCCATTGATTTTTATGCGTGGAGAATTATTTAGATTTTATACTTATATAAATTATTTTTCAAAATAGTTTGAATGTGAATCGATATTTCGGGATTAAAAACAGTTGACCGCACCGAAATATGCAAAAAATTCGTATACTTTTTAACAATGGCAACAATATGGGGTGTAATGCTACAAAAAGAAGATGGCTCCAGAAATATTCTTAAGAATTAGCAAATGGGATGTACATTATTAGAAATAATGCACACAAGAGTAGTGACTGTTGGATGTCCATCCAACGGCTGTCGTGCTTCTTCAATCTCTGCTTTTCCTGCTCCAGCCGCTCAAACAAGCGCCGACGGGACTGCCTGCTCCCTCCTCCCGCGGCCGGCTATGCTGCCACGCATGCCTCACCGACCCACCGTACTCCCATCACTGGCCTAGCCATCCCTCTACTCACCCACACCTGCTGTTTTCTCCGGGGACGGCAGCCGAACCAGTAAACCCTCGTACTCTTCCGCGTGGGAAACAACTGCCAAGTCTTCCCTGCCTTCGTGTCGTTCCCTTCCTAGGCCTCGCCGTCGTCCACCGCCCTGGTGCTCTCGGCGCGGCCTGGTCAACGTGCTCAATGAACGACATCCATCTGAAGTGGACTATACGTGGAGAGGCTGACAGTAGGGTCCACGGCCGCACGCAAGGAAATATCTCCTTATTACGTGCAAAATAATGATTCCTCCACCTGACAGCTAGGACCCACGGGAAGGGCCTTTGTATTTCATGAAAAAAATGTTCCCCCGATGACAGGTCGGACCCACCAGCTATATCTTCACACGCAAGGAAGTGCCTCCTTATGACGCACACAAAAATGAATACACCCCTTCTAGCTGGGACCCACCATAGTGGGTGGCTGACTTGTGGGCCTACTAAGTTGACGGGGACAAAGGGCGTTGTCAAGTTAGTCAATATGAACGATTCTAGCTCCAGTGATCGTACGATGTCCATCCAACGGCCATAGTGCTTCTTCAACCTCTGGTCTTCTTGCTCCAGCCGCCCAAAGCAGCGCCGGTCGTGCCGCCTGCTCCTGCCTCCCGTGGCCAGTTGTGCTATCGCGGAGGCCTCGCCGCCCCCATACTACTCCCACCGCTGGCCAGGCCATCCCTCCACTCACCCACACCCCCTGTTATTCTGCGGCGACGGCAGCCTCACACCATAGTCGAACTAGTGAACCCTCGTACTCCTCTCCGCGTGGGCATCCACTACCGCGTCTTCCCCGGCTCCACGTCGTCCCCTTCCTAGGCCTCGCCGTCGTCTACCGCCATGGTGCTCTCAGCGCAGCGTGGTCAATGTGGTCAACGACCGACTTCCATCGGAAGAGTACTATACGTGGAGAGGCTGACAGCTGGGTCCACGACCGCAGCAGGGTCCACGGCCACAACCCAGTTTTTTGTGATTTCCCAAGTAAGTCGCTTTATCAGGCCTGTTGGGCTACAAATCTTTCAAGACGAGTAGAGCTTCATTCGGCTGGCCGAGAAAATGGCCTATCAGTAATGAGAAATGGGTTGTACATTTTTAAAACACATCAAACCGGCAATTAGTTTCAAAATTCTTTTTTTCATTTCAAGATTTTAAATTGCACTGATTTTTATGCGTGGACAATTTGTTGCATTTTATATTGATATACATTTATTTTTTAAATTAGTTTGAATGTGACTCAAAATTTTGGCATGAAAAACAGTTCAGACCGCACCGAAATATGCAAAATTTCATATAATTTTTTAACCGTGGCCACAATATGGGCTATAATGCTAACAAAAAGAATATGGGCTCCAAAAAAAACCTTAAGAATTAGCAAATGGGCTGTAAATTATTAGAAATAATGGCAGATGGGATATATGATGTTTTCCATAGATTTGAGGCTTTTCTAAAAAAAGGTTGACGCCCAAGCAGTGATTTTTGGATGTCCATCCAATGGCGGTCGTGCTTCTTCAATCTCTGCTCTTCCTGCTCCAGCCGCTAAACAAGCGCCGGCGGGACTGCTTGCTCTCTCCTCCCCGTGGCTGGCTGTGCTGCCGCGCAGGCCTCACCGCCCCACCATACTCCCATCGCTGGCGTAGCCATCCCTCTACTCACCCACACCTGTTGTTTTCTCCGGGGACGCTAGACGAACTAGTAAACCCTCGTACTCCTCCGTGTGGGAAACAAATGTCAAGTCCTCACTGGCGCTGTATCGTTCCCTTCCTAGGCCTCGCCGTCGTCCACCAACCTGTTGCTCTCGGCGCGGCCTGGTCAACGTGGTCAATGAACGATATCCATCGGAAGTGGACTGTACGTGGAGAGGCTGACAGTTGGGTCCATGGCCGCACGCAAGGAAACGCATCCTTATTACGCGCAAAATAATGACTCCTCCACCTGACATCTGGGACCCACCGAAAGGGCCTCCGTATTTCGCGAAAAAAAACGTTACCGCCACTGACAGCTCGGACCCACCATCTATATCTTCGCACACAAGGAAGTGCCTCCTTATGACGCACAAAAAAATGAATTACCCCCTACTAACTAGGACCCACCATAGTGGGTGGCTGACTTGTGGGCCTACTAAGTTGACGGGGACAGAGGGCTTTGTCAAGTTAGTCAATATGAACAATTCTAGCTCCAGTGACCGTACGATGTCCTTCCAATGGCCATTGTGCTTCTTCAACCTCTGGTCTTCTTGCTCCAGCCGCCCAAAGCAGCGCCGGTCGTGCCGCCGGCTCCTGCCTCCCGTGGCCGGCTGTGCTGCCGCGGAGGCCTCACCGCCCCCATACTACTCCCACCATTGGCCAGGCCATCCCTCCACTCACCCACACCCCCTGTTATTCTAAGGTGACGGCAGCCTCACACCGCAGCCGAACCAGTGAACCCTCGTGCTCCTCTCCGCATGGGCATCCACTGTCGTGTCTTCCCCGGCTCCGCGTCGTCCCCTTCTTAGGCCTCGCCATCGTCCACCGCCTTGGTGCTCTCGGCGTGGCATGGTCAATGTGTTCAACGACCGACTTCCATCGGAAGAGTACTGTACGTGGAGAGGCTGATAGCTGGGTCCATGGCCGCAGCTGGGTCCACGACCACAGCCCAGTTTTTTTTGTGATTTGCCAAGTAAGTCGCTTTGTTAGGCCTCTTGGGCTGCAAATCTTTCAAGACGAGGAGAGCTTCATTCGGCTGGCCGAGAAATTAGTCTATCAATAATGAGCATGGGTTGTACATTTTTAAAACACATCAAATCGGCAATTAGTTTCAAATTTCTTTTTTCATTTCAATATTTTAAATTGCATTGATTTTTATGCGTGGATAATTTGTTGGATTTTATATTGATATACATTTATTTTTAAAATAAGTTTAATTGTGACTCAAAATTTCGGGATTAAAAACAGTTCGGACCGCACCGAAATATGCAAAATTTCGTATAATTTTTTAACTGTGGCGACAATATGGGCTGTAATGCTAACAAAAAGAATATGGGCTCCAAAAAAACCTTAAGAATTAGCAAATGGGCTGTAAATTATAATTAATAATGGCAGATGGGTTGTATGATGTTTTCCACAGATTTGAGGCTTTCCAAAAAAAGTTGACGCACAAGTAGTGACTGTTGGATGTGCATCCAATGGCCGTCGTGCTTCTTCAATCTCTGCTCTTCCTGCTCCAGCCACTCAAACAAGCGCCGGCGGGACTGCTTGCTCTCTCCTCCCCGCGGCCGGCTGTGCAGCCGCGCAGGCCTCACCGACCCACCGTACTCCCATCGATGGCCTAGCCATCCCTCTACTAATCCACACCTGCTGTTTTCTCCGGGGACGGTAGATGAACCAGTAAACCCTCGTACTCCTCCGCGTGGCAAACAAATGTCGAGTCTTCCCTGGCTCTGTATCGTTCCCTTCCTTGGCCTCGCCGTCGTCCACCGCCCTGGTGCTCTCGGCGCGGCATGGTCAACATGGTCAATGAACGACATACATCGGAAGTGGACTGTACGTGGAGAGGCTGACAGCTGGGTCCGTGGCCGCACGCAAGGAAATGCCACCTTATTACGAGCAAAATAACGACTCCTCCACCTGACATCTGGGACCCACCGAAAGGGCCTCCGTATTTTGCAAAAAAAAGCGTTACCGCCGCTGACAGCTCGGACCCACCAGCTATATCTTCGCACACGAGGAAGTGCCTCCTTATGACGCACAAAAAAATGATTACCCCCTGCTAGCTAGGACCCACCATAGTGGGTGGCTGACTTGTGGGCCTACTAAGTTGACGGGGACAGAGGGCGTTGTCAAGTTAGTCAATATGAACGATTCTAGCTCCAGTGACCGTACGATGTCCATCCAACGGCCATAGTGCTTCTTCAACCTCTGGCCTTCTTGCTCCAGCCGCCCAAAGCAGCGCCGGTCGTGCCGCATGCTCCTACCTCCCGTGGCCAGCTATGCTGCCACGGAGGCCTCATCGCCCCCATACTACTCCCACCGCTGGCCAGGTCATCCCTCCACTCACCCACACCCCCTGTTATTCTGCGGCGACGGCAGTCTCACACCGCAGCCGAACCAGTGAACCCTCTTACTCCTCTCCGAGTGGGCATCCACTGCCACGTCTTCCCCGGCTCCGTGTTGTCCCCTTCCTAGGCCTCGCCGTCGTCCACCGCCATGGTGCTCTCGGCACGGAGTGGTCAATGTGGTCAACGACCGACTTCCATCGGAAGAGTATTGTACGTGGAGAGGCTGACCGGTCGGTCCACGACCGCAGCTGGGTCCACGGCCATAGCCCAATTTTTTGTGATTTGCCAGGTAAGTCGCTTTATCAGGCAAGTTGGGCTGCAAATCTTTCAAGACGAGGAGAGCATCATTCGGCTGGCCGAGAAAATGGCCTATCAGTAATGAGAAATGGGTTGTACATTTTTAAAACACATCAAACCGGCAATTAGTTTCAAAATTCTTTTTTTCTTTTCGAGATTTTAAATTGCATTGATTTTTATGCGTGGACAATTTGTTGGGTTTTATATTGATATACATTTATCTTTTAAATCAGTTTGAATGTGACTCAAATTTCGGGATTAAAAACAGTTCGAACCACACCAAAATATGCAAAATTTCGTATAATTTTTTAACCGTGGCCACAATATGGGCTGTAATGCTAAGAAAAAGAATATGGGCTCCAAAAGAACTTTAAGAAATAGCAAATGAGCTATAAATTATTAGAAATAAAAGCAGATGGGATGTATGATGTTTTCCATAGATTTGAGGCTTTGCTAAAAAAGGTTGACGCACAAGCAGTGATTGTTGGATGTCCATGCAACGGCCGTCGTGCTTCTCCAATCTCTGCTTTTCCTGCTCCAGCCGCTCAAACAAGCGCCGGCGGGACTGCCTGCTCTCTCCTCTGCATGGCTGGCTGTGCTGCCGCGCAGGCCTCACCACCCCACCGTACGACCATCGCTGGTCTAGCCATCCCTCTACTCACCCACACCTGTTGTTTTCTCCGGGGACGGCAAACGAACCAGTAAACCCTCGTACTCCTCCGCGTGGGAAACAACTGCCGAGTCTTCCCTGGCTCTATGTTGTTCCATTCCTAGGCCTCACCGTCGTCCACTGCCCTGGTGCTCTCGGCGTGGCCTGGTCAACGTGGTCGATGAACGACATCCATCGGAACTGGACTGTACGTGGAGAGGCTGAGAGCTGGGTACACGGCCGCACGCAAGGAAATGCCTCCTTATTACGCGCAAAATAATGACTCCTCCACCTGACATCTGGGACCCATCGAAAGGGCCTCTGTATTTCGCAAAAAAAATGTTACCGCCGCTGACAGCTCGGACCCACCAGCTATATCTTCGAAAACAAGGAAGTGCCTCCTTATGAAGCACAAAAAAATGATTACCCCCTGCTAGCTAGGACCCACCATAGTGGGTGGCTGACTTGTGGGCCTACTAAGTTGAAGGGGACAGAGGGCGTTGTCAAGTTAGTCAATATGAACGATTCTAGCTCTAGTGACCGTACGATGTCCATCCAACGGCCATAGTGCTTCTTCAACCTCTGGCCTTCTTGCTCCAGCCGCCCAAAGCAGCGCCGGTCATACCGCATGCTCCTGCCTCCCGTGGCCCGCTATGCTGCCGCGGAGGCCTCATCGCCCCCATACTACTCCCACCGCTGGCCAGGCCATCCCTCCACTCACCCACACCCCCTGTTATTCTGCGGCGACGGCAGTCGCACACCGCTGCCGAACCAGTGAACCCTCTTACTCCTCTCCGCGTGGGCATCCACTGCCGCGTCTTCCCCGGCTCCGCGTCATCCCCTTCTTAGGCCTCGCCGTCGTCCACCGCCTTGGTGCTCTCGGCGCGGCGTGGTCAATGTGTTCAACGACTGACTTCCATCGGAAGAGTAATGTACGTGGAGAGGCTGACAGCTGGGTCCACGGCCGCGGCTGGGTCCACGACCACAGCCCAGTTTTTTTGTGATTTGCCAAGTAAGTCAGTTTGTCAGGCTTGTTGGGCTGCAAATCTTTCAAGACGAGGAGAGCATCATTCGGCTGGCCGAGAAAATGGCCTATCAGTAATGAGAAATGGGTTGTACATTTTTAAAACACATCAAACCGGCAATTAGTTTCAAAATTCTTTTTTTCATTTCGAGATTTTCAATTGCATTGATTTTTATGCGTGCACAATTTGTTGGATTTTATATTGATATACATTTATTTTTAAAATCAGTTTAAAGTGAGTCAAAATTTCGGGATTAAAAACAGTTCGGACCGCACCGAAATAAGCAAAATTTCGTATAATTTTTTAACTGTGGCCATAATATGGGCTGTAATGCTAACAAAAAGAATATGGGCTCCAAAAAGGAACCTTAAGAATTAGCAAATGGGATGTAAATTATTATTAATAATGGCAGATGGGTTGTATGATGTTTTCCACACATTTGAGGCTTTCCTAAAAAAAGGTTGACGCACAAGCAGTGACTGTTGGATGTCCATCCAACGGCCGTCGTGCTTCTTCAATCTCTGCTCTTCCTGCTCCAGCCGCTCTAACAAGCGCCGGCGGGACTGCCTACTCTCTCCTCCCCGTGGCCGGCTGTGCTACCGCGCAGGCCTCACCGCCCCACCATACTCCCATCGCTGGCCTAGCCATCCCTCTACTCACCCACACCTGTTGTTTTCTCCGGGGATGGCAGACGAACGAGTAAACCCTCCTACTCCTCCGTGTGGGAAACAACTACCGAGTCTTCCCTGTCTCCGTGTCGTTTCCTTCCTAGGCCTCGCTGTCGTCCACCGCCCTGGTGCTCTCAGCGCGGCCTGGTCAACGTGGTCAACGACTGACATGCATCTGAAGTGGACTGTACGTGAAGAGGCTGACAGCTGGGTCCACGGCCGCACGCAAGGAAATGCATCCTTATTACACGCAAAATAATGAATCCTCCACCCGTCATCTGGGACCCACCGAAAGGACCTCTGTATTTCGCGAAAAAAACATTACCGCCGCTGACAGCTCAGACCCACCAGCTATATCTTCGCACACAAGGAAGTGCCTCCTTATTACGCAAAAAAATGAATACTCCCCCTGTTAGTTGGGACCCAGTATAGTGGCAGGCTGACTTGTGGGCCTACTAAGTTGACGGGGATGAAGGGCTTTGTCAAGTTAGTCAATATGAATGATTCTAGCTCCAGTGACCGTACGATGTCCATCCAACGACCATTGTGCTTTTTCAACCTCTGGTCTTCTTGCCCCAGCCGCCCAAAGTAGCGCCGGTCGTGTCGCCGGCTCCTGCCTCCCGTGGCCGGTTGTGCTATCGCGGAGGCCTCACCGCCCCCATACTACTCCCACCACTGGCCAGGCCATCCCTCCATTCACCCACACCCCCTATTATTCTGCGGTGACGTCAGCCTCACACCGCAGCCGAACCAGTCAACCCTTGTACTCCTCTCCGCGTGGGCATCCACTGCCGTGTCATCCCCGGCTCCACGTCGTCCCCTTCCTAGGCCTCGCGGTCATCCACCGCCTTGGTGCTCTCGGCGCAGCATGGTCAATGTGGTCAACGACCAACTTCGATCGGACGAGTACTGTACGTGGAGAGGCTGAGAGGTGGGTCCACGGCCGCAGCTGGTCCACGGCCACAGCCCAGTTTTTTTGTGATTTGCCAAGTAAGTCGCTTTCGTAGGCCTATTGGGCTGCAAATCTTTCAAGACGAGGAGAGCTTCATTCGGCTGGCTGAGAAAATGGCCTATCAGTAATGAGAAATGGGTTGTACATTCTTAAAACACATCAAACCGGCAATTAGTTTCAAATTTCTTTTTTTTCATTTTGATATTTTAAATTGCATTGATTTTTATGCATGGACAATTTGTTGGATTTTATATAGATATATATTTATGTTTACAATTGGTTTAAATGTGACTCAAAATTTCAGGATTAAAAACAGTTTGGACCGCACCGAAATATGCAAAATTTCATATAATTTTTTAACCGTGGCCACAATATGGGCTGTGATGCTAACAAAAAGAATATGGGCTCCAAAAAAACCTTAAGAATTAGCAAATGGGCTGTAAATTATTATTAATAATGGAAGATGGGTTGTATGATGTTTTCCACAGATTTGAGGCTTTCCTAGAAAAAGGTTGACGCACAAGCAGTGACTGTTGGATGTCCATCCAACGGCCGTCGTGCTTCTTCAATCTCAGCTCTTCCTGCTCCAGTCGCTCAAACAAGCGCCGGCGGGATTGACTGCTCTCCCCTCCCCGCGGCCAGTTGTGCTGCCGCGCAGGCCTCACTGCCCCACCGTACTCCCATCGTTGCCTAGCCATCCCTCTACTCACCCACACCTGTTGTTTTCTCCGGGGACGGCAGACGAACCAGTAAACCCTCCTACTCCTCCGCATGGGAAAAAACTGTCGAGTCTTCCCTGACTCCGTGTCGTTCCCTTCATAGGCCTCGCCGTCGTCCATGGCCCTGGTGCTCTCGGCGCGGCCTGGTCAATGTGGTCAACGACCGACATGCATCTGAAGTGGACTGTACGTGGAGAAGTTGACAGCCGGGTCCACGACCACACGCAAGGAAATGCCTCGTTATTACGTGCAAAACAATGACTCCTCCATGTGACATCTAGGACCCACCAAAAGGGCCTCTATATTTCGCAAAAAAAAAACGTTACCACCGCTGACAGCTCGGACCCACCAGCTATATCTTTGCACACAAGGGAGTGCCTCCTTATTACGCACAAAAATGAATACTCCCCCTGTTAGCTGGGACCCAGTATAGTGCCAGGCTGACTTGTGGGCCTACTAAGTTGCCGGGGACGGAGGGCTTTGTCAAGTTAGTCAATATGCACGATTCTAGCTCCAGTGACCGTACGATGTCCATCCAACGGCCGTAGTGCTTCTTCAACCTCTGGTCTTCTTGCTCCAGCCGCCCAAACAAGCTAGCAAACTAGTGTCGGTCGTGCCTCGTGCTCGTGCCTCCCGTGGCCTGCTGTGTTGCCGCAGAGGCCTCACCGCCCCCTACTACTCCCACCACTGGCCCAGCCATCCCTCCACTCACCCACACCCCATGTTATTCTGCGACGATGGCAGCCTCACACCGCAGCCGAACCAGTGAACCCTCCTACTCCTCTACGCGTGTCCATCCACTGCCGCTTCTTCCCCGTCTCCCCGTCTTCGCCTTCCTAGGCCTCTCCATCGTACACCGCCCTGGTACTCTCGGCGCGGCGTGGTCAACGTGGTCAAGGAACGGATTCCATCGGACGTAGATGATACGTCTCCAACGTATCTATAATTTTTTATTGTTCCATGCTATTATTTATGATGTCTTGGATGTTTAATGGGCTTTGTTATACACTTTCATATTATTTTTGGGACTAACCTACTAACCCAATGGCCCAGTCCAGATTGTTGTTTTTTGCCTGTTTTAGGGTTTTACAGAAAAGGAATATCAAACGGACTCCAAACGGAATGAAACCTTCGGGAGAGATATTTTTGGAGCAAAATACACACGGGAGACTTTAGAACCACGGAGTAGGGCTGACGTGGCGTCCATGAGGGGGGGCGCCCCCTATAGGGCGCGCCCCCTGCCTCGTGGGCACCCCGTCTGGCCCTCGTTGCCCTCATTCCTCCTATATATACCTACGTACCCCGAAACTATCAGAACAACAGAGAAAACCCTAGTTCCACCGCCGCAACCTTCTGCTCCCGTGAGATCCCATCTTGGGGCCTGTTCCGAAGCTCCGTCGAAGGGGGGATCTACCACGGAGTGCTTCTACATCATCATCATCGCCTCACCATGACTTGTGAGTAGTTTACCACAGACCTTCAGGTCCATAGCTAGTATCTAGATGGCTTCTTCTCTCTCTTTGGATCTCAATACCAAGTTCTCCTCGGTCTTCGAGGAGATCTATTCGATGTAATCTCTTTTTGCGGTGTGTTTGTCGAGATACGATGAATTGTGGGTTTATGATCAAGATTATCTATGAGAAATATTTGGTTCTTTTCTGAACTCTTTATGTGTGATTATAATATCCTTGCAAGTCTCTTCGAATTATTGGTTTGGTTTGGGCTACTAGATCTATAGTTCTTGCAATGGGAGAAGTGCTTGGCTTTGGGTTCAATCTTGTGGTGTCCTTTCCTGGTGATAGTAGGGGCAGCAAGGCACATATTGTATTGTTGCCATCGAGGATAAAAAGATGGGGTTTATATCATTATGTTTAAGTTTATCCCTCTACATCATGTCATCTTGCCTAAGGCGTTACTCCGTTCTTATGAACTTAATACTCTAGATGCATGCTGGATAGCGGTCGATGTGTGGAGTAATAGTAGTAGATGCAGAATCGTTTCGATCTACTTGTCTCGAGCGTGATTCCTATATATAATGATCATGCCTAGATAGTCTCATAATTATTCGCATTTCTATCAATTGCTCGACAGTAATTTGTTTACCAACCGTAGAATATCGCTATCATGAGAGAAGCCACTAGAGAACACTACGGCCCCCGGGTCTATTCTCAACATATCAATCTACAAGCTACTTTACTTTTCCGCTTTTACTTCCTGTTCTTATAACTAAAAATATCAAACTATCATCTCTATCAGATCTCACTTTCGTAAGTGACCGTAAAGGGATTGACAACCCTTTCTCGCGTTAGCTGCGAAGTTTTTATTTGTTTGTGCATGTGCGAGGGACTCGCGCGTGGTCTCCTATTGGATTGATATCTTGGTTCTCAAAAACTGAGGAAAATACTTACGCTACTGTGCTGCATCTTCCTTTCCTCTTCGAGGGAATACAACACAAGCTCGAGAAGTAGCTAGAAGAATTTCTGGCGCCGTTGCCGGGGAGGCTTACGCAAAAGTCATATACCAAGTACCCATCAAAAACCCTTATCCTTCGCATTACATTTTTTGCCTCTCGTTTTCCTCTCCCCCACTTCACCCTTGCCGTTTTATTTTCCCTTCTTCTGCCATGTGTTCACTGTTCGCTTGCTTCTTGTTTGCTTGTGTGTTGGATTGCTTGCTTGTCACTATGGCTCAGAACAATACCAAATTGTGTGACTTCTTCAATACCAACAATAATGATTTTATTAGCACTCCGATTGCTCCTATTACTGATGCTGAATCTTGTGAGATCAATGCTGCTCTGTTGAATCTTTTTATGAAAGATCAATTCTCCGTCCTTCCTAGTGAAGATGGCGCTACCCATCTAAACAACTTTGTTGATTTGTGTGATATGCAAAAGAAAAGGGATACGGATAACGATATTGTTAAATTGAAGTTATTTCCATTTTCACTTAGAGATTGTGCTAAAACTTGGTTTTCCTCTTTGCCTAGAAATAGTATTGATTCGTGGAATAAGTGCAAAGATGCTTTTATCTCTAAGTATTTCCCGCCTGCTAAGATCATCTCTCTTAGAAACGATATTATAAATTTTAAGCAACTAGATCATGAGCATTTTGCACAAGCTTGGGAGAGAATGAAATTAATGATACGTAATTGCCCTACACATGGTTTGAACTTATGGATGATTATTCAAAACGTTTGCTTGAATTTTGCTTCTAGAAATCTTTTAGATTCGGCCACGGAAGGCACTTTCATGGAAACTACCTTAGGAGAAGCTACCAAACTCCTAGATAATATTATGGTTAATTATTCTCAGTGGCACACCGAAAGATCTACTAGTAAAAAAGTGCATGCTATTGAAGAGATTAGTGTTTTGAGTGGAAAGATGGATGAACTTATGAAATTATTTGCTGCTAAGAGTGCTTCTTCTGATCCTAATGATATGCCTTTGTCCACTTTGATTGAAAATAATAATGAATCTTTGGATCTGAATTTTGTTGGTAGGAATAATTTTGGTAACAATGCTTATAGAGGGAACTTTAATCCTAGGCCTTTTCCTAGTATTTCCTCTAATAATTATGGTAATTCCTACAATAAGTCTTATGGAAAGATGCCATCTGAATTTGAAACTAGTGTTAAGGAGTTTATGAATTCGCAAAAGAATTTCAGTGCTTTGCTTGAAGAAAAATTGCTTAAGATTGATGAATTGGCTAGAAGTGTGGATAGAATTACTATTGATGTTGATTCTTTGAAACTTAGATCTATCCCACCTAAGCATGATGTCAATGAGTCTCTCAAAGCCATGAGAATTTCCATTGATGAATGCAAAGAAAGAACCGCTAGGATGTGTGCTAAAAGAGAGAATTATATAAAAGCGTGTTCTTCTAGTTATCATGAAAATAAAGATGAAGATCTGAAAGTTATTGATGTGTCTCCTATTAGATCCTTGTTTTCTAGTATAAATTTTGATGAGGATAGGATTGAAGATGATTCCACTTTAAGGTGTCCCAATGATTCAGAGTTTTTAGATCTTGATGCTAAAATTGTTTAAAGTGGGAGTGAAGAGATTAAAACATTACATAGTGATGAACCCACTACTTTGGATTTCAAGGGATTCAATTATTATAATTTCTCTTTGATTGATTATATTTCCTTGTTGCAATCCGTACTAAACTCTCTTCATGCTTATAGTCAAAATAAAGCTTTTACCAAACACATAGTTGATGCTTTGATGCAATCTTATGAAGAAAAACTTGAGTTACAAGTTTCTATCCCTTGAAAGCTTTATGATGAGTGGGAACCTACTATAAAAATATAAATTAAAGAACATGTATGCTTTGCTTTGTGTGATTTGGGTGCAAGTGTCTCCACTATCCCAAAAACTTTGTGTGATTTGCTAGGGTTCCATGAGCTTGATGATTGTTCTTTAAATTTGCATCTTGCGGATTCAACTATTAAGAAACCTATGGGAAGGATTAATGATGTTCTTATTGTTGCCAATAGGAATTATGTGCCCATAGATTTCATTGTTCTTGATATAGATTGCAATCCTTCATGTCCAATTATTCTTGGTAGACCTTTCCTTAGAACGATTGGTGCAATTATTGATATGAAGAAGGAAATATTAGATTCCAATTTCCATTAAGGAAAGGCATGGAATACTTTCCTAGGAAGAAAATGAAATTATCATATGAATATATTATGAGAGCCACTTATGGATTGCCTTCCAAAGATGGAAATACCTAGATCTATCCATGTATCGTGCCTAGCTAGGGGCGTAAAACGATAGCGCTTGTTGGGAGGCAACCCAATTTTAATTTTTTTTTGTTTTTGCTTTTGTTTAGGAAAAAATATTGCATCTAGATTCTGTTTAGATGTGGTTTTCTGTTTTAATTAGTGTTTGTGCCAAGTAGAACCTTTGGGAAGACTTGTGTGAAGTTTATATGATCTTGCTGTGAAAAACAGAATCGTTAGCACTCACTAGAATGGTCACCAGATTTTACTGGAGCGTGCTATTTAGTTGATTTATTTTACAGATGATTAATAGACAAATTCCTCACGTTTACCAATTTATTTCAAGAAAATTGGAGTTACATAAGTATGCGAAAACAACATATTACTACAGACTGTTCTGTTTTTGACAGATTCTGTTTTTCGTGTGTTGTTTGCTTATTTCAATGCATCTATGAGTAGTATTGGTATGTATGAATCATAGAGAAGTTGGAATACAGTAGGTTTAACACCAATATAAACAAAGAATGAATTCATTGTAGTACCCTTGAGTAGTGGTTTGCTTTCTTATACTAACGGAGCTCACGAGATTTTTGTCTAAGTTTTGTGTTGTGAAGTTTTCAAGTTTTGAGTATTGCTTTGATGGACTATGGAACAAAGAGTGGCAAGAGCCTAATCTTGGGGATGCCCAAGGCACCCCAAGGTAAAATTCAAGGAAAACCAAAAGCCTAAGCTTGGTGATGCCCCGGGAAGGCATCCCCTCTTTCGTCTTCATCCATCGGTAACTATACTCGGAGCTATATTTTTATTCACCACATGATATGTGTTTTACTTGGAGCGTCTTATATTATTTGAGTCTTTACTTGTTAGTTTTCCACAATTATCCTTGCTGGACACACCTATTTGAGAGAGTTAAATATGGCCTAGGAATTGTTAGAACACTCTATGTGATTCACTTATATCTTTTGAGTTGAATAGTTTTTGCTCTAGTGCTTCACTTATATCTTTTAGAGCACGGTGGTGATTATATTTTGTAGAAATTGTTGATCTCCCATGATTCACTTATATCCTTTTGAGAGTCTATTAAAACAGCATGGTGATGTGCTTTGGCTATATAACTAGCCTTCGCATGATAGACATCTAATACCAATGTAGTAAAAACTTTCACACTAAGTGCATTGAATATGATGAGAAGTTGGATGCTTGATAATTGTTTTGAGATATGAGGATAGTGATATTAGAGTCATGCTAGTGGAGTTATTATGAAATTGAGAAATGCTTGTGTGAAGGTTAGTGATTCCCGTAGCATGCATGTATGGTGAACTGCTATGTGACGAAGTTAGAGCATGAGGTATTTGTAAAGTGTCAACCTTTGTGTGGAGGTCGGGGGCGCGCGATGGTTAACTCCTACCAACCTCCCCCCTAGGAGCATGCGTTGATTGCTTTGTTTTGATGACTCGTAGATTTTTGCAATAAGTATATGAGTTCTTTTGACTAATGTTGAGTCCATGGATTATACGGACTCTCTCCCTTCCACCATTGCTAGCCTCTCTTGTACCGCGCAACTTTCGCCGGTACCATACACCCACCATATATCTTCCTCAAAACAGCCACCATACCGACCTATCATGGCATTTCCATAGCCATTCCGAGATATATTGCCATGCAACTTCCCACTATTCCGTTCACACGCTTCGTATTGTCATGTTGCCATGCATGATCATGTAGTTGACATCGTATTTGTGGCAAAGCCACCATGCATAATTTTTCATACATGTCACTCTTGATTCATTGCACATCCCGGTACACCGCCGGAGGCATTCATATAGAGTCATAGTTGTTCTAGTATCGAGTTGTAATTCAATGAAAGTGCGATGATCATCATTATTAGAGCATTGTCCCATGTGAGGAAAGGCTAAATCAAGAAAGCCCCTCCAAAAAAAGAAAAAAGAAGAAAAAAGAGGCTAAAGAAAAAAAGGAAGGCCCAAAAAAGGGACAATTGCTACTATCTTTTTCCACACTTGTGCTTCAAAGTAGCACCATGTTCTTCATGATAGAGAATTTCATGTTTAGTCACTTTCATACACTAGTGGGAATTTTAATTATAGAACTTGGCTTGTATATTCCAACGATGGGCTTCCTCAAATGCCCTAGGTCTTCGTGAGCAAGCAAGTTGGATGCACACCCACTAGTTTTCATACATATTTAGCTCTAGTGCATCCGTTGCATGGCAATACTTACTCACTCACATTGATATCTATTGATGGGCATCTCCATAGCCCGTTGATACGCCTAGTTGATGTGAGACTATCTCCCTCCTTTTTGTCTTCTCCACAACCACCTCTCTATTCCACATAGTGTTATGTCCATGGCTCATGCTCATGTATTGCGTGAAAGTTGAAAGGTTTGAAAGAATAGAGTATGAAAACAAGTGCTTGGCTGAAATCGGGGTTCACTAGTAGAAAAAGGGCCTTTTGTCTCGGTTCTAGAACCGGGACTAAAGGGTCGATACAAATGCTCCACCCTTTAGTCTCGGTTCTTATACGAACCGGGACTAAAGACCCTCCACGTGGCTGTTGCCTGGAGGTCCACCTTTAGTCCCGGTTGGTAACACCAACCGGTACTAAAGGATTTTTTATGATTTTTTGTTCAAAATAAATAAAAAATTAAGTATTTTCCCGATTTTCAAATTTCTGAATTATTTTAACCTCTAATCTCTAATCACCCCTCATCATTGCTCAATTTAATCTCTAATCACCCTCATCATTCCAAATCATCTAACTTACCGAACGGTCACCCATCCTCCCACTCCCCCAGCCTGAGCATGCTTAACTTCTGGGTTCTATTCTCCCTCGTTTCCAAGTCTGCAATTGTTGTTTTCCTGACAATAGTAAGATGTCAATCCTATTAACACTCGGGAGTTTAGCTTGAGCATGAAGTCACACATTTCACTGTTTGAGTTTGAAACTATTGTTCTAAAAAACAATAATTATTTACTAACACTAATTTTTTCTTGAATAAGTAGTTTGACCATTGTTTGACCATAGTTTGACCAGATTTGACCAAAATTCAAATAAACTGAAATAATTATTTAGTAACACTAATATTCTTGAATAATTATTTAGTAACACTAATACTTCTTGAATAAGTAGTTTGACCATAGTTTGACCAGATTTAACAAAAAATTTAAAAAAACTGAAATTTGAGCATAACCTTTTTTCCTTTTGGAATTTGAGGATTCTAAAAATTTGCAAACAAGCCGTAGGCTGTCAAAATTGGATGCGGATTTTTGTGTTGAACATTTTGATATATTATACGCTTATTTCTGACATTGTATACAAAAGTTATAGCCGTTTTACATTTTCCCTACACTTTTTGCAAAACATGTCCAAATTTAAGTTTTTAAATTTTCCTAACTAGTAGATGTGGTAACATAACTACATCTCAAAGGATTTTAACTTTTGAAGTTTTTATCATTTTCTTTTGCTTTTTACAAAACTGAAAAGGCGATACACCAGGGGGTGTGATTTGAAAATTGCACCATTAGTACCGGTTCATGGCACGAACTAGTACTAAAGGTCTCAACCCCATTAGTACCAGTTCATGCCACGAACCGGTACTAATGGGCATCGCACCCTTTAGTACCGGTTCGTGGCACCAACCGGGACTAAAGGTTCCATTTGAACCGGGAGTAATGCTCGAACCGGGACTAATGCTCACATTAGTCCCGGTTCGTAATGCAACCGGGATTAATGCTCTTTTCTGGCCGAACCAAAGCCCTGTTTTCTACTAGTGGTTGTGCATGATATGAATATTTTGTGTGATGAAGAGGGAGCATAGCCAGACTATATGATTTTGTAGGGATAACTTTCTTTAGCCATAGTATTTTGAGAAGACATGATTGCTTTGTTAGTATGCTTGAAGTATTATTATGTCAATATAGACTTTTGTCTTGAATCTTTCATATCTGAACATTCATGCCACAATTAAGAGAATTACATTGAAAAAATATGTTGGTTAGCATTCCACATCAAAAATTCTGTTTTTATCATTTACCTACTCGAGGACGAGCAGGAATTAAGCCTCGGGATGCTTGATACGTCTCCAACGTATCTATATTTTTTTATTGTTCCATGCTATTATTTATGATATTTTGGATGTTTAATGGGATTTGTTATACACTTTTATATTAGTTTTGGGACTAACCTACTATCCCAAAGGCCCAGTCCAGATTGCTGTTTTTTGCCTGTTTTAGGGTTTCAGAGAAAAGGAATATCAAACGGAGTCCAAACGGAATAAAACCTTTGGGAGAGATATTTTTGGAGCAAAATACGCACGGGAGACTTGAGAACCACGGAGTAGGGCTGACGTGGCGACCACGAGGATGGGGGCATGCCCCCTGCCTCGTGGGCACCCCGTCTGGCCCCAGGTGCCCTCCTTCCTCCTATATATACCTACGTACCCCGAAACTACCAGAACAACAGAGAAAATCCTAGTTCCACCGCCGCAACCTTCTGTTCCCATGAGATCCCATCTTGGGGCCTATTCCGGAGTTCCGCCGGAGGGGGGATCTACCACGGAGTGCTTCTACATCGTCATCATCGCCTCACCATGAGTTGTGAGTAGTTTACCACATACCTGCGGGTCCATAGCTAGTATCTATATGGCTTCTTCTCTCTCTTTAGATCTCAATACCAAGTTCTCCTCGGTCTTCAAGGAGATCTATTCGATGTAATCTCTTTTTGTGGTGTGTTTTTTGAGATCCGATGAATTATGGGTTTATGATCAAGATTATCTATAAGAAATATTTGGTTCTTTTCTGAACTCTTTATGTGTGATTATAATATCCTTGCGAGTCTCTTTGAATTATTGGTTTGGTTTGCCCTACTAGATCTATAGTTCTTGCAATGGGAGAAGTGCTTGGCTTTGGGTTGAATCTTGCGGTGTCCTTTCCCAGTGATAGTAGGGGTAGCAAGGCACGTATTATATTGTTTCCATCGAGGATAAAAAGATGGGGTTTATATCATTATGTTTGAGTTTATCCCTCTACATCATGTCATTTTGCTTAAGGCGTTACTCCATTCTTATGAACTTAATACTCTAGATGCATGCTAGATAGCGGTCGATGTGTGGAGTAATAGTAGTAGATGCAGAATCGTTTCGGTCTACTTGTCTACGACGTGATGCCTATATATAATGATCATGCCTAGATAGTCTCATAATTATTCGCTTTTCTATCAATTGCTCGACAATAATTTGTTTACCCGCCGTAGAATATCGCTATCATGAGAGAAGCCACTAGAGAACACTATGGCCCCCGGGTCTATTCTCCACATATCAATATACAATCTAATTTACTTTTCCGATTTTACTTTCTGTTCTTATAATCAAAAATACCAAAAATATCAAACTATCATCTCTATCAGATCTCACTTTCGTAAGTGACCATAAAGGGATTGACAACCCCTTATCGCGTTGGCTACGACGTTCTTATTTGTTTTTGCAGGTGCGAGGGACTCGCGCGTGGTCTCCTACTGGATTGATACCTTGGTTCTCAAAAATTGAGGGAAATACTTACGCTACTGTGCTGCATATCCCTTTCCTCTTCGAGGGAATACAACGCAAGCTCGAGAAGTAGCAGTGGACTGTACGTGGAGAGGCTGACAGCTGGCTCCACGACGGCAGCATGGAATTGCCTCCTTATTACGCAGAAAATAATTATTCCTCCACCTGACAGTAGGGACCCACCAGACGGGCCACCATATTTCGCAGAAAAAATGTTTCCCCCAGACTGCTAGGACCCAGCGGACAGGCCACCGTATTGCACGAAAAAACGTTCCCCCCGCTGTCAGCTCGGACCAACTGAAAGCGCCTTATTATTACGCACAAAAAATGAATACTCCCCCTGCTGGTTGGGACCCACCTTGGTGGGAGGTTGACTTGTGGGCCTACTAAGTTGACGTGGACGGAGTGCTTTGTGAACTTAGTCAATATGAACGATTCTAGCTCCAATGACCTTACGATGTCCATCCAACGGCCTTATTGCTTTTTCAACCACTAGTCTTGTTGCTCCAGCCGCCCAAAGCAGCGCCGGTCGTGCCGCATGCTCCTGCCTCCCATGGCCAGCTGTGCTGCCGCGAAGGCCTCACCTTCCCTACTATTCCGACCGCTGGCCAGGCCATCCCTCTACTCACCCACACCCCCTGTTATTCTGCGGCGAAGACAGTCTCACACCGCAGTGAACCAGTGAACCCTCGTACTCCTCTAAGCGTGGGCATCCACTACTGTGTCTTCCCCGGCTCCGCGTCGTCCCCTTCCTAGGCCTCGCCGTCGTCCACCGCCCTGGTGCTCTCGGCGCGGCGTGGTCAACGTGGTCAAGGAAAGGCATCCATCGGACGTGGACTGTACATGGAGAGGCTGACAGCTGGGTCCATGGCCGCAGCAAGGAAGTGCCTCCTTATTACGCATAAAATAATTATTCCTCCACCTGACAGCAGGGACCCACCAGCTACATCTTCGCACGCAAGGAAGTGCGTCTGGGCAAAAAAAAAGATTCGCTCCCGTGACTGCTGGGACCAACCAGCTACATCTTCGCACGCAAGGAAGTGTGTGGCAGTCGGGACCCACCTGGTCGAAGCGTACGTAGCATTGTCATTCTGGTCGCGAACATGTACGTACACACTGGTCGATGTAGAGGCGCGCACGTAGCATGTACACGTACGTACAGTGACCAGTTTGGAAGAAAGTAAATACGGCCACGTACGTACGTACGGGTGGGGTCTTGAACGCCTACTCGCGCGTACGTACGGCCAAGGCTCGTGTACATGGCTCGGTCGGAACGGAGAAGCAGAGTCGTCGTCGTGTTCATGGGGAGCCAACCGGCTGGGTAAAAACGGAATGTGTCGTCATGTTCATCAGGAGGTCTTGGACGGAACAGTCGATGGAAACGAGGCCTAGCATACCGCAGAACGGAGGAAACGGCCTTGTGTTCGACCGGCACGTTCGAAACGGGATCTTGTTCATTGGGAGGGGTCTGGCGTACCGCAAAACGGAGGAAACAGACCTCCTACGGTCGAAACGGGGGTCCTGTTGATCGGGAGGGGTGTGGCGTACCGCAAAATGGAGGAAACGGACTTGTGTTGGAGCGCTACGGTCGAAACAGGGGTCTTGTTCATCGGGTGGGGTGTAGCGTACCACAAAACGGAGGAAACGGACTTGTGTAAGAGTGCTACAGTCGAAACGGGGGTCCTGTTCATCGGGAGGGGTGTGGTGTACCACATAACGGGACTCCACGGGATACTGTTCGTCACCACCGTCGACCCCCTCCAGCCTCCATGGGCTACTGTTCATCCACCGTCGACCTCCTCCAGCCTCCACCTACGACTGTTCAGGCTCCACCACGCGCTACTCCGCCGGCTACTGTTCAACCAGCCCTCTCCACGGGCTCCTGTTGAACCACCCCCCAACGGGCTACTGTTCATCCAGCCCTCCACCGTCTACTGTTCATGCAGCCCTCCACGGGGTGGTCCTGTTCATGCAGCCCTCCACGGGGTCCTGTTCATGCAGCCCCAACCAGCTCGATCGAGCGGGGTCCTGTTCATGCAGAGGCAACACCACCGGGTCCTGTTCAGCCACCCCCACCAGGAACTATTCATCCAAACCCGCCACCAACGCTCACTGTTCATGCAGAGGCAACATCGATCGGCTTCAGTTAGCAGCAGTGGAGAAGGAATCGCTCGATCGGGTTCAGTTAACAGCCATCGATCGATTGCTCAGGTTCAGTAATGCGTAGCCTGCAGTGCAATCGCTCGGGTTCAGTTAGAGCCCAACGCCTCGCTCGGGTTCAGTTAGAGCCCAACGCCTCGCACCCACGCGCGTGCGTGTACGACAGAAACGCGCATCGCTCGGCCCTGACCACCCACCGTAACCGGGAACACCCTGATATTTTCCTCGCCCTCGCTTCTACCACGGTTTTTCCATCATGGACGGCCCAAAGAATGTCATGCAGCTGCGTCTCCGGCCCGCCCAGGAAGAAAAGCCCATTTTCTGTCATGATTTTTTGTCATAGAAGTAGGACCCCACCACATCTATGATGATACCGTGTTTTGTCACAATTATTGTCATAGAAGTGTCATAAGTATGACAGAAAAAAGTTCCGTTCAGACCAAAATGTCATGGATGTGTCTTTTTTTGTAGTGCAATGAAGGCTCGGCGGCAGGCACAAGCTTTTGGCCAGCATGGGATGGTTGCCGAGGCTGCGTGGAGAAGTGGAGACGCCCATGTCCCATCAAGCGCCACGCATCGAATCGGTCTGTAGGCGATTGGGTCCCGCGGTGCTTCAGCCTTGCCTCTTAGCTTCACCTCGAAGCCAAGTCCGAGCGTGTCTTGGGCCCGGGGGGCTACTATTGGTGTTATAGGAACCAGGGTACCCAGACTTGCCAGCCTGCAGCCCACAGCGTGCCTCCATCCATGGCCTGGTATGACCCATCTTCATCATTGACAAGACAAGATCCTCGCGAGGGGCCAAGCCTCACGAGGCGGATGACGCCAAGGCCTCCGAAGGGAGCGGCCTCCTAGGTGACCTCCTGAGGAGCAGAGTTTCCTATGCAAGCGCCCATCTCATGAGGATAAAGTGACGCAAGCCATGACGACCAAGGCTAGGCGGGTGCCAGCGGGTGCAGAGCAACATGTTTCCTCTTTGGTGCTAAGGAGGCGAGCGCAGACGCGGAGTCTCGAGGAATCAACCAAAGGTTTCCATTTCCTGTGCAACGAGACCAAGACCGCTAGGACAGCAGGACGGATGTCATCACCGAGCCCACCACGGCGTCATGACCAGAAACTTTGCAGGCGAATACCACCTTTCGTGAGGATAAGATGTACTTCTTGTCCCCTTTCAAATTGGCTGTTGTGGGATCCCTTCTCGCCTTCGTTTTGGAGGAAGAGGACCCATCACTGGTACATCAAGGTGCTATACAAACGGTTTTTAACCCCTTTCTGCGACGGCATTTGGAACCGTTGCCAAGTGAGTGTGGGAGATAGGGGGGTCCTTCCCACACGACCCAGAAACCGTCGGGGATATGCCCTCCTGGCACACACACTCGGCAAAATGAGGTCGTGTGCGACCGACGAGTGCTCAAATACGATAATACGTATAGTAGAGCTAAAAAATACAATTATACAGGCGAAATTGTTTCCGGTCGCAAGTACGTCCCACACAGTCAGTCCCCACTAAATATTTCCGTTCGTATGTACATCCCACACAGTCACTCCAAGGAAAACGTTTCCGTTCACAGGTACATCACACACAATTTTCCCCATTAAATCATTTGTGATAGCCTTGCCATTGCATATGATATTAACAATTGTATCGTTTGTGTTATTGAATGCATCACACACGGACCATGGAAGAAACTGTGTGGCAAAGGATGTCCATCACACACAGTTTTTTGTGGTAAACATTTGTGCAAGGTGGCCTAACGTAAACAGTTTTCAAGAGGATGTCGTGTGTGATTGTTCATTGATCCAACACGGTTTATTCCTAGAAACTATGTGCGTTGGCTAAGGTCATCGCCCATGGTATTCTCTCAATAACCGTTGCAATTGAAAATACCAATTAGCAGGCTAATTGCCCTATTATTAATAATCCATTTATTAATCTAATTGACATTCATATTAAGCACATAATATATTTCATTTCCATATTAAGGAAGCATGATTTCATAATTGAAATACATCAGAGTACAACATGATATAGCTTCAACACTCAGCTACCCCATTACACAACTACACCAGCACCAAGTTTAGACAGATGCATCTTATCTGGAAAACTGCTGAAGCGGAAGGCGAATATTGAGCTTTCATTCATGTTGAAGGTATTTGCAACTTTAGGCCAGTGAGTGTGGAAGATTGACCGTCCGTCCTTCGTCCTCTTCAGGAACACTTCAGTATTGAACCGTGGGTGTTGTATGAAAACCTTCCTCGCCTCCTGACCATAGAGGTGGTTTGGGAGGTAATCATCAGTGAACTGCTTTGGAAAGGCCTGAAAACAAGGATGTGCATAAATATCTTCTCTATATTGGAAATGTGGCAAAGGAATAAAAAAAGGCAAGGTATAATAGTAGTACCATATTGTAGTTAACTGATGTCTTCTTCATTGTGCAGACAAAGATCTTGTTGTTTTTTCCCCTAATTTCTTTATCCTAACAATCTTTCTAAGTTTCTTGACTTGATTGATATTCATGGACAACTCATTCCCCATATGCAAAAAGGGTTGAATAGTGGGTCAAAACCTCTGGCAGCAAGACCTACATGTGCAAGACCAAATTGTTAAAAACCTAAATATTAGAATGGTTCCTCACATGGTATACAATAACAGAATGCACCCACAACAATTGAACATCGCATTGTAGAATTGAACCTAACAGTTAACTAAACACCACAACAAATGAACCAAACGTTAACTGAGCACCACATTGCACAATATAACATACTCCTACTAGAAGATCAGACAGTTAACCAAACCAAGCATGCTTAACAACTTGGAAATATAGCAATTGTATTTGTTTCTCATGTATTTAGTACAGCCAAATTCGATTTACTTCTCACATGGTATACAATAACGGAATGCACCCACAACTATTGAACATCACATTGTCGAATTGAACCAAAAAGTTAACTAAACACCACAACACAAATGAACCAAATGTTAACTGAGCACCACATTGCACAATGTATAACCAAACCAAGCATGCTTGACAACTTGGAAATATAGCAATTGTATTCATTTCTCGTGTAATTTGTAAAGATAAATTCGATTTATTTCTCACATGGGAGACAATACAAAATTGTAGCCTTGAGAATTGAACATCACATTTGCAGAATTGAACCAAACAGTTAACTGAAGACGACAACTAATTAACCAAACAGTTAATAAGTGAGCACCACACTTCATGACATGTATAACATATACACTAGAGCAACAGATTGCATGGTAAAATTAGATAGCACAATTCACTAGAATTTATTAAGGAAAGGCAGGAGCAGCACACGCAACGGGTAAACCGAACATGCTTAACCGACGTAGCAAGCAAATGGCAAGGTGCTCCTCCAAGATCTAGGGGTCGGCACGAATGGCAGCCATCGCGACCTCATCCATGCGTGCAGCCGTGATTTGCTTCTCCACTGCCAAATGCTCCTTGAGATCCTGTCTATACTGCGTGCACCATGGCTTAGGATGGTGCTTATTTGGTGGAGGGGTTAGTGATTTGGGTGGACGGTGTCACGCCAGCGGTCAGGGCATCTGGGATGTGGAAGGAGGAGGAGGATGGGGGTCGGGTGTGGATTACCTGCCTGGATAGGCGAGGCCGAGCAGCGTGAAGGAGGGTCACCAGCGAGGGGGCGGCGCTGCAAGCAAGGAGTGAAGGTTTCAACTTGGAAAGGAAGGCGGAAACATGGGAAATGTAGCTTTTGGTAAGGGGGAGGGGTGGGGAGGTAGATATTTCCGCGGAAGCTAGAAATTTGGAATCGCTTCAGCGAAAAAACTGGCGCGCAAAGTGTCATCAGAAACGGTCCCTTATTCAGAACTGTGTACGATATGTGAACATCACAAATGATTCAGATAGCTTAACCCGTGTGTTATGAGTTTGAACGTCAAAAAATTTGGTTCAAATTTCCCAGGTTACAGTGGTCATCCACGTCATTGCATAATTTGGGTACACAAAGGAGACTACATCACACCCACATTTCTTAATCGAACAAATTCAGCAATTAAACATAGCTAGCTGGCCTAAACATTAATCTAACAAATTAAATATTGGCGCTATTAATTAAATAAAACAAAGAGTACTACTACGGCTGGTGCTCGTCGATCTCCACCGCCTCCTCCATGTCCAGCTCGCGCCCGACAGTCTCCTGGGGAAGGGGCTTCAAGGCATCCATCGCACCATACTCGGCAAGCATCTCGCCATCCACATCCGCCATCTCTTTGGAAAAGGCCGCCACGAGCTGGGCGTGGGCGGCCATGATCTGGGATTGGATGGGCTCCGTCGTTGCAAGGTATGCGGCGGCGGAACGGACGGCTGCTCGAACGCTCTGGGCAATTGCCAACTATTTGGCCATGGGTTGCCGACCGTTGTCGGAGAAGCTTCGTTTGAATTGTGCGGTGACCCCCACGAGCCGGGCATGGGCAGCCTCGACATGGTCGCGGGTGGCCTCCATCAGGGCTAAGGGCCGCCGCTACGGAATGGACAATTCTTGTGCCGCTCTTGCTAGTTTCTATCCCCAAGGCAGATGTTGCTGCCACCACCTGAGAAGCAATAGCGGCCGTTTGGGCTGCCTTGGCCGCCCGGTCGCAGATTGCAGCCACGCTCATGCACCTTGTTAGCACGTGCATGGCGGCAGCGGCCATGCTCTCGTCGGAGTGGGCCGCCGAAGTTGCCCTCACGACGTGGGTCCACGTCCCCAACTTTCACCGGCGATGATTGAACAGTGAAATGATATTTGGAGAGCGAGCTAGTGTGCTTGACACGCCGACTGTGGAATGTAGCCGACACACCTTCTCGCGTAAGCCATTGGCGTACTATACACCGACGGTGCTCAAGGATATTTTGTATTGCATCTCACACGGTTGGTGATAATAAACTATGTGGGATCTACTTGATTTTTCATCTTGATTTGAATTACATAATGGGGTCACTGCAGCAATGGACGGTGTTTGAATTGCTAGACCTTTTATCTGCAGTGAACATGCAACTATATGTGTGTCGTAAAAGAATTGGAATTATTCAGGGTTCATTTGGACATTCTATACATTAAATTGGTATTCTAGCCATTTCAGGTGCACAATTCAAAATTAAACTACGTGCACATGCTTAGGTGCACCAACATGGGTTGTAAAATCATATATGTGTCCAGGTGTTTATCCTTATGTCCCATGCCATAACTGGGGATGAATTTCGAACACCACGACACCATGGCTCTCCGACAAATGTCGACATACTTGCTTTTGTAATTCTAGTAAATCCAAATGTCGTCCAAAATTCATGAAACTTGGCATGCTATCATGGAGCCGCATCAACATACCGTGGTAAAGTTTTTGTCCCATTTGGGGCAGGTTTGGATATAAGCTTCTCACAAACCAGAGCTTCTCACAACAAGTGTGATGGTTTTGGTAGGGAACGTTTCACCTTTCTGGACGAAACGATATCCATTGCCTCTTCTTGATTTCAATTTTTTTCCTAGTGTCAACATAGAACAACAGGAGTGTTGTGTCAATTTTTGGGATTTTTCAGGGTTCACTTGGACATTTTTATACATTAACTGAGTTTTCTATACACTCATGTGCATAATTCAAATTTGAATTACATGCACATGCTCTAATGCATGTAAATTGGTTGACAATTCAAATCTATGTCCTTGGTTGCATTCTTAGTTCCCATGCAAGAAATGGGAATGACTGTCAAACACCCTGCCACCGTCACTCGTCTGCAAACATTGAGATAATTGGTTTTTACATTCTAGTAAATCCAAACCTCGTCAGAAATTCATGAAACTTGGCATGCTGTCATGGAGCGGCATCAAAATGTCGTGGTAATGTTTTTGTCCCATTTGGGGGCAGGTTTGGGTATATGCTTCTCACAAACCAGAGCTTCTCACAACAAGCAAGATGGTTTCAGTAGGGAACGTCCCACCTTTGGGGATGAAACGATATCCATTGCCTCTTATTGCTTTTAGAAAATTTCTCGTGTCAACATAGAACAACATGAGTGTTGTGTCAATTTCTGGGAATTTTTGGGGTTAGTTTCGACATTTTTATGCATTAATTGTGTTTTCAATGCATTTATGTGCATAATTCAAATTTTAACTACATGCACGTGCTCTAATGCATATAAATTGGTTAAAAACTCAAATATGTGTCCTTGGTTGCATGCTTAGGTCCCATGCAAGAAATGGGAATGAATGTCAAACACCCTGCCACCGTCACTCATCCGCAAACATTGAGATACCTGGTTTTTAAATTCTAGTACATCCAAACCTCGTCCGAAATTCATGAAACTTGGCATGCTATCATGGAGCGGCATCAAAATGTCGTGGTAAAAAATTTGTCCCATTTGGGGCAGGTTTGGGTATATGCTTCTCACAACAAGCATGATGGTTTCGGTAGGGAACGTCCCACCTTTTGGGATGAAACGATATCCATTGCCTCTTATTGCTTTCACAAATTTTCTCGTGTCAACATAGAACAACATGAGTGTTGTGTCAATTTTTGGGATTTTTTGGGGTTCGTTTGGACATTTTTATGCATTAATTGCGTTTTTAATGCATTTATGTGCATAATTCAAATTTGAACTACATGCACATGCTCCAGTGCATATAAATTGTTTGAAAAATCAAATATGTGTCCTTGGGTGCATGCTTAGGTCCCATGCAAGAAATGGGAATGAATTTCAAACACCAGGGCACCGTTGATCGCCGGCAAAACGTTGAGATACTTTCCTTTCAAATTCTAGCAAATCCAAAACTCATCTGAAATTCATGAAACTTGGCATGCTATCATGGAGTGGCACCGGACATGCTGTGGTATTTTTTGTGTCCATTTTGAGAGAAGGCGCACTCGAAGAACAGCCAACAAAGGCATTTTGAAACAATAGCTTCCACTCTAACATCGCAAATGTTTGTATAATTAAATCGTGTGTGTTATGTTAACCATTCACGTGACGCCACATGCCTTCATTTTAGTGGCTATAGGAGGTGCCGTGTGGACAGCTACTTGACTGAACGGGAGGCGTGCGAGCGCAGTCCGGTGCGCAGGCTGACCGAGAGACGTGCAAGCTGTCCTCAAATGTGCAGGCTCACCGGGAAGCGTGCTAGCTGTACGCTGCATAGGCTCATCGAGAAGCATGCCCATGCGCGCCCCTCCACCCACCGCGGTGCCGGTCCCCGTGAGTTTGGCTGCACCCACCGCGCATGTGCCTGTGCGTGCGCCCCCTCCGCGGCATGGGACACCACCGTCGACCGCTACCTCTCAGCGTCGCCAGCTGTCGTCCTCCCGTGCCCCGCCCGTCGATCATGCGATGACATGATGTTTGATTTACAAGTGAAAAATATTTTGTGCTGCATTGAATACTTCAACAAGAGCGTCCCAGAGGACGGCAACGACAACGACGGCGTGGTGCCATTGGCGATTTTCTTTTGAAAAAAACATCAATGATTTTTAAATATAAAACACTCATCGCAAACGTTTTAGTTAGAACACTCGTATGGAAACCGACAGCTTCCTCGGGAAGCCTAGGGAAAATGTGTCGAGCAGGATTTGTGCAGCTCTTGATCACAAACGTTTTAGATAGAACACCCGTATGCAAAGTGAGAGCTATGCAAAATTCGCAGTGCATGATTTGTGCATCCCTTCAACGCAAACGGTTGTTTTGGATGACCCGTGTGCAACCACGTAGAAACAATTGGGTAAGATTTACATCTATCATGTTGGGTATGTGTGGGGACCCCGACTTAAGAGTCGAGATCACCGAATGCACGTGTACAGTGATCCCAGAGATCAATTCTCACTGAACACACAGAAGCTGAATAACAAGAATCTTACATCCATACATATCGTCTTACACAAATTATGACCATTATGGCCAAGTCTTACATAGATAAAGCCTCATGGGTTGAATAGCAAATAAACTCGAATAGCGGAAGTCTTCGTAGATAAGTAGAACCCATGCCATCTGCCTTAACCCTACAGGCATTCTGACTGGGAAAGCATTCTAGTTCGCATGTTCGTCTCCATAGAATTTTTCTTCAAATTACTGCTCCTCCATGCCTGGCCAATTAAATAACCATTGGCAAGCCAATGAGTACTTTGAATATACTCACAAGCAACCCATGATTTGGTTCAAGGTAATAATGCATGTTGTACAATAATTAGCAACCTAGCTACAAGCTAGATAAGACATTCTACCATTTGTGAGACATGCATCAACGTACTTGGGTAACCTCGAGGACAGGTTACAGATATCAACATAAATTGAGTTCAATTTATTCCTGGTTCTTTCAATGAGTCAAGTCACCACCTTGGCTCAACACACACACACTTTCACCGAGGTTGTAAAATTCTGGACATAGTTTAAGTAGCACCTCCCAACTGTCCATGACCGCGAACACAGTTATTCGAATAGTTTTACACTCTGTAGAGGTTGCGCACTTTACCCACAAGATCCGGGAAGCTTTCGTATCATCCACAATCCCGCAGTACCTCAAGTACTCGGGAGAAGCACCCGGTCATTACCTTTCCCTAGACGACACTAACATAGGGTCCACTCGTTCGTGCGCGGCCCTCGTGTACAAACGATAGATCGTGGGACTTGCCCTTTTTACAATGTCACGCATACACGAAGGGACCAACGGTGTGTCCGGTGCCCTGTAAAAATAGTCATGGTCGCCTATCCAAGCACGACCCCGTCCCGGGAGTGACCTCAAGTCTCTCCCGTCACTAGTGATATGGGCACCATGCTAGTATCAGGCTAAGTAATAAATAATGCCCCGTCCCATAAGGGGTAGAGTGGTTGCACATGTTTGGTTGGGACGGTAATCACACATAAATCTAATCCATTATTTTACCCACACACAAGAACTCTCTTTGGTACACCACTTCTTCCTCAAGTGGTGGCCTTAACTCAACATCACCCTCGGGCATTAGAGGCACCCGATGGGGTATTCGAAAGAATGCAACCACGAAGGGTTCATGGTACATATGCAACATCATGTATCAACAACTAATCTTTTGACCTCGCATCTATGCACATGGTAAAGATTATGAGTAGGGTTATGCACCATGTGGTGGCTCCCAACAAGTTTACCACCGTCACTTTTTATCATCATGCAATCGGAAAAAGGGTACCGATGAACAAGAGGGGTATCATGGTCAAAGGGCTGCTTGCCTGGATTGGCTTGGTCTACAAAGTCTTCAAATCCTTCCCCTTCTTCTTCTTCAGCAACTTTCTCAAACACGGTATCTAATCGTCGTAATAAAATAACGGGAAAATAAGACAATAATAAAAAAAAATCAAAGTGCTCAGAAAAATGTCAACTTATTTTTATAAAATACTAGAAGGAAAACTAAGAAGGCAAAAATTCTTAGTTTGGGATTTGGAGTGACAGAATGGCGTAGATGGATTTTTAAACAGAGGTTTTAGTGTTCAAATTTAAATTTAAATTTGAACAGTACATAAAAGGTTCATGAATATGTGTGAAAGTTATATCGTTAAATAGGTTGGAATATTACAAGTTTTTAGGAACTGGAATTATTTTATTTGGATTAATATTTAGACCAGAGGAATTTTGGCAAGATTGATAGAAAAGAAAAAGGAAAAAGGGTTCTGTGCCTGCTGGGCCAGAACAGCCGCAGTGCAGCAGGCCCAGCCAGAGAGGCGGCCCAGCGTACTGGTGCCTGCGCGCGCGCCAGGTTTTAAACCTGACGGGCCGGGCCCAGACGTCAGCGAGAGAGAGAGAGACGAGGGAGAGGAGAGACTGATAGGCAGGGGCCGCCTGTCATCCCTAACCCTGTGGCAAAGGGCCGGCGAGCTCACCAGCGACGATGCAGGGCACGGCGAGGTCGGGCGAGGGCACGGCTGGACTCAGCGTGGAGTCCCCTTTCGGGTGGAGGTGGTTGCAGTCGCCGGGGTGGCCTGGTTCGCCGGCGGCGAGGTCACGCGGCGGAGGGGCTTCGGGCGTCGATGGTTCCGGCCGTTTCCGGCTGCAAAAGAAGCGGGGAGGAAGGGGAAAATGGTCAGTGAGCCGCGGCGGTTCCAGATCGAGGAAGAGGAGCGGCGGAGAGGGCCTGTACCCTGAGGTCGACGGCGATCTGCGGCGGCGAGCTCGAGCTCGATTTCGAGCTCGGGCTCGTCTGGAGAGGAGTGAGTGGTGTAGGGGGTGATTAGGGGAGTGAGAGAGCGAGTGGTGAGGAGAGGAGGGCGCAGGGTGTCCCTGTAATAGGCGAACAGCGGGGTGTCGTGGACCCGTGCACCGGCGAGCTCCTGCTCGTTGCCACAAGGCTCGGGAGGAGCTAGCGCCATGTCTGGGGTGTTCCCGGATTCGGTCCAGAGCCAGGGGAGAGAAGAGAGAGAGCAGGGAAGGCTAGGGGCATCGCGCATGTGAGCTTGATCATTGGAGCTCTCGGGTGGCTGGCGCGCGTGCGAGCTGGGGTGAGAGGAGGGAGAAGGAGGAGGGGGCCGACCACCTGCCGTGTTATGGACGTCGAGGCGGCCTCGGGAGACTCCATCCCGACGCCCTAGGTGGTCGGGCGCCTCAGAGAGGACGCGGCTCCTGTGCGGGAGCACACTGTAGCGCACTCCAGAGCGCCCATATGGCCGGCATGGCCATGTCCCACGCTCTCTGGACGCGGCCACCTTGTCCATTGGCTTTAGGGGAGAGTAAAGAATGGGGAAGGGGCATTCTAGAAGGAGAGAGTGCTGAGAGAGAAGGGTGAAAGTAGCTGTCCAGAATGTAAAATGGGGTTGTACCCCCCCCCCCCTCAATCATTGAGCTGAGGCCAGGGAGAGTTACTGGAGGTGCAAGGGGACTTGGGGAAGCTGTGGTAAAAAGCCTAGCTCAAGGAGAACAAGGAAAGAGGTAAAAGTGATAGTTTTGGAAAATTACCAGAAGGTGTTTGATGTGGTTTCGGGCAAGCAAATGATTTTCAATTGACATGAGACCTAACATGATCATATGGTGTATAGAAATAGGGTGTTCCACCAAGTTTGGGCTCATTTGAAAAAACTTGCCAATGTAACTTTGGTGAACCCTAGAAATCAACAGAAATAGATTTTCCAAGTTTAAGTTAAGCAAATCATCCCTCCTTGATGCACCACTTGGTGTAGTGTCATCATTTGGGGTTGTGATCATGTCCACAAAATTTGAGGTCACAAGTAAAAAGTTGGTAATGTAAAGTTGCTCAAATTTGAATCTAAACAGAAATGGTTTTGGGGTACTCTGATCAAGTTACCCTTCTCCAAAACGTGTGCCATTTGGTCTAGATGCATTATTAGACCATTTTAGCATGTGCACCAAGTGTGAGAGCATTTGGACAAGTTTGGCAATGTAAAGTTGCTCAAACTTCAAAAATGGACAAAATGGTCTTGAGGGGTTTTGATGATGTTTTCTTGCTTCCCAAGGCATGGGGCTTGGCAAGATCATCAAATATGTCATATCTAACATGACGGAATTTCCCTGGAATTTTTAGAGAATATTTCCTTTGTAAGTATTTCAAAAGCTTGAAATATCCTGAAAGGGTTTCTGAGGGATTTGCCCAATATTTTGAACATGACCAAGTGTTGAAACTCTTATATATGGACAATATATGTCCTAAGAGTCTCTCTGAATTTTGGCAAATATTTTTGAAATAGTTAAATAATTTTTACCTATTAAAGACCATTTCTGGCCTTAAGAAAAAGCCTTTAAATAAAATAGGAAAATAACTGTTAAAATTATACTTTTGTGGTTTATGGGAGTCCTATACCTAATGGGATTCAAACATACCTTTTCAAAGATTTTTATCTCCCTAAATAAAGTACTTGCAGTGCAAGCCTCAATTCAGGGGTTTTTGGAAAACTAATTTTTGAAAATACTATTTGGCCAAAATATTTTTATATGAATATACTATATTGTTATATACACTTGGTATGATCATTGGGCAGAAGTTTGGGGTAAGGAGATGAAGTATATAAGATGGAGTGGTTGACTTTAAAGAGCACTTGAAAATCAGAGAGAGAAAAAATTAATTTCAAATAAAAGCCAAATGATGCCAAAAAAATTGTTGGTCCAAATTTTCATGCTTTATTAATGCAATAACCATGTTACAAAATGCAGGGTGTGACAGACCTACCCCCCTTACAAGAATCGCGTCCCCGAGATTCCTAAACTAGGCCTTAGAAGAGATCGGGATACTCGGATCTAAGATAGTCTTCACGTTGCCAGGTTGCTTCTGCTTCCGTTTGGTTGCTCCACTGGACCTTGAAGTACTTGATGGTGCGGCTTCGCATCCGTCGCTCTGCTTCATCCAGAATGCGTATGGGCCTTTCACGGTAGGTCAAATTAGGCTGAAGATCAATGGCTTGTTAATCGACATCCTTGTAGAGATCAGGCTTGTCCGGAACTTGGAGACACTTCCGGAGTTGTAACACGTGGAATACGTTGTGCACATTGGATAGCTCAGGTGGTAGTTCCAACTGGTAAGCCACTTGTCCTCGTCGTGCAGTGATCTCAAAGGGACCAATGAACCTTGGTGCGAGCTTCCCTTTAACATGAAAACGCTTGGTTCCCTTAAGAGGAGTTACCTGCAGGTACACATGGTCTCCAACACGAAAACTCATATCTCGGCGACGAGAATCGGTGTAGGTCTTCTGTCTTGATTTGGCAGCCTTCAAACGTTCTCTGACTAGTTGGACTTGCTCTTCTGCTTCGCGAAGAATATCTGGTCCAAAGACTAGCCCTTCTCCTGTCTCTGACCAGTTGAGGGGTGTGCAACACTTGCGTTCGTACAACACCTCAAATGGTGCCATCTGAAGGCTCGACTGATAACTGTTGTTATAGGAGAACTCGGCAAAAGGGAGGCAATCTTCCCACTTGGCTCCATATGCCAAGACACAGGCTCGGAGCATGTCTTCGAGTATTTGATTTACTCGCTCTCTATGACCTCCGGTCTGCGGGTGGAAAGCTGTGCTGAAAGACAACTTGGTTCCCAAGGCTTCTTGGAACTTCTTCCAAAACCTTGAGGTAAACTGGGTTCCTCGATCTGACACAATCTCCTTAGGAACACCATGAAGGCTTACGATTCTGTCGATGTAGAGAGTTGCCAGCTGGTTGCCATCATAGGTAGTCTTGACAGGAAAGAAATGGGCTAGCTTGGTCAAATGGTCGAGCATGACCCAGATGGAGTCATGTCCTTTATTCGACCATGGTAATCTAGTGATGAAGTCCATTCCGACTTTATCCCACTTCCACTCAGGAACCTTGAGTGGTTGGAGCAATCCAGCGGGCCGCTGATATTCAGCCTTGACCCTTTGGAACACATCACACTTTGCAATATAGGTTGCAATCTCTCTTTTCATCCCGTGCCACCAGAATCTTTCCTTCAAGTCTTGATACATCTTGGTTCCTCCGGGGTGGATGGAATACGGAGTGTCGTGGGCTTATTGCAAGATTAAATTCTTCAAATCCATCTTGTTCGGTACGCAGATGCGGCCTTTGTACCAAACAATTCCGTGCTCATCCTCGGAGAATCCTGGGGCCTTGCCTAGCTTCATCTTCTTCTTGATGCCTTCAATGCTTGCGTGCCCACCTTGTGCTTTCTTGACTTCGTCCATCAGGGTTGGTTTGACTTCCAGATGGTCTAGAAATCCATGGGTGACCAATTCCAAACTGAATTGTTCCAGCTCTTCAAACAGGGATGGCTGCCTTCTTTGAATTATGGCATTCAGGGAGAAAGCCTTTCTGCTTAAGGCATCCGCTACCACGTTAGCCTTCCCGCGGTAATATTGAACACTGAGGTCATAATCCTTGATTAGTTCCAACCATCTTCATTGCCTCATGTTCAATTCCTTCTAGGTGAAAATATACTTCAGACTGTTGTGGTCTGTGTATATCGCACACCGTTTCCCTGGGAGGTAATGTCGCCATGTCTTCAAGGCATGAACCACTTCTGCTAACTCAAGATCGTGAGTAGCGTAGTTCTCTTCATGAGGTTGTAGCTGCCTTGAGAGGTAAGCTATGACTCGACCTTATTGCATCAGAACGCTTCCCAATACGGTTCAAGAGGCATCACAATATATCACGAACTCTTTGTGAATATCAGGTGTTGCCAGAACTGGGGCGGTGGTCAGTCTCTTCTTGAGCTCTTGGAAGCTTTCTTCGCATTTTGGCGTCCACTCAAACTTCTTGTCCTTCTTCAGGAGCTGAGTCATTGGCTGGGCAATGCTAGATAATCCTTCCACAAATTTGCGGTAATAGCCCGCAAGTCCAAGGAAGCTTCGGACTTCCTTGACGGTCGTTGGAGATTGCCATTGGGTCACAGTTTCGATCTTCGCGGGATCAACTCACAATCCTTCCTCGGTCAAGACATGACCTAAGAACCCAACTTTATGCAGCCAAAACTCACATTTGCTGAATTTAGCATATAGTTGGTGCTCTCGAAGCTTGTCTAGGACCATCCTCAAATGTTGCTCGTGTTCTTCCTCCGTCTTCGAGAAGACAAGAATGTAATCAATGAAGACGAGAACAAACTTGTCAAAATATTCCATGAAGACTTTATTCATGAGATACATGAACTAAGCTGGGGCACTTGTTAATCCAAAGGACATGACCGTGCACTCATACAGGCCATATCTTGTTACAAATGCCGTCTTCGAAACATCTTGGGGTCTGATCTTCAGCTGGTAGTACCCAGATCTGAGGTCGATCTTAGAGAACACCTTGGCTCCACTGAGTTGATCAAATAGATCTTCAATCTTGGGAAGTGGATACTTGTTCTTGATTGTAACTTCATTGAGGGAACGGTAGTCAATGCATAAGCGGATGGTACCGTCCCTTTTTGCCACAAACAGAATAGGTGATCCCCACGGGGAGGCACTTGGGCGGATAAATCCCTTCCTCAGTTGTTCTTCCAGTTGCTTCTTCAACTCGGCTAATTCTTCCGTCCCCATTCTATAAGGCTTCTTATAGATGGGCCCTGCCCCGGGCATGAGCTCGATGATGAACTCAATGTCACGGTCAAGGGGCATTCCTGGTAGCTCATCCGGAAAGACATCGGGATACTCGCATACTACCGGCAATTGCTCCAATCCAACTTCAGACAGACAGTTGACTTGAGTGGTTTGAGCAGAAGAGGAGTTGGAGGCAAACTTAACTTCGACTCCTTGGTCATTGGTCACAGTGACAGTCCGATTGGCACAGTCTAATAAGCCTTGGTTCTTGCTGAGCCAATTCATTCCTAGGATCACATCCAAGCCTTGTGATCTGAGGATAATAAGGTCTGCTAGGAAATCTACCCCGCTAATTACAATACCGACTCCCTTACAGCCTATCTTGGCTCTCATCTCTGCTCTGGGGGTTTGTACCACCATGGGGTTATTCAGGGGTGTAGGGGTCATGCCACTTTTTAATGCAAATCTTTGAGTGACAAATGAATGCGTGGCTCCAGAATCAAACAAGACAGCTGCAGGTGCTGAGTTAACAAGGAACGTACCCAGCACGACATCCGGGTTTACCTGGGCTTCTTGAGTAGTGACGTGATTCACACGCCCCTTCCCATGGTTGGGCGGGTTGCGAGGAGCTTGGTTCCTTGGTGGCATATTGCGGCCTTGCCCTGGGTTCTGCCCATTGGGGCGCGGGGCATCGGGCTTCTAGTTGGGGCACACCCTTGAGATGTGTCCTGACTAACCTCATCCAAAGCAAGTGACTTGGTTTGGGTTATTGATCTTGTTGCCACCACTATTATTGGGGTTGAATGCTGGCCTTGGTTTGGCATACTGCTGAGGCTGATAGTTGGTGCGAGGTGCAGGAGCTCTTGGCTGCTGATAGGTTGGCTTGACCGGGGCTGGCTGCCACGGGCGAGGCTTCTGGTTGCTGGAACTTCCCGTGCTGATCATATTGCGCTTGCGAGTGTCTTCCAGAGCATGCCGCATGTCTTCAAGCATGAGTGCTTTGTTCACTAGGTCAGGAAAGGTTGGGTAGTCACACACGACAAGCGAGTACTGCAGAGTCTGATTGAGGCCTTCCACGAAGCGCTCCCTTTTTTCAGCATCTGTGCTGACATCTTCAGGGGCATACCTTGACAGAACACTGAACTTCTGCATGTACTCCTTGACAGTGCCACTTCCTTGCTTCAGGGCTTGAAACTCGCGCTTTTTGATAACCATGATTCCGGAAGGAATATGGGCCTTGCGGAATTCTGTCTTGAAGTTATTCCAAGTGATGTCTTGCCCAGCATGCATGACCTTGAATCCATCCCACCAAGCTCTAGCAGTCCCCCCGAGGCAGTGGGCAGCATAAGCCACCTTCTCGTGGTCTTCGGTGCAACCGACTAGTTCCAGCAAGTCCTGAATGGTGCGGACCCAGTCGTCTGCATCTAGGGGTTCAGCAGTCTCAATGAAGGTTGGCGGTGCATGCTTCTTGAACTCTGCCAACGTGGAACGTCCATTGCCATTCCCCGCCGGCTGGCGTTTGTTGGTGACAGCTTGAGCAATCATCTGGAGGGCTGCGGTGTTGGCTTGGTGTTCCTCTCGGAATGCTTGGAGAAGCTGAGCCATGTCCATGATCGGGGGAGGTGGTGGTGGAGCTTGGTCGTGGGTTTGGTCTTGGCCGGCCTCTTCTTGGGCGGATGCTCCGGCTTCGGGCTGCTGGGTAGAGGTACCAGTACGAGTTACAACAGGCATCCTGTTGGAGCGGTAAAGGTCTCATGATTTGGAATGAAGAGGGAAAGCAATAAAGATGGGTGCCTAATAAGGGGGTGGGTGTGACACTATTTATTTTCATGCAAGGGCCAAAAGGGCCAAACACATTCATTAAAATTCCAAATGGGTGATGTAGTCGTTTACACATCCCCGAATGGAAAATACGACGTACATCCAGACACAACAAAAGCAAACACTAGATGCCTTCATATGAACCATACAAGGACTCGACTTCGCATAGGGGTTACACGACCTATCCTATCGTAGAAGTCATGAGCTGGCATATCCGAGTTGCGAATAATGCCTAAGCAGCGGAATGCTCGGTCGCGTATTCTGGCTCTTCTGGGTCTTCCTCTTGTCTTCATCTGTCTGGGCCCCCCTATCACTTGAGGGTGTGGGGGAGTGGAGGAGTTGGATGCGGTGGTGTTTTGTCGGTGGTGCAGGGAAAAGCTTGCGATATTCTCTTGCCGTCATACGGCGTCGCTGGGGTGGTTCTTCATCCTTGGAAGTTACATCTCCTGAGGGCATTCCGCCTCGATACGGGTTGCCCGGGAGGCGCACCTTCCTTCTTGATCCTATCAGTCTTCTCTTGTGCTCGTCGAAGAAGTGCCTTGGTCTTATGGAGTTCTCCTCGGAGCTTCATTGATTCCGAGGCCAAATCTTGTGCCAAGCTGTCGGCACATAGGCTGAAGTAGGTCTGGAATCGAAGTGGAAGTCCTTCCTTCAGTGGAGGGGCTTGCGCGCTACTTTCATCTTCACCTTCCTTCCGGTAAGGCAAGAAGCGGGTTGTCATCTTGGCTGACATCTCCGGAAGAAGTTCTCAGAGACGGGTTAGTGCCTTGAGTGTAGCTGCCTCGACAGCGAGGGGTAATGTTGCCATCTGGGGTCCCTCGAAGAACCAACTTGTGGGAGGATCGTTAGCCTTCACGATTACTTCCACGTGGTACTCCACCTCAGTGTTGCTAACCGAATGGTCATGGTAGGTGAGGATGGGTGCTCGGTGGAACTGGCACTCTTGGAGGCTATCCTCAAGAAGCAAGGGGAACCCAGTGGTCAGGAGCTCTTCAGGTACGGCGGCCATCTACAAAGGTTTAATGGGAGAGGTTAATAAATTGATGATATCTCAAGTTTGGTAATGGTTTAGAAAATAAGAGAGGTTCAGAAGGTTTATGAAAAAAGGGTCTCATCCTAACTAACGCCCATCCTAACTAAGGCTTCCTACAGTCAGGATGGCTCTGATACCAGCTCTGTGGGGACCCCGACTTAAGAGTCGAGATCACCGAATGCACGTGTACAGTGATCCCAGAGATCAATGCTCACTGAACACACAGAAGCTGAATAACAAGAGTCTTACATCCATACATACCGTCTTACACAAATTATGACCATTATGGCCAAGTCTTACACAGATAAAGCCTCATGTGCTAAATAGCAAATAAACTCGAATAGCGGAAGTCTTCGTAGATAAGTAGAACCCATGCCACCTGCCTTAACCCTACAGGGATTCTGACTAGGAAAGCGTCCTAGTTCGCATGTTCGTCTCCATAGAATTCTTCTTCAAATTCCTGCTCCTCCATGCCTGGCCAATTAAATAACCAGTGGCAAGCCAATGAGTACTTTGAATGTACTCGCAAGCAACCCATGATTTGGTTCAAGGTAATAATGCAAGTTGTACACCAATAAGCAACCTAGCTACAAGCTAGATGAGGCGTTCTACCATTTGTGAGACATGCATCAATGTACTTGGGTAACCTCGAGGACAGGTTACAGATATCAACATAAATAGAGTTCAATTTATTCCTGGTTCTTTCAACGAGTCAAGTCACCACCTTGACTCAACACACACACAATTTCACCGAGGTTGTAAAATTCTGGACATAGTTTAAGTAGCACCTCCCAACTGTCCATGACCGCGGACACGGCTATTCGAATAGTTTTACACTCTGCAGAGGTTGCGCACTTTACCCACAAGATCCGGGAAGCTTTCGTATCATCCACGATCCCGCAGTAACTCACGTACTCGTGAGAAGCACCTGGTCATTACCTTTCCCTAGACAACACTAACATAGGGTTCACTCGTTGGTGCACGGCCCTCGTGTACAAACGATAGATCGTGGGACTTGCCCTTATTACAATGTCACGCATACACGAAGGGACCAACGGTGTGTCCATTGCCCTGTAAAAACAGTCATGGTCGCCTATCCAAGCACGACCCCGTCCCAGGAGTGACCTCAAGTCTCTCCCGTCACTAGTGATGTGGGCACCATGCTAGTATCAGCCTAAGTAATCAATAATGCCCCGTCCCATAAGGGGTAGAGTGGCTTCACATGTTTGGTTGGGACGGTAATCACACATAAATCTAATCCATTATTTTACCCACACACAAGAACTCTCTTTGGTACACCACTTCTTCCTCAAGTGGTGGCCTTAACTCAACATCACCCTCGGGCATTAGGGGCACCCGATGGAGTTTTCGAAAGAATGCAACCACAAAGAGTTCATGGTACATATGCAACATCATGTATCAACAACTAATCTTTTGACATCGCATCTATGCACATGGTAAAGATTATGAGTAGGGGTATGCACCATGTGGTGGCTCCCAACAAGTTTACCACCGTCACTTTTTATCATCATGCAATCGGAAAAAGGGTACCGATGAACAAGAGCGGTATCATGGTCAAAGGGCTGCTTGCCTGGATTGGCTTGGTCTTCAAAGTCTTCAAATCCTTCCCCTTCTTCTTCTTCAGCAACTTTGTCAAACACAGTATCTAATCGTCGCAATAAAATAACGGGAAAATAAGACAATAATAAAAACAGAAAAATCAAATTGCTCAGAAAAATGTCAACTTATTTTTATAAAATACTAGAAGGGAAACTAAGAAGGCAAAAATTCTTAGTTTGGGATTTGGAGTGACAGAATGGGGTAGATGGATTTTTGAAGAGAGGTTTTAGTGTTCAAATTTAAATTTAAATTTGAACAGTACAGAAAAGGTTCATGAATATGTGTGAAAGTTATATCATTAAATAGGTTGGAATATTACAAGTTTTTAGGAACTGGAATTATTTTATTTGGATCAATATTTAGACCAGAGGAATTTTTGCAAGATTGACAGAAAAGAAAAAGGAAAAAGGGTTATGTGCCTGCTGGGCCAGAACAGCCGCAGCGCAGCAGGCCCAGCCAGAGAGGCGGCCCAGCGCACTGGTGCCTGTGCGTGCGCCAGGTTTTAAACCTTACGTGTGGGGCCCAGGCGTCAGCACGAGAGAGAGACAAGGGAGAGGACAGGCTGACAGGCAGGGCCCGCCTGTCATCCCTAACCCTGTGGCAGAGGACCGGCGAGCTCACCGGCGGCGATGCAGGGCACGGCGAGGTCGGGCGAGGGCACGGCTGGACTCAGCGTCGAGTCTCCGTTCGGGTGGAGGTGGTTGCAGTCACCTGGGTGGCCTGGTTCACCGGCGGTGAGGTCACGCGGCGGAGGGGCTTCGGGCGTCGATGTTTTCCGCCGTTTCCGGCTGCAAAAGAAGCGGGGAGGAAGGGGAAAACGGTTAGTGAGCCGTGGCGGTTACAGATCGTGGAAGAGGAGTGGCGGAGAGGGCCTGTACCCTGAGGTCGACGGCGACCCGAGACGGTGGAGCGCGAGCTCGATCTCGAGCTCGGGCTCGTCTGGAAAGGAGTGAGTGGTGTAGGGGGTGATTAGGGGAGTGAGAGAGCGAGTGGTGAGGAGAGGAGGGCGCGGGGCGTCCCTTTTATAGGCGAACGGCGGGGTGCCGTGGACCCGTGCGCCGGCGAGCTCCTGCTCGTTGCCACAGGGCTCGGGAGGAGCTGGTGCCGTGTCTGGGGTGTTCCTGGATTCGGTCCAAAGCCAGGGAGAGAAGAGAAAGAGCAGGGGAGGCTAGGGGCATCGCGCGTGTGATCTTGCTCATTGGAGCTCTCGGGTGGCCGGCGCGCGTGCGAGCTGGGGCAAGAGGAGGGAGAAGGAGGAGGGAGAAGGAGGAGGGGGCCGACCAGCTGCCGTGTTGTGGACATCGAGGCGGCCTCGGGAGACTCCATCCCGACGCCCTAGGTGGTCAGGCGCCTCGGGCAGGACGCGGCTACAGTGCGGGAGCACACTGTAGCGAGCTCCAGAGCACCCATATGGCCGGCATGGCCGTGTCCCACGCGCTCTGGACACGGCCACCTTGTCCATTGGCTCTAGGGGGGAGTAAAGAATGCGGGAGGGGCGTTGGATGCCATGGAGGGCTTCTAGAAGGAGAGAGTGCTGAGAGAGAAGGGTGAAAGTAGCTGTCCAGAATATAAAATGGGGTTTTACCCCCCCCCCCTCAATCATTGAGCTAAGGCCAGGGGAGAGTTACTAGAGATGCAAGGGGACTTGGGGAAGCTGTGGGCAAAAGCCTAGCTCAAAGAGAACAAGGAAAGAGGTAAAAGTGATAGTTTTGGAAAATTACCAGAAGGTGTTTGATGTGGTTTTGGGCAAGCAAATGATTTCTAATTGACATGAGACTTAGCAGGATCAAATGGTATATAGAAATAGGGTGTTCCACCAAGTTTGGGCTCATTTGAATAAACTTGCCAATGTAACTTTGGTGAACCCTAGAAATCAACAGAAATGGATTTTTCAAGTTTATGTTAGGCAAATCATCCCTCCTTGATGCACCACTTGGTGTAGTGTCATCATTTGGGGTTGTGATCATGTCCACAAAATTTTAGGTCACAAGTAAAAAGTTGGTAATGTAAAGTTGTTCAAATTTGAATCTGAACAAAAATGGTTTTGGGGGTACTCTGATCAAGTTACCCTTCTCCAAAACTTGTGCCATTTGGTCTATATGCATTATTAGACCATTTTAGCATGTGCACCAAGTTTGAGAGCATTTGGACAAGTTTGGCAATGTAAAGTTGCTCAAACTTCAAAAATGGAAAGAATGGTCTTGAGGGGTTTTGATGATGTTTCGTTACTTCCCAAGGCATGGGGCTTGGCAAGATCATCAAATATGCCATATCTGACATGATGGAATTTCCCTGGAAGTTTTAGAGAATATTTCCTTTGTAAGTATTTCAAAAGCTTGAAATATCCAAAAAGGGTTTCTAAGGGATTTGCCCAATATTTTGAACATGACCAAGTGTTGAAACTCTTATATATGGACAATATATGTCCTAAGAATCTGTCTGAATTTTGGCAAATATTTTTGAAATAGTTAAATAATTTTTACCTCTTAAAGACCATTTCTGGCCTTAAGAAAAAGCCTTTAAATAAAATAGGAAAATAACTTTTAAAATTATACTTTTGTGGTTTTTGGGAGTCCTATACCTAATAGGATTCAAACATACCTTTTCAAAGATTTTTACCTCCCTAAATAAAGTACTTGCAGTGCAAGCCTCAATTCAGGGGTTTTTGGAAAACTAATTTTTGAAAATACTATTTTGCCAAAATATTTTTATATGAATATACTATACTGTTATATACACTTGGTATGATCATTGGGTAGAAGTTTGGGGTAAGGAGATGAAGTATATAAGATGGAGTGGTTGACTTTAAAGAGCACTTGAAAATCACCGAGAGAAAAACTTAATTCCAAATAAAAGCCAAATGATGCCAAAAAAATTGTTGGTCCGAATTTTCATGCTTTATTAATGCAATAACCATGTTACAAAATGCAGGGTGTGATAGAATGTTGCCATTTGTCAAACTGGAAAGATTGACATTTGTTGATCTAGTAACATTGCCATTTGTCAACCTTGTAACACTACGATTTGTCAAAATACGATGCTAAAAATCACTAGAAATATCTAATTTTTGCAACTAAAATTTAGTAATTAAGCATAGATGGAGGCGACGAGGCGTGTTCAGCCAGGCGTGCAGCGGGCGGCGCAGTTCCTGATACGGCTTTAATGCACACGAGGGAGAGGGTAGCGGTTCCCGAAATGTTGAACGACCAATGATGCATCCTCTTTCAATTAGCATCGTGAATGCATGAGGGAAGTATTGGGAGGAGGACCGGGAAAAGAGGCAGCACAATGTGAATGCAACACAGTTTGCACTCATATAAAGGCGCCCTTCCACTCCAATGCACCTACCACATCGTATGCACCTAAGCATTTGGCTAAGCACCTACACTAAGCTCAAAAGTGCTCACTCCAGACCCATGGCGGCGATGCGCACGAGCGGCCAGCGGCTGTGCCAGATGGTCCACAACGCAGGCATGTGACATGGCACTGAGGGTTGTCTCTAGACGGTGTTGGTGACCGGCTGGTGGATGGCCACCATCGACGCCAACTACTACTCTCAGTTGGACCAGATGATCGTTGCCACCACCAACAAGTTCACCGTCGTCAAGAAGCTCGCGGATGACATCGCCGTACTCCTCCAGCCCGCGCGCCCGTGCTCCTCATTGCCTGCCACCCTAATCGGCCTCCATGGTCAGAACCTCTTTCAAGCACTGGTGGCCCTACAACTGCCCGCCGACGCCATAAAGAATGTCCACCTGGAGGTCGCGCTCGCCATGAGGCGCCTCGCCCTGCAAGAATTCGTCGACCTACACTTCCACGTGTGCGAGAGAATCGTGTACATAGGTATCTACAAGGCCAGTGAGGACGCTACGACGTTGGCCTTCTTCAATCGGCTGGAAGCCTTGGATGCCTTTGCTAAGAAGCACCTTCACCTCGCCACAAAAGTGGCCACTCCTTAGCCGCTAGTCGGTGGCCCTGCGCACTGAGTTGAGGAGGAGGAGGTCATACGTTGATGGATGCATCTTTGTTCTTGCCTCTTGTAACCACCACTGCGATCGCATCATCTTGGCCTTAATTCTTATTGTGCTATTGCATTCTCGTTCCAGTCAATACAGACATGTGCGATCCATTTTATTATTTATATGCATCACTGTAACTAGTACTCCATCTATCAATTTATAAGTTGTGCTGCCAGTGTTTGGGGCCAGCGAACGATCAAGCACATTCGTGTGCATGCGGTTGCGCCGGGCGCGGCGCGACGATGTAGTTACCCGCTGCAAAAACTGCCATGCGGACGTGCAGAGAATCCAGGCCGCCCGGCCCCCATTTATTCCTGCGGCCATTTACTTTCATCTCTCGCATCACACGACACAATAAGCACACCCATGATGACACATACAGAGAGGACATCATGCGGTTCCAATGGCGATCCTCATGGCTCCAATGGCGCTCCCAGCGGCCGACAACGACAACGGCAGGCAGTTCACCATGCATCGCGTAGTGGACACCCATGTGAGGGGGAAAGCCCTCTCGGTGGTGTACACGAACAATCCGGTCTCGATGGAGAGCTCCATCCAAACTATGGAGCGGTTCCTTGCTGAGGACAAGTACCAAGTGGTCGGCTTCGACCTCGAGTACACCATCGGTCGTGCCGGGCACATTCCTGGGGGACGTGGCATTGACCATTGGGCAGAAACAATCGATCATTCGGGTGCCCAATAAAGGATGCAAAGAGGGATCCTACAACAGTTCATTAGACTGAACCATATGCCATATATCACACACACCTTGATCTGGCTGACCATTTTTATTGCTTTCCCTAATGGCAAACAGTTCATCGAAGCGATCTATATGCCGTATATCGCACACACATTGATATGGTTGCCCGTTTCTGTTGTTCTGTGTAATCGCAAACAGTTCATCTGGATCAACCATATGCCCCGCTTCGCACACGCAACTAAAATCTGAACCGTGTTTGATGCATCCGTCATCACAAATGTTTTGCACCTTTTGACAAGTTTTTTACACCACCGTTTGTGATTATTGCATCGCACACAGTTTCGTCGAAGGGTCTCTGATCATAATGTCGTGTTAGCAGCATCCTGTAGTAGTGCAGGCCGCTATATATAGGCGAGCCACCAGTCTAGCAAGGGGATCGAACCCTCACTAGCTGACACTCACCCAAGAACACGCCGCCTGAGGCTGTTCTTCCTATGTACTAGTTCATCCTCAACCCCCCGCGAGGCTAATTAACCCCAATGTAGGAGTAGGGTCTTACACCGCAAGGTGGCCCGAACCTGGGTAGACTGTTGAGTCTCTTTCCCTTCCCGTTCATCGATCTTGGCCGTGAGAGCGATGAGTTGGTACGCTGGATAGGTTAAGTTCTTCGCACACGCCCCAGAGTTCGAACCTTTCTTGGGTCTATAGAGCCCTTAATCCGACAATGATGTCCTCGCCTTCTCGATCCAGCAAGAGAGGTGAAGTAGTAGATGAGTTCCGGCAGCATGGTGAAGGTTGGTGGTGAAGAACAATCTCTGCATGGCTTTGCCGAGCACTACAGAAACTAGACAGGGGATAGACTAGAGGGGACGGGGTTGCCGGAACACGACTCGGTGTATCTTGTTTTGTCTTGGGTGCTATCCCTGCCCCTCTATTTATATGTGGATCCCTCGGGTCGAAACTTGGAGTAAAAGCCTCCTCAAAGTCGGTTTTGCCCGAAAGGCAAGAGTCCTACTCGGATTCCAAGCCCAGACGCCAGGGTTCCCGATGTCTAGCCCTAGACGTCGGGATCACTGGCGTCTTGTCTCTGATCTCCGCAAAACTTCCTTTTATTCTTTCCAAAACCTTCGTGGGCTTTTACCCCTTGCCCCATATAAAGTGTTCTCGTGCCCAAACATTTCGGGAAACATCTGAAACACCTTCCGGTGAATTTTGGAACCTTTCCGGAGATCAAACACTATTATCTCATATATTAATCTTTACCTCCGGACTATTCCGGAGGTCCTCGTCATGTCCGCGATCTCATCCGAAAATTCCGAACAACATTCGGTCACCATCATACATAACTCATATAGCACTATATCGTCAACGAATGTTAAGTGTGCGGACCCTACAGGTCTGAGAACTATATAGATATGACGGAGACGCCTCTCCGGTCAATAACCAATAGAGGAACCTGGATGCCCATATTGGTTCGTACATGTTCTACGAAGATCTTTATCGGTCAAACAGTTATGACAACATATGTAATTCCCTTTTTCTGTCGGTATGTTACTTGCCCGAGATTCGATCATTGGTATCTCTATACCAAGTTCAATCTCGTTACTGGCAAGTCTCTTTAGTTGTTATGTAATACATCATCTCGTAACTAACTCATTAGTCATTTGCTTGCGAGGCTTCTTATGATGTGTATTACCGAGAGGGCCAAGAGATACCTCTCCGATACTCGGAGTGACAAATCTCAATCTTGATACATGCCAACTCAACAAACACCTTCGGAGATACCCGTAGACATATTTATGATCACCCAGTTATGTTGTGACGTTTGATAGCACATAAGGTATTCCTCCGGTATCTGGGAGTTGCATGATCTCATGGTCTGAGGAACATGTATTTGACATACAAGAAAGCACTAGCAACAAACTGTACAATTCAAATGCTAAGCTAACGGATGGGTCTTGTCCATCACATCATTCTCCTAATGATGTGATCCCATTAGCAAATGACATCTACTGTCCGTGGTTAGGAAACCTTAACCATCTTTGGTCAACGAGCTAGTCTAGTAGAGGCTCACTAGGGACACAATATTTCTATACGTATTCACACGTATATTTAAATTTCCGGTTAATACAATTCTAGCATGAATAATAAAACTTTATCATGAATAAGGAAATATAAAATAATAAGAACTTTATTATTGCCACCAGAGCATATTTCCATCAGGTGGACCCCCGGACCCCTTTCGACACTCTCGATACAATATCGATAATGCCCAAAACTTTTCCGGTGACCAAAACAGGACTTCCTATATATGAATCTTTACCTTCGGTCCATTTTGGAGCTCCTCGTGATATCTAGGATCTCATCCAGGACTCCGAACAACATTCGGTTACCAATGCACATATCCAAATACTACTCTAGCATCATCGAATGTTAAGCGTGCGGACCCTACGGGTTCGAGAATAATGTAGACATTATTGAGACACATCTCCGGTCAATAACCAATAGCAGGACCTGGGTGACCATATTGGTTCCTACATATTCCACGAAGATCTTTTTCGATTGAACCACGATGTGAAGGATTCAGTCAATCACGTATGCATTTCCCTTTGTCCGGTGATATGTTACTTGCCTGAGATTCGATCATTGGTATCTCCATACCTAGTTCAATCTCATTACCGGCAAGTCTATTCACTCATTCCGTAATACAAGATCCTGTGACTAACTCACAGGCACATTTCTTGCAAGCTCCTTACGATGTTGTATTACCGAGAGGGCCTAGAGATATCTCTCCGTCACATGGACTGACAAATTCGAGTATCAACCCATGCCAACCCAACAGACACCTTTGGAGATACCTATAGAGCATCTTTATGCTCACCTAGTTATGAAGTGACATTTGATAGCACACAGGGTATTCCTCCGGTATCCGAGAGTTGCAAGATCTCATGGTAGAAGGAACAGATACTTGACATGAAGAAAACTATAGCAAATAACTTAAACGATCTGATGCTAAGCTTACGGTGGGTTCTAGTCCATCACATCATTCTCCTAATGATATGATCCCGTTATCAAATGACAACTCGTGACTAAGGTTAGGAAACCTTAACCATCTTTGATCAACGAGCTAGTGTAGTAGAGGCTTACTTGGGACATGGTATTTGTTTATGTATTCACACATGTATTTAAGTTTCCAGTCAATAAAATTCTAGCATGAATAATAAACCTTTATCATGAATAAGGAAATATGATATTAACCAATTTATTATTACCTCTAGGGCGTATTTCCAGCAATATCTCTACAGCAAGTGTTTAGTAGCGTTTAGTAGCACACTAGTTTGATAATTTTGATACTAGCAATAGTAAGAAAAACAGTAATAGTAGTAGTTTGTAGTGATTGTAACAGCAGCAATAATAGTAACTTAGCAAAGATCAATATAAGAAAAAGCATAGGCATTGGATCAGCAATGGATGTTTTTGTTGGATGACATTCATCATATAACAGTCACAAGTGCTTATAATGTAGGCATATATTTCGTATATAGTCATAGGTGCTTATAGTAAGAACTTGCATAACATCTTTTGTCCTACCCTCCAGTGACAGCAGGGTCCATAAGGAAATCTAAGGGATATTAAGGTCTCCTTTTAATAGAGAACCAGAACAAAGCATTAACATATGGTGAATACATGAACTCCACATACTATGATCATCACCGGAGTGAATCCCAATTATTGTCACCTTGGGGTGTGCGAATCATAACACGTAATAGGTGCATACAACTTGCAAGATATGATGAAGAACTCACATATGTTCATGAAAACATAGATCAGATCTGAAATCATGGCACTCGGGCCCTAGTGACAAGCATTAAGCATAGCAACATCAATCTTCGAACATAGTGGATACTAGGGATCAAGCCTTAACAAATTGACTCAATTGCATAACAAATCTCATCCAACTCGATCACCGTCCGGCAAGCCTACGAAGGAATTACTCACTCCCGGTGGTGAGCATCATGGAATTCTTGATGGGGAAGAGTGGATGATGACGACGGCGGCGAATCCACCTCTCCGGGGCCACAAATGGACTCCAGAACAGGCCTTCCGATGGAGATCAGTAGGTCGTGGTGGCTTCGTATCATAAAACGTGATGAAACTCTCTCTATTATTATTTGATCCATGATACGGTCTTTATGGAGTTGGAGTTAGGGTTGATGGAGGTCTGTGGGAGCCACGAGCTCACAGGGCGCGCCCTAGGGGGCGTGCTCCCTGAGCTCGTGGCTCTCGGGTGGCCCCCTCTAGTAGTTCTCTTTGCGAATATTTTTTATATTTTTGAAAATAATGTCCGTAAATTTTTAGCTCAATCCGAGAACTTTTATTTCTGCACAAAAATAACACAATGGCAATTCTACTAAAAACAGCTTCAGCCTGTGTTAGTTTCATTCAAGTCATCCAAATTAGAGTCCAAAACAAGGGCAGAAGTGTTTGGAAAAGTAGATACATTTGGGGCGTATCAGTGGTAAGAAAACACCGCAAGGCTTTAGGCTACTCAATGAAAGATGTAAAGGGCATACATCCATCCATTTATTCTCATGCTATTCCCATTGAAGAAGGATCTAAACCAGTTATTGAAAGTCAACAAAGACTACACCCCACTTCCAAGAATGTGGTAAGAAAATAAGTAATATGTCTTCTTGATGCAGGGGTAATTTACTCTATTAATAAAATAAGTAATATGTCTTCTTGATGCAGGGGTAATTTACTCTATCTCTGATAGTAAGTGGGTAAGTCCAGTACATTGCGTTCCTAAGAAAGGAGGAGTCTCCTTAGTAACTAACAAAAATAATGACCTAGTCCCTACTAGGGCTATTGTTGCATATGGAATGGGTGTTGATTTCAGGAAACTAAATAAATGAACTAGGAAATATCACTACCCATTACCATTCATAAATGAGATACTAGAGAGATTGGCCAACAACTCTTATTTGTGTTATCTCGATGGATATTCTGGATTTTCGCAGACACCTATCCAACCTGAAGACCAAGAAAAGATCACCTTCACTTGTTCGTATGGTACATATGCATATCTGGAATGCCATTTGGTCTATGTAACAGTGAAGGAACATGCGGTGCCCCCATGTTTGGTTTTGATAATTGATGACAATCTCTATGGACTAATGGTTGCCTTGAGATATATTTGAAGGATTTGTCCATAGGAATTTCTTGAAGTCCATGTGTTGATTTCAAGAAGTTTATGTGTTGACCAAGGTGATATTCAAGGAATTATATAAAGATTGGTCACGATAAGTGGTTGATTAAGACTATCTCAATAGTGAATCAAGTTGATCAACACACAAAGCGTACAAGATGTATGGAGAGGGATCAAGTGATTCCATGGTATGATAAGCATTGTCCATTATGCTTTGTGTACTAACCCATGGTCTAAAGTGAGAGTTAGGTATTTTTCCATGGGCTTGAGTCAAGAGGAAGATCTCATACAACCCATGGAGGATGATATCAAGTGGTGATCATCATCAAGATTGCCATGTGCAAGTTCAAGTGGAACATCATGAAGAGGTCATGCTTGAACCTATCCGTCCATTGTGGTGACAATGGACTTGTGAAGATGTGTCGAAGAGTGGATCACCCATAGTGGAGTATGCGAGAGCAATCTACTTGTCTTCATCGAGCCAACGCAATCAAGAAAGGTGGTCCAACTTGAGGAACTCAAGATTGTCATCATCTAGCTCTAGGGGGCTATGTGCAAGGCAAAGATTTGCCCTTGATAGGTTTTCTATTTTACTGGTCTCATGGTGGTAGTTTGGAGACGGGTTATAGGATCGATTGTTGTACTAGCAAGGGGGGCTCTCAAGTTAGTAGCTTGATCGTATCGTTCCTAGAGATCTCAAACCATTGCATCCTTGCATCATCTTTCTCCGTTCTTGTTTGGCGTTTCTCCCTATTAGATTTGGAGCTTATGGTCATCTTCATGACAAGCTCGAGTTCATCGAAAACGGAGTTCATATGCATCTTCTATGATGTTTTCGATATTGGGGTGGTTATCGGTTCTTCATTCATAGAGTTTTCTCATCTCTATAGCTTTGGCATTTCTGCTACTGCTTCTTCTAACTAAGTTTGAGTTTGCTCAATTCGGAGCTCATTCGAACAAGTTATGGCAGTTCTGGCTTTCTTGCATCCATGTGTTTTGCATAGGCCTTTTTGTTGCTCCCTAGCGGTAGTACCGCCCCGGGCAGTGGTAGTATCGTTGGTGCGGTACTTCCACGGTTCCAGTGTCATGGGTACTACCGCTTGTTTTCGCTTGTGGATACTTTATCACCTCAGCGGTAGTAGTGCGCGGTACTACCGCTCGCGCGGTACTTCCGGCCTTCTACTACCGCAGGAACTTCCGCTATATTTTTCTTATGGATTCGTTTTTCCTCTGCGTGGAAGTAGAGTGGCAGTAGTGGGCGGTAGTACCGCCCCATGCGGTAGTACCAATGGTGTGACCGGTAGTACCATTTGGGCGGCACTACCGCCTCGTTGTATTTCTCTGTTGCCCGTTACGGCTGGATCTACCATGCCAGTAGAAGTACCGCTCACCCGAGCGGTACTACCGCTTGGGCACGGGTCATGTGCATAATAGTTGGATTTGGGAGGGCCTATAAAAGGGGTTCTTCTTCCCCATTGCATTTTATCCTGTGAGATTGTGTTTTGCCCCCATTGTTGACCTTCTTCGAGCTTCTATCTCTCAATCCATCCAATGATTCTTGCTAGTTCTTGAGGGAGAAGATAGAGCAGATCTAGATCCACATTTCCACCAATCACTTTATCCTCTTTGTGAGGGGAACCCCTTGGATCTAGATCTTGGAGTTCTCCTTCTTGTTCTTCATCTCATATTCATCCATAGCTTTTGTTGCTTTGGTGGGATTTGAGAGTGAGGGACTTGGGCACTCTGTGTGCCCTCACCATTGCATTATTGCATCGGTTTGAGTTCTCCACGGCGATACGTGGAAGTGAAAAGTTGATAAGCTTATTACTCTTTGGTGTTTGGTAACCTTGAGCTTGTTCTCTTGGGTACCTTGGTGCCCTATACGGTTGGTGGTGTCCGGATCTCAATCATTGTGGTGTAAAGCTCCGAGAAAGCGTCGGGGTCTCCAATTAGGTTGTGGAGATCACCCCGAGCAATTTGATGGGTTCCGGTGACCGCCCCCAAGGGTTGACAAAGTGTACAGGTTTGGTGACCGCCCTCAAGGGTTTCCATTTGTACAGGTACCGTGACCGTCCTCAAGGGTCCCTTAGTGAAATCATGTCATCTTGCATGGAGGGGGCCACCCAGGAACCACGACCTCGAGGGGGGGATGAAATGAATTTACCCGGACTAACGTTGTTTTCAGCTGAACTACCATAGTGTTGTTTTTGTGCAGAAATAGAAGTTATTGGATTGGGCTGAAAATTTACGATAATATATTAAAAAATACTGGCAAAGATTTCTACTGGAGGGGGCCACACAGGATCCACGACCTCAGGGGGGCCCTATGAGCTCGTGGGTCACACAGGCCTCCGTCAACCCTAACTCCAACTCTATAAAGACCATCTAGTGGACAAAAATAAGAGAAGAGGTTTCATCACGTTTTACGATACGAAGCCACCACCACCTCCTGATCTTCATCGGGAGGGCTGTTCTGGAGTCCGTATAGAGCTTCAAAGAGGGGAATTCAACGTTGTCATCATCATCAACCCTTCGTCATCGCCAATTTCTTCATGCTTGCCATCGGGAGTGGGTAATTCCTTTGTAGGCTGGCTATATGATGGAGTTAGATGAGATTTATCATGTAATCGAGTCAATTTATTAGGGCTTGATGCTTAGTATCCACTATGTTCTGAGATTGATGTTGCTATGACTTTGCTATGATTAATGCTTGTCACTAGGGCTCGAGTGTCATGATTTCATATCTAAACCCTCTATGTTTTCATGAATATATTTGAGTTCTTGATCCTATCTGCTAGTTGTATGCACTTGTTATTGTTCTAGTCCATACACCCCAAGATGACAATAGTTGGGATACTCTCTGGGGATGACAATAATTTGAGGAGTTCATGTATTCACCAGGTGTTAATGCTTTGTTCCAATTCTCTACTAAAAGGAAGCCTTAGTATCCCTTTTATTCTTATGGACCCCTCTGCCACAGGAGGGTAGGACAAAATATGCCATGCAAGTTCTTATGATAAGCATGTATGACTATATACGGAATACATGCCTACATTACATTGATGAATTGGAACTATTTTGTGTCGCTCTAGGTTGTGACTGCTATATGATGAATGTCATCCAACAAAATTATCCATCGTTGATCCAATCCCAACACTTTTCTCATAATGATCTTTGCTAAGTTACTATTGTTGCAGATGTTACAATCATAAAAAAAGTGCTTCTATTACTGTTCTTATTACTATTGCTATTGTTTTTTTACTATCAAAACTATCAAACTACTGTGATGCAGAAATATTATATTTGGGGTGTGGTCGAATTGACAACTCAACTACTAAGTCTCATAAATATTCTTTGGCTCTCCTTCTGTTGAATCAAAAAATTGGGTGAAATACTACCCTAGAAGACTGTCGCGATCCCATATAGTTGTGGGTTATCATATACTTGACGGATGTCATAGCAACCCTTATGCCGGACATCATGCAGGTGATAGAACACCAACTAAGGTGCTTCAATTGGGATTCTACTAGCCTACCTCTTTAGACATGCGCACAAGTTTGTTAATTGTGATGCTTGGCGTTGCACAGGTAATATAGGTCGGAGACGAGAAATGCCTATGAATTATAGTATACTTTGTGAACATTCTGATGTTGGGGGATTGCACTATTTGGGACCATTCATCATGCAGACACGACTAACTCGCTGAAGATGATAAAGGACATCATATTACCCAGGTTCGGAGTTCCTAAAGTTCTTATTACCGACGGAGGATCTCATTTTATACAAGGAATTTTCAGTAGAGTACGGGGTAACTCAACGAATAGCTTCACCATACCATCCTCAAACCAGTGATCAAGTGGAACTCTCGAACTGAGAGATAAAGACAATATTGCAGAAGACAGTGTAGAAGTCCAGAAAGGATTGGGCAAGAAAGCTAAATGAAACATTATGGGCATATCTCACTGCTTACAAGAACCCCATGGGTAGGTCACCATATAAGATGGTCTATGGTAAGGCATGTCATTTACCTTTGGATCTAGAACATAAAGCTTATTGGGCAATCGAAAATATTAATTTTAATCTTAAGGAAGCAGGAAAAAAAAGGTTGCCAAATATACATGCTCTAGGAGAGCCTCGTAACAATGCTTACGAGAGTGTCATGTTGTTTAAAGAAAAAGTTAAGATGTGGCATGATCGTAAGATATTGAGACAAACCTTTAATCTGGGGGACAAGGTCCTCCTATTTAACTCTCGTCGCAAGTTGTTTCCAGGAAAACTCAGGTCTCAGTGGGATGGCCCTTACAAGATATATGAAGTCTATAAATTGAAAGATATTCGGTTAAAAGGAGGAAAAGATGGACCCTGGATCCTGAATGGACAGGACTTGAAGCTATACCTCACAAATGAACGAAAGGAAGGTAACATAGATGTGAATATAGTAGTAGAAGTTATTTTTGTTGAGTTACACTTGTTGATCCTATGTATCAATCATTAGAGTTTTGTCTGTAGTTGGAGGCTTTGTCATTAACCTTTCAGGGAGAAGAAAATTTCCGAGGGAGAAATTGACAAACTGGCTAACAAAGCAAAAGACAACGTATTAGGCAACCGGAAGCGCCCGTATGGGTGGTCGCATGGACACAAGATGGAAATGAAGAAGACCACAGGGAGATCGGCGGCGCTCCATGCGGATACCCGCGGCTGTTTGGGCGGTCGTATGGATTCTCCTCAACGAAGGGTTCGATGACAGAGCAAACGGTGACCAATCATGCGACAAGAAGCGCTCATATGTGTTGTCGCATGGATCCATCGCCATAACAGGTATAAATAAGATAGAGTTGCAGCAGCAAGCCGTATGACCGATAGAGTGTTGCCGTTCGTATGGAAGGTTGTCGTTCGGTCTGTTTTTGTGATTCCTTCCCGATTTTATTTAGATTTCTTTCTAACTATCTTTTTATCCTTGATCTCTAATAAACCTCCAACTTATCTACTTTTCTTAACGCTTTTCCTCTTGTTTTGGACTTTAATTTGCATGATTTGAATGAAACTAACCCCGGACTGACGTGGCTTTTAGCAGAACTACCTTGGTGTTGTTTTTGTGTGGAATAAAAGTTCTCCGAATGGAACGAAACTTTGCAAGGATTTTTTATATAATAAAAGAAAAATACTGGAGCCAAGAACCACAGGAGGGGGCACCTGGGTGGGCACAACCCACCAAGGCGCCCCCCTCCTAGCGCACCCAGGTGGGTTGTACCCACCTGGTGGCCCCACAGACGTCAACTCGGATACTATATATTCACATTTGCGGAGAAAGAATTATCGCGATCTATGAGATGGAGCAGCCGCCACCTCCTGTTCTTGCTCGGGAGGCCAGATCTGAAGTCCGTTTGGGGCTCCGGAGAGGGGGATCTTCGTCCTTCGTCATCACCAACCCTTCTCCATCGCCAATTCCATGACGCTCCCCACCGGTAGTGAGTAATTCCTTTGTAGGATCGCTGGTCGGTGAGGAGTTGGATGAGATTCATCATGTAATATAGTTAGTTTTGTTAGGGTCGATGCCTAGTATCCACTATGCTCTGAGATTGATGTTGCTATGACTTTTACATGCTTAATGCTTGTCACTTTGGGCCTGGGTCCCATGATTTCAGATCTGAACTGTTTATGATATTATCATTATATTCATGTTTTAGATCCGATCTTACAAGTTATAGTCACCTACTATGTGTTATGACCCGGCAACCCCGGAGTGACAATAACCGGAACCACTCCCGGTGATGACCATAGTTTGAGGAGTTCATGTATTCACCATGTATTAATGCTTTGTTCGGGTTCTCTATTAAAAGGAGGCCTTAATATCACTTAGTTTCCAATATGGACCCTGCTGCCACGGGAGGGTAGGACAAAAGATGTCATGCAAGTTCTTTACATAAGCATGTATGACTATTTACGAAATACATGCCTACATTATATTTATGAACTGGAGCTAGTGTCATATAACTCTAGGTTATGACTGTCACCTGATGAATATCATCCACAAAATTACCGATCCAATTCCTAAGAATTTATCCTATATTGATCTTGCTAAGTTACTATTGCTATCGTTTCTATTGCACTTGTTACAAAACTACTACTATCACTGTTACCGTTACTATTGTTGCTGCCACTACTATCAAAACTATCTTATTACTGTTCTACTGATCACTTGTTGTAGATAATTAATCTCCAGGTGTGGTTGAATTGACAACTCAGTTGCTAATATGTACAAATATTCTTTGGCTCCCCTTGTGTCGAATCTATAAATTTGGGTTAAATACTCTACCCTCAAAAATTGTCGCGATCCCCTATACTTGCAGGTTATCAACGCATTTTTCTGGCGCCGTTGCCGGGGAGCATAGTTATATTTGTTGAGTCACTTGGGATTATTATCAATTTATCACTATGAAGAATCTGAAGATTGCAAAGACTAAGATTTTTTCCTCTAAGACGAGGGGAGGTAAGGAACTGCCATCCAGTTCTGCTTTAGATTCACCCTTCTGTTCTAAGTAAACGTGCAACACCACAACATGCTATTACTCCTGATATGTCGCAAGTTATTAATGATGCTACTTCTGCTATGAATGATACTTATGATGATGCTAGTACCTTGCATGATGATGATGTGCCACTTGGTGACTTTCTTGATGAACAAATTACTAGAGTAAGACAACATGATGTTGTTGAAATTGATGATGAGCTTGAAACTGGAAATTTTTAAACACCCGCTAGAATTAGCCTTCCTAGATATGAATTTCCTAAGGTACCTGAAGGTTATGTTATGAGTGAGGAAACAACTAGACATATTCTTGCTTGTAATGATAGAGATGATCTAGAGAAATTATTATGCACGTATAAAGAAAAGTCTCTAGATGCTAGAATGAAATATGACCCTAAGTTTGCTACCTCACCTATCTTTATTGATGATAAGGATTATGAATTCTCTGTTGACCCAAAGTTAATCACTTTGGTTGAATTTGGTCCTTTCCATGGTTATGAAACTGAAACTGTTGTGGCACATCTCACTAAGTTAAATGACATAGCCACCCTTTTTACTCGTGATGAGAAAACCCGTTACTACTATATTCTCAAATTATTTACGTTCTCATTAAAGGGTGATGCTAAAGCTTGGTACAATACTCTTACTCCTCGTTGTGTGTGTAGTCCCCATGATATGATTTATTACTTCTCTGGAAAGTATTTTCCTGCTCATAAGAAACAAGCTGCCTTATAGGAAATATTTAACTTTGTGCAAATTGCAGAAGAGAGTCTCCCACAAGCTTAGGGAAGGCTTTTCCAGTTACTTAATGATTTGCCTGATCATCCTCTTAAGAAAAATGAAATACTCGATATATTCTATAATGGACTAACTGATGCTTCTAGGGACTTCCTAGATAGTTGTGCTGGTTGTGTTTTCAGGGAACGAACTATTGGACAAGCTGGAGAACTATTGAATAACATATTGAAAAATTATGATGATTGGACTCTTCCTGAATCACTTCCTAAGCTTACTCTGAAGAACAGGGGTATATTATATCTCAGTCCTGAAGATATCCAAGAGGCAAAGAAATCCATGAAGGAAAAAAGTATTAAAGCGGAGGATGTTAAGAATTTACCTCCTATTGAAGAAATACATGGGCTTAATGCACCACCACTACCTAAGGTGGTAGAGGTAATCTAATGAAATTCAGTGACAATGATAATCTTCACAATATGCACCCAAATCAATGCCTTCATGCGTTTTAAAACTACATTAGGAAACAAGATCACTTCAATGCAAATGTTATGAAACAATTGAAATACAATTCTGATATGATTGCTCGCTTGAGTGACTTGTTATTTAGAATTTCAAATGATGTTAGAGGTGTAGGAAAACATGCTTCTATGGTACAAACCCAGCTAGAACAAGATGCTAAATCTCAAAGAGAATTACTTGATGAAATGAATAGCAACATACATGACTTTGTTGTTAGAGTTGCAACTAGAGGGGGAAAAATGACTCGGGAACCACTTTATCCTGAGGGACACCCAAAAATAATTGAATAGGATTCACAAAGAAACAACACCACTGCACCTAGTCCCTCTAAAAATAAAAAGGAAAAGGAAACTAATAGGACTTTGCATGCAACTAGTGAACCTGAAATAGAAAAACCTCCTAACAATGATAATGATGTTTCTATCTCTGATGCTGAAACTCAATCTAGTAAGGAACATCCGCCTAGTGATAATGAAAAAGACAATGATAATGTTCATGAAGATACTCAGTTAAATAAAGAAAGAGAACTAGATAATGATGTTGAGATAGAACCACCAATTGATCTTGATAACCCACAACCTAAGAATAAAAGATATGATAAACAAGACTTTGTAGCTAGGAAACACGGTAAAGAAAGAGAACCATGGGTTCAAAAACCTATGCCCTTTCCACCCAAGTCAACTAAAAGGACAGATAATGAAGAATTTGAATGCTTTGCTAAAATGCTGAGGCCAGTCTTTTTGCGTACTCTCTTGACTGAATCTTGAAAATGCCTCCTTATGCAAAGTACATGAATACATCATCACCAATAAGAGAAAAATACCAGAAGCTGAAATCTCCACCATGCTTGCTAATTATACTTTTAAGGATGAAGTACTTAAAAAACTTGGAGGCCCAGGAATACCAACTATACCTTGCTCCATCAAAAAGAATTATGTGAAAACTGCTTTATGTGATTTAGGAGCTGGTGTTAGTGTTATGCCTTTCTCCTTATATAAAAGACTTGATTTGAATAAACTCACACCTACTGAAATATCTTTGCAAATGGTTGATAAATCAACTGCTATCCCTATCGGTATCTTTGAGGATGTGCCCATTGTTGTTGCTAATGTTACTATTTTGATTGACTTTGTTACACTTGAGTTGCCCGAGGACGACAACATGTCGATTCTCCTTGCTAGACCCTTCTTGAATACTGTAGGGGCTGTTATTGATTGCGATAAAAGCAAGGTCACTTTTCATATCAATGGTAATGAGCGTACGATGCACTTTCCGAACAAACAATTCCAAGTGAATGGTATTCATGTTATTGAAAAACTTCGACAATCACTATTGGAAGTTTTCAAATACCTCTACCTACTGTTAAAAAGAAGTATGAAATGCTTATTGTTGGGGACTTTTGTATCCCCGTTGAGGAAACTTAGTCACATAAGAAAGTTCTTCGGTTTCATGCTAATAGAAAGTGGTTGTTATTAAGACTTGATCAGCCTTATTAATGGATCATTTTTGAGCGGTAGGAAGTTGATGAATTTAATAAGCACTACCTTCTGTCCCTACCTTTTGTTTTCTATTTTTATTAGCTAAATAAAATAAAATGCCATGTTTTTTTTGTTTTCTGAATTTCTTGTGCAATAAAAAGGCCCAAAAATAAAAGTTCTCAGAATGCCCTAAAAATTTAACACGATTTGTTTTCAAATATTTAAGAATTTCTGGTGCAAATAATATCAGAGGGGGGTGCACCAGGTGGGCACAACCCACCTAGGCGCGCCAGGACCCCCAGGCGCACCCTGGTGGGTTGTGGTCCCCATGTGAGTCCTCTCCATTATCTCTTTATACCACTTCGTCACCTACCTTTAGAAAAAAATTCTCCATTGCTCCATCTCTCTCGTGTTCTTACTCTCAAACCCGCGGATTTTGATCTCTTTGCTCGAAGCTCCGTTTCTGAAACTGTTTCAGGGGATTGTTGCTTGGTATGTGACTCCTCTGTTTGTCCAATTAGTTTTGTTTTGGTGGTTTATATTTTGAATAATTAGCTACTCTTGATGCTGCTGTACCTGAGCTTGCATGTTGAATTCTTAGAGTTCTAAGTAGTTTGAATGCTTGCTATGACTTCTATGTATTCCTATGAGTAGCTGCTATCAATTTTGTAAAGTTTTGTTGAGAAATATTTTGTGCACTAAAAATTTCAGAATTTTGTTCATAGGAAAAACATGAGTATCTTTAGGAAGTTTTCTTCCAAGAAGAACTCCAAAGGCATGATTGGGGAGTCATCTGATAGTAATCTCCAGTTCTCCACGTCCGGAGATTGGCGGAGATACGGCCATGCGAGTGGCTGATGTCTGATGACCCACAAGTGTAGGGGATCTATCATAGTCCTTTCGATAAGTAGGAGTGTCGAACCCAACGAGGAGTAGAAGGAAATGATAGGCAGTTTTCAGTAAGGTATTTTCTGCAAGCACTGAAATTATAGGTAACGGATAGTTTTGTGATAAGGTAATTGGTACCAAGTGACAAAAGGTAAAAGTAAATAAGGTGCAGCAAGGTGGCGCAGTCCTTTTTGTAGAAAAGGACAAGCCTGGACAAACTCTTATATAAAGGAAAGCGCTCCCGAGGACACATGGGAATTATCGTCAAGCTAGTTTTCATCACGATCATCCGATTCGCATTCGGTACTTTGATAATTTGGTATGTGGGTGGACCGGTGCTTGGGTGCTATCCTTACTTGGACAAACCTCCCACTTATGATTAACCTCTATTGCAAGCATCCGCAACTACAAAAGAAGTATTAAGGTAAACCTAACCATAGCATGAAACAAGTGGATCCAAATCAACCCCTTACGAAGCAACGCATAAACTAGGGTTTAAGCTTCTGTCACTCTAGCAACCCATCATCTACGTATTACTTCCCAATGCCTTCCTCTAGGCCCAAATAATGGTGAAGTGTCATGTAGTCGACGTTCACATGACACCACTAGAGGAGAGACAACATACATCTCATCAAAATATCGAACGAACACCAAATTCACATGACTACTAATAGCAAGACTTCTCCCATGTCCTCGGGAACAAAAGTAACTACTCACAAGACATAATATTGTTCATGATTAGAGGGGTATTAATATGCATAATGGATCTGAACATATGATCTTCCACCAAATGAACCAACTAGCATCAACTACAAGGAGTAATCAACACTACTAGCAACCCACAGGTACCAATCTGAGATTTGTGTACAAAGATTGGATACAAGAGATGAACTAGGGTTTGAGAGGAGATGGTGCTGGTGAAGATGTTGATGAAGATAGCTCTCCCCAAGATGAGAGAGTTGTTGGTGATGACGACGGTGACGATTTCCCCCTCCCGAAGGGAAGTATCCCCGGCATAATAGCTCTGCCGGAGCCCTAGATTAGTTTTCGCCTCGGTTCCGCCTTGAGACGGCGGTGTCTGGTCCCGAAAGCCTCCTTATGATTTTTTCTAGGTCAAAACACCTCATATAGGAGAAGATGAGCATCGGGGGACCTTCGGTGGGCCCACGAGGTAGGGGGCGGACCTAGAGAGGGGGGCGCGCCCCCCACCCTCGTGGACAGCCGGTGGCCCCCCTCGTGAACTTCTTTCACCAAATATTTTTTATATTTTCTGAAACGGAGTTCTGTGGAGTTTTGGGGCTTTTGGAGTTGTGCAGAATAGGTTTCCAGAGTTTGCTCCTTTTCCAGCCCAGAATTACAGCTGCCGGCATTCTCCCTCTTCATGTAAACCTTGTAAAATAAGAGAGAAAAGGCATAAGTATTGTGACAAAACAAGTAATAACAGCCCATAATGCAATATATATCAACATATAAGCATGATGCAAAATAGACGTATCAATGTCGCTTAAAGCTACATCGTTATTTCCCCAAAGAGGAAGGGATGATGCAGCGCAGTGGCGGTAGGTATTTCCCTCAGATGTGAAACCAAGGTTATTGAACCAGTAGGAGAACCAAGCAAGACAACGTAAACAGCACCTGCGCACAAATAAAAACTTCTCGCAACCCGACGCGTTAAAGGGGTTGTCAATCCCTTTCGGGGTACGGCGCCTCAAGATAGGCCAAACGGACGTGAGGAATTTGTAGTAGATTGATAGATCAAATGCCAAATAAAATAAATAAGAATAAATTGCAGCAATATATTTTTGTATTTTTGGTTTAATAGATCTGAAAATAAATGCAAGGAAAAAGTAGATCGCAAAGACAAATATATGAGAAAGAAGACCCGGGGCCGTAGGTTTCACTAGTAGCTTCTCTCGAGAAAAATAGCAAACGGTGTGTAAGCATATTACTGTTGGGCAATTGATAGAACCTCAAATAATTATGACGATATCCAGGCAATGATCATTACATAGGCATCACGTCCAAGGTTAGTAGACTGACTCCTGCTTGCATCTACTACTATTACACCACACATCGACCGCTATCCAGCATGCATCTAGTGTGTTAAGTTCATGGAAAAACGGAGTGATGCATTAAGACCGATGACATGATGTAGACAAGATCCATTTATCTATGGCGTTAGATATGGATCTCATCGTTTTATCCTTAGTGGCAACGATAGATACGTGTCGGTTCCCTTTCTGTCACTGGGATCAAGCACCATAAGATCGAACCCACTACCGAGCACCTCTTCCCATTGCATGATAAATAGATCTAGTTGGCCATAAAAAACCCAAATATCAGTGGAGAAATACAAGGCTATAAGAGATCATGCATATAAGAGATCAAAGAAAGTCAAATAACATTCATGGATATAAAAAGATAGATCTGACCATAAACTCAAAGTTCATCGGATCCGAACAAACTCATCGGAAAATGAGTTACATCATATGGATCTCCAAGAGACCATTGTATTGAGAACCAAAAGAGAGAGAGAGAGAGGAAGTCATCTAGCTACTAACTATGGACCCGTAGGTCTACAAGGAACTACTCACGCATCATCAGAGAGGCACCAATGGAAGTGGTGAACCCCTGCGTGATGGTGTCTAGATTGGATCTAGTGGTTCTGGACTCTGTGTGATGTAGGGTGGAACCCTAGATGGCCGATCTTTCACGAAATGGAGGGGATCCCACGATGAACACGAAGAACACAAAGGGGAATCACGAGGGAAACACTCAAGAACAAGTCCAATCACACATCCACTAGATAATCAAACACACAAGATCACAAGATACATGAACAACAAAGGGAAAGATACAAGGTAGAGTTCATCTCCAAGAGGAGGTCTTGAATCCGCGAAGGATCTTCCCGTTAGGGGTCTTGAATCCAAGGTGGATCTTCTCCGTAGAGGGGCCGCGGTCTCTCTCGTGGAGAAGATCCGTGATGGATGAGCAAAGCTCTATCTCACATATGAGCTGAACTAATGCTAACCCTAAAATGGTGGAGGTGGAGGAGTATATATAGTCTAGGACCACCAAGGAGTAAGTGAGGGGCGGAAGGGATACATGGGCCTCGGGCCCGAACACTGTACGCAGACAGGTACCGGTCGTCCGCTAGACACCGGACGTCCGGTATCTCTCGGACTTCCGGTATTTTCCGCTATTTGTGTTCTGTGAAGGATGTCACGGACGTCCGGTGGCTGCCGGTCGTCCGGTCGCCTCGGACGGATTGGACGTCCGGTAAACGCCGGTCGTTCGGAGCCTGTAGCTTGCAGCAGCTCCGTTTCTTCCGTCTTCTCTTCCACGCTTCCCTCGCGGATGGTGTAGGTGATCCTTGGCGCTTGCACTCCTCCTCGTCATCCGTGAAGCTCCGACAATACGTATGCATGCACATGAGTGGAGTGTCAAGTAGTATACCATCCTCGAAGGGGTCAAGTGAACACGTGTAAATGAGATGATTCACCTTTAAGTATGAGAAGTAGAGGTCACACGTGTCACTTGCCAAACGGACTCTTGGCATGGTGATGTCCATAGGATGCTCCGCATCATCCCCTCCCCCTTGGGAAAGATCCGACCTCGGATCGAAAACCAAATCACCATGGGAAAGAGATAGCGTCGCCGTGTAGAAGTGGACGATCACAAAGTACTCATCATCTTGAAGCTCAACATGGGCACTCTCCAATGTCGCACCATCTAGTGATTCCTTCAAAAGGAGCAAAGACAACAAACACTTGGAAAAACAAATGTGGTTAGCGTTAGTACAAAACCAAACATTCAAGAGGTGATTTACCAAACAAGTGTTGTCATCAAGCATAGAATAGGGCATGACAAAGGGTTGTGGCATGGCATTTAAGCACATCAATTGAGCACAATCAAGGTCATCATGGAAACAAGCATGTAAATGTGAGGTAGCGATGCACATATGTGTGACAAGAGAATAAGCATCTACCTCATGGTCATAGCAAGCATGCATAAAGCGCTCAATGAAAGGTCTATGGTAGGCATAAGAATCATTCACAACACCAAAGAAAATGAAGTGTCTAAACACAAGGGTCAAGTGCAAGACAATCCAAGCATAATGCGCATAGGGTGTAGTGAAAATCGAGTGGCACTCAACACAATAGAAATAGCAAAACAAGTCAATCATGTGACAAGCAATGGGACATGGCATATGTGAAGAGATGATATTGTTGCAACCAAGCACATGATAGGAGCAAGTAATCCACAAGTCGGATGCAACACACAAGGCAGATATAACATGAGGCATGGCAATGTGGCTATCGTGAAAGAAAGCAATATCACTAACATGTGCGTGATCAAGGGGTCCAAGATGACAAATAAGTCTCATGGTGCAAGCAACACATGTAGTATGATCCACAATATTCATGCTCATGGTTTTTGGGTTCTCGAAAGAGAAGGATATCACCTTGAAAGCATGTCCTTGTGCATTCTTCACAATGCCGAAGCACAAGCAAGTGCGATGTAGAAGCGTCGTGGTAGAAAGTGGTTCGCTCTCAAGAGCTCGAATGGTCAACTCACGTGAAGTCGAAGTCGACACATAGTCCAAGTATCCTACACATGCACACAACAAAAGGAAGAACGTATACGCATGGTAGATAAATACATCATCCATCATGATGGTTCTCTTCTCTTGCACATAACCATTAGGAGCAAAAGTGCATGAATAATATGATGCAACAATAGCTATATTCATGGCACTAGGCATATGGTGCAAGAAGGTAAGACAAGCATGCTTCACAAGAATTATGTCAACATCTCCAAATAAATGCGAGAATGCTATGGGGGCAATCTCATTGGCAAGACTAAAATCATGGTTGTGCTCAATACATGGTAGCATGAGAGATGCAACATGTGGAGACATATGACAACAAGCAATATCAATCATGTGCAAAGCATGGCAATAACAAGTGATATCTCCACCAAGCTTGCAAATACACATACAAGTATGAGAATCAATCATCATGTGTAATGCAAAGCATGGGTCACAAATGCATGGCAAAGGCAACGGGATTGACATATCATGCAATGCGAACATGGCAAGAGGGGCATAAGAGATATAATGGACAATAAACCATAACCATGTGAGTGCCATGTAGAAGGAATGCGCGAAGTCTTTGCGCGAAGGGAGCGGTGGGAAAGATAATCCACGGAATCCCAAGTCATCATTGCTCTCTAGAGCTCTTTTCATCAACTCGTGCTCTTGCGAGGTTGACGAGTAAGTATGGGGACCTACAAAAAAGACACACAAACCAAAGAAATTGTGCGCGTGGTAAATGTACACATCATCCACCATGATGTGTATGTGCACGTTAGAGTTAGCACAAGATAAGTAATGCTCAAAGAAATTTGAGGCACGATAGAGAAATATGTCATCCATCATGAAAGAATAGTTGTCATGTATAGCACGATGGGGACATAAATTAGAGCAAGTATGTGGCACAACAATAGCATTTGCATTCATGGGTAGCATATTGTGCACACAAGTATGGGGATCATGCAATGGATGGGATGGATCAAAATCTCCTAAAATATATGAGGAAACTATGGGGGTCTCCTCATGAGCAAAAGTGGAAGCATAATATGGAGAAGTGGAACAACATCCAAAACAATGCATATCCAAAGCTAGGTAATCATGGCATGGCATATGATGGATATGATGCAAAGGAAGCATATCAATATTATCACAAGAAAAACAAATGCCAATAACCATGGGCTTGTCATCTATGCCATAAGTGCAAATTGGATTTATCTTAATGGCATATGCATAGTTACTACGATGAGATTGCAAATATGACATATTGTTGATCTCATGCATAGCATATGACAAGTCAAGTGGATTGTCAAACATGATGTGACCGAGAGAATTATCACAAGAAATCCTATGCAACATGGCATCACAACTAATAGACTCCACATGACAATCATCAAACTCATCATAAATGGGTAAATAATGGCATGGGGAAATCATACTAGCACGAAGCATGGCAATAGGTGGATCAACATCATGCAAGCAATCAAAGTTAACATAGTCCACTAGTGGGACGAGAGCATCACCTTCACCTTTGTTACCTTTCTCATTCCACTCATGTGGTGTAGGTGAGGTGGAAAAGACCAAAAGGTGGTCATCATCTTCATCTTGATGGAACCATGTAGGGGGTGCATAATATTCCACCATGGCCATCGTCTTGTCCAATGGAAGGACGAAGTCGTAGAGAATCGGTGCGTCATAATATGTGGGACCTAGCACCAAATGAGAAGACACAATAGAGGTAGAGGTCAAGTCATTAGTGTTGAAAGTTGCCTCACATGACCTATCAACTATCTCACTCTCTCTATGTGGTGGCTCACTCACTCCCTCAAGGTAGGTGCACTTAAACTCACATATGATGGAGTCACTCATCTCACTCAAGTGGTGGGGGTTGTGGCTCTCCTCACATGGGAATCAGGGCAACTCATCATATATGGGGCTAGTGGTGAACTCGCTCTCACTCTCAATATGGTGGCATAAGTCATTCAAGTCATCATATGCCGCCGTGGTCGAAGGGAAAATCCCATGCTCAACCATCTCGTCATCGTCGTCGTCGATGAAGGCCGAAGATGGCACATCATCACTCTCGCCTCCAAAGATGGAAGCATCATCCTTGCTCGTCACCATGTCGTTCGCCTCCAAAGCTTGGTCCTCGAATGGCTCCGTAGTCGTAGTCGTCGCCGCACCATCTTGAAAAAGAGTCGACGTAGACTCGGCATCATCAATGCCACAAAGAGGGCTGGCTGTGGAGTCAAACTTGGGAGCATCGTCTTGGAGCTCGTTGGGCTTGGACATCGTGGTGGTACTACCCTCATGCTCGCCGTCTTGGAGCTTGGTCTTCGAGAAGTTTGCTTGCGGTGGAGAAACCTTGGCCTTCATAAGTTCTTGTTCCGCCTTGAGAGCACCAATGTAGTTGTCGTCGAGGGACTTGTAGTTCTCGAAGAAGATAGTCTTGTAGATGTCGTTGTGCAATCCCATCATGAAGTGGAGCTTCATCGAAATGGGGTCTTCCACGCTGGCTCGTCGCAAGGCAATCTTCATGTCCTTGAAGTACTCGTCGATGGATTTGGATCCTTGTATGGTGTTCTCCACTTGGCGTAGAAGATGTTCCGTGTAGGTGGGAGGCACAAACTCTTGCCGCAAAGCTCTCTTCGTCTTGGGCCAATTCACGTTGAAGCTCGTCGAAGGTGTGTGAAGCCACCATGTTGACGCGTTGTCGTGGAAGTTTCTTGTGGCGCACTTCACTTGATCTTCATAGGAAACTTGGTGTAGCTTGAGGTAGTCATCCATCTTGCGCTCCCACTCGAGATACTCCTCGGGGTCTTGAGTCCCATAGAAAGGAATCTCGTGGTCGTTGTCGAAGTCGTAGTAGCTCATGGAAGTCGTGGACTTGAGCTTGGGGAGATTCTCTTGATCATAAGCTTGAGGTGCTTGTGGGCGAAGATGCCGCATATCCAAAGGCGAAGATGCCTTGAAGTCGCTTGGCGAAGATGCCAAGGTAGAAGGTGAAGTCGTTGAGCAATTGTTGGTGTTGAGCTCATGACCTTCACGTTCTTGTCGTTGATGTTGTCGATGCCGATGTGATCTCGCCGAAGATGGTAGCTCGGAAGGATGTGCACTAGAGCGTCTTCTCGAATATGAGGGAGACCTCTTGTGGTTCTTGATGAGGGCTTTGAGCTCCTCCATTTGAGCATTCATGTTGGCGCACAAGTTGTTCGTCATGGCATCGAACTTGTCATTGTTGGTGTAGACCGAAGTAGAAGAAATGCCTTGCCTATCCATCACAAGACTCGAGCAAAGGTGAGTAGGAGATGAGATAAACAATACCAAGTTACCTTTACCGAATGTTGAGGATGTATCCCGTTTCACTCAATGTGAAATGAAAGAATAGTGGAATTGGTACCGGACTTGTTCACTCACACCTATCAAGTAAAGCTTATGGTGGAGCTCGGTGAGGATAGTTGCACAAAAATTTGATGCAAAATGTTAGAAAGAGTCAATAATATTGAAAGAGATTCACAAATTTGCAAATGTAACAAGTAGACCAATAGCAATATGTGGCACACGGAACACACACACGGATAGATAAATGGGGTCGTGCAACCAAGGAATGAGCACAAAATGTGGAATCCACGGAAAACGCTCGTGTTGCACAACTCAAGAGAGACGCTAGCACGATTGCTCAATAGGCGAATACGACACTTGTGCACAACCTATAAGATGCAAATGTATGAACTTTCTATCCCAAGTATGCTATGTGTATGATGTTCTGGTGCTTTTAGCACAAGATGATCCAAGATGATCAAGTATGATATCATATGATGCGATGCTATGTCTCTTGCTTACAAGCTTCTTTGTCTTTCTCTTTTTGCTTAAAAGCTTTATTCTTTTTTTTGTATGGCCACGATGCGAAATGCACAAACCAAGATAGCAATTGTGTATATGCGGGAACAATCTTGTGACACAAGGGATGATAAGATGATACCAATGATGATAGGGTATATATGCAATGGAAGAGCGGATCGATGATCACTAATGTGCACAAGTAACGTTGCTGGCAATACTCAAAGGCTAGTCTCGATAGTCAAGTGACGCAAAATGGGCTAGGGGTTAACAATGCAATTGCAAGGGAATATACAATGATGTCGTCGAGGTTACCGTCCTTATGTACGATGATGACCTCGTGGCGATGATGAGTGGCGGTGTTCTCGATGTAGACCCATTCCTAATTAGCCGAAACACATTAGGAAATGGAAAAACCACAACTCAAAATCTCAAGGATAAAAGTCAAATGGTGGTAGCGGAAAAGCGGTGGTGGTTGCGGAAGTGGAATGATAGGCTATACACGTTGTCGGAGTTGGATTCACGGTCCCTAAGTAGCCGAAACACCTTAGGAGACACGAGCCACAACTCAAACAATCTCACACAAAATTGGGTTAGGTTGGGTTGTCGCAAATGTATAGTGGGCTAAGCTATGCGGAAGTGGTGGTGGTGGTTGATTAAGAAGCAATGGTCCCTAAGTAGCCTAAACACCTTAGGAGACTCAAATCACTACTCAAGCAACCACAAATGCTATGGGAACAAAATGGTTAGGTTACGGAAAGCTATGGTGGCTATGCGGATGATATGGTGGAAGGCCTAGGCAAACTTGCCAAATTTGACAAAATTTTATGGAGTCAAATGATTATGGTAGTATTTTTCTGGTATGGGGAATGTCAAGAGCTTCAAAACGAGCTCAAGAACGTCCAAATCGGAGTTCGTATGAATTAGTTATGACCAAAACAAAAATCAGCCGAAGTCAAAATCTGGGTGTACCGGACGTCCGGAAAAGACCGGAAATCCGGTATTTTCTGTTGTATATGTGGTTCCGGTCGTCAGGTGAGTTCCGGACGTCCGGTGCTTCGAGAGGGTTCGGACGTCCGGTATAACGCCGGTCGTCCGGTGGGTCGGGGTCAACGCGAGATTTGAGTTCCGGGACGCAATTTTGGGCGGAATTTGATGATTCTGGGGTCAAAATTTGACTGATTTTGTGAAGGAAAGAAGGAGAAACTTGGGGAAATGCTAGATCCACTTGAAACCAAGCAAATCCATGGATCAAAATCAACAAAACATCAACAAATCAACAAATCACAAAAAAAAATTGGGGCTATTTTTGGTGGGGAATTTTCGAAATTGGGGAAGAACACAACAAAAACAAGCTAGAAAACGGTGGAGGGGGCTCCAAATTCATGAGAAACCGTGGCTCTTGATACCATAATGATGTAGGGTGGAACCCTAGATGGACGATCTTTCACGAAATGGAGGGGGTCCCACGATGAACACGAAGAACACAAAGGGGAATCACGAGGGAAACACTCAAGAACAAGTCCAATCACACATCCACTAGATAATCAAACACACAAGATCACAAGATACATGAACAACAAAGGGAAAGATACAAGGTAGAGTTCATCTCCAAGAGGAGGTCTTGAATCCGCGAAGGATCTTCCCGTTAGGGGTCTTGAATCCAAGGTGGATCTTCTCCGTAGAGGGGCCGCGGTCTCTCTCGTGGAGTAGATCCGTGATGGATGAGCAAAGCTCTATCTCACATATGATCTGAACTAATGCTAACCCTAAAATGGTGGAGGTGGAGGAGTATATATAGTCTAGGACCACTAAGGGGTAAGTGAGAGGCGGAAGGGATACATGGGCCTCGGGCCCGAACACTGTACGCAGACAGGTACCGGTCGTCCCCTGGACACCGGACGTCCGGTGGCTTGGGAGGGACCGAACGTCCGGTATCTCACGGACTTCCGGTATTTTCCGCTATTTGTGTTCTGTAAAGGATGTCACGGACGTCCGGTGGCTGCCGGTCGTCCGGTCGCCTCGGACGGATCAGACGTCTGGTAAACGCCGGTCGTCCGGAGCCTGTAGCTTGCAGCAGCTCCGTTTCTTCCATCTTCTCTTCCACGCTTCCCTCGCGGATGGTGTAGGTGATCCTTGACGCTTGCACTCCTCCTCGTCGTCTATGAAGCTCCGACAATACCTATGCATGCACACGAGTGGAGTGTCAAGTAGTATACCATCCTCAAAGGGGTCAAGTGAACACGTGTAAAGGAGATGATTCACCTTTAAGTATGAGAAGTAGAGGTCACACGTGTCACTTGCCAAACAGACTCTTGGCATGGTGATGTCCATAGGATGCTCCACATCACTTTGGCGGCTGGATGAATATTTATTCGACTCCCCTAGGGTTTTTGGAATATTGTAGTATTTATAGAGCAAAGAGGAGGTGCGGGAGGCCTCCGAGGAGGGCACAACCCACCTGGGCGCGCCAGGGGGGCTGGCACGCCCTGGTGGGTTGTGTCCTCCTCGGGGCACTCTCCAGGTGCTGCCTTGGCCCATCAGGTGTCTTCTAGCCCATAGAAATTATCCAAAAAGTTTCGCGGTGTTTGGGCTCGGTTTGATATTGATTTCCTGCGATGTAAAAAACATGCAGAAAATAGCAACTGGCATTTGGCACTATGTCAATAGGTTAGTACCAAAAAATGATATAAAAATACTATAAAATGATTGTAAACATCCTAGAATGATAATATAACAGCATGTAACAATAAAAAATGATAGATACGTTGGAGACGTATCAGTATCCCCAAGCTTAACTCATGCTTGTCCTCGAGTAGGTAAGTGATAAAAACAGAATTTTTGGTGTGGAATGTTGCCTGTCATGTCATATTATATTATTTACTTTATAGCATGGACATTTGGAATTTTATATGGTTCAAAGCTATAGTCTAGTTTTGACATAATAATTTAGATACTCAGGCATATCAACAACCAACCATGTCTTTCAAAATATCAATGCTAAAATAAGTTATCCCTAGCCCATTATGCTCAACCATTGATCCATTCATGAAACACATTCGCATATTAGTTACACCCAATGCTCAATTACGATCATAGTGTTTCCTAGTTGGTGCTTGTAAGAGAAGATGGGGACTCAAATTTAAAATAAAATTTGCATATGTAAAAGAAAGGCCCTTCGCAGAGGGAAGTAGGGAGTTGTAGAGGTGCAAGAGCTCAAAGCTTAAATTGAGGGATAATTTTTTTGGGAGGTATACTTTTCCCACCAACGAGAACGACTTCAGGTTCCAACACTTTACATGCTAGGTATATCATAGGCGGTTCCCAAACAGAAAATAAATTTTATTCCTTTTCCACCAAACTTTCACAAGCCATGGCAAGCCGAATCCACGGTTGCCTTCCATACCAACACTTTCCAAGGAATTTATTATTTGACAACATAAAGTAAATTTGTTTTTCATTTCGGGACTGCGCATCCCTAATACCTTTGCCTTACTCTCGTGCAATGACAAGTGAATAAACACTCATCGTGAGAATAACACATCTGGCATGAAAAATATTGGCCACCCCTCACCGCCTCGCGAGCGGTACGGGCACACAAAAGGGAAATTTATTTTGAAAAATAGAGATGGCACATACAAATTTGCTTAGAACGGCAAGGAAATACCGCATATAGGTAGGAATGGTGGACTCATGTGGCAAAACCAGGATAAATGATTTTGGATGCACAAGTAGAGATCATACTTAGTGCAAAATGAAGGCTAGCAAAAGACTGGGAAGCGACCAACCATGAAACAAATAATCTTGTAAGAAAACATTGAGCATAAATAACACTGAATAACACACCACATGTAGGATATAATTTCATTGCATAATTATTGACTTTCATGCTTGTATAGGGAATCACAAACTTTAACACTAATATTCTTACTAGAGCACAATTACTCATCAGCATAACTCACATATCACATCATCATGTCTCAAAACTATTACAAGGAATCAAGTTTATTTTGTCCAATGATCTTCATGAAAGTTTTTATTATATACTTATTGGATATCTATCACTTTGGGACTAATTTTTATGTGTTGCTTTTGATAAGCTCAAACAAATATAAGTGAAGATCATGAGCATAATTTTTCTTTCTTCTCTCAAAATAGTATAAGTGAAGCAAGAGAGAATTTCTTTAAAATTTTACTAATTCTCAAATAAATCTAAGTGGAGCAAGAGAGTATTTCTTAAAAAATACTAAGCACACCGTGCTCAAAAAGATATAAGTGAAGCACTAGAGCAAGTCCATTGCTCATAAAAATTTAAGTGAAGCATAGAGAGCAATTCTAGCAAGTCATGGCATAATTTTGGATCTCTCAAATGGGTGTGTACAGCAAGGATTGATGACTTCAAAAGCAAAATAAAACAAGCAAAGACTTATATCATACAAGACGCTCCAAGCAAAAAACATATCATGTGACGAATAAAAATATAGTCTCAAGTAAAATACCGATAGTTGTTGGAAGAAAGCGGGGATGCCACTCAGGTCCATCCCCAAGCTTAGTTGGTTGCTCATTTTTGGATAATAGCTTGGGATGCCAGGGCATCCCCAAGCTTAGGCTCTTCCATCCTTCCTTCATCCATCGTAAGATAACCCAAAACTTGAAAACTTCAATCACACAAAACTTCAACAAAACCTTCGTGAGATCCGTTAGTATAAGAGAGCAAACCACTACTATAAGTGATGTGTCAAACCAATTCATATTTTGTTTTTGTATTATATCTATTGTATTCCAACTTTTCTATGGCAAAGACTCATCAAAGAAAACCATAGAGCCATCAAAATAAGCACACAACACAAAGAAAACAGAATCTGTCAAAAATAGAATAGTCTGTAGTAATCTGGAAGTTCGAATACTTCTGGAGCTCTAAAAATCTTGAAAAAATAGGGTCACTTGGGAAATTTGTATATTAATCTTCTGCAAAAAGAATCAACTAAAAAGAACTTTTCTGTTAAAAATGAGAATTTTTCTCGCGACTGCAAAAGTTTCTGCTTTTTTAGCAAGATCAAATCTACTAACACCCAACGTGTTCCTAAGGTTTTGATTGGCACAAACCTTTACTCAAACCACAAAAACACATCTCAGCTGAGATATTAAAGGATTTTTTCACAAGAACATAAAATAAAAAGAAAAAAATTTATTTTATTCATTGGGTTGCTCCCAACAAGCACTATCGGTTTACGCCCTTAGCTCAGCATAATTCCAAGATTTTAAGTATTGTCATCCTTGTTGGATGTTCCATAAGTTGCCCTCATTATAGATTCATAAGGCAATTTGATCTTGGTTCTAGGGAAGTGTTCCATCCCCTTTCTCAATGGAATAGGAATTTAATATTCCCTTCTTTCATGTCAATCACTGCGCCAATTGTGTGCAAAAACGGTCTACCAAGTATAATTGGGCAAGACGTATTGCAATCGACATCAAGAACAATAAAGTCTATGGGTACATAGTTCCTATTTGCAAGAATAAGAACATCATTGATCCTTCCCAAAGGCTTTTTAATAGTAGAATTGGCCAAATGTAAATTAAGAGAGCAATTTTCAATATTGGTAGGACCAAGAACATCACAAAGAGATTTCGAAATCGTGGAAACACTAGCACCCAAATCACACAAAGCAAAACACTCGTAATTTTTAATTTTGATAGTGGGTTCCCATTCATCATGCAACTTCCTAGGAATCGATACTTCTAATTCCAATTTTTCTTCAAAAGCTTTCATCATAGCATCAACAATATGTTTAGTAAAAGCTTTATTGTGTTCATAGGCATGGGGTGAATTAATCATGGATTGCAACAAATAAATACAATCAATCAAGGAGAAACTATCATAATTAGAGTCTTTGTAATCCAAAATAGTGGGTGCATCACTAGTTAAAGTCTTGACCTCTCCAAACCCACTTTTATCAATTTTCTCAACAAGATTTTCACCCCCCAAAATATTGGGATGCCTTCTACCTAAAGTTGACTCTTCTTCAGTCCCTTTATCATTAAGTTGAACTTTACTAAACAAAGAATCAATGGAAGAAACACCAATCATTTTAATATCTTCATCATTTTTATGAAAGCAATCACTCGAAAACGCCTTTTCTAAAAAATCTCGTTTAGACCTAAGCATGTCGGTTCTTTTCTTGATCCATAGAAACATAAAGAGCTTTAATTGATTCTTCAACTTTAGGCACAAAAATTTTCAACTTGAGATTTTCTACATAATGAGAAATCCCATCGATACTCCTAGACATATCATCGATCTTATTCAATTTTTCTTCTATGGAAGCATTGAAAACTTTTTGAGTATTGACAAATTCTTTAATATTATTCTCTAGATCAGAGGTATTACTATTATTATTGTAAGATCGATTTCCATAGGAATTACCATAATTATTAGAGGAATTGCTAGGAAAAGGCCGAGGATTAAAATTACCTTTATAAGCATTGTTATTAAAATTATTTCTAGAGATAAAGTTCACATCTATAGCATCACTAGTTTGCTCAAACAAGGTAGACAAAGGCATATCATTAGGATCAATAGGAGCACTTTTACTAGCAACCATTTTCATAAGAGCATCAACTTTCTCATTCAAAGAATAAATCTCAACCGCATTAATCTTTTTGCTTGTTGGCGCCCTTTTGGTATGTCATTGCGAATAATTCACCATAATATTATCAAGCAATTTGGTGGCTTCACCCAAAGTAATTTCCATAAAAGTACCACCCGCGGCGGAATCCAAAAGATTTTGAGAAACAAAATTGAATCCCGCATAGAAATTTTGTATGATCATCCACATATATAACCCATGAGTTGGGCAATTCCTTAGCATCATTTTCATCCTTTCCCAAGATTGTGCAACATGCTCATCTTCAAGTTGCTTGAAATTCATGATTTGGGTTCTAAGGGATATAATTTTTGTAGGCGGAAAATATTTAGTGATAAAAGCATCTTTGCATTTGTTCCAAGAATCGATGCTATTGTGAGTTAAAGAAGAACACCAATTTTTTGCATGATCTCGCAAAGAAAACAGAAATAATTTCAATTTCACAATATTATTGTCCACATCTTTTTTCTTTTATATATCGCATAATTCCACGAAGGTATTAAGATGGGACGCGACATCCTCATTAGGAGTGCCGGAAAATTGATCTTTCATGACAACATTCAACAAAGCAGTATTAATTTGACAAGTCTCTGCACTAGTGGCGGGAGGAGCAATCGGAGTGCCAATAAAATCATTGTTGTTGGTATTGGAAAAATCACACAACTTAGTGTTCTCTTGCGTCATTTCTGAGCAATTGTAAACAAGAACACAAGTGGCGATAGATCCGACCAGAAAAACGGCAAATGGAAAAGATGGCGAATAAAAACGGCAAATATTTGTGAAGTGGGGGAGATGAAAACGAGAGGCAAATGGCAAATAATATAATTGCAAGGAGATGAGATTTGTGATTAGGAACCTGGTATATGATGAATATCGTCCCCGACAACGGCGCCAGAAACTCCTTTTGATGTCGCTTAAAGCTACGTCGGTATTTCCCCAAAGAGGAAGGGATGATGCAGCACATCGGCGGTAGGTATTTCCCTCATATGTGAAACCAAGGTTATCGAACTAGTAGGAGAACCAAGCAACACAACGTAAACAGCACCTGCACACAAATAACAACTTCTCCCAACCCAACGTGTTAAAGGGGTTGTCAATTCCTTTCGGGGTACGGTGCCTCAAGATAGGCCAAACGGACATGAGGAATTTGTAGTAGATTGATAGATCGAACGCCAAATAAAATAAATAAGAATAAATTGCAGAAAGATATTTTTTGTTTAATATATATGAAAATAGATGGAAGGAAAAAGCTGACCGCAAAGACCCGGGGCAATTGAAAGGCTTCTCTCGAAAAAAATAGCAAACGGTTGGTAAAAAATTACTGTTGGGCAATTGATTGAACCTCAAATAATTATGACGATATCCAAGCAATGATCATTACATAGGCATCACATCCAAGATTAGTAAACCGAACGTGCCTGCGTCTACTACGATTACTCCACACATGGACCGCTATCAAGCATGCATCTAGTGTATTAAGTTCATGGAAAACGGAGTAATGCATTAAGGACGATGACATGATTTAGACAAGATCCGTTTATCTATGGCATTTGATATAGATCTCGTCGTTTTATCCTTAGTGGCAACGATACATACGTGGTGGTTCCCTTTCTTTCACTAGGATCAAGCACCGTAAGATCGAACCCACTACTGGGCACCTCTTCCCATTGCAAGATAAATAAATCAAGTTGACCAAACAAAACCCAAATATCGGAGAAGAAATACGAGGCTATAAGAGATCATGCATATAAGAGATCAAAGAAACTCAAATAATTTGAATGGATATAAAAAGATAGATCTGATCATAAACTCCCCTCGGGATCTGATCATAGACTCAAATAATTTTCATGGATATAAAAAGATAGATCTGATCGTAAACTCCCCTAGAGATCAAAGAAACTCAAATAATTTTCATGGATATAAGGGACCAATGGAGGTGGTGAACCCCTCCGTGTTGGTGTCTAGATTGGATCTGGTGGTTCTGGACTTTGCAGTTGCTGGATGAATATTTTGTCGACTCCCCTAGGGTTTCTGGAATATTGTGGCATTTATAGAGCAAAGAGGCGGTGTGGGAGGCCACCGAGGTGGGCACAACCCACCTGGGCATGCCAGGGGGGCCTCGCGCACCCTGCTAGGTTGTGCCTCCCTCAGGGCACTCCCCATGTGGTGCCTTGGCCCATCAGGTGTCTTCTGGCCCATAAAAATTCTCCAAAAAGTTTTGCGGTGTTTGGGCTCTGTTTGATATTGATTTCTTGCGATGTAAAAAACATGCAGAAAACAGCAAGTGGCATTTGGCACTATGTCAATAGGTTAGTACCAAAAAATGTTATAAAAAGACTATAAAATGATTGTAAACCATCCAAGAATGATAATATAACAGCATGGACCAATCAAAAATTATAGATACATTGGAGACGTATCAGTGGCCACATACTCCGTTCATGGAAGATGTCGAAATCCTTCAAGAGTTTGCACACTATGATGTTAATGCCGGCCTCACCGACTTCATTACGGCTGAATGTGAATAGTATCATCTCCTCACAAATACCTTTGTGCAAAGTTTTAATTTTCTCCCTATGAATAATCCCCCTGAGGTGCAGTTTAAATTATATGTTGAACCCCATCAGATACCGCTTACTAAATTTTGTGAAATATGCTTGCTTCCTATTGATGGTAGTTTGGCAGAGCCCAGACCCGCAGAGTTTGAAAGCTTTTATCGCACTCTGATAGTGGGTGATGAGAGAGGGGTGTCGCGTATCACTGCTGCTGGCTTGCATTTTCCTGATGTTCCTTATTTTGCCTTTTTCATTACAAAATGCTTGCTAGCTAGAGAGAAGGTGGGTGCACTTAGTTCACCAAAGCTTGTTGTTTTGCGTCATGCACTAGAGGGCGACAACACTTATAGCTTGGGAGCTATTATGGCATGCCGTCTCCACATTAATAAATCTAAGGGTAAAATACATGGAGGTATTTACGCCACTCGTTTGGCGACTTGCTTTACCATTTAGATACGCCTCCATGATTTTCTTTTACCCAAGGTTTACCTAGATCGCGTTGCTATGGATCACCACCAGTTTACTTCTGCCGATTATCCTAACATTCATATTCCTTATAACCTAGTTTTTAGCGTGACCACTCGTGATATCATTCCACTGCATGCACCTCCTTTGTTTGATCCTATCGCCTAGAGCGGATACAGGATTATGCCTGCGGATATCATTGCCCATCAGAACGCTTGGGCTGCAGGAGAGGAGGAGCCTCAACAGCGGGATGAGTGGATTCCTGCTTCTCGGTACCCCGACCACTATCCAGGCTACTGACTGCATACCGAGTTAGGCCAAAAGCCTAAGCTTGGGGGAGTACATGTTTCTCACCGACTTTACATTCATGTTCACACATCTCAATAGTCAGTGTTCACACTTTTTCATTGTATTAACCATGCTTAATTTATTCTCTCGCTTCCTTCTTGTGTGTTTGAAAAACCTTAGAAAAACAAAAAAAATTAGCTGTAGTTAGTTTACTTTCCATGCCTGCCTAATTGTAATATTAAGAAGAAAACCCAGAAAGATTTCCTTGTTCTTCTTTTGCTTGTTGGGAGTTTTCCCATGTAAATAGCTTTTCTCATTTTTGTTTTCTCATTTCTGTTCTGGAAAACCAAAAAAACTCCAAAAATATTTCAGTATGTTTCTCTTAATTTCTTTCTTTTTATTTTCGAGTCATACTAAGGAGAAGTCCATGATGAAAATGTTGAGTGGCTCTCTTTTGCATAACCGTTGATCTAATGAAGAGCCCATTTTACCTTGTTCTCTCCTCTTGAATAAAATGTTTGCAGATTCCAGCTTAGTCCACAGCACTCTTGCACCATTATTATTATTTCACATCATTCGGTCATGCAAGTGAAAGGCAATAATGACGATATTCAATGAACTGGCCATGGCAGAGAGAAACCAGTATGAACTCGACTTGTTCTATTTTTGTAAATAGGTTTTACCTAGTATCCATGATTCTGCCCATTATGATTAAACATGTTTGCAATGACAATTAGAGATTATAGTTTCACATGCCATGCATAAGTAGCTAAGAGTTGATAATGATTTATCTTGGATATCAACATTGAGTTAAAATGATTGTGATGTAGTATGATGATATGGTATCCTCCTCCGAATGTTCGAGTGGCTTGACTTGGCACATGTTTATGCATGTAGTCGAATCAAAACCAACATAGCCTCTATGATATTTATGTTCATGGTGTTCATATCCTACTCATGTGGGTGTCCAATGTTTATTATGCATGATGCATGTTCATGACCATTGTTGCTCTCTAGCTGGCCGCTTCCTAGCCTATTTGCTAGCCTTCACCTGTACTAAGCGGGATTACTGATTGTGCATCAAATTCAAAAACTTAAGTTATTCCAGATGAGTCCACCATACCTACCTATATGAGGTATTACCCTGCCGTCCTAAGTAAATTTGCATGTGCTGCCTCTAAAAACTTCAAATAAACATCCTTTTTGTGTGCCTAGATCATTCATGGAACAACAGGAGGTGGTCAGTATCTTCCATGCTAAGCGGGTTATTCTCAGGTCGAGTGTTTATTCACTCGCCATCGCATGAGAAAAGGGCAGTAATAGGGATTCCCAGTCCCAAATTGCAAAAAAGAAAAAGCTTATAAATAAACAAACAAAAACTCCCAATGGAGTCCAAACCTTTACTTTTCTGCTTGGGAACCGCCACTAGCGTGTTTAGCATGGGAGATATTGATAACTGATAGTCGCGAAGTAAATGAGAAGGGTGCATTTCTCAAAATATCATTTACCTCTGTTTTAAAAACTTGAGCTCTGGCACCTCTACAAATCAATGCTTCCCTCTGCGTAGGGACTATCTATTTACTTTTATGTTGAGTCATCACCTTCTCTAATAAGCGCCAGATCTGAGAGCACTGTTGTCATGCCTATGCATTGGGTGTAGTGAATGTTGGGTGTTATCATGACTGGATCTTTTCTACCATGAATTACAATGTTTAGGCGCTGCTTAGATTTTGGAGGTGCTCTACATTTATGTTTTGCGGTCTCAGAAAGGGCTAGCGAGATACCACTATTGTCATATTATATCATGGTTGTTTTGATAACGTGTTGTTATTTGAGATATCTTATTATTGCTCTCTAGCTGATTATGCAATTGATATGAGTCATTATAATTTTTAAGAGTTATTGTCGACATGGTTGGTTATAATGATGGCTGAAAACCTGGGTGGAGTTTAAGCTTATTTATGCAAACAAGACTAAAAGAGTTCATAAAAGTTTTTCTTTCTCACTTTCAGTTTATCAACTGAATTGCTTGAGGACAAGCAAAGTTTTAAGCTTGGGGGAGTTGATACGTCTCCAATGTATCTACTTTTGCTAACACTTTTCCTCTTGTTTTGGACTCTAATTTGCATGATTTGAATGAAACTAACCCCAGACTGACGTTGTTTTCAGCACAACTACCATGGTGTTGTTTTTGTGCAGAAATAAAAGTTCTCGGAATTGAGCGAAACTTTGCGAGGATTTTTTATATAAGAAAAGAAAAATACTGGAGCCAAGAACCACCGGAGGGGGGCACCTGGGTGGGCACAATCCACCAGGGTGCCCCCCTCCTGGCTTGCCCAGGTGGGTTGTACCCACCTGGTGGCCCAGAGACATCAGCCCTCATACTATATATTCACATTTGTGAAGAAAAAAATCAGGGAGAAAGAATTATCGTGATCTACGAGATGACACTACGATCACAGAACCTTCGACGAAACTGTGTGCTATGCCATAATCGCAAACTGGGATGTAAAAACCGTCAAAAAAGGTGCAAAACGTTTGTAATGGAGGATGCATCAAACACGGTTCAGATTTTGGTTGCGTGTTCGATGAGGGGAATACGGTTCAGTTCAATTGACTGTTTTCGATGAGGAGGAACAAAAGAAACGGGCTGCCAGATTAAGGCGTGTGCGATGTACAGCATACGGTTCAGTCGGATGAACTGTTTGTGATTAAGCAACACAAAATAAACGGTCAGCCAGATCAAGGTGTGTGCGATATACAGCAGTCACTCGGATGAACTGTTTGCATTGAGAGATGAGAACAGAAATGGTTCAACTTAACAAGATGTGTGTGATACGCGCCAAACAGGTGTGAAATTGGAAACGTATGCGAGGACCTATAACAACACAGATGGTCACTGCTAACAAGCCGTGTGTGTTGTGAGCAAACGATTGCTGGTATACAATTGTGAGTGATTGATGAAAACATCACCGACGGGTTCCGTTGTTTATTTTGTGTGCGATGTGATTTTCTTTGTCCGCACAACATCTACGCTCTGTCTACAGAGCAATAACATATATACTTCAAAAGACAACATTGCATAACCAAATTAAGCATACAATTACACAAGTGACTACACACATAACATTTCCACACACCAAAGTAAGCTATTACATGCATACTAAAGTAGGAGAAACGAGGATATAATCATCTACTTATTGTTGCGATGATGCTTGCCATTGCTCTGCTTCCGGCTGGATCCCTGGCCATTTTGGGGAAGGAGGCACTTCCTCATGTCAACGATCTGCCTGTACATGTCGTAGCTCGTATATGCCTCCTTGGCCGCGTACATGATGTGAGCTTCGTCGAGTTTCTCCATCCAGGTCGGGTGCCAAGCACGCTTGTCCTTGTTGCACAAATCCTTCATGTCTCTGTAGTAGGGGTCGATGATGGCCTCAGCGAGGTGAACTAGTGAGTCCTTCTCATGCTCCTTGCTTCCCTAGATCTTGTATCGGCCCTGGATGTCGACAAGATTCTGGAAGGCGATACCCGAATTCTCGAGCGCCTTTACATCGTTGGTGATGTCCATCGTAGAGAACATGTACTGGGGGTTGTTGACAAACCTGGCGAAACCCTCGCAAGGCCTTGTGTCCAGGCAGTAGTCGTAGACGAGGACGTGGTGGCGCACGCACATCTAGGCGACAGCGACCTTCGGACGAGACCCAGCACAAGCGCGGGTGTATTCGAGGTTGAACCCGACCACCTTGTACTTCTCCTCGGCAAGCAACAGCTCCATGATGTGGATGGAGTGCTCCACCCAGACCGGGTCATTGGTGCACTCCACCGAGAGGTCCATGAACCTTTTATGGGTGTCCACCACGGCACGCATGGTGAACTGCTGCTCGTCGGCGGCAGCCGCTCGGAGTGCCAGTGGAACTGCGCAGGATACCCTCTAAGATTTTCTCGTGGTGGGTGTGCTTCTTGCAATGGCGGGGTGTGATCGAAATGTTGGCCGCTGTAATAAATGGGGGCCGGCCGGCCTATAATCGTCATGACATTCATAGCGAAGGATTCCAGTGCACGCTAGACAACACCGCACCACACGCGTGTGCTCGAAGAGGCACCAAATGTATCGTCGGTGAGCCTATTCCCGCGCTACCGCGTAGTTTACTGCGCAAGGTTCCCGCCCGGCTAGTTTGGCCAAGCGTCGGCTAGAAGTGGAAGAAACCAACTGTGTGCAATAATGTCAAAGTTCGCAGTCGAGTTAGCTATATAGATCGTGTGCTGTGAGATCGAAAAGGTAAATAGATTCGAGAATGGTTAATAAAATCGAAGACCATTGCATATTAAGGTCAAAATAGTGCTACCAATATACGAGTCTCATACGATGCCATTTCACTGATTGTACCAAAAAAGCTCGAAATGTTACAAGGTTCAAATTCCAGAGTTATATGGCTCAAATTCGAAGATTACAAGGTTCAAACTGATATTAGAAACGAAATTCAGCTCATCAGCTGCATATACTCGCGCTGTTCCGCTGAACATGGATATCAGAGAGGTTCAAACTCATATTACCACTTCTTACCTCACAATTTTTGCAAAGGGGTCGGCCACTGAGAAGTCATGTATGGGGTTGACACGATGACTTCCGATTACTCTGTCATTTGAAGTTCCAAAATGAAATTTAGCATTTTTGGAGCCTATTCCATTCTGCCGCAGGCGCCGGCGCTGATCAACAAACCATTCATTTTTTGCGAAATAAATGTAGGGCAAACCTCATTTCCTTCACCACCCTTGCTCTGAGAACAAAGAACCTGGCGAATATAATCATCGGTAAGGTCCCTCGATAGGAGTTCAAAGTAATTTCTGAGAGATGCAGATCTAGGCATTCGACGTGATTGTTATATTCTATCACATTATCCACCACTGGGCCTAATCTTATCTGCAAAAGAAGAAAACATGTTAGTGCCTATTTGGTTTGCAGGATTTGTAAAATGCACTAACATGCCATCTTCGATCTGACATGATTAACATGGGCAAATGAATCCAAAGGAGAAATGCTTATTGATTGTAACCATATGGATCAAGCAACCAATATGGGGGGGTGGAACATGTATGTACTGAAATCCTCCAAAAGAATCATTCAGAAATCGTAGTACATTGTCATTGTAAACTTGGAAAAAGGTGTCAGAAATTGAACTCCCTTATGGTTAACATTTAATAGGAAAGGAACATCACCACGATATATAGCTTCTCGAGGCACGGAAAGCATCTCAGGAAACCGACAACTTGCTCCAGGTCGGGCCCGATAGATTCTAGTGCCTAGACCTTCATTGTGTGCAGTTTCGGGGTCAAGCTTGTCGGAATCATTTTCTGAATGATAGACAAACAAACAACTTCAAAATTAGAAATAATGTTAATTTGTAGAAGGAGAGGTAGAAGGCGGTTGTTGTACCTGGACGGGTGTGGATCCAATAACAAGTTTGGAGTATTTGTCATACGAGTAGCCCGCCACTGTCAATTTCGGTGCAGAAATGACATTGATTCTTGTTGGACCTTCTTGATCAACTACAAGTAAACTCTCAAGTGCGGGTGTGTCCTGGATGACCATGCCGTGGTACACATCCTGTGATGTCTTCCTGCCGCACCAGCAACACACATAAATAGTCCGGAGAGTCATGGAGGTGATGTGGAAGGTACTCAACCCATTGATCGCCTGATGACGGAGGTACTCGAGTGCAGTACAGCCATGGAGCAGGTGCTCCATGTCACCCTTCGAGAGGCAGACGGCGACGAGCTCGAGGTGATTCAGTCGTGGTAGAATAAGAGCGGGTGCATCATTAAGGGGCGGGAAATGGCAGTTCCTGAACTTGGCGACGCGCAGCATGGGCGTGAGGCGGAGTGTGGACATTGGTAGCAACCGCATATGCCCATCATCAAAAGTGAGCTCCTCGAGCTGATCTAGGGCGGGGGATTGGAACCAGTCGTCTAGCTTGGCTCGGTCCTTATCGTTGGAACGGAACTTCCCCATTCTAAGGCCTTTGGTTGGGCCAAGGTGACTGCCAAGGATCTTGGAGAGCGCATCCAAGCTTTTGCAATAGCCATGGCAGAGCTCGTGGGTGTAGATGAGGTCGAGAGGGCTGGAGTTCCATCGGGGGCGCCACCGCCGGGAAAGGAGGGTTGTCCGTGCCCCATATTTGATTGGGAGGAGGGAGATGATGACTCTTAACATATCATCGGGGAGGCTGCTGATTAAGTCTAGGCCTGCTGGAGTCGCTTGCAGTTCTAGCTCACCCCACCTCCGCTTGTTGGCAGCCCTGTTCTCCACCTCCGGAGTCTCCTTGTCAGCGGCACTTTCTGATAGAAATGGGAGTACAGGGAATATTTAGTTAAAACAGGGCAATAGAAAAGTGTATTAGTAACTAGAAGTTATTAGGTAGGAATATTGTAAGAAAAGGGAATAACAATTGGTTGCTCAAATACTACACAATTCATTTGACATTGCGGGGTAAGTCAACATATACAGATAGTTGAAAAGAAAACTTACTTCGAACAAAGTCTGGACGGATGATTTTGTTGGGGAAGTTAGCATATATCTCATGACCAGGACCTTTTATGTGCAGTGCAATTTTAGTGCCTGCTTTCAGTACATAAAACTTTGCAATTTCATTCCAACAGCCAGTGCCAAAATAGGAGTCACCACGTTCATCAAGTCTTACAGTAGCAACGATTGTAAATCCATGGTTTGTGTGCAGTATGACATCTATGGAGCCTTGATCTATATAAAGGGTAAAATTGTGCACTACATAATTCGTTGCATAGTGAGGGATGTTCTACAGAAAATGGTAGGATTGTTAAAGAAAATATGGTAACATGCAAATATGGGACCAAATCGAAAGAACTGTACATCAGTTGAAATTCAAGGACAAAAATATATAATTAAACAGATAGGGTAAACATGATGTCATGGAAAAATGAGAGTAATCAAAAGAACAATACATCATTAATTTGCCTAATATAGAAAGAAGCGGGGGGAAATCCCCTTTGACGTATATGGTGCATGTGGCACCTTTTATCCAAATGTAGCAATATTTAGAATATGTTCAGGAAAGTAGGTGTAATGCCCAGGATGGAGTTATACCTCCTACGTGTCGAGGCACGACTTAAAGGCATAAGTCCATCCTAGAATGATCTCAAGTTTGGTAATCTTTGCACATCTCATGTAAAAGAGGGGATTGTAAACATAAATAGTTGGCTTACACTCGCCACGTCACACAAATACAATACATGTCTCAAACATCATACATTAAGAATATCACAACCCTCTAAGGGCAAAATCCAAATGTCAAGATACCAAACTTAGATAAATAAACCACAGGCGGATCGAATCCTAGTAGGAGTCTCAACTACTGATCATCCGGATAACGAACATAGTACCGACTACGCTCCTCGTCGTACTCCCAGTCCAGCTCGGTGCCATCACCTGGATAGCTCACAACTGGACCTGCATCTGGTGTGGTGAAGTAACTGTGAGCCACAGAGGACTCAGCAATCCCGTTACCGGGTAACAAGACTATTTAAGCCTTGGGAGAGGATAAGGCTGAAGAAAAGAATAAGTGTCTGCAGCCGCAACTAGCAACTAGCTTACGTGAGTGAGAGCGAGAAGAGAAGCCTCGGTCGAGAAGTGATCACGAAGTGATCCTAACTACAACACGTCAAACATAACCCCTCCGTGTTCAACTCCCGAATCCCGATTCGGAAATTGACGGTCACGGAACACACGCTGGTAGTGTATTAGAAACATTGTGTCAAGTTATCTACAACCGGATATTAACAAGCTCCCATCTGCCACATAACCGCGGGCACGGCTTTCGAAAGTTCAAAACCCTGCAGGGGTGTTCCAACTTGACCCATTACAAGCCCACGATCCGCGGAGTCGCAACTCCAAAGTGGGAAGACCCGAGTATTCTCGGAATCCCGTGCTCAAGATATACCGAACTAAGGTAAGGCTAATCCAGCAAATCCTCCCAGCGTGTCGACACCCTGATAGTAGCCGCGCGTATCTAAGTCTCAGGACACGACCGGATGGCCGAGGCTACGGGTTTATATCAATCCTCAAGTTCCCTCGTGGTGACCCCGCAGGCTCCCCGTTTCGGACCAACACTCATGTGGAGCACTGGCCCGGGGTTGTTGATTAAGAACTCGGGTTAATTACTCCCTATGCAAGTTATTTAGTTATTAGGCAAATAGTACCAATGTTGGGACTTGCTGGAAAAGACTTAGTACTTAGCGGTTTATCGAGGGGGTCCCATACACCCCAACCGTGTTAGGAACGCATAATCAAGGAACATAACACCGGTTTATACGGTTCCTAACGGCATGAGTGGAACAAATCACCAAGCAAAAGGCTTAGCCTTCCACCCTTGCCAATATATAGATGATTTCATTTTAAGCATTTATATAGTGTGATATAACCCAACCAAACTTCAACATGAAGCAAGCATCTTCGATCTTCACCTGCAACTAGCAATGCTATAAGAAGGGCTGAGCGAAGCGTACTTAGCCAAGCAACGGTTTGCGTAGGTAGGTTGGTTAAACATGGCAATGGTTACAAGTAGGAGGCTGACAAGAAGAATCATGGGCATCGAGGCAAAACTATAGAGCGGATCTACTAGCAATAGGCAAAGATAGTAATGTTATCGGGGTTCGGTCATCTTGCCTGAAGAGAAGTCGTTCGGATCGTAAGAAGGGTCCTCGTGCTCAACCTCGATGGAAACCTCGTGCTCGTACTCGAATTCGGTCTCAGCTTCCGGCTCTAAACAATACAATCACACCAAGCACAAATCAACAAGATGCAATGCGCACTCGAAAAATGATGGATGCATGATGGATGCACTAAGGATGCACACGGAGCACGGAAAAATAGCACTCAAGCAAAACACCTCAAAACATGATAACAATATGATATTATGAATCTACACAGGAAATCAATCAAGTTTCATATAAGATTCGCTGAAATCGGAGTTACGGGCTAAAAGTTATGCCCGAAACAAGAAATGAGCGAAAGCTGAAAATTACAGCAACATAGCAACTTCGGAGCACAAAATAATTAAGCTACAGCACTCAAACAACATGGCAAAGGACATGAACATAGACTATACATATACTACAGCAATTAAGTCCAAAGGTGCACCCCCAAAGGAGCCACGGATCAATAGCAATAAGCCTGGACATATTGAACTTGACAATAAAATTCTGGCAGCAGAATTTTATTGAAACTTTGGAGCAAAAGATAAACATGCTACAGCCACTTAAATAAACATGTGAGAACATGGATGGAAATCCAACAATATATACTACAAGTAAAAATCAAGATCCACTCCAAAACTAACATGGTTTGTCCTAGAGCAGCAAGCAAACATGGCATCGGAACGTTACAGATTTCAGACTTAGTGAAAATCCACTAAGTCCTAAAACAGCAATTTCATCATGGCATCTAAAAGAGCAAGTTTAAGTCACCTCTAAACTAAACATGGCAAGTGGTAAGCACCTCATCAAAGTACACATGATGGTGATTCCGAAACACACAAGCATGCATCATTGAGGTAAACACAACGATAGCAACGAGCTCAACAAGATGGCATTTCATAACAAGTGAAACAACATCACAGCCACATGGCACTTTGCAATGATGATAAACATGGAAAGGATAAATCTAACATGCAACCTATCACATACAACATGTAGAGCATGGCAAGACGAACACGTGGACATGTCATTTGCATCATTCGGACAAACGAGCTAAAAGATATCACATGGCAAAGATGGCATAAAAACATCACATAGCATCAGTTTATATCATGATGCACTCTTGCAACAGAAAAAATAAGCACCTAGATGATCTCTAACATGCATGACACCAAAAGATAAAACGTAGTGCACGATCCCACGAACGCCTGGACATGCTATTTGCGCGAATCGGACAAACACACTAAAAGATAGAGCAGTTTGAACATTGCATCAGACAACAATAAATATGGGACTTAGCAGAAAAAGAGAGGGGAATCAACCTTGGATCTGGAAAAAAACACAGTCAACGGGCCCGGGCGGATCTGGCCCGGCGGATCTACAGTAGCGCGGCGGCGCGGCCCAGGAGAGGCGGCGGCCGCGAACTGCGGCTGCGGTGGAGGCGGTGCGCTGGTTGGGCCGAGGGCGTCGGTCAGCCCGGCTCACGGGGCGGAGAGGCGAGGCTGGCCTGGTGGGGCTCCGGCGCGCTGGCCCGCGCGGTCGAAGGAGGTGGCGGCCCGCGGCCCACGCGGCAACGGCAGTCGGCGCTGGAGCGAGGCAAGCGCCCGGCGGCTTGAGGCCCAGCGCGGAGGCGAAGCGGGCGAGTGGAGCGGCGAAGGGAGGTGGGCCGGGGCGACTCGGGCCTGTCGATGGAGGAAGGCCGAGCGGAGGCGCGGCGAAGTGGTCCCGATGGGGTGCTGTCGAGCGGAGCGGCCCGATCTGCGACGGGGAAGTGGTCCACCCGGATCTCCTCGCTTGGGCCGATGGGCGGCTGAGGCGGCCTTCGGGCGATGCGAAGCTGGAGGCGAGATCGATCGAAGGAACGGGGTTGACTCGATCTGGGAACGGGGTTGACCTGGGGATCTGGTCGATCTGGTCGATCGGCCGAGCGGAGGAAGGAACTGCCAAGTGGCGGTTGGAGCCTGGTGTTGCACGAAAAAAAAAGGAGAGAAGGGGGCTAGAGGTTAGGGATGCCCACAAATGAACCTAGGGGGACTAAATATATATCAGATCTGCTAGGTTTAGGGTTGTGGGAGTGTTTAGAGCCCTCCGATCGTGATCCGACGGATCCGATCGCGGGGGTAGTTTAGATGGGCCTAGGAGAGAGTAGTGGGCTGCTGCAGGGGGTGTTTCTGGGCCACAAGTGGAGGCACTTTGGACCCACACGAATAACTGATGGGATAGCAAACGGAATCCAAACGCGACGAGATTTGAGAGGCGGGTTGCACACAACAAAACAACAACACACAAAACAACCTCGCGGCACACCGGTAACGTTACACGCCCAAACACCAAAGTAGGCCTACGGGACGTCACAGACACGTGAGGGAGCTCCGGAACGCGAAACGGACAACGGGAAGGAACGCGTGGAACCGGATGCAACCGACAACACAAAAGCAAAGCGATGCACATGTCTACATGATATGAATGAATGCCACACACTCACACAACAAAACGACGAAAACCCGAAAGACAAAGAACCCGGAATGGAAATAGATGAAGCCGGAGATACATTATATACCCAAAAGGGAAAGTATTACACCCGGGGCATTACAAATTCTCCTCTACTACAAAAACATCTCGTCCCGAGATCTAGGACTGGAAAAAGGAAGGGTACTCGGAACGAAGATGATCTTCTCGTTCCCAGGTAGCCTCTCGGTCGGTGTGATGTGAACACTTGACTTTCAAGAATTTGATGGACTTGTTGCGGGTCTTGCGTTCGGTTTCTTCGAGAATAGCAACTGGGTGCTCTCGGTAGGACAGGTCTTGTTGAAGATCAATCTCTTCAAACGGAATCATGCGCTCAGGTGCCTTGAAGCATTTGCGAAGTTGAGACACATGGAAGACATCATGAACATTGGCGAAGTTTGAGGGGAGCTCAAGTTGATAGGCTAGATCGCCTCTTTTGCCAAGAATCTTGAAAGGCCCGACGTATCTAGGAGCAAGCTTTCCTTTGATACCGAATCTTTGGGTGCCTTTCATCGAAGAAACACGGAGATAAACATGATCATCAATGTTGAATGCCAAATCACGATGCTTGCCGTCATAGTAGCTCTTCTGACGCGACTGAGCGGCCTTGAGATTCTCACGTATGACTTTGCACATTTCTTCGGCTTCTGAGATCAAGTCATTGCAAAGGAGTTGACGTTCGCCTGTTTTAGACCAGTTGAGAGGGGTACAGCACTTTCTGCCATAGAGGATTTCAAACGGAGCTTTGCCGGCACTTGCTTGAAAGCTGTTGTTGTAAGAGAACTCGGCAAATGGAAGGCAGTCTTCCCATTTCATACCAAAGGAGATGACACAGGCTCTGAGCATGTCTTCTAGAATCTGATTCACGCGCTCGACTTGACCACTAGTCTGAGGGTGAAAAGCAGTGCTGAACCTGATCTTAGTGCCCATGGCGGACTGAAAGGAGTCCCAGAACCTTGATGTGAACAAGCTTCCACGGTCTGAGGATATAACTTGAGGAATGCCATGTAAGGACACAATTCTGGAAGTGTACAGCTCTGCCAATTGAGCTGCGTTGATGGATTCTTTGACTGGCAGGAAGTGAGCGACTTTGGTAAGCTTGTCAATCACCACAAAGATAGCATCATTTCCTCGCTTGGATTTAGGAAAACCAGTGACGAAGTCCATTGCAATGTGGTCGAACTTCCACTCGGGAATAGGAAGAGGTTGGAGAAGACCGGCTGGAAGTTGATGTTCTGCTTTCACTCTTCTGCAAACATCACATTCATTCACGAATTGGGCAATCTCCCTTTTCATGCGTGTCCACCAGCAAGATTGCTTGAGATCTTGATACATCTTGGAACTGCCAGGATGAATGGAAAGGAGAGAATCATGAGCTTCTTCCATTATGAGCTTCCTGAGATCACCTTTGGGAACAACGAGTCTGTCCTTGAAGAACAAGGTATCTCTCTCATCAACACGGAAGCACTTGTATTTTGGAGTGCCCTTTGTAATACCATGTTTCACTTTCTTCACCATGGTATCGCTGAGTTGGGCCTCACGGACTTGATCTTCCAAGATAGGAGCAATTTGGAGATTTGCAAGAAAACCCCGCGGAACAACTTGGAGGTTGAGTTTCCTGAATGCTTCACAAAGCTCAGGCTGATACGGCTTGATAAGAAGGCTGTTGCAATATGCCTTTCTGCTCAAAGCATCTGCAATCACATTCGCCGTGCCAGGAGTGTATTCAATGCTGGGATTATACTCTTGGATCATTTCAACCCAACGAGTCTGGCAGAGGTTCAGATGCGGCTGTGTGAAGATGTACTTCAAGCTCTTGTGATCAGTGAAGATGTCGACCTTTCTGCCCAACAACAGATGTCTCCATGTAATCAAAGCATGTACCACAGCTGCTAGCTCGAGATCATGTGTGGGATAATTCTTCTCACTTGGCTTCAGCTGACGAGAAGTGTATGCCACAATTCTCTTATCTTGCATAAGCACACCACCAAGACCTTGAAGAGAAGCATCACAGAATACTTCATAGGGCTTGGATTCATCTGGAGGAGTCAGAACTGGAGCAGAGATGAGCTTTTCTTTGAGAGTTTTGAATGCCACTTCACACTCTGGAGACCAAAAGTATTTGACATTCTTCTGAAGCATGTTGGAAAGAGGCTTGGCAATCTTGGAGAAGTTCTCAACGAACCTTCTGCAATAGCTGGCAAGACCCAGAAAAATGCGGAGTTTCTTGACGTTCTGAGGATCTTCCCAGTTGACAATTGCTTCAACTTTCTCGGGATTAACCGCAATACCGTCAGCTGAGATGATATGGCCCAGGTACAAAACCTTATCGAGCCAAAACTCGCACTTGGAGAACTTGGCATAGAATTTATGCTCTCGGAGTCGATCAAGAACCAGACATAAGTGCTTTTCGTGATCTTCTTCATTCTTGGAAAACACCAGAATATCATCTAGATACACAAGCACAAACTCGCCAGTATAGGGGTTGAAGATGTAATGCATCATCCTCGAAAAGGTAGGAGGAGCATTGGCGAGACCAAAAGACATGACGATATACTCGTATGAACCGTAGCTCGTTCTGAAGGCCGTCTTGGGAATGTCTTCCTCGCGAATGCGAATTTGATGATAGCCCATTCGGAGGTCGAGCTTAGAGAACACTTTAGCTCCTTTGAGCTGCTCGAATTGTTCGTTGATGTTGGGGAGCGGATACTTGTTCTTAATCGTCTTCTTGTTCAATGGTCGGTAATCAACACAGAGACGCTCCGTGCCATCTTTCTTCTTGACAAATAAGACACCACAGCCCCAAGGAGACGTACTAGGCCTGATGAGACCCATACTCTCCTGTTTATCAAGCTGCTTCTTCAATTCCTTCAATTCATCCGGAGAGAGCTTGTACGGACGCCGGCATGCTGGCTCAGTACCCGGCTCGAGTTCAATGACAAATTCCACCTGACGGTGTGGAGGCATGCCTGGAAGTTCTTCAGGAAAGACGTCTTGATATTCGTTCACCACCGGAATTTGAGATATGGCATTAATTTCGCCCTTATCATTGAGAGAGAAAAGCCTGATAGTGTTATCCCTAGAGGCAAAGATAATCACATCTTCATCAGGATGAGTCATTTTGACTTCTTTCTATGCACAATCAATGTGAGCATCATGCTGAGAAAGCCAATCCATCCCGAGGATGAGGTCAATGTCAGAATTGCCGAGAATCACCGGTTTAGCCAGAAAGCGATAATCACCCATGCGAATAGAAACATCTGGAACATAGACACCAGAACTCATACGTCTCCCCGGAGAAATAACTTGCAACCTCTGAGGCAAATTTGAAGTGACAATATTGTGCTTGGATGCAAATGGTTGAGACATGAAAGAACATGAAGCACCCAAATCAAACAAAACTTTAGCAGGGATGGAGTTAACTGGAAGGTTACCCAAAATGACATCAGAAGAATTCTCCGCTTGTGCTGCATTCATCAGATTGACCCTTGCTGCCTTTGGATCATGCTTGACCATAGCGGTACCGACAGGAGGAGGAGGCGGAAGGCGCCTTGGGTTGTTGCACTTGTTGGAATAATGACCCTTCTGGCCACACTTGTAGCAAGTCACCTCAGAAAGCGGACGGGCAGGAGGAACACTCGGTCTTGGAGCTTGGAACTGTTGCTTGGACTGCTTGTTGGAGTTGGGTGGGTGGGAGAAACCACGTCCACTAGAGTTCTTGTTGTTGGAGTTGTTGGAGTTGTTGGAGGGAGCTCGAATCACTGGAGGAGGAGGAAGCCAAAATTTCTGATGCTTCGAGACCATCTGAGACGATGAGGAAGAGTGAACGGCATCTCGAATTCTCTTTTTAGAAGCCTCCATCTTAAGCTGAGCTGCCTCTTGTTTCAAAGCCATGTTATAGAACTTGTCGAATTCATCCGGCTCGAACAAGGTGAGAGCAAGCTGAAGTTCATCTTTGAGACCTCCACGGAACTGGTAGATTTTGCTCTTGGCATCAGGAATGTCTTGCTTAGCATAGCGGGCGAGGTTTTGGAACTTGACATTATACTGATAGACTGTCATGGAGCCCTGCTTCAGGTTGCGGAATTGCTCACGCATACCCTCGATGACACTTGTAGGAATGTGGTGCGAGCGAAAATCCTTGCAGAAATTCTCCCAAGAGATCACTTGAACTGGCCTGGAGTCTTTGTACTGCTGCCACCAATCAGCTGCTTGATCTTTGTGTTGGAAGGCTGCAAACTTCACATAATCATCTTCCTTCACGTTACTGCACTCAAAATGCTTCTTTATGTCGGTTAACCAATCTTCAGCATCAAGAGGGTCGACACAGTAACTGAAAGCTTTAGGATTGCTGGCCAAGAACTGGTTGAGAGTAGCACGGTGCTGCTGGTTGAAGAAGTTGCCTTGATTCCCTGGAACACCCTGATTACCTTGATTAGCTTGCATCTGCTGCATCATCTGCATCAACAACTGGGTGTTCTGAGCTGTAGTCTGCATAGTCGCTCTCCAAGCCTCAGGCGGAGGAGGAGGGGAAGGAGGACGATCTGGGACCTCTTCCACCTCTGGGTTAGCATTGGGAACCTTTTTCGGAGCCATCCTGAAAGAGATGACCACGAATCAGCAATTGATTGACAGAAGGTATAAGCTGAATCAATGGAATGAATTGCAACAAGTCTTCACAATAATCATTCGAACAATAAGAACGAATGAAATCATTCGAGCAAGAGGAACGAATGAAATTCTCAGTTAAATGATAACATTAATCTTCACGAGAAGCCACATAGGGGACAAAAGGTAAAATAAGAAAAACAATAAGGTACAGACGGGAACAAACACAAGATAGGAGCTTCGTTCTAACATCTTTATGCTGAAAGCATATGAACGCGTTACGAAAAGGTTTTGCAATCCTCGGATCAGCATAGCCAAGGACCCTTTAAGATGCAACTCCTGATAGTAACATCGGTCATAAACCACTTCACTCAATGTAGAACCCCGAACTCACTAACCTGCATCCGTTGGAAGAATGCCTACGATCTACTGGATAAACCCACCTATAGATTTCCGAAAGATTCCAGTTATGCAATCAGGTGTTGGGGATACACGGGAAGCACCGCGCAATCAACTCTAAACCTACATCCAGGTGTATCCATCCTTCAACACATAACCAGTCTTTCTCGGAAACTGTGTACCTCGGACCTTCGAAAAGCATCCACTATAACAAGCTATGGCAATACTCTCGAACTACCTCCCCAGTACTGGGTGAGGTCGGGGTTATCTTGCCACTGGCCGTATAGGAGAGATTTTCGATGTCGGCCGTCTTAAGTATTTAGTACTGCCACGATATGCTTGTGACGACAATACCCCGAATCTCAACTCCCCGGGACACTGCCACAACCCCTAATGTCAGGAGGCATCGAGAACAATATCCTCGTCACAAGAACATCGAAACAATCCCAGAATACTCGCGGGATTCCTAAAAAAATTTGGTGCAATTTTTGAAGATAGGAGAGACAAGAGTAGTCGTCAGGAGTCCTCACCAGAGAGAAAGGGGATGAGAAGCAAAGAAATCCTACTCTCCGATATAATATAGGACTCAAAAAGTTTTTCAGTGTGTGCCTAGACTCGACCGTCAACGATTCGATCAAACAGTGGGGGCTCCTAGGTCGGAGAAGGCTCTGAATACCAACTTGTAATGCCCAGGATGGAGTTATACCTCCTACGTGTCGAGGCACGACTTAAAGGCATAAGTCCATCCTAGAATGATCTCAAGTTTGGTAATCTTTGCACATCTCATGTAAAAGAGGGGATTGTAAACATAAATAGTTGGCTTACACTCGCCACGTCACACAAATACAATACATGTCTCAAACATCATACATTAAGAATATCACAACCCTCTAAGGGCAATATCCAAATGTCAAGATACCAAACTTAGATAAATAAACCACAGGCGGATCGAATCCTAGTAGGAGTCTCCACTACTGATCATCCGGATAACGAACATAGTACCGACTACGCTCCTCGTCGTACTCCCAGTCCAGCTCGGTGCCATCACCTGGATAGCTCACAACTGGACCTGCATCTGGTGTGGTGAAGTAACTGTGAGCCACAGAGGACTCAGCAATCCCGTTCCCGGGTAACAAGACTATTTAAGCCTTGGGAGAGGATAAGGCTGAATAAAAGAATAAGTGTCTGCAGCCGCAACTAGCAACTAGCTTACGTGAGTGAGAGCGAGAAGAGAAGCCTCGGTCGAGAAGTGATCATGAAGTGATCCTAACTACAACACGTCAAACATAACCCCTCCGTGTTCAACTCCCGAATCCCGATTCGGAAATTGACGGTCATGGAACACACGCTGGTAGTGTATTAGAAACATTGTGTCAAGTTATCTACAACCTGATATTAACAAGCTCCCATCTGCCACATAACCGCGGGCACGGCTTTCGAAAGTTCAAAACCCTGCAGGGGTGTTCCAACTTGACCCATTACAAGCCCACGATCCGTGGAGTCGCAACTCCAAAGTGGGAAGACCCGAGTATTCTCGGAATCCCGTGCTCAAGATATACCGAACTAAGGTAAGGCTAATCCAGCAAATCCTCCCGGCGTGTCGACACCCTGATAGTAGCCGCGCGTATCTGAGTCTCAGGACACGACCGGATGGGCGAGGCTACGGGTTTATATCAATCCTCCAGTTCCCTCGTGGTGACCCCGCAGGCTCCCCGTTTCGGACCAACACTCATGTGGAGCACTGGCCCGGGGTTGTTGATTAAGAACTCGGGTTAATTACTCCCTATGCAAGTTATTTAGTTATTATGCAAATAGTACCAATGTTGGGACTTGTTGGAAAAGACTTAGTACTTGGCGGTTTATCGAGGGGGTCCCATACACCACAACCGTGTTAGGAACGCATAATCAAGGAACATAACACCGGTTTATACGGTTCCTAACGGCATGAGTGGAACAAATCACCAAGCAAAAGGCTTAGCCTTCCACCCTTGCCAATATATAGATGATTTCATTTTAAGCATTTATATAGTGTGATATAACCCAACCAAACCTTAACATGAAGCAAGCATCTTCGATCTTCACCTGCAACTAGCAATGCTATAAGAAGGGCTGAGCGAAGCGTACTTAGCCAAGCAACGGTTTGCGTAGGTAGGTTGGTTAAACATGGCAATGGTTACAAGTAGGAGGCTGACAAGAAGAATCATGGGCATCGAGGCAAAACTATAGAGCGGATCTACTAGCAATAGGCAAAGATAGTAATGTTATCGGGGTTCGGTCATCATGCCTGAAGAGAAGTCGTTCGGATCGTAAGAAGGGTCCTCGTGCTCAACCTCGTTGGAAACCTCGTGCTCGTACTCGAACTCGGTCTCAGCTTCCGGCTCCAAACAATACAATCACACCAAGCACAAATCAACAAGATGCAATGCGCACTCGAAAAATGATGGATGCATGATGGATGCACTAAGGATGCACACGGAGCACGGAAAAATAGCACTCAAGCAAAACACCTCAAAACATGATAACAATATGATATTATGAATCTACACAGAAATTCAATCAAGTTTCATATAAGATTCGCTGAAATCGGAGTTACGGGCTAAAAGTTATGCCCGAAACAAGAAATGAGCGAAAGCTGAAAATTACAGCAACATAGCAACTTCGGAGCACAAAATAATTAAGCTACAGCACTCAAACAACATGGCAAAGGACATGAACATAGACTAGACATATACTACAGCAATTAAGTCCAAAGGTGCACCCCCAAAGGAGCCACGGATCAATAGCAATAAGCCTGGACATATTGAACTTGACAATAAAATTCTGGCAGCAGAATTTTATTGAAACTTTGGAGCAAACGATAAACATGCTACAGCCACTTAAATAAACATGTGAGAACATGGATGGAAATCCAACAATATATACTACAAGGAACAATCAAGATCCACTCCAAAACTAACATGGTTTGTCCTAGAGCAGCAAGCAAACATGGCATCGGAACGTTACAGATTTTAGACTTAGTGAAAATCCACTAAGTCCTAAAACAGCAATTTCATCATGGCATCTAAAAGAGCAAGTTTAAGTCACCTCTAAACTAAACATGGCAAGTGGTAAGCACCTCATCAAAGTACACATGATGGTTATTCCGAAACACACAAGCATGCATCATTGAGGTAAACACAACGATAGCAACGAGCTCAACAAGATGGCATTTCATAACAAGTGAAACAACATCACAGCCACATGGCACTTTGCAACGATGATAAACATGGAAAGGATAAATCTAACATGCAACCTATCACATACAACATGTACATCATGGCAAGACGAACACGTGGACATGTGATTTGCATCATTCGGACAAACGAGCTAAAAGATATCACATGGCAAAGATGGCATAAAAACATCACATAGCAGCAGTTTATATCATGATGCACTCTTGCAACAGAAAAAATAAGCACCTAGATGATCTCTAACATGCATGACACCAAAAGATAAAACGTAGTGCATGATCCCACGAACGCCTGGACATGCTATTTGCGCGAATCGAACAAACACACTAAAAGATAGAGCAGTTTGAACATTGCATCAGACAACAATAAATATGGGACTTAGCAGAAAAAGAGAGGGGAATCAACCTTGGATCTGGAAAAAGACATAGTCAACGGGCCCGGGCGGATCCGGCCCGGCGGATCTACAGTAGCGCGGCGGCGCGGCCCAGGAGAGGCGGCGGCCCGCGAACTGCGGCTGCGGTGGAGGCGGTGCGCTGGTTGGGCCGAGGGCGTCGGACGGCCCGGCTCGCAGGGCGGAGAGGCGAGGCCGGCCTGGTGGGTCTCCGGCGCGCTGGCCCGCGCGGTCGAAGGAGGTGGCGGCCCGCGGCCCACGCGGCAACGGCGGTCGGCGCTGGAGCGAGGCAAGCGCCCGGCGGCTTGAGGCCCAGCGCGGAGGCGAAGCGGGCGAGTGGAGCGGCGAAGGGAGGTGGGCCGGGGCGACTCAGGCCTATCGATGGAGGAAGGCCAAGCGGAGGCGCGGCGAAGTGGTCCCGATGGGGTGCTGTCGAGCGGAGCGGCCCGATCTGCGACGGGGAAGTGGTCCACCCGGATCTCCTCGCTCGGGCCGATGGGCGGCTGAGGCGGCCTTCGGGCGATGCGAAGCTGGAGGCCAGATCGATCGAAGGAACGGGGTTGACCTGGGGATCTGGTCGATCTGGTCGATCGGCCGGGCGGAGGAAGGAACTGCCAAGTGGTGGTTGGAGCCTGGTGTTGCACGAAAAAAAAAGGAGAGAAGGGGGCTAGAGATTAGGGATGCCCACAAATGAACCTAGGGGGACTAAATATATATCAGATCTGCTAGGTTTAGGGTTGTGGGGGTGTTTAGAGCCCTCCGATCGCGATCCGACGGATCCGATCGCGGGGGTAGTTTAGATGGGCCTAGGAGAGAGTAGTGGGCTGCTGCATGGGTGTTTCTGGGCCACAAGTGGAGGCACTTTGGACCCACACGAATAACTGATGGGATAGCAAACGGAGTCCAAACGCGACGAGATTTGAGAGGCGGGTTGCACACAACAAAACAACAACACACACAACAACCTCGCGGCACACCGGTAACGTTACACGCCCAAACACCAAAGTAGGCCTACGGGACGTCACGGACACGTGAGGGAGCTCCGGAACGCGAAACGGACAACGGGAAGGAACGCGTGGAACCGGATGCAACCAACAACACAAAAGCAAAGCGATGCACATGTCTACATGATATGAATGAATGCCACACACTCACACAACAAAACGACGAAAACCCGAAAGACAAAGAACCCGGAATGGAAATAGATGAAGCCGGAGATATATTATATACCCAAAAGGGAAAGTATTACATCCGGGGCATTATAGTAGGCCATGCCAACTGATTTAGGGTGAGATTGAACATAACGCGCGCATCCTCAAGTTATCTGGTATGATGAGATGGAATCTCTGGCGGCGGTTGCGAAGTCCTGAAGTGTCGGCGCACTATACATTCTATGAATGAAAGAAAACCCTCAAATCAGCTCGAATAAAAATGAATTCACGGCGATTTCCACCGGGTGATTAAAGGAGGCAGATGAACTGGGATAAGAGATGAGATAATATCTCGTTAAATTTGTTACCTTGTCGTCCATGAGAAAGAACCCTCAGTACGGCAGGTTCCCCAACCGAGCGAAGCTTGGTCGACCGCGAGCAGCATCAAGAAATTCGATGGCGATAGGCGGCGGCAAGCGGAAGTGGCGAAATGCAGTGGACTTTGCTGGCAGCCTGGCGGCGGCGGCAGGTGTCGAGCTAAGTGTTTACTACCGCGATATAGGCGGTGCCATGGCATAGACGCGGAGGAGCTTGTGCAGGTGTGAATGGGGAACGTACCGGAGGGGCCGAGGGGGTGGCGGGCGGGGTGAGGGTTTTTGTGATGAGGGGATGGTGAGGGTTTTCTCTTTTGTTTTTTGAATTGGGTGGTGAGGGTTTTCTGTCCCACAAAGAATTATGGGGGCGATGGTTTGTTAGAGCGAACCGTGTGTGATTGACGCGGCAGGAAAAATGAAAGTCATTGGACATGGTTCCAATTTTGGGAACCATGTGTGATTGACATACTACCTCTGTTCAGGTTTATTGGTCCCCGTTGTAATTTTTAACAAAATTTGGCAAAATATTTAACATACTCAGACATAGATAATAAGCGTACACGTACATAAGCGTAGTTCATCCATAAGTACATAGTTCAACCGTCATTAAACATACTCAAGCGTACATAGTTCGATCCATCCCACATCTCATCTCACATGCGGTCGGCACAATCCTGAAGCTTCTCCAGGTACTCGGTGTACGCGCTATGCTGTCGGATCTAGGGTTCCAGAAAAACCCTTAAGGTTCAAACTCTGGGGTGCGCACGAAGATCTCTCATTCCACCCTAGCTCATCTATTCAACCACCCTAGGCCTAGCTCGTCAGATCCGAAGAACAAGGGACACACAATTTATACTGGTTCGGGCCACCGTTGTGGTGTAATACCCTAATCCAGTGTGGTGTGGTGGGTTGCCTTGTAGGCTAATGAAGAACTAGTACATGGATGAACTGCCTCCTGAGGAGAGGTGTTCTTGAGCTCGGGTGAGCTTGTGGGTGTGTAGGTGGTCTCGATGATCCGATCCCTTTCTAAGGTGGTGGCTAGTCCTATTTATAGTGACCCGGGTCCTCTTCCCAAATATTGAGTGGGAAGGAAGCCGACAACGGCCAAATTTAGAGGGGGACAACTAGTACAAGCTATCCTGACAAAAGCTTGTCTTCGCCTGCCAAAGGCTTTGGTGGTGACGCCGCCGTGGGTTCCGCGATGACCTCCATCATGCTGTCCTGCTGGTCTTGGTCTTGTTGCACCGATATGGAAACCTTTACCTGATGCCTTGGGACTCTTCGCGTGCACCTGCTTCTTTAGCACCAAATAGGAAACTGGCACTTCTGGCCCGCTGGCGCCCGCCTGGCCTTGGTCGTCACTGCTCACGTCACAAGGACCTCACGAGGAGTCCCTTGCCTCGATATCTCCGATCCTCGCGAGCCGGCCTGGTGAGGCCGCCCCAGGGGATGCCTTGTGTCGTCCGCCTCGTGAGACTCGGCCCCTCGCGAGGGTCTTGAGTGGTCGCTGAAGGTGTTGGGCCGTACCAGGCCGTCGGGTGAGCCACGCCCTGGGCCGCAGGAAGGCAAGTCTGGGTACCCCCGGTCCCAGAACGTCGACAGTAGCCCCCGGGCCCAAGGTACGCTCGGGCTTGGCTTTGAGGCGAAGCCAATGGCCCAGTGCGGAGCGCCGCGGGCCCCAGAAGTCTGCGGCCTTGACTGACGCGTGGCGATTTATTGGGATGTGGGCGTATCCACTTCCCCATGCAGCCTTAGCGATTGCACGACTTGACCGGTCCCTGCATTCATAGAATATCATCATTACCTGCGATCATGGAGGCCGGTGGTTGGCCATCTCCTGGCTATAAATGAGGCTGCGAACGGGGGGTCCTCGCTGCCCATCTTCTTCCTCAGTTACACTTGTTTCCCCTTCTTTCTTGCCCTTCGCTTTGGCCGATCTGTTCATGGCACCGACTAGGAAGTTTTCGTCCATGGATAAGGGGAAGGCCCAGAAGGAGGGACCTGGTTCACCACCAGCCAAGAGGGGACGAGGCCATCCTCGCAAACGTGCCACGACTCCCGTCGGGGCTGATAGTGGACGTGGGCGGACCCTCACAACGCATGTAGTCGACCTCGGCATCCGCGGCGGTGATACGTCCAAAACGTATCTATAATTTCTGCTTGCTCCATGCATCTTTTGTGTGATATTGCTATGATATTTATGCACTTCCATACACTTTTGATCATATTTGGACTAACCTATTAACTCAGTGCACCCCAGTGCTAGTTTCTGTTTTCTGTTGTTTTTGTATTTCAGGTTTTCCCATTACGTAAATTGCCAGAAAATTCCCGGGAAAAATATATAAAAAAATCAGCGTTCTGGAAGCTTCCATGCGGCCAAAGTAGGGCCAGAGGGGGCCCACAGGGGCTCCAGGCAGCCAGAGGGCGCGGCCCCCCTCCTGGCCGCGCCGCCAGGGTGCCTGGGCCCCCCTGGCCTCCTCTGACGCCCCCCTTTGGCATATATTTACACCGCGTCCCGAAACCCTCGAGGATGGAACCCTTTTTCGCGATCTCATCTCTGTTCCGCCGCCGCCGCGCTTCCAAGATCGGGAGCACCAGGAGAACTCTTCCCGGCACCCTGCCGGAGGGGAGGATCACCACCGGGAGCCTCTCCACCACCATGGACGCCTCCCGGATGAGTTGTGAGTAGTCTCCCTTGGACCATGGGTCCATGACCAGTAGCTATGTGATGTTCTCCTCCCCTCTTTGTTGTTCACCGATTAGACCTCGTGAGCTGCCCTACATGATCGAGGCACATATGTAATCCTTATGTTGTTGCTATGATGAGTTTGCTGGGATCCGATGAATTATGAGATTATATTCAGATTGTGTGTGCGTAATATATTTGATTCACGTCTTTTATATTTATGTTCTTGAGTAATTCTTGCATGTTCTCCGTTGCTGTTTATTGCTTTGGCCAAGTAGTAGGTAGTAACTTCAAGAGGGAACGTTATGCTTGATTGTGGGTTCATGCCCCTCGATGACTAGCTTGAGAGACAGAAACATGAGTCTAGGGGATGTGCTGTTGCCACAAGGGGGAAAACAACGGTGCTTGTACTTGCGGGTGCAAGGATTGTTTACTTTACGCAAAGTTCTTTTAATGCAGTTGTCTGTTGCTTTGAGTTTACACTATGGGTGGGACTCACAACTTAATACCAGCGAGATGTTCTGGATAGATATCTCAAGGTGGATGATTAGTAGTAGATGCAGATGGATTTCGGTCTACTTGCCTTGGTGTACCGCCCATGCTTTTGAGCCTCTACCTTTCTTGTAGCATAGTTAGCATTGGTTTGCGCACATAATCCTGTCAATTGCCCAGCTGTAATTCGTTTACCTCGCTTAGTTGTTTTATCGTCTTTTGGGAGAGAGACATCACTAGTGAACATCATGGGACCCCGGTCCATATTACCATCACTGATCACATCCGCTATTTACTTTCTATTCTTACTTACTAGTTGCAGTCATACCTATCACTATTATCTCTTGTGTTTGATCCTTTGTAAACGACAAGGCCTGAGGGATTGACAACCTCTCTGTACTCGTTGGGAGAAAAGTTATTTGTATTTGTGTGCAGGTCCTGTCAATCGCTAAGTTGCGCCGCTAGCAGTTGACACCTTCTTGTTGACCCTCGGAGTCTCAGGGGATTCGGTCCTTGGTATCTTTGCCAAGGGAAAACAACCGCTACACTGCATCTCAAACCTTCCACTTGGGGTAACCAACGAGGGGCGAGAAGCCATCAAGCAAAGTTTTCTGGCGCCGTTGCCGGGGACTCCACTCTTCAAGATAGGGGAGTTGCACGCTATCTTTTACCTTTGCTTTTTAGTCTTGTTAGTTTACCTTTCAGTTTTTGCTTTAGAGTCTTTTATCAAAAATCACAAAAATAGTTATCTTGCTTGCTTGCTGCTATGGGTTCCACCGAGAACACCAAGTTGTGTGACTTCACTAGTCATAACAACGATGACTTTATCTGCACACCTATTACTACACCTGCCACTTCAGCACCTTCTTATGAAATTAAACCTGCTTTACTGAACCTAGTTATGAAAGATCAATTCTCCGGTGCTGGAGATGATGCTGCTTTACACTTAAACAATTTTGTTGAACTCTGTGATATGCAAAAGTACCAAGAAATAGATGCTAATATTGTTAAGCTTAAGCTTTTTCCTTTCTCCTTGAGAGGAGGAGCTAAAATTTGGTTTCAATCTTTGCCTAGAAATAGCATAGATTCTTGGGACAAGTGCAAGGATGCCTTTATTGGAAAGTACTATCCACCTGCTAAAATTATCCAACTAAGGAGTAACATAATGAATTTCAAACAATTGGATAATGAACACGTTGCCCAAGCTTAGGAACGCATGAAATCTCTTGTCAAGAACTGCCCTACTCATGGTTTGACTACTTGGATGGTTATCCAAACTTTTTATGCAGGCTTGAACTTTACCTCGCGGAACTTGTTAGATTCAGCCGCGGGAGGAACCTTTATGTCAACTACACTTGGTGCTGCCACGAAGCTTCTCGATGAGATGATGACCAATTATTCCCAATGGCACACCGAACGCGCTCCAACAGGTAGGAAGGTAAACTCTGTCGAGGAGATTTCCTCCCTAAATGAAAAAGTTGACTTGATCATGTCTCTACTTTTCAAGCAATCTTCTATTGATCCTCGTGATGTTCCTTTAAATTCTTTGATTGCTCAAGAACAAGTAGATGTGAACTTTATCTCTAGAAACAATTTCAATAACAATGCTTATAGGAGTAATTTTGGTAGCAATCCTAGACCGTTCCCCTCTAATTCCTATGGGAACAACAATGCTTATCCTAGCACCAAGAACTCCACTTCTGAACTAGAGATTATGCTTAAAGATTTCATCACTACCCAAAAAGCCTTCAATAAGAATGTAGAATAAAAACTAGCCAAACTAGATGATCTCTCTTCGAAGGTAGACAATTTAGCCCATGAGGTAGAGTTGCTTAAAATTAGAACTTCCCCTCTTGAGGAGAGGAAGACCACTCCTATGAATGCTATTCAAGTGCAAATTATTGAAAACATTAGGATGTTGGCTAAACTTAAAGAGAGATGGGCTAGAGAAAAGGAGGAAGAAGATAGAATTAAGAACCTTCCTACCCACCACACTGTTGCTACTATCCAAGTTGTTGAGGATATCCAAACTCTTAGCACCCAATGCACTCCTGGTCCCATTGGACCTATTAATGGTGATGCTATGACCATAGAAACTACCAAACAAGTGAGCCTAAAGGACACCACTACCACTTTACTTGATAGTAGTGACCTTGATTTTGATAATTGCACCCTTACCGAAGTCATTGATTTCCTTCACAAGATGTCTAGAGATCCCCGCACTAGCACACTTAATCTTGCCTTCACAGAGCATATCACTAAAGCTCTCACCAAAGCTAGGGAGGAGAAACTTAGGGTAGAAGCCTCCATACCTAGAAAGCTAGAAGATGGTTGGGATCCTATGATTAAAATTAAGTTGAATAACTTCTCTTGCTATGCTTTATGTGATGTTGGAGCTAGTACCTCCGTTATGCCCAAAAGAATATATGATATGCTTAAATTGAAACCTTTTGATTCTTGTTCTTTTGGTGTTCGTCTTGTTGATTCTTCCATAAAGAAACCCTTGGGGAGGATCGACGATGTTCTTATCATTTTCAATGACAATTATGTTCCCGTTGATTTTACTATTATGGATATTGAATGTGAACCTTCTTGTCCAATTATTTTGGGACGTCCTTTTCTTCGCACCGTTGGTGCCATCATTGACATGAAAGAGGGGAATATAAAATTCCAATTTCCTCTCAAGAAAGGGATGGAACACTTCCCTAGAAAGAAGATTAAGTTACCTTTTGAGTCCGTTATACGGGCTAGCTATTCTTTTACTCTTGATAAAACTTGATCTCTTTGCATTATGCCTAGCTTAAAGGCATAAAAGAAAGCGCTTTTGGGAGGCAGCCCACAATGAATAAAATTTTATTTTGCTTTTGTTGTGTCTTGATGTTTGTTACTACAGTAGCATCATCATTGTATCTTTACTTTTCATCTTTGTGCCAAGTTTAGCCTCTGATTGCAAGAAAGTTCAAAAGTTGTGACGTGCTGTCCAGGAAACAGATTCTGTCCTTGGACAGAAAAATTCGTATAAAATCACCAGATCATCTTTTCGGTCTGAATTTTTTCGACAGCGTGATCTATACAATTGGCTTTCGGGCGTCTGTTCTGAGTTTTTTTATTTGAGTTGTAGAAGTGCCCCGAAAAAATTATTTACTACCTGCTGGTCTGTTTTTCACAGATTCTGTCATGTTTTGCCTTTCCTTTGTTTTGCAAACCTTGAGCTTGCTTTTTCTTTGCAAAAACCTTTTGGCAATCTTGGGAAATAGTAGACCTTCAAGATTATCCTTATTTCCAGCAAGGAAAAATTATTTTATTATGGGTACTAACCTCGCTAATCAGATTATGATGAGTTATGTATGAAGGGAGTTTTCAAGTGTGCGAGGGAAGATGATAAAAAGATTCAGGAGTGTCAAACGCTCAAGCTTGGGGATGCCCCCGTGCACCCCCAAGAAATATTCAAGAAGACTCAAGCGTCTAAGCTTGGGGATGCCCCCGTGCATCCCCTTCTCCATCAACAATTATCAGTTCGTCTTTCGTTCCACTATATTTTTATCACTTCATGTGTTATGTGCTATGCTTGGAGCGTCTTGCTTTTAGTTTCCTTTTTAGTTTTTCTTTAGCTTTGCTTGCTGTTCATAACGAGTTGGAACCCATCTTTCTTTGTGTGGGAGAGAAACACGCTCCACTTCAACCTAGAACACAACATGGAATTTTCATGTCTATCTTTGTTGTGTGTGTTCTTTGTCTTTCAATAGCTACTGTCATGTTCAGCTCTTAGTTTTCATGCTTTTCTTTTTAAAGAGCTTTTGTTTAGTTGGTTGCTGGAACTCTCTTGAGTTATCATGCTTATCTTGTTAAGAGAGTTGGCTTCTGTTGCACTGGTTGATATGTCTATGATAAAAATGCTATGTGCATAATGGTGCTTAGTAGTTCATGTTTTCTTATGGTTAGTCTCAAATAGCTGGGGGGTTCTTAATGTGTTATCGAAATACCAACATGATTTGTTTGCCTATGATGTGGTATGGTTTAGTGATATCTTCCTCCAAGAATTTATGTTGATTGACTTGACATATGCTCACGCATATTTAAGACTGTAAAGAAAGTCTATCAAGCCTTGATGATCTTTAATTTCTGAGTAGCGATATAACTTCCATGCCCGATTCAATGTTGCTTTGTCGCTCTGCATGATTATGACCGTCATTGCTCTCTTAGTTGGTCGCTCACAGTCTTTTGCTAACCTTCACCTGTACTAAGCGGACTGACTGCTTGTGCATCTAAAATCCTTTAAACCAGTTATGCCATATGAGTCCACCATACCTTCCTATACATGGTATTTACCTGCCATTCCTAACAAAGACTTTCGTGTACCATCTCGAAATTATTCAAAAAAGCATTTCTCTTTTGTGCCTCTGTTTTAGCTCATGAGGAAGTAGTAGTTAATTCATGATCTTTTTAAGTTGGACAAGCTTCACCCCGGGATTGCATGTCTAATGTGCAAACCCCTAATACGAGAAGGAAATGGCAAAGAGTGCGCCCGGCTCATTAAAAAATATACAACAAACAAACCCTCCTTCACGCTTTGTTCATGAGAAATCAGAAAACTTTGGCAGTGATAAACAAAGGAGATTAAGAGGATGTGATCGTCCTCGTATGGGAGCCGTTCCTCGAAACTTGTCCAGCTCGAGAAGTAATTGAGTTATCTGCTAGCATTCGTTGACGAAATATGCATCTCTAAAAATAATAATTATTACCTCTGTTTTTAAAAACCAAGAGCTCTGGTACATGTTTAGTTTTTGTTTCCGACCACGGGTTTTCAACCTTGCCATCAAAAGCCACGGTTCGAGAGTCTCCACCTTCTTTCTTTAAAGCACCAACTATTGAGAGCATGATTGTCATTCTGAGTGTAATGTGCATTGTCCCAAAGTACCATTGTCTTCTGCATGACTATGATATCGTTTATTCTGAAATCATTGTATCTAGTCGTCACTTAAACTTTGGAGGTGCCCCTGCATTTATGTTTTGCTTCACTAAAGGGGGCAAGCGAGGTATCACTTTGTCATGTTTGCACACCATGCTCACTACAAATCTATTGAGTGTTTCAGTATCATATTGTAAAACTTTCAGTTCTTTGTGATATTCTCATGAGGCAACTTAATTACTACAGATTCATTGTCTCAGTAAGCATTTGTCATGTGACTGTGAAAAGTTCTTATATGGTTAATAGCATGTCACCACAGAAATTATGCTTGTTATCATTTACCTACTCGAGGACGAGCAGGAATTAAGCTTGGGGATGTTGATACGTCCAAAACGTATCTATAATTTATGCTTGCTCCATGCCTCTTTTGTGTGATATTGCTATGATATTTATGCACTTCCATACACTTTTGATCATATTTAGACTAACCTATTAACTCAGTGCACCCCAGTGCCAGTTTCTGTTTTCTGCTGTTTTTGTATTTCAGGTTTTCCCATTACGTAAATTGCCAGAAAAATCCCGGGAAAAATATATAAAAAATCAGCGTTCCGGAAGCTTCCATGCGGCCAAAGTAGGGCCAGAGGGGGTCCACAGGGGCTCCAGGCGGCCAGAGGGCGCGGCCCCCCTCCTGGCCGCGCCGCCAGGGCGCCTGGGCCCCCTTGGCCTCCTCTGACGCCCCCCTTTGGCATATATTTACACCGTGTCCCGAAACCCTCGAGGACGGAACCCTTTTTCGCGATCTCATCTCTGTTCCGCCGCCGCCGCGCTTCCAAGATCGGGAGCACCAGGATAACTCTTCCCGGCACCCTGCCGAAAGGGAGGATCACCACCGGGAGCCTCTCCACCACCATGGACGCCTCCCGGATGAGTTGTGAGTAGTCTCCCTTGGACCATGGGTCCATGACCAGCAGCTATGTGATGTTCTCCTCCCCTCTTTGTTCTTCACCGATTAGACCTCGTGAGCTGCCCTACATGATCGAGGCACATATGTAATCCTTATGCTGTTGCTATGATGAGTTTGCTGGGATCCGATGGATTATGAGATTATGTTCAGATTGTGTGTGAGTAATATATTTGATTCACCTCTTTTATATTTATGTTCTTGAGTAATTCTTGCATGTTCTCCGTTGCTGTTTATTGCTTTGGCCAAGTAGTAGGTAGTAACTCCAAGGGGGAACGTTATGCTTGATTGTGGGTTCATGCCCCTCGATGACTAGCTTGAGTGACAGAAACATGAGTCTAGGGGATGTGTTGTTGCCACAAGGGGGAAAACAACGGTGCTTGTACTTGCGGGTGCAAGGATTGATTACTTTACGCAAAGCTCTTTTAATGCAGTTGTCTGTTGCTTTGAGTTTTTACTATGGGTGGGACTCGCAACTTAATACCAGCGAGATGTTCTGGATAGATATCTCAAGGTGGATGATTAGTAGTAGATGCAGATGGATTTCGGTCTACTTGCCCTGGCGTACCGCCCATGCTTTTGAGCCTCTACCTTTCTTGTAGCATAGTTAGCATTGGTTTGCGCACATAATCCTGTCAATTGCCCAGCTGTAATTCGTTTACCTCGCTTAGCTGTTTTATCGTCTTTTGGGAGAGAGACATCACTAGTGAACATCATGGGACCCCGGTCCATATTACCATCACTGATCACATCCGCTATTTACTTTCTGTCCTTACTTACTAGTTGCAGTCATACCTATCACTATTATCTCTTGCGTTTGATCCTTTGTAAACGACAAGGCCGGAGGGATTGACAACCTCTCTGTACTCGTTGGGAGCAAAGTTATTTGTATTTGTGTGCAGGTCCTGTCAATCGCTAAGTTGCACCGCTAGTAGTTGACACCTTCTTGTTAACCCTCGGAGTCTCAGGGGATTCGATCCTTGGTATCTTTGCCAAGGGAAAACTACCGCTACACTGCATCTCAAACCTTCCACTTGGGGTAACCAACGAGGGGCGAGAAGCCATCAGGCGGCCGCCATGGCGTCGGCGGTCCTGTGAACGAAGGGAGGCGCTCTGGAGTCGTCAGACCTCCCAGGCTGCGCTCCCACTCGGCGGATGTGACACTAGAGTTCGTCGTGTGGTCAGAGAGCCCAGCCGGCACCCGGATCCAGCTCCCGCACTCCCTAGCCGGCGAACTCCTTGCTGCGAGCTTCAACCGCTTTTGGCTGCAGGCGGATGGCTGTTGCAGCGGGGCTTCATGGGTCGCAGTGGAGGCCTCCGCCTCGGGTACTGTGGCTTTGGCTCGCGGCTAGTAGACGTTCGCCCGTGCGCGTGGCTTGGGCGGACGGTGCACCCTTCATTTCAGGTATGGCGACGACTCGACCCTCTTCGTGAGGGTGTTTGGGGAAGATGGGCGCCCCGCCGAGTGCTACCCCAAAAACAACGGCGGTGGCGCAGTGCTTGGCCTGGGCGATGGCCGCAGCTCGTGCAGCTACGACGGTTCTTCCTTCAATGGTGGCTATGACCAGCCGCTACGACTCTGTGCCCGCCTGGAAGGTGGTGCTGGGTCATCTCGTCCTCATGCTCGGGTGAAGCATGAGGAGGTCTCCGACTGAGCTCGGGGTGCGGGTCTTCAGGAGCAGTCGCGCCTCGAGGTTCATCGCCTGTCGTTCTTGGTTTTTCTTTCCTCCTGCATTACTCGAACAAACAAGTATGGAGCCCTGGAAAGGTATGTAATGAACCGTGACTTATGATATTCAGCACCATGCTTAGTGTCTCTGTCCATTGTTGCGCAACATGTGTGTCATACGCCTGTAGGGCGAGGAAACCTGTCTTGACGCACTTGGGATTTCCTTCACCCCGTGAGTTTTGGCCCTTCATGGTTGTTATCCCTTACTGCCCGCGTCTCTTGACGCGGCTAAACATGGTCGGCCGCCCCTCGTCGTGGTACTCGTGGGGCATGAACGTAGGAATGAGGGGACGTACCAATCAGGAGCCCTGGGTTGGGAGCCTCGTGGAGGCTAAGGGGGGAGTGCTGGGGAGAGCATCGTGCAACTGCCGCTCTTCCTGAGCTAGCCCAAAAAACTGAGGGGAGGACCATAGAGAGAAATCAAAACCAAGCAATCGAGGAACGCCAGAACCTTCAAAATCCATTAAAAAGGGAAGACAGGGGAAAGCCAACTCCAGAAAGCAAATGAACGGCCGTGTCCGGCACCTAATCTAGTCTTCTCACCAGCGCGAAGCTAAGTGCTGCCACTAGGACGTGGGAGGGAGCCTCCGAGGCCCGAGGGTGACTCTCCGGAGACTCCGGGGCATGTACAGCCCCACTCATTATTACATGAGAGTGTGACGAGTGGAGATCTTCATAGGCCGGAGCCTTGCTTCACAGGCACTGGGCCTTGGCTTCTCAGGTGCGAGAGCCTTGTTCCTCGCAGGCACGGAGCCTAGTCTTCTCAGGCGCAAGGGCCTTGTTCCTCGCAGGCATGGAGCCTAGTCTTCTCAGGCGCAAGGGCCTTGTTCCTTGCAGGCACGGAGCCTAGTCTTCTCAGGCGCAAGGGCCTTGTTCCTCGCAGGCATGGAGCCTAGTCTTCTCAGGCGCAAGGGCCTTGTTCCTCGCAGGCATGGAGCCTAGTCTTCTCAGGCACAAGGACATTGTTCCTCGCAGGCACGGAGCCTATTCTTCTCAGGCGCAAGGGCCTTGTTCCTCGCAGGCACGAGGCCTAGTCTTCTCAAGCGCAAGGGCCTTGTTACTGGCAGGCATGGAGCCTAGTCTTCTCTGGCGCAAGGGCCTGGTTCCTAGCAGGCACGGAGCCTAGTCTTCTCAAGTGCAAGGGCCTTGTTCCTTGCACGCATGGAGCCTAGTCTTCTCAGGCGCAAGGGCCTTGTTTCATGGGTAGAACCTCCGGAGGTGCCGGATATTCCATGCGTTAGGGACGGGGATGTCGTCTCCTATTTCCAGGTGCATGGCGCCGGGTCTAGAGACGAGAGTGATCTTGAATGGCCCTTCCCACATGGGTGAGAGCTTGTGCAGTCCCTCTCTGGAGAGGACTCTCCTTAAAACGAGGTCACCTACCTCAAGCGTCTTGGGGCGAATGTTGCGGCAATGGTGCCGCCGCAACGCCTGCTGGTATCTTGCTGCCCGGAGTGAAGCGTCATGCCGGCGCTCCTCCCCCAACACGTGGTATGTCCCCTGCATGGTGCCTTGTTGCGCCTCGTCGAATGCTAAGACTCGCGGCGACCGGTGCCTGGCCTCGTGAGGGAGGACCGCCTCGGCTCCGTCGACGAGGAAGAATGGGGTCTCGCCCGTCGGCTTGGTGGCAGTGGTGCGGATGGACCACAGCACGGATGGGAGCTCGTCGTGCCACCCCCTTACGCATGCTTCGAGCTTCTCCTTGAAGGTCCGGGTCTTAAGGCCCCTCGGGACCTCCGCGTTGGCGCGCTCGGCCTGGCCATTGCTCCTGGGATGCGCTACAGAGGCGTAGCAAATCTGCGTTCCAAGGTTAGCACAGTATGTCCTGAAAAGGTTACTAGCGAACTGCGAGCCGTTGTCGATGATGATGCGGTTAGGGACCCCGAACCGCTTTACGAGGCCCTTGATGAACTTGACTGTGGAGCCAGCTGGGATGGTTCGGACTGCTTCCACCTCAGACCACTTGGTAAACTTGTCGACAACGATGTAAAGGTATCGGTAGCCCCCGTGCGCTCGAGGGAACAGGCCCAGGATGTCTAGCTCCCAGACCGCGAACCGCCAGGAGAGTGGGATGGTTTGTAGGCCCTGAGCCGGTTGGTGGATCTGCTTGGCATGGAACTTGCAAGCCTCGCAAGACTTTACTAGTTCGGCGGCATCGTTAAGTGCCATGGGCCAGTAAAACCCACTGTCGAACGCCTTGCCGACCAAGGTGCGCGATGATGAGTGATGCCCGCAGTCCCCGGCGTGGATGTCGGCTAGCAGCTCACCTTCCTGCTCCCTGGAGATGCATCGTAAAGAAACATCATTTGGTAGTCTCCTGTAAAGCTCACCGTCTTGGATGCAGTATGTCGTAGCCTGTCGGGCCGCGCACTCGGCATCCTCCTCCTTTTCCGACAACACTCCTCGCACCAGGTATGACTTGAATTCCTCGGTCTAGCATCCCTCCTCACGCTCGAGCGCCAGGAGCAAGCGAGCTCCTCAGGCCGGGCCGCAGGCGGGGGCTCCCGAGGTCGGTGGATGGGGGAGTTCTTCCTGAGGCTTCGCCGGTACTTCCAGCGGGGGTGACGCCGAGGGCCTGAGGAGCCTTTCCTTGAAGACGTCGAGCGCCTGGGGCAGGCGCCTGGATGCTCTCTTGGCGATGTCGTCGGCCTCCTTATTAGTGACGCGAGGCACGTGTTCCAGCTCCAGGCCCAAGAACTGCTTCTCCATCTTGCGTACCTCCGCGAGGTATGCCTCCATATGCTCATCTTGGATCATACACCTTGTTGGAGAAGTTGACGTGGAGCTGGGAGTCACCCCTGATGACGAGGCGTCTCACCCCCAGGGCTATCGCCGCCTTGAGGCCGGCGATGAGGACCTCGTATTCCACGATGTTGTTGGAGACCTTATCGCCTGGCTGAAAGCAGAGTTGTACGGCGTAGTAGAGCCTGTCTTGAGTGGGCGAGATGAGCAGAGCCCCTGCCCTAGCGCCCTGGTGGGCGAACGCGCCATCAAAGTACATGACCCAGCCATCCGATGCTTCGCTTCCCGGTAAGAGGGACTGGCTCAGGCTCGCTTCGGGCCTTGGGGCGTCGGTCCATTCTGCCACGAAGTCAGCAAGCGCGGCCCCTTGACAACCCTGGTGCTGCTAAACTCTAGATGGAATGCCTGCAGCTCTATATTCCATTCCGCGACCCTTCCTATCGTGTTTGGGCTCATGAGTACCCTTTCCAGAGGGTAAGCTGAAATGACCTTGATGGGTGGCCCTGGAAGTAGTGGCGCAGTTTTCGTGAAGCGACGAGGAGCGCAAGCAGGAGCTTCTGTGGCATGGGATAGCATGCTCAGGCATCACGAAGCACCGTGCTGACGAAGTATAATGGGTGCTCGATGCGGATGAGGTCCGAACTCGCCAGTGGTCGTGTGGCCTGAATGTGAAGGCGCTCCGGAGTCTTGGTTGCCAGTTGGGGTAGCTACGGGCTCGGGGGAGTCGTCTTGCAGGATGCGGTCGTCTCCTGGCCTGGCTGGGGCCTAGGGAGTGCCGCCCTTGTGTAGCAACGTCTTGTCTTGGCGCCCCTCCCGTACAGCCACTAGTGATGCACTAGCTGAGTGCGGTGTCGCGGCCAGGTAAAACACCAGTGGTTCCTGAGGCTTGGGTGCCACCATCACCGGTGGGCTGGTGAGGTATCTCTTGATGTCTTCGAACGCCGCATCAGCCTCAGGGGTCCATTCGAACAGGCCCTTCCTTTTCATCAGCTTGAAGAAGGGGCGGTCTCTCTCCCATAGCTTGGAGGTGAAACGCCCCAACGACGTTACACAGCCGGCTAACTTCTGCATCTCCCTGAGGTTCTTGGGCGGACTCATCTTTTCTAAGGCCTTGACCTTCTCGGGGTTTGCCTCGATTCCTCGGTGCGACACGAGGAACCACAAGAGCTTGCCTGAAGGGACGCCAAACACGCACTTTTCCGGGTTGAGCCGCAGGTCTACCTTGCATAGGTTCGCAAAGGTCTCTTCCAGATATGTGATAAGGGTCGAAGCCTCCTGAGATTTTACCACGATGCCATCTACGTATGCCTCAGTGTTTCTCCCGAGCTGTTTTCCCTGTGCGATGTGCATTAACCGCTGAAAGGTTGCTCCTGCATTCCGTTACCCAAACGGCATGCGGGTGCAGCAGTACACCCCACACGGGGTGAGGAAGGCAGTCTTCTCGATGTCTTGTAGCGCCATCTTGATCTGGTGGTAACCTGAGAAGGCATCCAGGAAACACAAAAAGTCGCACTCGGCGGTGGAGTCGACGATTTGATCGATGCGCGGCAGAGGAAACAGATCTTGCGAGCAAGCTTTGTTGAGGTTGGTGAAGTCGACACACATGCGCTCTTTCCCTCCCTTCTTGGGTACGACGACGGGGTTTGCCAGGCACTCCGGGTACCGGACCTCGCGGTTGACACCTGCCACCTCCAGCATACGAGTCTCCTACACGATGAAGGACTGCTTCTCCGTGGATTGGTGCCTGGCCTTCTGCTTCACGGGGCGCATATTAGGGCACATGTTTAGGTGATGCTCGATCACCTCTCTCGGGACTCCCGCCAGATCCTTGAGTTCCCACGTGAACACGTCCCTATTCGCGCGCAGGAATCCAACCAGCGCCTCTTCTGGAGCTGGGGGAAGGCCAGCACCTATGGTGAAGGCGACACCTGACGGCTCGTCTTCATCCACCGACACCTGCTTTGTCTCAGCTTGGTCTTGGGACAAAAGTTGCTTCTTCTTGGCAGGGGCAGCCCCCTCGGTCCCAGGGGCGGCTTCCCCAGCAGGATGCGCCGCCGCAGCGATCCAGAAGACGCACTTGAGGGCCGCCAGAGCTTCTTTTGTGTCCCCCGTCACGGTAAGGACTCCGCTGCTCCCTGGCATCTTCATGAGGTTATACGCAGGTGGGTCGCGGCCATGAACTAAGCCAGTGTGGGGTACCCGAGGATGGCGTTGTACTGGAGATCGATTTCGGCGATGTTGAAGTCGATCAGCTCGGTGCGATAGTTGTTTCGGGTGCCGAAGGTGACCGGGAGGCAGATCTACCCTAGAGGGCTGGTGGAACCGCTGCTGACTCCAGAGAAGGGTTTGGTGGGACGCAGCCACTCGAGTGGCACTTGGAGCAAGCTGAAAGCTTCCACTAAGAGCATGTTGAGGCCAGCCCCACCGTCGATGAGGGTCTTGGTAACTGCCACGTTGTAGATGGTGGGGGTGCAGAGCATCGGGAGAGCGCCTGAGCCCGCAGTGGAGGCAGGGTTGTCTCCGGAGTCGAAGGTGAGGTCAGCCTAGGGCGCCACCCATCCAGGAGGAGCCCCCTGGCGTATGGAGGCGACGCCCATCTTGCGAAAGATCTGCTTGATGTGACGGCCGGAGGGTGGCTCTTGGGAGCCGCTGAGGAGGGCCGTGACAGCGTGGGGCACCGGCGCCCCGAAGCGTGCGACGAAGAGGTCATGTAGCTCTTCCCAGGACGCCACGGACGATTCTGGCAAGTTGAAAAACCAGGCACGCGGCACGTGTTGAGTGCCATGGGGAGCCAGCTGGCCATGACCTTGTCGTCGCCGGCGGTCGCCAAGATGGCCTCTTCGTAGGACTGGAGGAAGACGAATGGGTCTGCTGCCCCGTTGTAGCGGGGTGGCAGATTCGGCCTGAACCTGGGTGGCTGGAGCGCCGCCGCGCGCGGCCACCAACCTCGTCGGAGGAGGGACGCCCGCATGGGAAATTGGTGAGCGGAGAGCGGGACGGATGGGGAGGACACTTTGGCACACCCCTACCTGGCGTGCCAAATGTCGGATCTAGGGTTCCGGCAAAACCCTTAAGGTTCGAACTCTAGGGTGTGCATGAAGATCTCTCCTTCCGCCCTAGCTCGTCTACTCAACAACCCTAGGCCTAGCTCGTCAGATCCGAAGAACAAGGGACAAAAGATTTATACTGGTTCGGGCCACCGTTGTGGTGTAATACCCTCATCCAGTGTGGTGTGGTGGATTGCCTTGTAGGCTGATGAAAAACTAGTACATGGATGAACTGCCTCGTGAGGAGAGGTGTTCTTGAGCTCGGGCGAGCTTGTGGGTGTGTAGGTGGTCTCGATGATTCGATCCCTTTCTAAGGTGGTGGCTAGTTCTATTTATAGTGACACGGGTCCTCTTCCCAAATATTGAGCGGGAAGGAAGCCCACAACGGCCAAATTTAGAGGGGGGCGACTAGTACAAACTATCCTGACAAAAGGTGGTCTTCGCCTGCCAAAGGCTCTGATGGTGACGCTGCCGTGGGCTCAGCGATGACCTCGATCCTGCTGTCCTGCTGGTCTTGGTCTTGTTGCACCGATATGGAAACCTTTGCCTGATGCCTCGGGACTCTTCGTCTGCACCTGCTCCTTTAGCACCAAAGAGGAAACTGGCACTTCTGCGCCCGCTGGCGCCCGCCTTGCCTTGGTCGTCACTGCTCACGTGACGAGGACCTCATGAGGTGTCCCTTGCCTCGATATCTCCGATCCTCACGAGCCGGCCTGGTGAGGCCGCCCTAGGGGATGCCTTATGTCATCCGCCTCGCGAGGCTCGGCCCCTCGTGAGGGTGTTGAGTGGTCGCTAAAGGTGCTGGGCCATACCAGGCCGCCAGGTGAGCCACCCCCTGGGCCGCAGGCAGGCAAGTCTGAGTACCCCCGGTCCTAGAACGCCGACATGTGCGCCACCCTGCGAGAATACTTCTGCTTGAAGGAGCCAGCGGCCCGTCCTCTTGCTTGCGCCAGAACACTTAGATACGCGTCATGAAGCTTGTGGTTGCAAAATGGGCATCCATAGCCGCCGTTCCAGGTCCTAATACGCCTGTTACGCATTCCCGCATAAAGCTCCCTCAGGATTCGCCTCTTGTACCTCCTCTGGGCATCTTCATCCCGCTGTCCATATCGTCAGACAGCACCTGTACAAATCAAATCACTGATTACATGTCGTGAAGTAGGATTAGGAATTTATGGCTATTTATTTATACATATCCAGAGATTATGGTTTGATTTTTAAGCACGGTCATCTATGTACAGACCAATCTTGAAGAAAATAATGGCACAAACATATGTAGGTCATTCAAAATCAATTTTCAAGTCCTGGCTAGGAATTATTAACATGAACACTAACCCTAGTCGGATTACTATCAGAAATCATTTGCACAGATGAAACAACTAATCATTTATAACATGTACCATTCAAACAATCAATACACTACACGGATCTAACGAAACTTACTCAGATTTCATGGATTGGGAGAACATAACCACATGATTTCTATTCTAAAAAGGGGGAGGCAGGAGTAGCCAGAGAAACCCTATGATCTATTTGACACATAAATGGGTATAGAGGACTAACCAGCTGTCCGTCGTTGTCGGAGTTGTTGTCGGAGTGGTCGTCGGAGTGGTCGTCAGAGTCGGTGTGGAACTCCGCCTCCGGCTGTGGAAGCTCAACGCCGTTGATGACGTCGGGGTGCAGCGATAACTCATCGGCGGTGACGGCAACCTCTGTCTTCATCTCCATGCCATGCTCCGGTGCTTTAGCAGCCCCGGCGTCGCCACTCCCTCCGATGGGGCGCTTCGGCGGCATCCTGTGACGGCTTTGATGACTGAAAGCAGCGTCAAGGATGCAAGCGGAGAGAGAGGATTGTGTGTGCGTAGCGAGGATGGGGGGTGCGGCCGCTCAGGCGCACCATTAATATGGAGTAGTGGGAGTTGTGGGAGAGAGGCGGGCGACGGTCAAACCAATGGCTCGTCTACCGGTGAGCCTGCGCACCAGACTGGTTGCATGCCTACCAAAGTTTCACATAGCTACTCGCATGCCTCCCGATGACACTGCGTGGTGAGCACGCCTCCTTCAATTCACACACCTGTACGCACGCCTCCCCGTCTGCCTACGCGGCGGACTGCTCGCATGCGTCCCGTCAACTCGCGCTTGCTCGCACGCCACATGGGTCGCGCGGCGGCACGTATATTGTTTTTCTATTTGGATGATTAAGGCCGCCGCTTTATTGCTTAACCGAAGCATGGCACGTATCCATTGTTGGTCTAACACTCACGGTTCGAATAAGTAATCCGTTTGGGATATTGGTTCCCAATTATTAATAATCTCCCGTCTGTAATTAGATAAAGATTACATCAAAACTGGTCTCAAATTTAACAAAATATAGTACAATGCCACCTTGTATTGGTGTCCATATGACAATACGATAAGTTTCATGAACTTCAAATAAGATTTGGATGTACTAGAATTTAAAAATCAAGATTCTCAATGTTTGAAATTTGTTGCATGGGGAGTAAACATGCACCCAGTGAGACACATGTGTTTTTGCAATCCATTTAGGTGCACTGTCACGTGTGCATGTAGATCAAATTTGTTTTTTGCACATTATACCCATAGAAAATCAATCAATCAATGTACTAAAATGTCTTAATGATCTCTGTGATTTTTTTGAAATTAAAATGTCCCTCCTTTGGTAACATGTATGTTCACCGCGGGATAATTAATTTAACATGCATCGTAGTTGAGGTGGATTCACGGTGTGTGTGTGGGTGTGTGCGTCTAGGGGTGCCGGGTGGCTCGCAGTACACCACGAGTTGTGAGCCACCGTGTGGGTTGGCTGTTTTGTTAGGCAGGCCGGTGCCACATCAGAGTCGTGAAATCGTTATTTAAAACATTACACAACCCTTTCATACATAAATGTTTTGGTCACATGCAGTCAATGGTTGTCCTACATGACACTCGATACTCGCGTGTGATGCTTTCTGTGGGCCCACGAGGTCATCGTCCATTACATTGACGAACAGCCGGTAGTGAGGTTAATTTGACCAGCAAGGTAGAATCTTTTTTGTTTGTGTTATGGTGGTATATAGTACGCGTCGAAGAGGTGGGAGGGGACTAGCATATATACTATACGTACACGTCCGTGAACAAGTACACCTCACTCAGTGTCGGAAATTTTTGGTTACCAAGGCACATGCCACATCAAAATTGTGAAATTGGTTATTCAAACATCACACAACACCTTTTTGGGCCACATGCTTATCCTAGCTAGGACACTCATGTGTGACGCTTCCATTTGTAGGCCCACGAGGCCATCGTCGATGCATGCATGCATCACTTTGACCTACATCGGGAGAGGTTAATTAATTTCACCATCGATGAGGATTCTTTTGGGTTATACATATATTACGGCATGAGCATATAGTATGCGGTGAAGAGGGGGGAGGGGACCATCATATGTAGTACGCTTGATATGGACCTCACTTTGTGTGGGTGCATGGTTTATGGTTTTTGAGGCATGTGGCACATCAAAGTTGTGCATTTTGGGTATTCAACATATATATATATATATATATGTTTGGCCCACATGCAAAGCGGTGGTGGTTGTCCTTTCGCACCCACTTAATCGGTTATCAGCGATATCGATGCTTTCCATCTGTGGGCCCGCTTGGTCCATCACTACTTTTTGCTTGACAACAAGAGAGGTTAATTTGACTTAGGAGGGGATTATTATTTTTACTCTAGGATGGCATGCATGATACAGTTTGAGCACACACACATGCATGTGTACGCATGAATCCCTCCCATCGAGTCAAAGTGGCTAGTACAACAACACATCATGAACCGGTCTCGCTCTGTGTGGGGAGCTAGTGTACGATTTTTGAAACAAGCGCCACATCAATGTTGTGTATTAAAACATGCATGCACGCATCACCTCCATACATATGCATGTGTGGTTGCCTTCGAATGATACACTCCCTCGCGTGATTATCGGCGACAAGCCTATATATTTGTGGGCCCGGGTGGACACCCATGATCACCTTGACCAACAACAAGATAGGTTACCATGGAGGATTCTTCATTTGGTTCGTGTTATCGTAGTATAGGTCATGGTGAGATTCAGACCAAATTAAGTTTGAGCGCATATACTATGCACGCATGCATGCATGCATGAACCCCTTTCATTGGCTTGAAGTGTGGTGTAACATACATATGCATCGTCAACCTAACCCTCACTCGGTGTGGGGATTTCTAGTTCGAAATCACGGTGCCACATCAAAGTTGTTCCATTGTTAAAAAACACACATCTCCATACATATGTTTGGGCCACACACATGCAGTGGTTGTCTTCGGGGACTAGCTACTTGTGTGATTATTGGCAAGCTAGCCCATCTCCTAGGTCGCATGGACGGCCATCACTTTGACCAACAACAAGAGAGAGGTTGTATGACCAAGGTGGATTATTCTTCGTCGGTTTTACGATCCATCTTAGTGAGATATATGCCTCTCTGGCCCACCGACTGAAAGTGTGAGGAGTTGCTACTTCGCACTTTGCTAGGTGAACCTCGGTTGGGGGGCATGCATTCATAGATTAGGATTCCCTTCGTGGCGACACGAGGGGGTGGGGGCTGCTAGCTACTTTGCACTTTGTTAGGTGAACCTCGGTTGGGGGGCATGCATTAATAGCTTAGGATTCCCTTTCATGCCGACATGAGGGGGGGCTGCTAGCTACTTCACACTTTTCTAAGTGAA
>LR738710.1:478748953-478835045 GCA_902687465.1 Secale cereale | reverse complement strand
TTAGGATTCCCTTCGTTCTGACACGAGGGGGGAGGGGGCTGCTAGCTACTTCGCACTTTGCTAGGTGAACCTCGGTTGGGGGGAGGGGGCATGCATTCATAGCTTAGGATTTCCTTCGTGCGGACACGAGGGGGGTGGGGGTAGGGGCAAGCAATACCGTGCGCTTTGCGAGAGAGGTGCCACATCGAAGTTGCATTTGGTATTTGAAAATCAAACCACCCTTTTGATACATAAATTTGGTCCACATGCAAGTGTTTTCGTGTTTTTACCCTCTCCCGCGTCATTTTTCGCCAAATTTATGAACATTAGACAAGTCGGATGACGCAAAGACACGGTTCACTCAAACTAACCGTGTGCCACGCCGGTGCACCTGTCACGCACACATCCGCACAGTACATTGGGCTCCACGAGGCTCCCCCTCTCAAAAATATCTACCCGCCTAGAGGGTTTTTCTATTTGATAACACACGGTTGTTATCTCCGGACCGTGTGCGATGTTTCCTATTCCCAATCCCGCCCACATCCCTAGAAAATATCTACACGCCTCGAGGGTTTTTCTGTTTCATAACACACGGTTGTTATCTCTGGACCGTGTGCGATGTTTCTTGTTCCCAATCCTGCCTGCATCCCTAGAAAATATCTGCCCGCCTCGAGGGTTTTTCTGTTTCATAACACACGGTTGTTATCTCCGGATCGTGTGCGATGCACTATCATCAAAAAAATTAATATCCCGGCATTTCACTCCCGTGTTTGACCCCCGCATAGTAAAATTTTCAGTACCCGCGTCATTTCCTCAAAAACCCCATGCCCCCTTCCACACACACACACACCCCAAAACCTCTTCGGGCGTGCGCGCGCGCACACACACACCCCCTCCCTCGCTCGAAACCCTAGCAAGGTCCCCGCCGCCGCTCCCACCGCCGCCGCCAGAAGGCCTCCATTGTCAACATCTGCCGGTTTACCCGTGCAGCTTACCCACAGATCTCCATACCTAGGCTGCCCTGAGTTTCTTAGATGACGCCTGCCAAACACCCCCTTTCCCACTGATCCCCATCCCCATCCCCATCCCCCACTCCAGAGCGTCGCAGCATAAGCCCGGTTACGCTTCCCATGGAGCTCGAGGAGCGACTGGCCCAAAAGAGGTGTATAGCGGTCTCTTCGCCCGACGTCGCCGAGGAAGCTGACGACCATTACTGGTGGAAGGCACTCAAGAAGCGGACTGGAGAATGTGGTCATGTCTCGGCCGTCGGCTACGACAACGAGGTCATCGACAGCGACGGCCTGAGGCAGGTTGTGTACAGGTTAAGTGGCCCACCCCCAACCCCTCGGGTCCAACCGCCATTGATCTCATCCATGTCCCCGGCGCTGATCTCCTCTGGCTCGCTGTCAACAATTTGCCATTCTACATCACCATTGAGCCCCTTTTGTCATTTCTGAAGGACACGTTCTGCGATGCTGGCTTGGGATCCATAGCTTCCAAGTCAGACCTCATCGACGGTGACCACGAGGAGGGCACCCTCTCCGGCTCTTCCAAGGCGAAAGAGCCCATCTGCTCTTCCAAGGGGAAAGCGCCCATCTGCGACATCAGGGAGGGCACCCTACAGTCGTGCTCTTCCAAGGGGAAGGAGCCCATCTGCGACAACATGGAGCGCATCAAGGGTTCGTGCTCTTCCCACGGGAACGAGCCCATCTGTGACAAGTGAGGAAACCTGTGATTTGTTTTGCCGTGCCTCTTCACAGGGGGAAATCCATGATTTGTTTTGTTGAGTCCCTTTTGTAGTGTAGTGAGAATATGTCCAGTTTTAATTGCTATATCTGGTTGTTTGCAGTATGCCTTGTTTATTTCAGTTGTTCACAATGTGATGCTCTATATGTGCAATTATTTACTGTGCAGTACATTTCTTCAATCCAATTTTAAACATACCGATAGGAATGTATATATTTGCTTGTTGTTAAGCTTGTTATAGCTAGCATATGCCTCTTTTAAAGTTTATTGATTGTTCAGTTGTTTGTAGTTAGCATATGTTCAGTTTCAAATGCTATCTTTGGTTGTTCGTTGTATGCCTTGTTTATTCTAGTTATTCACAATGTGATGTTCTATATGTGCTAGTATGAACTGTGCAGTTCAATTTCATCAGTATCAGTCTCAACAATACCACTATGAATGACTACATTTGGTTGCTACATCTTGTAGTTAACACGCCTTTCCATTTTTATTTAACCGTAATCAGTGTACTTAGACCGGCGCAATACCAGTTTGAATGACTATGTTTGCTTGTTGTTAAATGTTAGGCATGTTGCAGTTAGCACACCTTTCCACTTGTTTTGCTTTACTAGCGTGCTTAAACCTGCACACTGAAGCTATCTTTTGGAGATTACTTTGTCTGCCATGTATTATTTTGGTTGATGTTTAGCCTGTTGTGCTTAAGATGCTTCTCGATGTACCTACACAGGACAATTTTGGGAACGACTGTTGTTTTCCATCGAGGTTAGTTTCATCCCATGGCTTATATCTGCTCACTGTTCAGGATATCGGTAGCTGGTACCATATAGGCCGGTAGCTGATAAGGGACTAATCAGTGAACCAGACTTTTAACTAAATATATCTGCAACCCATTTTTCGTTAGGTTAACTAGGGCCATATGTAATATATCTGAGGCTACATAGCAACATGCACTGTACTTAATGTCTAAATATGCAATCCTAGGCTACATAGCAACAAGTAAGAGTGTTACATTAATGTTCTAATGATGTCTAGATATACGTAGAAGAGCAGTAGCAGCAACAGCAATAACACAACCCTCATGTTTAGATATACTTTAGGGCTATTTGAGCCCGAACTAGCTCAAACTAATTGTAACCCATGGATACAGCAGCAGTTAATCAGCCGATAATTTGTAAGAATGAACTAGACTCCTTCCAGCCCATAATATAAGATGTTAATTCATCTAATATGTGAGTATATTGGATGTTATAAGATACTCCCTCCATTCCTAAATATTTGTCTTTTTAGAGATTTCAAATGGACTACCACATATAGATGTATATAGACATATTATAAAAGAGTGTTGTACTACATCATTGTGCAATTGCTGTTTAGCTTCTAATATTAACTTGGTGCTTTTAGGTACATATGTCATTGGTAAAGCTCCGTGTTTCGACCCTTTCTGCGTATGGGGCAATGAGATATCGATGAACCAACATCAAGTGGGGAAGCTGATAAATATTTTTAGTAAAATTGGTCCAAAGATGGCAATTAAACTATTTGTTTACACTTTATCCAAGACAACAGCAAGCAGGATGGTAAGTAAGAACTCTCCAGCCTTCTTTTTACTGCCCATAATGAGTTGTGTTAGATGGCAATGTCTGAATCTTTTTCCTTTGTAGTGGTTGCCAAAGCCGTTTACTCAAGATTACCTCTCAAACTACATGATTGGTGGGCATGCAAAGGTTAAAGTATTTCTACCAGAACATGATGATTACCTAGATGTTTTCCTGAGGACCGTGAAGGATGGGCGGTCGGCCATCACAAGGGGTTGGACTAGAGTCGTGTGTGCCTTCTGCATGGACGAGGGCACAATATGGGCATTCCGCTTCACCTTGTTCAGCAACCAGAATATATTTGGCCTCTTTCTTTACCGTCTTTAATAGTACAAATATACAAATGTGGTTCATCATTCTTTATTTGGTTCTTATGTAATTCTTGAACATATGTACCTTCCAATAATGCATTGGTTGTTTGAACCTGATGGATATGAATAAAGTCGTAGCATACATTCAAATTCAAATCCAAATCCGGTACAATTTGGAAAAGAAGCAATTAAATTACAGTGAATTTACGCTCTCCGGGTTGTTACGGCACACAAGGTTGGTAAAACACAAACGTTCGCGATATGGACCATAATCCGAGACAGTTCACAGAGAGGAAACGTGTGCAAGCATGCACACAGTTGCTGTTTGCAAAGCGTGTGCGATGTTAGACAATATCACAAATGGTGCGGGCAAACTAAACATTTGTGTTAGTTGCCTTATCGTACACGATTCGTAACCATGAACTGTTTCTGATGAAGTAAGCATCGTAAATGTTGCACCACATAATAGCGTGTGCGATAGTTGTCGTGTACGATGATGTTAGGACGGTCTGACGTTTCGTAATCTTGTCCGACACTCGTACGATGATTAGCTAATCTTCTTAACCGTGAACCGTTTGTGATGGGCCGCCCATCATACATGTTCTATAATAGGGAACCGTTTGTGATGGGCCACGCATTGTAAACGTAGCACCACAGAATACCTACTGCGATGGCAATGCAAGCAGAAATGAGTAGCAGTACTGTAGGGGCCCTATCCCCGACGGTTTCTGGGTCGTATGGGAAGGACCCCCCTATCGCCCACACTCACTTGGAGACGGTTCCAAATGCCATCACAGAAAGGGGTTTAAAACTGTTTGTAAAGCACCGACACGTACCAGTGTGAAGCAACTGCCACCTCCTATTCTTCCTCGAAAGGCCAGATCTAGAATCCATTTGGGGCTCCGGAGAGGGGGATCTTCGTCCTTCGTCATCATCAACCCTTCTCCATCGCCAATCCCATGATGCTCCCCACCGGGAGTGAGTAATTCCTTCGTAGGCTCACTGGCCGGTGAGGAGTTGGATGAGATTCATCATGTAATATAGTTAGCTTTGCTAGGGCCGATTCCTAGTATCCACTATGTTTTGAGATTGATGTTGCTATGACTTTCCATGCTTAATGCTTGTCACTTTGGGCCCGGGTGCCATGATTTCAGATTTTCCGTTTATGATATTATCATTATATTCATGTTTTAGATCCGATCTTGCAAGTTATAGTCACCTACTACGTGTTATGACCCGGCAACCCCGGAGTGACAATAATCGGAACCACTCCTGGTGATGACCGTAGTTTGAGGAGTTCGTGTATTCACTGTGTGTTAATGCTTTGTTCCGGTTCTCTATTAAACTAGATCATGGGTGGCGCGCGTTGCAGCGCCCATCTATTTTAACAATAAAATTTTAGAGATTTATGTAAATATGTGGATGTCAGAAACATTATAGTCCAATTTGCATATACATGCTTATATTTGTTAGCAGCGGAAGAAGTCAAGTTTTACTCTCTTTTTGTATATATCAAATCACAAGAGGCCGGCGTACATGGTGATCTTATAAAATACAGGGAAACTACTAATTATAGTTTATGGCCTGGTAATGTAGGAAATTTTGTAACATTGGCGATGTCGTATCTCCATCCAGCCAGAGATTTGTGTAAAACATATGACATAATAGTACACCTGAATAATGCTGAACAAATGCTCTTGCTAGCTAGAAAACAATAATTGGTAATGAAATTCATGATCTGTACCTAAAATTGGTTAGCAGTAGGAAAATTGTATCTTAACCCCAAAATAAACATTTTGTTATGCAAATCATGTTAGCTCAAGAGAAGATTTGTTTTCACTGCAACCTCTTCACATTGCTTAGAAAATGCTAAATGTGCTTACAATTCCAAACATTTCAACAGATTGTCTATATTATATTATCCACATAAAATCAAATAACCATTTGTCTACATTATTCACATAAAATCCAATTACATGATATTGTTATATCATTGGCAAGCTGACGTATCGTTCCATGTAAGAAATTGTTCCAATCTATATAATATGTAGAGCACTATGAAAGATGGAACATTGAATGGCATTGTATACAAAAAGTGATTACTTTGTCGTTGTTGTCATCTGGTTCATATATCTCAGCTACAGGAGGACATAATGAGAATGAAGATAGGAACATGCAATTTGAAGCTTAATCAGAATCTATCAAGATTCCAGAACTAACAAAATATTTCCTACATCTTCGGTGTGCCTATGTAGCCAAAGAAAGTAACAAATGTTGATGAAACATTTTAATGGTAGTCACATTTTTTATCTATCTTCAACCAATCATCTTCTTTGCTATGTGTAGGAGCATTACAGTGAAAGTAGCTTTGCAAACCAATCTTGAGATGTCTTCTGATATTCAATTAAGAAAGAACGACATAATAGAACCCCAAGCATTTTGCTACCAAGGTTTTAGTGCAGCTCTGGCACCTTCTATGTGATTTGTACCATGAATCCAACCATAAGGGGGCAGCAGCAGTATTTAAGTGTAGCAGCTGAAGATATGACATTCATCTTAGATCTCAATAGATAAAACTCATAACATAGTGGGCTTCACGGCTGATGTTGCAACTGACAACCTTCATGGCTCCATATTTCACAAGGACAACTGGTAGTGTAAAGAATTGCATTAAAATATTTTCTGTAAAAAGGTCTTGGTTTAGGTGTTTTCTTTGTACTTCTACCCATTTTTTACTTTCGATAACCAAAAAAGGTAAATATAATCTACAGAAAAGGAAAGCAAGACTACACTGTGAGTGTAAAAAACATTATTAGTAAATAACAACAATTAGTAAAACCCAGTAATGAAGAGTAATATCTCACTTGTACTAGTTAAAGTAACTTACTTTTACAAAATTAGCAAAGATATCAGCAACTCTTTCTCTTTAACCTAACAGGCAACATCATTATATTAACCTATTTCTCTACATGTCAAAAGCGGCATGACGAGCTTAGTCTAAGAGTCAAAGTGGCACCAACTAAAGCCTAATTAGCATAAATTTTAATCTTGAATTACACATTGAACTACTTCTGAATATATATGTACGAACTAAGTAGATCATAACATATAGTCTAGGAAATAGAACTGTAAGACTACATACATGGAGAAGGATTGGTAAGTTGACATTTTAGAAGTAACACTAAAATATTGATAACTAGAAACTGCAAAAAGAAGTAGTACTAACCTTGGTAGGGTAATCTGATTTGGAATCATAAAGTGAAAGACATAAGCGATATATGAGTGCTACACTGCTACTCCATGTCCTCCCTCTCGCCCCTACCAACAGAGAACGACGTGGCCAGCGGTGGATGCAAGGCAGAAGCATGGTGTATATCCTGACGGCAACGTGCCTTGGAATGCCTCTTCAACCTGCCATGAGAGGCACCACTACTTGAGGTCGAGATTGATGTCAGAGGCGCACCAACACATGCAAGATGAGGAGAAAGAAACTGGTTGCTGGCAAGCCTCCACTCTGAAACTGTTGTGAACCTGACTATCCAAACCCAAAACCTTTGTCTATCAAGGTAGGGGAACCGCTAGCTTCATCCTGGAAATAGATGTATTGGATAGAGCCTTAGAGATGTAACTTCACGGATAGAAATGCATCAAAAGTGAACTTCTACAGACCCATGAGAAAGTTGATTACCTTTAGCATACCCTACTTATAACACTTAATAAGCTGCGCGGACTTGGCAATACTCACATTGAGTTCCGAACAATTCGATCAGACGAGTCATGGCATCTGAACGAACATCTGCATCCTTTGTAATTTGAATTTTTGCGCCTGTGTTCATTTCAGGTTTCTAATCGTTTCACCTGCTTTTCGTATTAGAACATCGACCTGGATGAACTGCTACAATCAGCATAAGCATTTTATGTGTATAAAATATAAATCAACAGTACACATAATTTTTTTTCCGTGTTTGATGCTTTCTCTGTGTCTCTTTTGTTCCCCACGTAACACTGGCTTCAATTTTTTTACATGAAACAGAACCCAAATAAAAAGCAGATTTCAACTGGTTATACCTTGGTATTGGGCACATCAATTAGACATGTAGTCTTCTCGAGGCCACCGGTTGCATCACATTCGTGCTGTTGTAGTGGTGCTTCCGTCATGGATCCTTGGGCTTCTTGGAGGATTCACTTTTTTGAACGACGCCTGATCCTGATAGAGATAATGAATGGATCAGATGGATTCTAATCCGAACTTAACACCAAGCCGACCATGTTTGACACGCTAGAATCATTGCTGAGACACAAAACTCTAGATACAACACACGTGGATAGAGAAGGGCAGGGGGTGGAGAAACTAACTCACACTGTTGCCTTACAGTACACATCCTCCCCGGTGTCGTTCATCTTCGCGCCTGAGTAGACCTCCTCGAGCTTTCTAGAATTCGGCACCGGCAGTGTCGGTGTACTAAGGTAGGGGTACCTCAGTACCCCAACTTGTGCACGGGCAGTAGCAGCTTCCCGCGGCAGGGTCGACCACGTGCTCGCCGGAGACCTTCCTGCTCCATATGAAGCCATTCAAAAACAAAGTATACAAGGCAGAAGATCGAGACCCCGGCAAGTGGGGCTTGCCGGGAAGGCCGTTCCAGGCTCAAGGTTACCTCACTAAGCACAAGACCCTGGCAAGGGGAGCTTGCCAGGAAGACTAGAAGATTATATCACGGAAGGCATGCCTCGGCGCAACATGCACCCCGGCAGGGCCCGGGGAGCGACAAGCTTCAGAGCCCGACAAGCTCCCGGGCCCGGCAAGGTCAAGACCCCGGCAAGACGCTTGCCGGGAGAGTTGTGCTGTGTGCCCGCGCTCCAGCTCATCAAACCACGCGTCGCACTGGGGCCATTCCAGGGACGCGTGGCGGATGGCTGTGCAGCCTGGGGGACGCGGTGGCACTCCACGGTGGTGAAGCCATCGCCGTGGCAAACGGAGACGCAAGGGCGGGCGCTTTTGGGGTCGACGGCGACGGGCATTGAATGCTCTTGTCCCCCACTGTCAAAGTAGGTAGCGACCACTGTTCACGCACTGTAGCTCCACTATTCCCGCACTGTTACAACTACCACCTCTTTTACATTTTTACCCCTTTCTCCTACGTTGACACCTGTCGGTGACCCCTTGCACTATAAAAGGAGGCCCATGCACAACGTAGAAGGGGGTTCGGAACCTAGATCGCTGATACGCTCGGTGTAGCTAGTTCTTCAAGCTCCCGAGCTCTCCAACTCAATACAAACTAAGCAGGAGCAGGGTTTTACGCGTCCTTCGCGGCCCAAACCTGGGTAAAACTGCCCGCGTGTTCACCACGATCTGCTCTTCGTGCTCCCTCCACCCTCTTAACGCACAAGCAAGGGGCTCCGGTCCCATAGGTGCTCGTGGCGGACAGTTTCCCCCGACATCTTTGGCGTGCCAGGTAGGGGGCGTCGAGGTTGTGCGAACCTGATCCGGCGTTCACGCGGGCGCATTCTTCATCAACTTCTCCAGTTTCATCAGCAACCTCATCAGCAACTGCGCCATGGCCCCGAAGAAGAAGGTTTCGGAGCTCGCAGGCCCGTCTGCATCTCACCCGCCGCCACCGGAGCCGACGGTGGGCGGGGGAGACGCCGTCGGAAGGGTGGTCACCGGCGAAGACACTCGCGGCGCCACCAAATCCAAGGACAGAACGGACGACCGAGCCTCGGTCTCCGTGGACGCGCCACGTCCGTCTCAGCAAACGACAACCCAGCAGCGCCATGTCACAGGAGGTGGCATCCGCTTGCTGGGCCAAGGGCAAACCGGAGGTTCGCGGGACGCCCCGGACCACCGTCCGGGCACAAGCAAAGCGCGGACGCCGGGGCGGGACCCTGCTCCTTCTAACGCTGTTAGGAGTCCGAGCATATCCCGCTCCTCACGCCGCTCGCCCCCGCTCCCCTCCACTCCAGCAGAAGCGCTCGCAAGGGCGCAACTGCTCCTCGACTTCCCTCCAGCGGCAGACAAGGCCGAAGACTGGAGGGCAACAATCCAAAGCCTCATCGCCTTCGCCAATAACGATACGCCGCAGCAGCCGGCAACCTCGCGGCCGCGGCAAGTCGAGAAGACGAAGGCCGATGGCGACAAGACCGCCGGGGGTGCCACCACCGTGCACTCCCCGCTACAGAAGCAGAAGACGCCGCCCCGCCGGAACAACGCCGACGACGGCTCTACGGCATCGTCGGATCCGCGGGCTCGTCGGGACCAGCGCCAAGTCCTTGACGACCGGCGACAAGAAGACGCTCGAACAACAATCGAGCGCCGCCGAGAAGCTCGGCGACAATCTGACCAGAGAGCTGGGAACGCTGTCGACGCGCGCGCGCCCGGTGAACCAGGCGACTTGCCGTACGCGGCAGGTTGCCCTGCGTTTACCCGCGAGATGCGGCGCGTCCAGTGGCCCAGCATGAAGAATTTCAAGCCCGACGTACCGGAGAAGTACGACGGCAAGACGCACCCCTCGGAATTCCTCAGCGTCTACACCATCGCGGTGCAAGCTGCCGGGGGGCGCGACGAGAAGATTTTAGCGAACTACTTCCCGCTCGTGCTAAAGCCGAACGTTCGTTCCTGGCTTATGCACTTGCCGGAAGGTTCCATTTCTTCTTGGGCCGACCTTTGCCACCAGTTTGTTGGCGCCTTCACGGGCGGCCACAAACCCCACGGCCAGGAGAGCGATCTCCACATTCTGGCCCAGAAGGAAGGAGAATCCCTGCGCAAGTATATCCAACGCTTCAGTCGAGTGCAGCACAACATCCCCGACGTCCACCCTGCCGCGGTTATCAGCGCGTTCCACCAGAACGTGCGTAACCGCCGCATGCGTGAAGAGATGGCCATGACCAAGATTCGGGATGTCAGCGAGCTCTATGCTCTGGCTGATAAGTGCGCACGCGCAGAAGAGGGGAGGAAACTCCCCGGGGAGGATGCTGGCGCAGGAGGAAGCGACAGCGACGACGCCGCCCCGGCAAAGAAGAGCCGGCGGCGGAACAATAGAAAGAAGAACAAGAAGGAGGTGCTTGCCGTCGAGAAGTCCGGCAAGGAGGCTCCCGCCAAGCAAACACAGGCTGGCGGCTCCGGCAAGGAGCCTGCCCCTGTGACGGCAGCCGACAAGCAGGACGGCTCCGACAAGCAATACTGCAAGATCCACCGCACCAAAGGCCACGACCTCTCCAACTGCAAACGCGTCGAATACCTCGTCGAGCAGCAGAAAGCTGAGTACGAGCGGCGCGACAAGGAGAAGGCCCAAGGTGGCGGAGGAGAACCAAGCAAGAAGCAGCCATTCAATGGCCGGGGAGGACGCCGCGGCAAGGCCAAGCAGCGGCAAGGTGATCGACCTCCCCGGGGCCGCGACAAGGATGAAGAGGACGACGACGAAGACATGGAGGATGAGGATAACAGCGAGCAGGAGTTCCAGAAGGCCACGGAGGTCCTGTGCGTCGACGGTGGCGCCTCTCTGCACACCTCCCACCGCCAGCTCAAGCAGTGGGTGCGCGAGGTGAACGCAGCAGAGCCGCCCGTGGAGTCGCGCAGGCTCCTCAAATGGTCCAGCACGCCCATCATTTTTGATCTTGAGGATCACCCTGACCGCACCACCGCGGTCGGGTGCTTGCCGATGCTGGTTTCACCCACCATCCGCAACCTCAAGGTCACCAAAATGTTGGTTGACGGCGGGGCCGGGCTGAACTTGATCTCCTCTGCTGTGATCAAGAAACTCCAAATCCCAGATGGCGAGCTCGAAGAGACCGGTTCTTTCCAAGGAATCAACCCGGGAAGGAGCAAGCCCAAGGGGAAGATAACTCTGCCGGTGACCTTTGGCGGGGAGCTCAACTTCGGGACTGAGCGCATCACATTCGACGTCGCCGATATCCCATTGCCCTACAATGGGATACTCGGCCGTCCCGCCCTCGCCAAGTTCATGGCAGCTTCCCACCACGCCTACAACGTACTCAAGATGCCGGGGCCGATAAGCGTCATCACTGTCCACGGCGACAAGAAGGATGCGCTTGTCTGCGCCGACAAGATCTACCGGGATGCAGCAGCTGCGGCAGAAAAGGACACACTTGCCGCTGAAGCTCCCGGGGGGAAGAAGACGAAGACCAAGTCTGGCAAGTGCTCTGGGGCCCACTCCGGCAACCGCACCTCTTCGGAGTGCTGCGCTGCCGTCGAGGACGCTCCATCGAGCTCCACCGGCAAGTGTAAGAAGGGGATGGCCGCTCCTCCGGCAACCAAGAAAGTGTCCGCCAAGGAGGACGGCACTGGTGGTACCTTCACCATCAGTGCCACGCTTGACAGCAAATAGGAAAGCACGCTCGTTGCCTTCCTGCGGGCGAATGTCGATGTGTTTGCCTGGCAACCATCTGACATCCCCGGCGTTCCCAGGAAGGTAATTGAGCACAAGCTTGCTGTTTGTCCTCATGCGCGGCCCGTCAAGCAGAAGGTGAGGAAGCAAGCCGTGGAGCGCCAAGAAATCATCAACGAAGAGATCAAAAAGCTAGAGGCAGCAGGCCTAGTTAGAGGTGTGATCCATCCGACGTGGTTAGCAAACCCAGTCGTCATGCGCAAGGCCAATGGGAAGTGGAGACTGTGTATAGACTTCACCGACGTGAATAAAGCATGTCCCAAGGATCCATTCCCTTTGCCGCGCATTGACCAGATTGTTGACTCCACTGCCGGATGTGAGCTACTCTCTTTTCTTGATGCATATTCAGGCTACCACCAGATCTTTATGGCCAAAGAAGATGAAGAGAAGACTGCATTTATCACTCCATGTGGCACCTATTGCTTCATACGCATGCCATTTGGACTGAAGAATGCGGGATCAACATTTGCAAGGGTAGTGCACACTGCTTTCGAGCCACAGATCCACAGAAATGTAGAGGCTTACATGGATGACATCGTGGTGAAGAGTAAGAGCAAGGATACCCTGGTCCAAGATTTGGAAGAAACATTTCAGAACCTGCGCAAGATACAGCTCAAGTTGAACCCCGAGAAGTGCGTCTTTGGAGTCCCCTCCGGCAAGCTTCTCGGGTTCTTTGTGTCACAGAGGGGGATTGAAGCCAACCCCGACAAGATTAAAGCCATTGAGCAGATCGAGGCCCCGAAGCGCGTCAAGGATGTCAGAAGGCTTCCAGGTTGTGTGGCTGCCCTCAGTAGGTTCATTTCAAAATCTGTAGAACGCGCCCTACCTTTTTTCAAAATCCTGAAGAAGGCAGGTCCCATGAAGTGGACTCCGGAAGCGGAGGCAGCGCTGCAAGATTTGAAACTGTACCTATCCTCCACTCCAATACTTGTCGCACCTAGACCACAGGAAAATTTGTTGCTATACCTAGCGGCAACCAACCAGGTGGTTAGTGCTGCATTAGTAGCGGAGAGGGAAGCCGACGAGGAATCTACACCACCGGCAAGCGAATCCAGCGACAAGCAGGGGGCTGCTCCGACAAGCTCTGGCCCCGACAAGGACAACTCTGCGCAGGGACAAGAAGAAGTGCGGAAGAAGATGCTGCAGCGCCCAGTGCATTTTGTAAGTTCCCTTCTCCAGGGGGCCAGATCAAGATACTCTGGTGTGCAAAAGTTGCTTTTCGGCCTCCTCATGGCCTCGAGAAAGCTGCGCCACTACTTCCAGGCACATGAGATAACAGTGGTCACTCGCTTTCCCCTGAAGAGGATATTGCACAATCCAGAAGCAACAGGGAGGATCGTTGAGTGGGCACTGGAGCTGTCGAGCTTTGGGCTCAAGTTTGAAAGTACCTCAACCATACAGAGCCGAGCTTTGGCAGAATTCATAGCTGAGTGGACCCCAACGCCCGATGAAGAAGTCCAAGAAACAAGTGCACCCGTACAAGAAGCGACAAGTGAATGGGTAATGTATTTTGATGGTGCCTTCTCGCTGCAAGGCGCCGGTGCCGGCGTGGTACTCATCGCGCCCACCGGAGAGCACCTCAAGTATGTTATCCAGATGCACTTTCCCAGGGAGCAAGCGACAAACAACACTGCTGAGTATGAAGGCTTGCTTGCCGGCCTCAGGATTGCGGCCGAACTTGGGATCAGGAAGCTGATTGTACGGGGAGATTCTCAGTTGGTGGTCCGGCAAGTTAACAAAAGCTACCAGAGCCCTTTGATGGAAGCTTATGTAGATGAAGTGAGGAAGCTTGAAGAGCACTTTGAAGGTCTGCAAATGGAGCACGTCCCGAGAGCTCAGAATGAAATAGCAGATAGCCTTTCAAAGTGTGCTTCGATGAAGTTACCTGTGGAACCAGGGACCTTCTTGCTCAAGCTAACTCAACCATCCGTTACACCATCAATTGGGCAGTCCAAGAAAAGAAAGTTGGTCTCCGGCGACTACTTGCCGGCGGATCTTCCTGAAACCGCCGTCAAGGTCCCCAAGATCAGCAATCAGAACGCTGAGGAACAGTCCGCTCCTACAGATCCAAGGATCTGTGCAGTTGAAGCAAGTGTTCCCGACAAGCCTCGCCCCGGCGAGCTTGCCGGGGGATCATCAGCTCCGGCGGGACCGGAGGTTCTTGCCGTAGAAGCTGAGGTCCCCGCAGCGGCCCTCGTGCCTTTAGTCCTTGCCATTGAGCCTCAAGCTCCAGCATGGGCGCAGCAGATCGTCCATTTTCTGCAAACTGGAGAACTTCCCGACGACCCAGAAGAAATAGAGAAGATAACCAGGCAGTCAAGTATGTACCAGTTCGTGGATAACGAACTGTACAGAAGGAGACTCAATGGTGTCAGGTTGAAGTGCATCTCCAGGGAAGATGGACAGAAGCTGTTGGCAGAAATACACGGAGGCATATGCGGCCACCACATTGGCGCAAGGGCGCTTGCCGGGAAAGCTTTCCGGCAAGGGTTCTTCTGGCAAGAAGCCCTCCAAGATGCAACTGCACTAGTAACCAAGTGTGAAGCGTGTCGGTTCCATGCAAAGCAAATTCACCAGCCAGCTCAAGCTCTCCAAACAATTCCTTTGTCCTGGCCCTTCTTGGTCTGGGGGCTCGATATCCTCGGCCCCTTCCCCCGAGCTGTCGGAGGCTTTGAGTACTTGTACATTGCAATCGACAAGTTCACAAAGTGGCCAGAAGTGGAACCAGTGAGAAAGGTGACAGCACAGTCAGCGGTCAGGTTCTTCAGGTCAATTGTTTGCCGTTTCGGAATCCCCAACAGGATTATCACCGACAACGGTACACAATTTACTAGTCGCACCTTCATGCAGTACGTCCAAGATCTTGGCTCCAAGGTCTGTTTCGCTTCTGTTGCTCACCCGAGGAGCAACGGTCAAGCGGAGAGGGCAAATGCTGAAGTGATGCACAGACTCAAGACGAGGACCTTTGACAGGCTACGCAAGTGCGGAAAAAATTGGATAGAGGAGCTACCGGCGGCTCTTTTGTCAATCAGAACGACACCAAGTCGAGCCACCGGACAGACACCCTTTGCTCTAGTCTATGGAGCAGAGGCAGTTCTCCCCACGGAACTCGTATACGGATCTCCTCGAGTGCTCGCTTATGATGAGCTCGAGCAAGAGCAACTGCGACAAGATGATGCATTGCTCCTTGAGGAGGAACGTCTCCAGGCTGCTGTACGAGCTGCTCGATACCAGCAAGCCTTGCGCCGCTACCATAGCCGCAAGGTCAAGGCCAGGAGTCTCGAGGAAGGCGACCTTGTTCTTCGGCGTGTTCAGTCCGCCAAGAATTCCAACAAGTTGACGCCGAAGTGGGAAGGCCCTTATCGGGTGAGACAAGTCACAAGGCCCGGCGCTGTCCGCCTTGAGACCGAAGAAGGCTTACCGGTGAGCAACTCCTGGAACATAGAGCATCTTCGCAAGTTTCACCCATAAGGCGCGGTTGCCGTGACCCGCTTCGGCAACCACCTTTTGTACAAGCTTTGCCGCTGTTGCATGTAACCCTTTGTACAAAGCCGGGCGCAGACCCCGTGCATCAGTAAAGTTTTTGTGTTTTGCGCTATTTGCCTTTTACATGCTTTTCTCTGCTATTTGCATGTGTTATTTGGCATCTTGTGCAACGTACATATCCGGTAAGCACTAGCACGCCGAAAGGCCATATATTTGTTTCCCTCTTCTTTTTCCTTGCCTCTTAAGCAGAAGGAATATTCCTCGCGCACAAGTTTGCCGGGGGGGAAGGAGATGGAGGAGGAACCAAGTGCTGTTCAAGAAAGAGAAGCCTTACCGAGAAGCAAGCGATATATGAAAGTTAAGTTATTAGAATTTGATCAGTTCAAATTTTTAATTTTAAGTTGTCTTCCTTGAACAATCACACTTTGTTTGGAAAACCTGTGCGCGGAGGAACCTACCCGTAGCTAGCCGCACCCTTGTCTTGTTTTCGAGTACGCTCAACGACTTAAGTGAGCTCCGACAAGTGTCGCGCCCTTGCTTCGTTTTCGAGTTCACTCAGCAAGCTAAGTGCGTTGCGACTAGCTGCGGCAAGGTTGCTTGCCGGTGAGACCTTGGCCAGCAGGCTGCTCAGAGTCCAGCACTCAGTGCTCGCGGCAAAGGACCCTTGCCGGCAAGCTCTCCGGGAGCGTAGGGTGAAAAACATACAAAGTGAATGACCAAGACAAGGAAGATAACATTGCACTGATTGATTAAAATAAGATAAATATCTTACAAAGGATAACTTGTCGCAATGATTAATGAGTTCTTAACGCCATATGCAGCAACAAAAGAGATAAAGATAAAGGAGGCCTAATCTACGCGGTCGCCCTCGATCCTGGAGATTTTGTTCACTTTGGCGATAATGTGGGCGACCTGCTCCTTCAGCGCCTCCATGTTCGCGTCGGCCGGCAAGCTGTGGAGAACGTTGGTGAGGTTTATGCCGGGATTGCGGTATACAATCTTCGTCAGCACGCGCTCCAGGGTTCCCGTGCAGAGCTGGCGCGACTCCTCGGCCAGTTGCGCGAGAATCTTCTTCCGAAGATCTGCGAGAGCCGGCGCGATTCCCCTGAAGAAGAGGCTGAGCTTGGCGCTGTGAGGGAGGTTTGGGTCCGGAGAGTAGATGAGGTGCTCCAACTTCAGCGCCAGCAGCTCCTGGTCGATGTTGGATGCAGAAGACACCAAGTCCTCGGTCCATACCTCGACGGTCCGGCGGAAGTTCTCGGCCGTAGTGTTGGCACTCTCCACCAAGCTTCGCTCCTTGCGGAGCTCCTCCTTCAGCTTAGTCTCATGATCCCGGACGGCGTCGAGCGAGTCCTTCAGCGTGGAAACTTTCAGCTCAAGATCCTCAATGGAGTCCTTGGCGGCCTTCAACTCGTCGCCCTTCTTGGAAAGACGCACTTGGAGCTCGGAGTTGGTATGAGCGTCCTTCTCGCGCTCCGTGTTGAGCGCGGCGACCTTCTCCACGCTCGCCTTCAACGACTCCTCCAGCTGCGCGACCTTGGCGGCAAGCTCCTCCTTGGCGGTCTCCGCGGCAGCCGCGGCGGCTTTCGCCTCCTTCAGCTCTCCGCCAAGGGCCTGTTCCCGAGCGGCAAGGTCTTCCTCGTGGGAGTCGAGGTTGACCTTCCGCTGGGTCAGCTCTCCTTCTCGCCGGGACAGCTCCTCCCCGGCGAGCCGCTACTGCTCTTCGGCATCGGCCTTCTCCAGCAACCATTCTTGATATTCCCCGGCGAGCCTCTCGCGCTCCTCCGCCACCTCGCGGAGGGCAGCCTGGTTGGCGGCGCGGAGCTCCGCCGCGCGCTTCTCCATCTCGACGGCGGCCTTGGCGGCAAGGGCTTCCCGAGAAGCAAGCTTCGCCTGCCTGGCCCGGTAAAGGGCCAGGAGCTGATGAAGCAGCTTCTCCTCCTCAGGCCCGTCGCTTCCGCCGGGCGCCTCGACGATCTTCAAACCCGCGGAGGCGAGGACTTCTCCATCGAAGGCCTCGCCCTCCGCGGGGGCTCGCGACGAAGAACCCCACGGCATCTGGATGAAGACGCCGTTGGGAGCTTCAAGATAATAGCCCGCCTGCTCCTTTCCGGCGGAGGGGTCGGCGGCCGGTGCAGCACTTGATGCTCCTGCCACCTCCGGGCCGGCAGTGCGGTCGCCGTCCCCCTCCCCGGCCGCTGCGTCCGCAGCCGGAGCGGTCTCCTCCGCAGCCGGCTCGGCGGTTCCCACCGTGTCCTCAGCGACAGGGGCGTCGCCGCCGCCGCCCTGCGCGCCCTCCTCCTCGACGTCGATGACCTCCGTCTCCGTCTGCTCGGGGGGGAGGATCTAGAAGAAGAAGAAAAAGAAAAAGAAGTTCAAGCAAATATCCAAAAAGAGACGAGTCCAAGAAGATTAAGTTACGGAACTTACCTTGGCGGACGTCGTCAGCGGCGGGCTCCCTCGCCGGGGAGCTCTGCCTTGGCGGAGTGGCCGCCCTCGCCGGGCGGCTCGCCCTTGGCGGAGTACCCGCCCTTGGCGGAGTGCTCTCCCTCGCCGGGGGGTTCGGCCTTGGCGGGGACGGCGGGGCCCGCGGCTCCTCGGGAGCGACCTCCGGATGCTCCTGAGCTTGCGGCTCCACCTCTGCACAAGACAATCAAGACAAGACAAAGCATTAGGATATTAGCACAAGACAAAATCTTCAAGCGCGCCCGACGAGCGGAAGTATGGAACCCAGACTTACGCTGGGGGCTGCGCTGGGGGCTGCTCCTCGGAGCAGCGCTCGGGTCCGGCAGGCTCGGCTCCGGCACGTCCCCTGTCGCCGCGACGGGCGAGTCGTCCGCGACCTCGACTACGGGCACCTTGGCCTTCTTCGCCACTCGCTCCGCCAAGGTCCTGAAATTAAAACAAAAAGCAAGATCAGCACCAACAAGAATCAAGATAATGTTAAAGAAGATGCGAGATCTCAAGTTCTTACTCCTGTTCCTCCTCGTCGTCGTCGCTCAAGGCGGAGAAGTCAAACGCCACCTGAGGCGCGTCCGCGCGAGGAGCAGGAGGCGAAGACTCCCTCGGGCGCTTGGCGGTCCCCGGGGCTGGGGGCTGCGAAGACCCAGCCCCTGTGGTAGCCGAGGCCCGGGGAGCGGGCGGAGCTGCCGCTCCGCTCTGCAAAGTCCTTCCTCCGCTTGGCGCTGTTGTGCGGGGCGCCTCCGCCGCAGCGCGCGTGCGGGTCGCCTCCGCCGTGTTTGGTGCGCCAGGCGCCCCCGTCGCAGCTTGGCTCCCCCGGGTGGCTCGGGGCACCCGGCGAGCTGGTTGTTGCCGGGGCGCCTGCTCCCTCGTCCCTGTCGCCGTCTTGCGGAGACGCTTCAGCGGAGAATGCCTAGGGCTTGCCCGGGGCGGGGAGGTCTCCGACGACGAGGAGAGGTCGTCGGCGTAGAGCCCCAGGGATCCGTCGGAGTCTCCGTCGGCCCCGGCGTCCTCCTCCTCCTCCTCCTCCCCGGCAGGCTTGCTGGGCCCTGCGTCTTGCACTGTGGCCGCTTTCCCTCCAGCGCCTCCGCTCCCTCCGGCGCCTCCGCTCCCTGCGGCGCCTCTGTTTCCTCCGGCGGCGTTGCCTCTCGCTGCGGCCTCGGTCAAGATCCCGGGGATCCCGGAATGCCTCAAGGAAGGGACCCCGGCGAGCTCGTCGGGAGGCAGCTTCAGCAGCCTGCGGATCTCCGCCTCCTCTGCTTGGCAGGACGCTTCCGCAGCCTCTGCCTCCTCGAGCGAGAAGCCGAATTCTCCTGCCGCTGCGGCTGCAGCGGCCTCTTCAACCCGAGAAGCTATGTATGCTATCTCCTGGTCGGTGGTGTCCCGTGTCAGCTCCCGGACCTCGTTCTTGTTCTTCGCCACCTCCACCAGGTTGTCGAAGAAGTTCAAGACGACGTCTGGCTTGGGCGGAATCCACGTGCGGTCGACGCCGTGCGAGTCACACGCGGGCATCATGGCGCGAAGGGAATCCCGGGCCGTGCTGTTGCAGAGAGGCACCACTCTCCGGGGGCCCCTGAACCATTCTGGGTGGGCCGGGTCATGCTTAAATAGTTCCCGGACCATCCCCTTCAGCTCCAGCGACGTGAAGTTGAAGTTGAGCCCGGGGCGCAGCCTCATCATATCCGCCGAGTTGCCGTACTCCCAGGCTGGCCTCTTTCTATCTTGGAGAGGGGCGATGCGGCGGCGGAGGAAGTCTGTGCCTACTTCTCCGACAGACAACCTTGCTACCCGGAGACGAAGAATCCTGATGAGGGCGACGTCGAGCTTGTTGTCGTCCGAATCTAGCTCGCTCCAGTCCCTGCCGCGCACGATAGGTGTTGTGCGCGGCGCGGTGAAGGACTGCGGCTGGTCCTCAACTATCCAACACCAGTCAGCACGCCACTCCTCCCACTTGCCGCGGAGCTCCCCCGGCAAGTAGGACTCCTTCTTGTTCAGACGAAAGACCCAAGATATTCCTCCGGAGAGGGGGGCGCCGGCTTCTACTCTAGGGGTGAAGAAGTGCCTAAACAGCGCTACGTTTGGGTATATCCCAATATAGTTTTCGCACATGTGTGCGAAAACCGCCATCGTGAGGATGGCATTGGGGGTGAAGTCGAGAAGGTGGAGGCCGTAGGTGTGCATTATGTCGCAGAAGAAATCAGAAAAAGGGGGACAGAGGCCGCAGTGGAAGAAGGCTGCGAAGAAATAGTACCCGCCGGGGTAGTTGTCCTTGGCGGCGGCCGGATAGGCTCGGGTGCGGGGATGCGCCTTGGTCTTCTTGGCCCAGAACAAGTAGTACTTGTTCCAGAGCTCCCGCGCGCTGAGCCTCGGCGAGAAGACGAGGTTCCGCTTCCGGAACAAGGTAAGCCTCGCCGCTTGCTCCGATTTCTCCTTCTTGGTCTTCTCCACCTTCGCCTTCTCGGTCTTCAGGGCCATGGCGGAGGCGGCGAGGGAAGGAGGACGAAGGGTCCGGCGGCACCGCAGATGCGGACGGCGGCGGAGGAGGTGTGGAGGCGGAGCGCAAGAGGGGATTTCTGGAGATGGAAGAAGATGCAATGAAAGCGTGGGAGGGGAACCGCTCCTGCTTCCTCTGCTTTTATGGGGAAGTGGGGGGGCGTTTCGCTCTTTCCATTAAAAGAACGTGGCCACGTCCCATCCCACGACGCCGCAATCGACGCGTGCCGTTACGGGGGGACGCGGCGGATGCGGAAGTGGATTCGGCGCGCTGTGGGCCGCGTGTGTCCATGCACTGTTTTGGGCCTGGCCCAACAGCGCTCGGCGCCGTGTGTGGCCCAGGCCCGGGGGCTCCTGTCGGTGTACTAAGGTAGGGGTACCTCAGTACCCCAACTTGTGCACGGGCAGTAGCAGCTTCCCGCGGCAGGGTCGACCACGTGCTCGCCGGAGACCTTCCTGCTCCATATGAAGCCATTCAAAAACAAAGTATACAAGGCAGAAGATCGAGACCCCGGCAAGTGGGGCTTGCCGGGAAGGCCGTTCCAGGCTCAAGGTTACCTCACTAAGCACAAGACCCTGGCAAGGGGAGCTTGCCAGGAAGACTAGAAGATTATATCACGGAAGGCATGCCTCGGCGCAACATGCGCCCCGGCAGGGCCCGGGGAGCGACAAGCTTCAGAGCCCGACAAGCTCCCGGGCCCGGCAAGGTCAAGACCCCGGCAAGACGCTTGCCGGGAGAGTTGTGCTGTGTGCCCGCGCTCCAGCTCATCAAACCACGCGTCGCACTGGGGCCATTCCAGGGACGCGTGGCGGATGGCTGTGCAGCCTGGGGGAAGCGGTGGCACTCCACGGTGGTGAAGCCATCGCCGTGGCAAACGGAGACGCAAGGGCGGGCGCTTTTGGGGTCGACGGCGACGGGCATTGAATGCTCTTGTCCCCCACTGTCAAAGTAGGTAGCGACCACTGTTCACGCACTGTAGCTCCACTATTCCCGCACTGTTACAACTACCACCTCTTTTACATTTTTACCCCTTTCTCCTACGTTGACACCTGTCGGTGACCCCTTGCACTATAAAAGGAGGCCCATGCACAACGTAGAAGGGGGTTCGGAACCTAGATCGCTGATACGCTCGGTGTAGCTAGTTCTTCAAGCTCCCGAGCTCTCCAACTCAATACAAACTAAGCAGGAGTAGGGTTTTACGCGTCCTTCGCGGCCCGAACCTGGGTAAAACTGCCCGCGTGTTCACCATGATCTGCTCTTCGTGCTCCCTCCGCCCTCTTACCGCACAAGCAAGGGGCTCCGGTCCCATAGGTGCTCGTGGCGGACAGTTTCCCCCGACAGGCAGCCTCTGAGAGCGCCTCTTCCTGCGTGGGGGCGGCGACGACATGCTTGGATACACGTATTCTTGCACGACTATGACGCCCTCTCATCTTGCTCTCCCAACCATCTCGAAGACCAAATCAAGTAAGCCACTGGTAGAAAATAGGGATGCAGAGAAGGAGGAGAGTGGACAGACCTGTACATGATGGAGGAAGTGACTCCGTCCGCCGCCACTGCCACGATCTCTTTCTTCATGCGAGATTGGAGGCTCGGCCTAGAACGGGAGCGATCTAAGCGGCGGCACGCCTGGAGGGGTCGGGGGTGTGAGCGGCCGGGGTGGGTGCGTGAAGGGGAGAGTGGGGATACGAGGACACCAAGGGAATCACGATCGTTCCTTCCACATCCGACGTTGGCCATTGTAAGAGAACCAGAGGCTTCCGATTCGGCCGTGGGAATAGCATCCCCAGGACATTCGGCCCAGTACCAGCCCATGCGGGAGAAACAATGCATTGGACAGCCAGGGAAGGCCGAGATATAGGATCCAACGATTGAAATCAATGGTGGCGTGAGAGGGCTCCGTTTAGGTGCGGTTATACTATCCTTAATGGAGGCCTTAATATCCCTTAGTTTCCAATAAGGACCCCGCTGCCACGAGAGGGTAGGACAAAAGATGTCATGCAAGTTCTTTACATAAGCACGTATGACTATTTACGGAATACATGGCTACATTATATTTATGAACTAGAGCTAGTGCCGTATCGCTCTAGGTTATGACTGTCACATGATGAATATCATCCAACAAATTACCGATCCAATGCCTATGAATTTATCCTATATTGATCTTGCTAAGTTACTATTGCTATCGTTACTGTTGCACTTATTACAAAACTACTGATATCACTGTTATCGTTACTATTGTTGTTGCCACTACTATCAGAACTATCATATTATTGTGCTACTGATCACTTGCTGCAAATAATTAATCTCCAGGTGTGGTTGAATTGACAACTCCGCTAATAATACTTACAAATATTCTTTGGCTCCCCTTGTGTCAAATCTATAAATTTGGGTTGAATACTCTACCCTCGAAAACTGTTGCGATCCCCTATACTTGTGGGTTATCAATCTCATGATTACCTCTAGACTTAACCTTTATAAGGAGGGAAGGGCGCGTCATTAAGCCCTAAACCATTTATCTCACATATCCTTTTCTTGCCATCTCCACCAAAAGTTTTAGTTGCAGAAGATAAGCACCGCCGCCGCCATGAAACAACAAGACCCCATCAACCAGTGCACATCATCCCCTTCCCCAACTTGGGCGATGTTGTGCCCACGGGATGGGAAGACTTGAGGAAGCTAAGCCTTAAGGAAGAACCACAACCGGAGAAGAAATATCTCGATGAGAAAGTCAAGGTGGTGGAGATCAAGGAGGAGGACCCAGCGAAGGAAGGGGATGATGACATCACTCGAGATGAGTATCCTCCTAATCCCTACCAATTCAATATCCATTGATATATTATGTTATTTCCTCTCGGGGGCTCAGAACGAGTGGGGAAAGGAGCCACCGACCCTAGAAGAGATGAAGGAAAAGATCAAGGAATTGGAGAAGCTCTCCAAGGCTTGTGTGAACATGATCAGAGAAGGGATTGATTCCTACTGGTTGATGAGCATAGACCTGGAGGAAAGGGTGGATGGACTCTTCCACAAGATCGGTCTTATGATTGATACTCTTAACAACGACACTACACAACTTGAGTTTTTAACTCAGGTTGTAGATGATCAACAGGCCATGATCGGGGAGATGAGGAAGCGTTCCAGTACATCTTTGCTGACTGCCAGGATACCCAGGAGTGAAACGCTTAGTGCATGGATCTCCTTGGCTTGATTGTAAGCTTGGGGGAGATTCACGTGCACTTTGTATCTTTACCTTTCTACGTTTCCTTCTCACAAGTTGAGAATAGGTTATAAGTTTTATTTTCAATAAGGCTGAACTATCAATTGCACTTTTGAACAAGGGATGATATTTTCCAATGAGTATTCGGATATCTTGATGTGTTTGATCATTATTGCGCGTGTGAGAACATGATGATAGTTGTGATCCAATTAGTAGCATGTATTACTTGCATGATGATTATAAGCACTCCAAATTATAATTGTGAAGTTTTTGAAGGGGGGAGATAACTATGTATGCTACTTCATTGAAGGTTCAACTTAGTGAGGCAAGTAAAAAGATAAATCCTCTTAAATTGAAATAAAAGCATGAACAAAAAGTTCTCCCGAGAATCATGTTTGGCTTGCATATCACACGTAAAGTGAAATGAGCTCTTAACATGTCCAAATGACAGGAGACAAGAATACCTAAGGAGTATTAAATATTCCAATGAAAAGGAGGGAAAATGGTCTTCACTTGCATGCCCAGTTGAACAATGATGGATTAGGATATGAAGTCATCACCTGTCCATAATTAAATTGAGTGCCAAAGTGTGTATGCCTGCATGATCATTATCTTAGTAAGGACGAGCTATCGTTTGTCACAAACCATTTTATCCCTATTCATTCCTATAAGCCGTGATGGACTCATGCTTCTTCCATATCCGCACCTCATAAACATCGAGTTGCCTTGTTCTTTACAAGCTATGGTACTTTCTCGGGGATGAGCAAGATTTGAGCTTGGGGGAGTTGATGGGTCCAATTTATGCGCTAATTTTATTAAGTATTTTGTGCCTACAAGGTAGGCTTTGTGGAATTTTACCACGTTCGCACACCTCTTTTTGTTGATAATCCCTCAGGTAACGTCTTTTGGACCATTCGTCATATAATGGAAGAAACCCTCTAAAATGGTAGTGGAGTCACGTATTTGAAGTGACGATCACCTACCACATAGGAATTAAGCAAGAAGGCCAAAGAGGGAGTCGCCAACGCACATCCGGGGTAAAATACGATGTTCCATATACCCACGCCAGCTCGTATTTGTGACGCCCCGAGACCGATGCTTCAGATCCCTTCCATTTATTTTCGTTGATGGCGTGTGTTTATTTTGTTTGTTGCATTGTCATAATTATTTTGCATATTTCATTCCTATATCTTGAGTGCCTTGTCATATTTTGATTCTTGCTCCATGATCATCATTGTTTGTTTTGCTTGTTGCATTTCATCATGGCATCATGTGCATTGCATTTGCATGTTTTCATAAAACTCGTAGCCGTTCGTAGTTGCCGCTTCTCTATTTGTCTCCGTTGACCTGTTGTCCGACCGCTAGTCCTTGTTGACCTTCTCTCAGACTCACCGGACCACTCTTTTCTCTCTTTCTCCGAGACTAGCAAACCCCCCTTGTCTTCGTCGACCCCCTCGTGAGTGTCCGAAAACTATCCCGAACCCGACCCGAGCAACCGTGACCATTGGGTCCGGATCATCCCCAAACATCCCTAAAATATCATTCGTTTCTTCTTTGACATCTCCTAGCCTATTTTCTTGGATCGTCCGATTACGATCGAAGGGATCCAAATGACCCCTACCTAAATCCCACCGCTATATATATAAACCGATCTACCCTAGAATCCAGGTAGCATGTCCCATCCATCCCCTCAGCCACCGTCGCGCCTTGTGTCTCCTCCATTTCCGCGCCCGACCACAAACCTCCTTCTCGGATCCATCGCCGCACCCAGCCCCTGCCTCCACTTGGCCAAATCCAAATCCAGCCATCCAACCGTCCATCCGACAGCTAGGGCCGCTCCCAGCCTCCCACGACCGCAACCAGCTCCATGCCTCGCATCCCTCGGCCGAGATCATCCCGGAGCAGGACGAGCGCCTCGCGTGCTCGCCGCCGGAGCTCCGCACGCCGTCGACGGCCTCCTCCTCGCCTCCCCAAACTCTGTTGCTCTCCCTAAGCTCTCTCCCTCGCCCTTGGACAGAAGACCCGACGCCATGGCCTCTGACCCATGCAAGCCCCACCGCTGCCGCTCGCGAGCGTCGCCGGATCCGGCCTCTGCTTGCCGCGCCACCGACGGATCCGTGGTGCCCGGCTCCGGATCTGCCCGTTTTTCCTCGCCTCTACGCCGGAGTCCACCGCCAGGAGTCGCCGATGCAAGTCCCCCGCCATGGCCGCCCTCATGTGGAGCTGCCCGCATCCGCAGACTCCTCTTGATGGATCTGCTTGAGCTCGCCGCCCCCTGCGCCTCAAGTTCCTCCTGCCGGAGCACCAAGTCCACCTCTTCCCTGCGCATGCCACCGGCGCCCGCAACCCGCTCGCCCCTCTGCTTCGAACCAGGATCGACAACCGCCGCCCCGCGTTGACCTGGTGTAGCGCCAGCGTGGATGAGTCCACGAGTGCCCATCTCCCACGCGCTGGCCCAGCGCCCGCATCCAGCCCATCACCGAGCCGGCCTAGTGCCACTGGTGAGCAGCTCCTTGCAACCCATCGCCCCTGTGCGCTGCTGTTGGGCCAGCCAGTTTTGGCCCAGACTCTGTGTTCTTTGCTTTGGACGTTTTGTGAATTACTCCAGAGTAAAACAGTTTTGCAAAAAAGGCCCTCATTGTTCATACATATAATAACTCCATAACCGTGCATCGAATTAAAATAAACTATATATGAAAAATGTGTAGAATTCTGTGTAGATTAATAATATGCAACTCTCATCGATGTTAAACATGTTTAAACTTGTTGTTTGCTTTAATTTGTGCAAATGACATGCTAAAATGATTTAATTCATAACTAAATAACCGTAGCTCCAAATTAATAAACTTTATATGTAAATGGGGTGGAAAAATGTGTAGATTAACTTGGTGCACTTACTTTTGCTGTTTAGCAATGATAAAAATATGTTTTTAGGTAGAACAGTACCAAGATCAATAATTGCACATGGGGATTTTCCAGAATTGTTGTTTGTTGTTTTCGGCCCCATTTAAATTGCCTAGATAGATAGTTTATTTATACTTCACCTCTTGCCATGTTAACCAACATTTAAACTTGTTTTGTACATAAACGGGAGTGAAATTAAATACTTGAATGTGGTGTTTCATCAATATGCAATTTGTTGCATATTGAGCTCCACTTAATGTGTAGTATTGTTTGTGCACTTTGCCATGCCATGAATCATTAAACCGGACATGCATCATACATGGTTGAGCATCATGACATGTTTATGTGATGGTTGTTTGCCTTGTCGTTTGCTTCTTTCCGATTGTGCTTCTTCTTGAAAGTGCCGGTTTCGTTGCGATTGTGAGGACTCGTTCGTCTAAGCTCGTTTGACTATGCCCGTTCGTCTACTTCATGGACTCGTTCTTCTTCCTAGCGGGATCTCAGGCAACATGACCGTCACCTTGGATCTCATTACTATCATTGCTATGCTAGTTGTCTCGATGCTATCGCTATATGTCGCGCTACCTATCTATTAGTTGTGAGCCTCTCCTTGTTGCCATGAAACACCCTCTAACCTTTGACACCATCCCAGCAAACCGTTGTTTGGCTATGTTACCACTCGCTCAGCCCCTCTTATAGCGTTGTTAGTTGAAGGTGAAGATGAAGATTGCTCCATGTTGGATTTTGGATTGTTGGAATATCACAATATCTCTTAATTAAATTAATGCACATATATACTTGGCAATGGGTGGAAGGCTTGGCCTTTTTCTCGGTGTTTTGTTCCACTCATGCCGCCTTAAGAACTGATAAACCGGTGTTATGTTCCTTGATTTTGCGTTCCTAACGCGATTGGGTATATGGGGACCCCTTGACAGTTCGCTTTGAATAAAACTCCTCCAGTAAGGCCCAACTTTGGTTTTAATTTGCAACATAATAAAAACTTACTTCATTAATTAAATTGCATAAGGAGTTAGCGCTACCCGAGGATTCTTTTCCACATACAGGGGGGCCAATGCTGATGGTGTTGGTCCCAAACGGGCGGACTGCGGGGCCACCGCGGGGAAACTCGAGGTCTGGTTTTACCTGTAGGCTGACCTATCCGGACGTGGCCTGAGACGAGATACGTGCGACTACTATCAGGGTGTCGGCACACCGGGAGGTCTTGCTAGACTTGTTTTACCATTGTCGAAATGTCTTGTGCACCGGGATTCCGAGTCTGATCGGGTTGTCCCTAAGATAAGGGGTTTTTACATCTGCTGATCGTGAGAGCTTGTGATGGGCTAAGTTGGGACACCCCTGCAGGGTTATGATCTTTCGAAAGTCGTGCCCGCGGTTATGTGGCAGATTGGCATTTGTTAATGTCCGGTTGTAGAAAACTTGGCAGACGATCCGAAACAAAATTTTGAGAAGAGAACACGATGGGGTTATGTTTGACTCGTAGGTAGTTTAGGATCTCTTAGTGATCATCACTAGTTTGCGACCGTTTGGGCAGATGCTCATCTTATTCTTGTACTCGTAAGTTAGCCATCATATTATGCTTAGCCGCTGCTGCAACCTCACCACTTAACCTCTCCATACCCATTAAGCTTTGCTAGCCTTGATACCCCTGGTTATGGGATTGCTGAGTCCTCGTGGCTCACAGATACTACAACAATAGTTGCAGCTGCAGGTTTCCGATGACTTGACGCGAGAGAGATGTTTACTTGTGTTGGAGTTCTTTCTTCTTCTTCTTCGTCGGTCTTGGGTTAGGTTCCTGGTCAGTAGCCTAGGATAGCAGGATGGATGCCGTTGTGTCTTTCATGTGTTTGCATCCGTAGTCGGATGCCTTGTGTATGATGTTCTTGTATTCATGTGGGTGTTGTATGACTTGTATGTATCCCCATCTATTTATGTAATGGTACGATGTAATGATATCCATCTTGCTAAGTGCCCGAAATGCGGTTGTGCCCCAGTCACGAAGTTCTCACGTGAGCGGGATAGAATCGCATCTTGGGCGTGACAAGTTGGTATCATAGCCTCGACCGACCATAGGAGCCCCCTTAATTGATCGTAGCTTGGTCGTTGTCGAGTCTAGAAGAAAACTTTTTTGGAGTCTAGTTATATTGGAGTGCGGGAATTCTTTTTACTCCTCAGCCCCTTCGTCGCTCTAGTGAGGAATCTTGACGTAGGTGTTTTGAATTACTCCTCTTCCCCTTCAATTTTTTTAGGATCACGCAGTTAGTTTTTGTTCGTTGCGATGTCAGCTCTTTTCATCTGGTGCATTTCTCATCATGTGGATTTGATCCTCTTCGTCTTTTGCCAGTTCAATCCTCAGTTCTTTCCAACCGGCGCCATTTTTCCCCGTCTGAAGTTGTCTTTCTTTTTCCCACCCGCCCACCCTTTTTCTTCTCAGAGCCGGAGTCCTTAATCGAGTATCCACCCTACTCATGAGAAGTCTTTTCTTTGTCCTCAATTATTCAATTGGTGAATTCTCGTCTAGTCCTTTTATTCTTCATATCCTTTTTTTCTTTTCCGGTGGATTTCAATTCCAATTTCTCGGTGTTGTTCATATTATTTCATCACCTCAAATGTTTCCCCTTGCTCATTCTCTTCTCGCCATTTAATTGTTCCGGAGTTCCGAAGACATCTCAGGAGATTCGTCTGTGTTCTAATTAATTCGAGGTTGTCGCCTCATTCTAGTCGTTCAATCATTCCGGTGCATCATTCCTCATTCAATAATCCTTTCCATCGGCGGTTCTCTTCAGTGGTCTTTTCCCAGGATCTTACCTGACTCTTCTAATTTCCGAAGTTATTTCCAAATTCTTTTCAAAGTGTGACGTAAGAATGGATTCCATCAGTCATATGCCTTCTGAAGATTGTTTTCAAATTCCTTTCATTGTTGGTTCAACTTTTTCTCTTCCATTCTTCCAGAGTATCTCAACAATTCTTGGTGGTGTTCCTCGTCGTCATTCGAAGACCGAAGAAGAGTTTTACTCTAATTCTTGTCCATTCTCTCGAAGATTCTTCGTTCAAGATCGTTGCTATCTCCTTAATTGTTCCGATCATCAAGAATTATTTTCTTATCCATCCGGAGTATATCATGAATTATTTCCTTCTTATTCCTCCGAAGGCCATCATTTTAGAAGAGTTCTTCGTTCTCAGTTTTCAACTTCATCCTCCAACTATTCTTCATTGATGCCTCTTCATTCGTCTCCATATTCTTCCGGTGCTTCGTTCAAGAAGTCTTTAATCCGTCTGTGATATCTTCATTCTCTTGCATCAAAATTCCATCAAGTTATTTATTGTTCCCGACGATTCATTCTCTTCTCTTCGTTCAATATCAATTCTTTACAGTGGTTCGTTCTTTTTCTTCACTCGGCTTCAATTCTTACAGTGGTTCATTCAAGATTTCACTTCCGTTCTTATCACGTCAATTCATTCGTTCATTCCAATCCAACCGGTGGTTTGTGAAGACTTTCTCAAGTTTTGTGATATACCCGTCTTTAATCCTTTTCAATGTGAATAAATAGTATGCAAATCCATTGCTTCTCATCAATTTAATTGATGGAGGATAAGCATAACGTAATTCTTATTCTTCTTTCATCAAGTTGAGCAATCCCTTCTTTGGAATTTGTTCATGATGAATAAATTATAATCCCAAGTCTTTTCATCTTTTATTTTCTAGAGTTCAAAGTTTTCTCGGCTATCTCGTCGGAACCTCCGTCTAAATCATCCTATGGCCGTATTTTTTTTTTCATCCTTCATCATCCTTTTTGTTACCGGAGTTCTTCATGGTGGTTCATCATGACTTAATTCATTCGTCAAGTGTTCATCAATAATTCTTGTGGAGAAACTCTAGTATTCTTCTTCTCGCGTCTCGAAGTGCAAATAATTCTCCGTATTGTTTTGAAGTGGAGTTTTGCATTTCTTCCTTCATCTCCTCTCTTTAATCTTTGGTAGTTGCGGAAATTCACGTCAAGCTTTGAGATGTTGTCCATAAGTCCAAACTAAGCTTAGTCGTTTGTTGTTGATTTTCTCAACAACTCAGTTCAAACCTTTATCCTAAAGATGCTCTTTCGAATTCTTTCATGGTCGAAGTTGTTGTTCGCTCATCCGTTCTTTTGTTTCACTCTTTCAATTCTTCTAGAGGCATTGAGTTGTTTCTCTCGTCATGTATTAGTCCATCTTCCCGAGGTTACATTCTATTCCTTCCATGTTCAACTGGAGTTCTATCCAAATTCTTCCTTCTTGTTCTATCTCGTCATACCGATGCAGTTTCATATTCTTTTCGATCATTAAGCTCTTGATTCTTTTCTTTCTACCACCAAGGTTCTCGTAATGTTCCTTGTTCCTCTTTTGTAACAGAGCTTCTCAATCTCGTTCATCTCCATTGTATTTTTCTTTCAAGTTGTTCAACCTCTTAAGATTCTTTTGTTTCACTCATTTGTCCAAAAGAACCTTGTTCTTCCTATTCCTCTTCCACCTCGTTCCTAAGATCTCGGGACAAGATCTCTTGTTAGTAGGGGAGTGTTGTGACGCCCCGAGACTGATGCTTCAAATCCCTTCCATTTATTTTCGTTGATGTTGTGTGTTTATTTTGTTTGTTGCATTGTCATAATTATTTTGCATATTTCATTCCTATATGTTGAGTGCCTTGTTATATTTTGCTTCTTGCTCCATGATCATCATTGTTTATTTTGCTTGTTGCATTTCATCCTGGCATCATGTGCATTGCATTCGCATGTTTTCATAAAACTCGTAGCCGTTCGTAGTTGCCGCTTCTCTCTTTGTCTCCGTTGACCTGTTGTAATACCGCTTGTCCTTGTTGACCTTCTCTCAGACTCACCGTACCGCTCTTTTCTCTCTTTCTCCGAGACCAGCAAACCCCCCTTGTCTTCGTCGACCTCTCTCAGACCCCCTCGTGAGTGTCTGAAAACTATCCCGAACCCGACCCAATCAGTCGTGACCGTTGGGTCCGGATCATCCCCAAACATCCATGAAATATCATCGGTTTCTTCTTTGACATCTCCTAGCCTATTTTCTTAGATCGTCCAATTACGATCGGAGGGATCCAAATGACCCCTACCTAGATCCCACCGCTATATATAAACCGATCAACCCTAGAATCCAGGTAGCATGTCCCATCCGTCCCCTCAGCCGCCACCGCGCCTTGTGTCTCCTCCATTCCGCGCATGACCACCAACCTCCTTCTCGGATCTACCACCGCACCCAACTGATACGTCCAAAACGTATCTATAATTTCTGCTTGCTCCATGCCTCTTTTGTGTGATATTGCTATGATATTTATGCACTTCCATACACTTTTGATCATATTTGGACTAACCTATTAACTCAGTGCACCACAGTGCCAGTTCCAGTTTTCTGCTGTTTTTCTATTTCAGGTTTCCCCCATATTAAAAGTGCTCTAAAAATTCCGGGAAAAATACAGGAAAAATCAGCGTACAGGAAGCTTCGAGAAAAACCAAAGCAGGGCCAGAGGGGAGCCATGGGGGCCAGGCGGCCACCCGGCGCGGCCCCACCCCTGGCCGCGCCAGGGGGGCGCCTGGGCCCCCGGCTCCGCCTCTGGTGACCCCCCTTCGCATATATATTCCTTGTGTCCCGAAACCCTCGAGGACGGAACCCTTTTTCGCGATCTCGCCTCTGTTCCACCGCCGCTGCGCTTCCAAGATCGAGAGCATCAGGAGAACTCTTCCCGGCACCCTGCCGGAGGGGAGAACCACCACCGGGAGCTTCTCCACCACCATGGACGCTTCCCGAATGAGTCGTGAGTAGTCCACCTTGGACCATGGGTCCATGATCAGTAGCTATGTGATGTTCTCCTCCCCTCTTTGTTCTTCATGGTTTAGACCTCGTGAGCTGCCCTACATGATCGAGGCACATATGTAATCTTTATGTTGTTGCTCTGCTGAGTTTGCTGGGATCCGATGGATTATGAGATTATGTTCAGATTGTGTGTGAGTAATATATATCATTCACCTCTTTTATATTTATGTTCTTGAGTAATTCTTGCATGTTCTCCGTTGCTGTTTATTGCTTTGGCCAAGTAGTAGGTAGTAACCCCAAGAGGGAACATTATGCTTGATTGTGGGTTCATGCCCCCTGATGACTAGCTTGAGTGACAAAAACATGATTCTAGGAGATGTGATGTTGCCACAAGGGGGAAAACAACGGTGCTTGTACTTGCGGGTGCAAGGATTGTTTACTTTACGCAAAGTTCTTTTAATGCAGTTGTCTGTTGTTTTGAGTCTACACTTTGGGTGGGATTCACAACTTAATACCAGCGAGATGTTCTGGATAGATATCTCAAGGTGGATGATTAGTAGTAGATGCAGATGGATTTCGGTCTACTTGCCTTGGCGTACCGCCCATGCTTTTGAGCCTCTACCTTTCTTTACAGCATAGTTAGCATTGGTTTGCGCACATAATCCTGTCAATTGCCCAACTGTAATTTGTTTACCTCGCTTTGCTGTTTTATCGTCTTTTGGGAGAGAGACATCACTAGTGAACATCATGGGACCCCGGTCCATATTACCACCACTGATCACACCCGCTATTTACTTCATGTCTTTATTTCCTAGTTGTAGTCATACCTATCATTATTATCTCTTGTGTTTGATCATTTGTAAACGACAAGGCCGGAGGGATTGACAACCTCTCTGTACTCGTTGGGAGCAAAGTTATTTGTATCTGTGTGCAGGTCCTGTCAACCGCTAAGTTTCTGGCGCCGTTGACACCTTCTTGTCGACCCTCGGAGTCTCACGGGATTCGATCCTTGGTATCTTTGCCAAGGGAAACTTGCTGCTACGCTACATCTCAAACCTTCCACTTGGGGTAACCAATGAGGGGCGAGAAGCCATCAAGCAAAGTTTCTGGCGCCGTTGCCGGGGACTCCACTCTTCAAGATAGGGGAGTTGCACGCTATCTTTTATCTTTGCTTTTTAGTCTTGTTAGTTTACCTTTCAGTTTTTGCTTTAGTGTCCCTTACCAAAAAGCACAAAAATAGTTATCTTGCTTGCTGCTGCTATGGGTTCCACCAAGAACACCAAGCTGTGTGGCTTCACTAGTCATAACAACGATGACTTTATCTGCACGCCTATTGCTACACCTGCCACTTCAGCACCTTCTTATGAGATTAAACCTGCTTTACTGAACCTAGTTATGAAAGATCAATTCTCCGGTGCTGGAGATGATGCTGCTTTGCACTTAAACAATTTTGTTGAGCTCTGTGATATGCAAAAGTACACTGAAATAGATGGTGATATTGTTAAGCTTAAGCTTTTTCCTTTCTCCTTGAGAGGAGGAGCTAAAATCTGGTTTCAATCCTTGCCTAGGAATAGCGTAGATTCTTGGGACAAGTGCAAGGATGCCTTTATTGGGAAGTACTATCCCCCTGCTAAAATTATCCAACTAAGGTGTAACATAATGAATTTTTAACAATTGGATAATGAACACGTTGCCCAAGCTTGGGAACGCATGAAATCTCTTGTCAAGAACTGCCCTACTCATGGTTTGACTACTTGGATGGTTATCCAAACTTTTTATGCAGGCTTGAACTTTACCTCGCGGAACTTGTTAGATTCAGCCGCGGGAGGAACCTTTATGTCAACTACACTTGGTGCTGCCACGAAGCTTCTCGACGAGATGATGACCAATTATTCCCAATGGCACACCGAACGCGCTCCAACAGGTAGGAAGGTAAACTCTGTCGAGGAGATTTCCTCCCTAAATGAAAAAGTTGACTTGATCATGTCTCTACTTTCCAAGCAATCTTCTATTGATCCCCATGATGTTCCTTTAAATTCTTTGATTGCTCAAGATCAAGTAGATGTGAACTTTATCTCTAGAAACAATTTCAATAACAATGCTTATAGGAGTAATTTTGGTAGCAACCCTAGACCGTTCCCCTCTAATTCCTATGGGAACAACAATGCTTATCCTAGAACCAGGAACTCCACTCCTAGAGATAGAGACATGCCTAGTTATGAGAAACTTCTATAAATAGAGAAGGCCACTAAGAACTACATGCACACCCAATATGAACAAAACAAGACCTTCTCGAGGCAATTAGATGAGCATACTGCTATCTTGCGAGACAATGGTAGACAACTGGAGAGCCTAAATATTGAGATTTCTAACCTCCAGACTAGGCTCACCATCACTGAGACCCAAGTTTCTAATATGTCCCACACACAATCCACTTTGATAAACCAAATGGCAGCTAAACCTGAAGTGGTTGCACCCCTGAAGGAGGAAGAAGATAGAATTAAGAGCCTTCCTACCCACCACACTGTTGCTACTATCCAAGTTGTTGAGGATATCCAAACTCTTAGCACCCAATGCACTCCTAGTCCCATTGGACCTATTAATGGTGATGCTATGACCTCAACCGTAGAAGAAGAAACTCCTATAACCATAGAAGCTACCAAACAAGTGAGCCTAAAGGACACCACTACCACTTTACTTGATAGTAGTGACCTTGATTTTGATAATTGCATCCTTTCTGAAGTTATTGGTTTTCTTCACAAGATGTCTAGAGATCCCCACACTAGCACACTTAATCTTGCCTTCACGGAGCATATCACTAATGCTCTTATCAAAGCTAGGGAGGAGAAGCTTAGGGTAGAAGCCTCCATACCTAGAAAGCTAGAAGATGGTTGGGATCCTATGATTAAAATTAAGTTGAATAACTTCTCTTGCCATGATTTATGTGATGTTGGAGCTAGTACCTCCGTTATGCCCAAAAGAATGTATGATATGCTTAAATTGAAATCTTTTGATCCTTGTTCTTTTGGTGTTCGTCTTATTGATTCTTCCGTAAAGAAACCTTTGGTGAAGATTGACGATGTTCTTATCATTGTCAATGACAATTATGTTCCCGTTGATTTTACTATTATGGATATTGAATGTGAACCTTCATGTCCAATTATTGGGACGTCCTTTTCTTCGCACCGTGGGTGCTATCATTGACATGAAAGAGGGGAATATAAAATTCCAATTCCCTCTCAAGAAAGGAATGGAACACTTCCCTAGAAAGAAGATTAAGTTGCCTTTTGAGTCCGTTATACGGGCTAGCTATTCTTTTACTCTTGATAAAACTTGATCCTCTCTTTTTTGCATCATGCCTAGCTTAAAGGCATAAAAGAAAACGCTTTTGGGAGGCAGCCCACAACGAATTAGGTTTTATTTTGCTTTTGTTGTGTCTTGATGTTTGTTACTACAGTAGCATCATCATTGTATCTTTTCTTTTCAGCTTTGTGCCAAGTTTAGCCTCCGATTGCAAGAAAGTTCAAAAGTTGTGACGTGCTGTCCAGAAAACAGATTCTGTCCTTGGACAGAAAAATTCGAATAAAATCACCAGATCATCTTTTTGATCTGAATTTTTTTGACAGCGTGCTCTATACAATTGGCTTTCGGGCGTCTGTTCTGAGTTTTTTTGATTTGAGTTGCAGAAGTGCCCCGAAAAAATTATTTACTACCTGCTGGTCTGTTTTTCACAGATTCTGTCCTGTTTTGCCTTTTCTTCGTTTTGCAAACCTTGAGCTTGCTTTTTCTTTGCAAAAACCTTTTGGCAATCTTGAGAAACAGTAGCTCTTCAAGATTATATTTATTTCCAGCAGGGAAAAGTTATTTTATTGTGGGTACTAACCTCGCTAATCATATTATGATGAGTTATGTATGAAGGAATTTTTCAAGTGTGCGAGGGAAGATGATATAAGAAGATTCAGGAGGGTCAAACGCTCAAGCTTGGGGATGCCCCCGTGCACCCCCAAGAAATATTCAAGAAGACTCAAGCGTCTAAGCTTGGGGATGCCCCCATGCATCCCCTTCTCCATCAACAATTATCAGTTCGTCTTTCGTTCCACTATAATATCACTTCATGTGTTATGTGCTATGCTTGGAGCGTCTTGCTCTTAGTTTCCTTTTTAGTTTTCTTTAGCTTTGCTTGCTGTTCATAACAAGTTAGAACCCAGCTTTCTTTGTGTGGGAGAGAAACACGCTCCACTTCAACCTAGAACACAACATAGGATTTTCATGCTTATCCTTGTTGTGTATGTTCTTTGTCTTTCCATAGCTGTTGTCATGTTTAGCTCTTAGTTTTCATGCTTTTCTTTTTAAAGAGCTTTTGTTTAGTTGGTTGCTGAACTCTCTTGAGTTTTCATGTTTATCTTGTTAAGAGAGTTTGCCTGTTGCACTGAGTTGTGTGTCTTAACTTAAAGTAGGTAATTGAGGTTGCTATTTAATTTTAGTAGTAACTTGCAATAGTTTTGAGGAATTGCCATGAATAATGTCTGAACTTTTGGTGTCAAGAGCTTTAGCCTATTAGTGATAGATGTCGTATTTTGGGCAATCCGTGTTTATTTTCGAAAACCTACAAATAGTTGAGAACTTTAGCTACTAAATGGATCACTGATCTTTGGAGGGATCGAATATTAGAGTACACTCACGTACCATGAGCCGAGGATGCGCAAAGATAACCAAACCCTCATACACTCCTCATCGGGGTACTTGTCTCTTTGTGAACCTCCTAATTAGATTGAGAGTTACCGATAATAAGTGCATGAGTTCTTCGGACTAATGTGAGTATTCGAAAGTTGACACTTCCACCTAGCCATATTTTTCTAGCCTCTTCAGTACCGTACATTGCCCTTTCTCACCTCGAGAGTTGGCGCATACTTCGCCGGTGCATCCAAATCCTTGGCACGATACGCTCTGTCATCATAAGCCTCATTATATCCTTCCTCAAAACAGCCACCATACCTACCTATCAAGGCATTTCCATAGCCTTTCCGAGATACATTGCCATGCAACATCCATCTTCTCATGACTTGATCTTCATGTCATACATGCTTTTTGCTTGATCGATGAGCCGCATGCTAGTTGGGCCTTGCCCTAATCATTGCTACATGACGCGCTAGTATCATTGCATATCCTGCTACACTGGCAGAGGCATACATTTGCATACATCATGATAGTTTCATTTTCTTTATGTTGAGTACTTTTGTAAAGTGTGAAAGATCTTCTATACTTATTGTAATAAATAGAGTGTTGCCCCTAAAGTGAGGAAAAGATCCCAAAGAGGACAAAATCAAAAGATCCCAAAGAGGACAAATGAGAGTTAAATAGAAAGAGCCATTGAGGCCACAAAAAAATAAAAATAAAAATAGAAAAAAAAAGAGAAAAGGAAATAAAAAGAGAGAAGGGGGCACACTACTATTCCTTTTGATAAATCCACACTCGTACTCCATCTTATACCTTGTACTCCATAGAGATTATCATTCATGCATATAGCTATGTGGGGACCTTCACACTATAGAACTTGTCTTGTATATTCCAATGATGAGCCTCCTCAAAAGAGCTATAGGTCTTCTTGAGCAAGCAAGTTGGATGCACCCCCACTAGTTCCATTGGAGAGCTTACCTTAGCTCATATGAGCATCCGTTGCATGGCAATCCCTACTCCTCACATCATATCTATCATTTGGCTTTCTCTCGCCTGTGATTGTCCTCATTGATGTGAGCCTTTCACACCTTTTTTTTGTCTTCCCCCTTCATCATTTTTCTCTCTTTGCCATCCTACATGTCAACTTTCTTGCTTACGCTCATCCATTGCATGAGTGCTCAAAATATCGAAAGGGAGTGGATCATTTTGACTTGTACCTGGCTGACGGTCTGGGGATGAGTCAAGATAAGATTCCAAAGAAGACCAAGTGTGAAACTTTAGTAGATTAAGTTCTCAACAATATAAAAACTATGTTTTACTCTCTCATATATCCCTATCCCCTTTCTTGCACGCAAACACCATTTGGAGACATTCGAGTCACGGACAGCGAGAGCTCTTGCACCTTTATGTTCTTATGTTACTTGTTACAATGCTAATATAGACTCTTGCTTGTTATGACTTGAATTGAATTACATGCCTTGATTGATTTACTTAAAAGTTCTTATATGATTGATAGCATGTCACCATAGAAATTATGCTTGTTATCATTTACCTACTCGAGGATGAGCAGGAATTAAGCTTGGGGGTGTTGATACGTCCGAAATGTATCTATAATTTCTGCTTGCTCCATGCCTCTTTTGTGTGATATTGCTATGATATTTATGCACTTCCATGCACTTTTGATCATATTTGGACTAACCTATTAACTCAGTGCACCACAGTGCCAGTTCCTGTTTTCTGCTGTTTTTCTATTTCAGGTTTCCCCCATATTAAAAGTGCTCTAAAAATTCCGGGAAAAATACAGGAAAAATCAGCGTACAGGAAGCTTCGAGAAAAACCAAAGCAGGGCCAGAGGGGAGCCAGGGGGGGCAGGCGGCCACCCGGCGCGGCCCCACCCCTGGCCGCGCCAGGGGGGCGCCTGGGCCCCCGGCTCCGCCTCTGGTGACCCCCCTTCGCATATATATTCCTCGCGTCCCAAATCCCTCGAGGACGGAACCCTTTTTCGCGATCTCGCCTCAGTTCCACCGCCGCCGCGCTTCCAAGATCGGGAGCATTAGGAGAACTCTTCCCGGCACCCTGTCGGAGGGGAGAACCACCACCGGGAGCTTCTCCACCACCATGGACGCTTCCCGGATGAGTCATGAGTAGTCCACCTTGGACCATGGGTCCATGATCAGTAGCTATGTGATTTTCTCCTCCCCTCTTTGTTCTTCATGGTTTAGACCTCGTGAGCTGCCCTACATGATCGAGGCACATATGTAATCTTTATGCTGTTGCTCTGCTGAGTTTGCTGGGATCCGATGGATTATGAGATTATGTTCAGATTGTGTGTGAGTAATATATTTGATTCACCTCTTTTATATTTATGTTCTTGAGTAATTCTTGCATGTTCTCCATTGATGTTTATTGCTTTGGCCAAGTAGTAGGTAGTAACCCCAAGAGGGAACGTTATGCTTGATTGTGGGTTCATGCCCCCTGATGACTAGCTTGAGTGACAGAAACATGAGTCTAGGGGGATGTGTTGTTGCCACAAGGGGGAAAACAACGGTGCCTGTACTTGCGGGTGCAAGGATTGTTTACTTTACGCAAAGTTCTTTTAATGCAGTTGTCTGTTGTTTTGAGTCTACACTTTGGGTGGGATTCGCAACTTAATACCAGCGAGATGTTCTGGATAGATATCTCAAGGTGGATGATTAGTAGTAGATGCAGATGGATTTCGGTCTACTTGCCTTGGCATACCGCCCATGCTTTTGAGCCTCTACCTTTCTTTACAGCATAGTTAGCATTGGTTTGCGCACATAATCATGTCAATTGCCCAGCTATAATTTGTTTACCTCGCTTTGATGTTTTATCGTCTTTTGGGAGAGAGACATCACTAGTGAACATCATGGGACCCCGGTCCATATTACCACCACTGATCACACCCGCTATTTACTTCCTGTCTTTATTTCCTAGTTGCAGTCATACCTATCATTATTATCTCTTGTGTTTGATCCTTTGTAAACGACAAGGCCGGAGGGATTGACAACCTCTCTGTACTCGTTGGGAGCAAAGTTATTTGTATCTGTGTGCAGGTCCTGTCAACCGCTAAGTTTCTGGCGCCGTTGACACCTTCTTGTCGACCCTCGGAGTCTCACGGGATTCGATCCTTGGTATCTTTGCCAAGGGAAACTTGCTACTACGCTACATCTCAAACCTTCCACTTGGGGTAACCAACGAGGGGCGAGAATCCATCACCAACCCCATGCCTCCACTTGGCCAGATCCAAATCCAGCCATCCAACCATCCATCCGACAGCTAGGGCTGCTCAGAGCCTCCCACGACCGCAACCAGCTCCATGCCTCGCATCCCTTAGCCGAGATCGTCCCGGAGCAGGATGAGCGCCTCGCGTGCTCACCGCCGGAGCTCTGCACGCCGTCGACGGCCTCCTCTTCGCCTCCCCGAACTCCGTTGCTCTCCCTAAGCTCTCTCCCTCTCCATTGGACAGAAGACCCGACGCCATGGCCTCTGCCCGTGCAAGCCCCACCGCCGCCGCTCACGAGCGTCGCCGGATCCGGCCTCCGCTTGCTGCGCCACCGATGGATCCGTGGTGCCTAGCTCCGGATCTGCCCGTTTTTCCTCGCCTCTTCACCGGAGTCCACCGCCAGGAGTAGCTGATGCAAGTCCCTCGCCATGGCCGCCCTCATGTGGAGCTGCCCGCGTCCGCAGACTACTCCTGATGGATCTGCTCGAGCTCGCCGCCCCCTATACCTCAAGTTCCTCCTGCCGAAGCACCAAGTCCACCTCTTCCCTGCGCATGCCGCCGGCGCCCGATACCGGCTCGCCCCTCTACTTCGAACCAAGATCGATGACCGCCGCCCCGCGTTGACCTGGTGCACCGCCACTGTGGACGAGTCCACGAGCGCCCAGCTCCCATGCGTTGGCCCAATGCCCGCATCTAGCCCATCATCGAGCCGGCTTAGTGCCACTGGTGAGCAGCTCCTTGCATCCCATCGCCCCTGTCCACTGCTGTTGGGCCAGCCAGTTTTGGCCCAGTCCCTGTGTTTTTTCCTTTGGATGTTTTGTGAATTACTCCAGAGTAAAATAGTTTTACAGAAAAGGCCCTCATGTTCACACATATAATAACTCCATAACCGTGCATCGAATTAAATAAACTATATATGAAAAATTGTAGAATTCTATGTAGATTAATAATATGCCACTCTCATCCATGTTAAACATGTTTAAACTTGTTCTTTGCTTTAATTTGTGCAAATGACATGCTAAAAAGATTTAATTCATAACTAAATAACCGTAGCTCCAAATTTAATAAACTTTATATGTAAATGGGGTGGAAAATGTGTATATTATATTGGTGCACTTACTTTTGCTGTTTAACAACGATAAAAATACGTTTTTAGGAAGAACAGTACCAAGATCAATAATTGTACATGGGGATTTTCCGGAATTGTTGTTTGTTGTTTTCGGGCCCATTTAAATTGCCTAGATAGATAGTTTCTTTATGCTTCACCTCTTGCCATGTTCACCAACATTTAAACTTGTTTTGTACATAAACGGGAGTGAAATTAAATACTTGAATGTGGTGTTTCGTCAATATGCAATTTGTTGCATATTGAGCTCCACTTAATGTGTAGTATTGTTTATGCACTTTGCCATGCCATGAATGATTAAACCGGACATGCATCATACTTGATTGAGCATCATGACATGTTTATGTGATGGTTGTTTACCTTGTCGTTTACTTCTTTCTGATTGTGCTTGTTCTTGAAAGTGCCGGTTTCGTTGCGATTGTGAGGACTCGTTCTTCTACGCTCGTTCGACTACGCCCATTCGTCTACTTCATGGACTCGTTCTTCTTCCTAGCGGGATCTTAGGCAAGATGATCGTCACCTTGGATCTCATTACTATCATTGTTATGCTAGTTGTCTCGATGCTATCGCTATATGTCGCGCTACCTATCTATTAGTTGTCAGCCTCTCCTTGTTGCCATTAAACACCATCTAACCTTTGACACCATCCCAGCAAACCGTTGTTTGGCTATGTTACCGCTCGCTCAGCCCCTCTTATAATGTTATTAGTTGTAGGTGAACATGAAGATTGCTCCATGTTGGATTTTCGATTGTTGGAATATCACAATATCTCTTAATTAAATTAATGCACATATATACTTGGCAATGGGTGGAAGGCTTGGCCTTTTGCTTGGTGTTTTGTTCCAGTCATGCCGCCTTAAGAACCGATAAACTGGTGTTATGTTCCTTGATTTTGCGTTCCTGACGCGGTTGGGTATATGGGGACCCCTTGACAGTTCGCTTTGAATAAAACTCCTCCAGCAAGGCCCAACTTTGGTTTTAATTTGCAACATAATAAAAACTTAATTAATTGGTCAAATTGCATAGGGAGTTAGCGCTACCCGAGGATTCTTTTCCACATACAGGGGGGTCAGTGTTGATGGTGTTGGTCCCAAACGGGCAGACTGCGGGGCCACCGCGGGGAAACTCGATGCCTGGCTTTACCTCTAGGCTGACCTATCCGGACGTGGCCTGAGACGAGATACGCGCGGCTACTATCAGGGTGTCGGCACGCCGGGAGGTCTTGCTAGACTTGTTTTAACTTTGTCGAAATGTCTTGTGCACCGGGATTCAGAGCCTGATCGGGTTGTCCCAAAGATAAGGGGTTTTTACCTCTGTTGATCGTGAGAGCTTGTGATGGGCTAAGTTGGGACACCCTGCAGGGTTATGATCTTTCGAAAGCCATGCCCGTGGTTATGTGGCAGATTGGAATTTGTTAATGTCCGGTTGTAGAAAACTTGGCAGAGGATCCGAAACAAAATACACCAACTGTGTGAGTAACCGTGACCGTCTCTTTTCATTTTGAGAAGAAAACACGGTGGGGTGATACGTCTCCAACGTATCTATAATTTTTTATTGTTCCATGCTATTATTTATGAAGTCTTGGATGTTTAATGGGCTTTATCATTCACTTTTATATCATTTTTGGGACTAACCTACTAACCCAAAAGCCCAGTCCAGATTGCTGTTTTTTGCCTATTTCAGGGTTTTGCAGAAAAGGAATATCAAACGGAGTCCAAACGGAATGAAACCTTCGCAGGAGATATTTTTGGAGGAAATCACGCACGATAGACTTCGGGGCCAAGCCAGGAAACAGGAGGGCCACCCTCGAGGGTGGGCCCCCCCCTTCCCAGGGCGCGCCCCCCTGCCTCGAGGGCAGCCCTCGGTGTCCCTCTTCTTCCTATATATACCTACGTACCCCAGAAACTCCATACGGAGAGAGAAAACCCTAATTCCACCGCCGTAGCTGCTGTTCCTGTGGAGATCCCATCTTGGAGCCTGTTCCGGGAGGGGGATCCATCACGAAGGCCTTCATCATCATCATCATCGCCCTCACCATGAGTTGTGAGTAGTTTACCATAGACCTTCGGGTCCATAGCTAGTATCTAGATGGCTTCTTCTCTCTCTCTGGATCTCAATACAAAGTTCTCCTCGATCTTCGAGGAGATCTATTCGATGTAATCTATTTTTGCGGTGTGTTTGTCGAGATCCAATGAATTGTGAGTTTATCATCATGGTTATCTATGAGAAGATATTTTGTTCTTCTCTGAACTTTTTATGTGTGCTCATAATATCCTTGCAAGTCTCTTCGAATTATTGGTTTGGTTTGGCCTACTAGATCTATAGTTCTTGCAATGGGAGAAGTGCTTGGCTTTGGGTTCAATCTTGCGGTGTCCTTTCCCAGTGACAGTAGGGGCAGCAAGGCACGTATTGTATTGTTGCCATCGAGGATAAAAAGATGAGGTTTTCATCATATTGCTTGAGTTTATCCCGCTAGATCATGTCATCTTTCTTAAGGCGTTACTCTGTTCATATGAACTTAATACACTAGATGCATGCTGGATAGCGGTCGATGTGTGGAGTAATAGTAGTAGATGCAGGCAGGAGTCGGTCTACTTGTCTCGGACGTGATGCCTATATACAATGATCATGCCTAGATAATCTCATAATTATTCGCTTTTCTATCAATTGCTCGATAGTAATTTGTTTACCCGCCGTAGAATATCGCTATCATGAGAGAAGCCACTAGAGAAAACTATGGCCCCCGGGTCTATCTCTATCATATTACTTTTCCGTCAACTAGCCAATTTCTGCCGCCGTTTTTTGTTTGCTTTATTTACTTTCTATTTCTATATCAAAAACACCAAAAATATTATCTTATTATCTCTATCAGATCTCACTTTCGTAAGTGACCGTAAAGGGATTGACAACCCCTTATCGCGTTGGCTGCGAAATTCTTATTTGTTTGTGCAGGTGTGAGGGACTGGCGCGTGGTCTCCTACTGGATTGATACCTTGGTTCTCAAAAACTGAGGGAAATACTTACGCTACTGTGTTGCATCTCCCTTTACTCTTCGAGGGAATACAACGCACGCTCAAGAGGTAGCAAGAAGAATTTATGGCGCCATTGCCGGGGAGGCTTACGCAAAAGTCATATACCAAGTACCTATCACAAACCCTTATCCTTCGCATTACATTTATTTGCCTCTCATTTTCCTCTCCCCCACTTCACCCTTGCCGTTTTATTCGCCCTTCTTCCGTCGTGTGTTTCTCGTTCGCTTGCTTCTTGTTCGCTTGTGTGTGTTGGATTGCTTGCTTGTCACTATGGCTCAGAACAATACCAAATTGTGTGACTTTTCCAATACCAACAATAATGATTTTATTAGCATTCCGATTGCTCCCCTTACCGATGCTGAATCTTGTGAGATCGATGCTGCTTTATTGAATCTTGTCATGAAAGATCAATTCTCCGGCCTTCCTAGTGAAGATGCCGCTACCCATCTAAACAACTTTGTTGATTGGTGTGATATGCAAAAGAAAAGGGATACGGATAACAATATTGTTAAATTGAAGTTATTTCTGTTTTCACTTAGGGGTCGTGCTAAAACTTGGTTTTCCTCTTTGCCTAGAAATAGTATTGATTCGTGCAATAAGTGCAAAGATGCTTTTATCTCTAAGTATTTCCCTCATGCTAAGATCATCTCTCTTAGAAACGATATTATGAATTTTAAGCAACTAGATCATGAGCATGTTGCACAAGCTTGGGAGAGAATGAAATTAATGATACGTAATTGGCCTACACATGGTTTGAATCTATGGATGATTATTCAGAATTTTTATGCTGGCTTAAATTTTGCTTCTAGAAATCTTTTAGATTCGGCCGCCGGAGGCACTTTCATGGAAACTACCTTAGGAGAAGCTACCAAACTCCTAGATAATATTATGGTTAATTATTCTCAATGGCACACCGAAAGATCTACTAGTAAAAAGGTGCATGCTATCGAAGAAATTAGTGTTTTGAGTGGAAAGATGGATGAACTTATGAAATTGTTTGCTGCTAAGAGTGCTTCTTCTGATCCTAATGATATGCCTTTGTCCACTTTGATTGAGAATAATAATGAATCTTTGGATGTGAATTTTGTTGGTAGGAATAATTTTTGTAACAATGCTTATAGAGGTAATTTTAATCCTAGGCCTTTTCCTAGTAATTCCTCTAATAATTTTGGTAATTCCTACAACAACTCTTATGGAAAGATGCCTTCTGAATTTGAAACTAGTGTTAAGGAGTTTATGATCTCGCAAAAGAATTTCAATGCTATGCTTGAAGAGAAATTGCTTAAAGTTGATGAATTGGCTAGAAGTGTGGATAGAATTACTCTTGATGTTGACTCTTTGAAACTTAGATCTATCCCACCTAAGCATGATATCAATGAGTCTCTCAAAGCCATGAGAATTTCCATTGATGAATGCAAAGAAAGAACCGCTAGAATGCGTGCTAAAAGAGAAGATTATATTAAATCGTGTTCTCCTGGTTATCGTGAAAATAAAGACGAAGATCTGAAAGTTATTGATGTGTCTCCCATTAGATCCTTGTTTTCTAGTATTAATCTTGATGAGAATAGGATTGGAGATGATTCTTTTGTAAGGTGTCTCAATGATTCGAAGTTTTTAGATCTTGATGCTAAAATTGCTAAAAGTGGGGTTGAAGAGATTAAAACTCTGCATAGTGATGAACCCACTACTTTGGATTTCAAGGGATTCAATTACGACAATTGCTCTTTGATTGATTGTATTTCCTTGTTACAATCCATGCTAAATTCTCCGCATGCTTATAGTCAAAATAAAGCTTTCACTAAACATATAGTTGATGCTTTGATGCAATCTTATGAAGAAAAACTTGAGTTGGAAGTTTCTATACCTCGAAAGCTTTATGATGAATGGGAACCTACTATAAAAATAAAAATAAAAGATCATGAATGCTATGCTTCGTGTGATTTGGGTGCTAGTGTCTCCACTATCCGAAAAACTTTGCGTGATTTGCTAGGGTTCCATGAACTTGATGATTGTTCTTTAAATTTGCATCTTGTGGATTCCACTATTAAGGAACCTATGGGAAAAATAAATGAGGTTCTTATTGTTGCCAATAGTAATTATGTGCCCGTAGATTTCATTGTTCTTGATATAGATTGCAATCCTTCGTGTCCTATTATTCTTGGTAGACCTTTCCTTAGAACGATTGGTGCACTTATTGATATGAAGGAAGGAATTATTATATTCCAATTTCCGTTAAGGAAAGGCATGGAACACTTTCCTAGAAAGAAAATCAAATTACCATATGAATCTATCATGAGAGACTTATGGATTGCCTTCCAAAGATGGCAATACCTAGATCTATCTTGTATCGTGCCTAGCTAGGGGTGTAAAACGATAGCGCTTGTTGGGAGGCAACCAATTTTGTGTTTTTTGCTTTTGTTCTTGTTAGGGAATAAATATTGCATCTAGCCTCTGATTAGATGTGTTTTCATGTTTTGTTTAGTGTTTGTGCCAAGTAGAACCTTTGGTAAGACTTGTGTGAAGTTTATTTGATCTTGCTGTGAAAAACAGAATTGTTAGCGCTCGCTAAAGTAGACTTCCGATTTTACTGGAGCGTGCTTTTTAGTTTATTATTTTTTATGTTGATTGGTAGACAAATCTCGCAAATTTAACAATTTAGTTTGATTTTTTTGGAGTTCCATAAGTAGGCGAACCTAGCAGATTACTACAGATTGTTCTGTTTTTGACAGATTCTATTTTTCGTGTGTTTTTTGCTTATTCCTATGCATCTATGAGTAATATTGGAAGATATGAACCATAGAGAACTTGTATTACAGTAGGTTTAACCCCAATATAAACAAAGTATGAATTCCTTGCTGTACCTTTGAGTGGTGGTTTGCTTTCTCTTACTAACGAAGCTCACGAGAATTTTTGTCTAAGTTTTGAGTTGTGAAGTTTTCAAGTTTTGAGTATTGCTTTGATGGACTATGGAACAAGGAGTAGCAAAGGCCCAAGATTGGGGATGCCCATGGAACCCCAAGTAAAATCAAGATAATCAAAATCCTAAGCTTGGGGATGCTCCGGGAAGGCATCCCCTCTTTCGTCTTGATCCATCGGTAACTATACTTGGAGCTATATTTTTATTCGCAACATGCTATGTGTTTTGCTTGGAGCGTCTTGTATAATTTGAGTCTTTGCTTGTTAGTTTTCCACAATCATCCTTTCTGGACACACCTATTTTAGAGAGTTAAATATGGCCTAGAAATTGTTAGAACACTCTATGTGCTTCACTTATATCTTTTGAGTTGAATAGTTTTTGCTCTAGTGCTTCACTTATATCTTTTAGAGCATGGCGGTGGTTATATTTTGTAGAAATTGTTGAACTCTCATGCTTCACTTATATCTATTTGAGAGTCTGTTAAAACAGCATGTAAGATGTTTAGGCTAAAGAAACTAGTCTTCACATGATAAACATCCAATGTCAATGTAGTAAAATTTTCACATCAAGTGCATTGAATAGAATGAGATGTTGGATGTTTGATAAGTGTTTTGAGACATGAGGATAGTGATATTAGAGTCATGCTAGTGGAGTTATTATGAAATTGAAGAATACTTGTGTTAAGGTTAGTGATTCCTGTATCATGCACGTATGGCGAACCGCTATGTGACGAAGTTAGAGCATGAGGTATTTGTAGAGTGCCAACCTTTGTGTGGAGGTCGGGGGCGCGCGATGGTTAACTCCTACCAACCTCCCCCCTAGGAGCATGCGTTGATTACTTTGTTTTTTATGACTCGTAAATTTTTGCAATAAGTATATGAGTTCTTATGACTAATGTTGAGTCCATGGATTATACGCACTCTCACTCTTCCACCATTGCTAGCCTCTCTTGTACCGCGCAATTTTCGCCGGTTCCATAAACCCACTATATATCCTTCCTCAAAACAGCCACCATATTGTTCCTCAAAACAGCCACCATACCTACCTATCATGGTATTTCCATAGCCATTCCGAGATATATTGCCATGTAACTTTCCACCGTTCCGTTCATATGACACGCATCACATTGTCATAGTGTCATGCATGATCATGTAGTTGACATCGTAGTTGTGGCAAAGCCACCATGCATAATTTTTTCATACATGTCACACATGATTCATTACTTATGCCGGTACACCACCGGAGGCATTCATGTAGAGTCATACTTGTTGTAGTATCGAGTTGTAATAAAAAGTGTGATGATCATCATTACTAGAGCATTGTCCCGTGTGAGGAAAGGCCAATAAAAAAAAGAGAAGGCCCAAAAAAAATATAGAGAGGGGCAAAAAAAAGAGAAAGTCCCTCCAAAAAATGAGAGAAAATAGAGAAGGGACAATGCTACTATCTTTTTCCACACTTGTGCTTCAAAGTAGCACCATGATCTTCATTGTAGAGAGTCTCATGATTAGTCACTTTCATATACTAGTGGGAATTTTCATTATAGATCTTGGCTTGTATATTCCAACAATGGGCTTCCTCAAATGCCCTAGGTCTTCATGAGCAAGCAAGTTGGATGCACACCCACTAGTTTCTTTTGTTGAGCTTTCATTCATATTTAGCTCTAGTGCATACATTGCATGGCAATCCCTACTCACTCACATTGATATCTATCGATGGGCATCTCCATAGCCCTTTGATACGCCTAGTCGATGTGAGACTATCTTCCTCTTTTTTGTCTTCTCCACAACCACCTCTATTCCACCCATAGTGCTATATCCACGGCTCACGCCCAGTATTGCGTGAAAGTTGAAAGGTTTGAAAAGAATAGAGTATGAAAACAAATGCTTGGCTGAAATCGGGGTTGTGCATGATATGAATATTTTGTGTGATGAAGAGGGAGCATAGCCAGACCATATGATTTTGTAGGGATAACTTCCTTTAGCCATAGTATTTTGAGAAGACATGATTGCTTTGTTAGTATTGCTTGAAGTATTGTTATTTCTTATGTCAATATAGACTTTTATCTTGAAACCTTCATATCTGAACATTCATGCCACAATTAAGATAATTACATTGAAAAGCTATATTGGTTAGCATTCCACATCAAAAATTCTTTCTTTATCATTTACCTACTCAAGGACGAGCAGGAATTAAGCTTGGGGATGCTTGATACGTCTCTAATGTATCTATAATTTTTATTGTTCCATGCTATTATTTATGAAGTCTTGGATGTTTAATGGGCTTTATCATTCACTTTTATATCATTTTTGGGACTAACCTACTAACCCAAAGGCCCAATCCAGATTGCTGTTTTTTTTTGCCTATTTCAGGGTTTTGCAGAAAAGGAATATCAAACGAAGTCCAAACGGAATGAAACCTTCGCAGGAGATATTTTTTGGAGGAAATCACGCACGATAGACTTCGGGGCCAAGCCAGGAGACAGGAGGGCCACCCTCGAGGGTGGGGGGCGCGCCCCCTTCCTAGGGCACGCCCCCTGCCTCGAGGGCAGCCCCTGTGGCCCCCAGTGCCCCTCTTCTTCCTATATATACCTGCGTACCCCAGAAACTCCATATGTAGAGAGAAAACCCTAATTCCACCGCCGTAGCTGCTGTTCCCGTGGAGATCCCATCTTGGAGCCTGTTCTGGGAGGGGGATCCATCACGGAGGCCTTCATCATCATCATCATCACCCTCACCATGAGTTGTGAGTAGTTTACCACAGACCTTCGGGTCCATAGCTAGTATCTAGATGGCTTCTTCTCTCTCTCTCTCTGGAACTCAATACAAAGTTCTCCTCGGTCTTCGAGGAGATCTATTCGATGTAATCTCTTTTTGCGGTGTGTTTGTCGAGATCCGATGAATTGTGAGTTTATGATCAAGGTTATCTATGAAAGATATTTGGTTATTCTCTGAACTTTTTATGTGTGCTCATAATATCCTTGCAAGTCTCTTCGAATTATTGGTTTGGTTTGGCCTACTAGATCTATAGTTCTTGCAATGGGAGAAGTGCTTGGCTTTGGGTTCAATCTTGCGGTGTCCTTTCCCAGTGACAGTAGAGGCAGCAAGGCACGTATTGTATTGTTGCCATCGAGGATAAAAAGATGGGGTTTTCATCATATTGCTTGAGTTTATCCCTCTACATCATGTCATCTTTCTTAAGGCGTTACTCTGTTCGTATGAACTTAATACACTAGATGCATGCTGGATAGCGGTCGATGTGTGGAGTAATAGTAGTAGATGCAGGCAGGAGTCGGTCTACTTGTCTCGGACGTGATGCCTATATACAATGATCATGCCTAGATAATCTCATAATTATTCACTTTCCTATCAATTGCTCGATAGTAATTTGCTTACCCATCGTAGAATATCGCTATCATGAGAGAAGCCACTAGAGAAAACTATGGCCCCCGGGTCTATCTCTATCATATTACTTTTCCGTCAACTAGCCAATTTCTTCCGCCGTTTTTTATTTACTTTCTTTACTTTATGTTTATGTATCAAAAACACCAAAAATATTATCTTATCATCTCTATCAGATCTCACTTTCGTAAGTGACCGTAAAGGGATTGACAACCCCTTATCGCGTTGGCTGCGAAGTTCTTATTTGTTTGTGCAGGTGCGAGGGACTGGCGCGTGGTCTCCTACTGGATTGATACCTTGGTTCTCAAAAAGTGAGGGAAATACTTACGCTACTGTGTTTCATCTCCCTTTCCTCTTCGAGGGAATACAACGCAAGCTCAAGAGGTAGCATGGGGTTATGTTTGACTCGTAGGTAGTTTAGGATCTCTTACCGATCATCACTAGTTTGCGACCGTTTGCATAGATGCTCATCTTATTCTTGTACTCGTAAGTTAGCCATCATATTATGCTTAGCCGCTGTTGCAACCTCACCACTTAACCTCTCCATACCCATTAAGCTTTGCTAGTCTTGTTACCAATGGTTATGGGATTGCTGAGTCCCCGTGGCTCACAGATACTACAACAACAGTTGCAGGTGCAGGTTTCCGATGACTTGACGCGAGAGTGATGTTTACTTGTGTTGGAGTTCTTTCTTCTTCTTCTTCGTCAGTCCTGGGTTAGGTTCCTGGTCGGCAGCCTGGGATAGCAGGATGGATGTCGTTGTGTTTTTCATGTGTTTGCATCTGTAGTCCGATGCCTTGTGTATGATGTTGTTGTATTCATGTGGGTGTTGTATGACTTATATGTATCCCCATCTATTTATGTAATGGTACAATGTAATGATATCCATCTTGCTAAGTGCCCGAAATGTGGTTGTGCCCCAGTCACGAAGTTATCACGTGTGCGGGATAGAATCGCATCTTGGGCGTGACAAGTTGGTATCAGAGCCTCGACCGACCATAGGAGCCCCCTTATTTGATCGTAGCTTGGCTTTTGTCGAGTCTAGAAGAAAACTTTTTCAGAGTCTAGTTATATCGGAGTGTAGGAATTATTTTTACTCATCGGCCCCTTCGTCGCTCTGATGAGGGATCTTGACGTAGGTGTTTTGAATTACTCCTCTTCCCCTTCAAATTTTTTTAGAATCACGTAGTTAGTTTTCGTTCGTTGCGATGTCAGCTCTTTTCATCTGGTGCATTTCTTGTCAAGTGGATTCGATCTTCTTCGTCTTTTGCCACTTCAATCCTCAGTTCTTTCCAACCGGCGATGTTTTTCCCCGTCTGAAGTTGTCTTTCTTTTTCCCACCCACCCATCCTTTTTCTTCTCGGAGCCGGAGTCCATAATCGAGTATCCACCCTACTCATGAGAAGTCTTTGCTTTGTCCTCAATTATTCAACTAGTGAATTCTCGTCTAGTCCTTTTATTCTCCATAACCTTTTTTCTTTTCGGGTGGATTTGAATTCCAATTTCTCGATGTTGTTCATATTCTTTCATCGGCTCAAATATTTCCCCTTGCTCATTCGCCTCTCACCATTTAACTGTTCCAGAGTTCCAAAGACATCTCAGGACATTCGTCTGTGTTCCAATTAATTCGAGGTTGTCACCTCATTCTAGTCGTTCAATCGTTCCGGTGCATCATTTCTCATTCAATAATCCTTTCCAAAGGCGGTTCTCTTCAGTAGGCTCATAACCCATAGGTATTTTCCCACGATCTTACCTGACTCTTCTAATTTCCGGAGTTATTTCCAAATTATTTTCAAAGTGTGACATAAGAATGGATTCCATCAGTCATATGCCTTCCGAAGATCGTTTTCAAATTCCTTTCATCGTTGGTTCAACTTTTTCTCTTTCATTCTTTCGGAGTATCTCAACAATTCTCGGTGTTGTTCCTCGTCGTCATTCGAAGACCGAAGAAGAGTTTTACTCTAATTCTTGCCCGTTCTCTTGAAGATTCTTCGTTCAAGATCGTTGCTATCTCCTTAATTGTTCCGGTCATCTAGATTATTTTCTTATCCATCCAGTGTATTTCATTAATTCTTTCCTTCTTATTCCTCCGAAGGCCATCATTTCACAAGAGTTCTTTGTTCTCAGTTTTCAACTTCGTCCTCAAACAATTCTTCATTGATGCCTCTTCGGTCGTCTCCATATTCTCCTGGTGCTTCGTTCAAGAAATCTTTAATCCGCCCGCGATCTCTTCATTCTCTTGCATCAAAATTCCATCAAGTTATTTATTCTTCCCGGCTATTCATTCTCTTCTCTTCGTTCAATATCAATTCTTTACGGTGGTTCGTTCTTTTTCTTCACTCGGCTTCAATTCTTACAGTGGTTCATTCAAGATTTCACTTCCGTTCTTATCACGTCAATTCATTCGTTCATTCCAATCCAACCGATGGTTCGTGAAGACTTTCTCAAGTTTTGCGATATATCCGTCTTTAATCCTTTTCAATGTGAATAAATAGTATGCAAATCCGTGGCTTCTCATCAATTTAATTGATGGAGGATAAGCATAACGTAATTCTTATTCTTCTTTCATCAAGTTGAGCATTCCCTTCTTCGGAATTTGTTCACGATGAATAAATTCCAATCCCAAGTGTTTTCATCTTTTATTTTCTAGAGATCAAAGTTTTCTCGGCTATCTCGTCGGAACCTCCGTCTAAATCATCGTATGGCCGTATTATTATTCTTTTCATCCTTCATCATCCTTTTTGTTACCGGAGTTCTTCATGGTGGTTCATCATGAGTTAATTCATTCGTCAAGTGTTCATCAATAATTCTTGTGGAGCAACTCAAGTATTCTTCTTCTCGCGTCTCGAAGTGCAAATAATTCTCCGTATTCTTTTGAAGTGGAGTTTTGCATTTCTTCCTTCATCTCATCTCTTTAATCTTTGGTAGTGGCGGAAATTCACGTCAAGCTTTGAGATGTTGTCCATAAGTCCAAACTAAGCTTAGTCGTTTGTTGTTGATTTTCTCAACAACTCAGTTCAAACCTTTATCCTAAAGATGCTCTTTCAAATTCTTTCATGGTGGAAGTTTTTGTTCGCTCATCCGTTCTTTTGTTTCACTCTTTCAATTCTTCCAGAGGCATTGAGTTGTTTCTCTCGTCGGGTATTAGTCCATCTTCCCGAGGTTACGTTCTATTCCTTCCATGTTCAACCGGAGTTCTAGCCAAATTCTTCATTCTTGTTCTATCTCGTCATACCGATGCATTTCATATTCTTTTCAGTCGTTAAGCTCTTGATTCTTGTCTTTCTACCGTCAAGGTTCTCGTAATGTTCCTTGTTCCTCTTTTGCAACAGAGCTTCTCAGTCTCGTTCATCTCTATTGTATTTTTCTTTCAAGTTGTTCAACCTCTCAAGATTCTTTTGTTTCACTCATTTGTCCAAAAGGACCTTGTTCTTCCTATTCCTCTTCCGTCTCGTTCCTAAGATCTCGGGATAAGATCTCTTGTTAGTAGGGGAGTGTTGTGACGCCCCGAGACCGATGCTTCAGATTCCTTCCATTTATTTTTGTTGATGCCGTGTGTTTCTTTTGTTTATTGCATTGTCATAATTATTTTGCATATTTCATTCCTATATGTTAAGTGCCTTGTCATATTTTGCTTCTTGCTCCATGATCATCATTGCTTATTTTGCTAGTTGCATTTCATCATGGCATCATGTGCATTGCATTCGCATGTTTTCATAAAACTCGTAGTTGTTCATAGTTGTCGCTTCTCTCTTTGTCTCCGTTGACCTGTTGTGAGACTGCTTGTCCTTGTTGACCTTCTCTCATACTCACCGGACCGCTCTTTTCTCTCTTTCTCTGAGACCAGCAAACCCCCCTTGTCTTCGTCGACCTCTCTCAAACCCCCTCGTGAGTGTCCGAAAACAATCCCGAACCCGACACGAGCAGTCATGACCGTTGGGTCAGGATCATCCCCAAACATCCCTAAAATATCATCGGTTTCTTCTTTGACATCTCCTAGCCTATTTTCTTGGATCGTCCGATTACGATCAGAGGGATCCTAATGACCCCTACCTACATCCCACTGCTATATATATAAACCGATCAACCCTATAATCCAGGTAGCATGTCCCATCTGTCCCCTCAGCCGCCGCCACGCCTTGTGTCTCCTCCATTTCTGCGCCCGACCACCAACCTCCTTCTCGGATCCACCGCCGCACCCAGCCCCCTGCCTCCACTTGGCCATATCCAAATCCAGCCATCCAACCGTCGATCCGACAGCTAGGGCCGCTCCCAGCCTCCCACGACCGCAACCAACTCCATGCCTCGCATCCCTCAGCCGAGATCGTCCCGCAGCAGGACGAGCGCCTCGCGTGCTCGCCGCCGAAGCTCCGCACGCCGTCGAAAGCCTCCTCCTCGCCTCCCCGAACTCCATTGCTCTCCATAAGCTCTCTCCCTCGCCCTTGGACAGAAGACCCGATGCCATGGCCTCTTCCCGTGCAAGACGCGCCGCCGCCGCTCGCGAGCGTCGCCGGATCCGGCCTCCGCTTGTCGTGCCACCGACGGATCTATGGTGCCCGTGTCGGTGTACTAAGGTAGGGGTACCTTAGTACCCCAACTTGTGCACGGACAGTAGCAGCTTCCCGCGGCTGGGTTTACCACGCGCTTGCCGGAAACCTTTCTGGTTACTATAAAGCCATTCAAGAACAAAGTATACAAGTCAGAAGATCAAGGCCCCGGCAAGTGGAGCTTGCCGGGAAGGCCGCACCAGGCTCAAGGTTATCACTTTAGTACAAGACCCTGGCAAGAGGAGCTTGTCAGGAAGGCCAAGGATTACATATCTTAAGAAATGCCTCGGCGCATCTTGCGCCCCGGCAGGGCCCGGGGAGCGACAAGCTTCCGGGCCCGACAAGATCAAGACCCCGGTAAGGTGCTTGCCGGGGGAGCCTGCGCTGTGTGCCCGCGCTCCAGCTCATCGGCCCACGCGTCGCCCTGGGGCCCTTCCAGGGGCGCGTGGCAGATGGCTGTGCAGCTTGGGGGACACGGTGGCAAGCCACGGTGACGAGGCCACCGCCGTGGCGAATGGAGAAGCATGGACGGACACTTTTGGAGTCGACGGCGACGGGCATTTAATGCCCTTGTCCCCCACTGTCAAGGTTAGGTGGAGACCACTGTTCATCCACTGTTCACGCACTATTCCCGCACTATTACAAATACCACCAAAATTACGCTTTTACCCTCCTCTACGTTGACACCTGTCGGTGACCCCTTTGAGCTATAAAAGGAAGCCCATGCACAACGTAGAGGGGGTTCGAAACCTAGACAACTCTCTCACTCGGTGTAGCTAGTACTGTAGCTCTTCCAGCTCCCGAGCTCAAGAACTCAATACAACCTAAGGCAGGAGTAGGGTTTTACGCGTCCGCGTGGCCCGAACCTGGGTAAACTGCCCGCGTGTGCCCCTCGATCTGCTCTCCGTGCTCCCTCCGCTCCCTTACCGCAACGTAGAAGGGGCTCCGGTCCCATAGGTGCTCGTGGTAGGACAGTTTCCCCCGACATCTTTGGCGCGCCAGGTAGGGGACTTGACCCGGCGCTCACGCGGGCGCGTTCCTCATCAACTTCTTCAGCTTCATCAACTAAATCAACAGCAGCGGCATGCCTCCGAAGAAGAAGGCTTCGGAGGTCGCAGGCCCGTCTGCGTCGATCCCACCGCCACCAGAACCAACGGTTGGTGGAGGAGACGCCGGCGGAAGGGTGGTCGCCGGCGAGGAAACTCACGGCGCCACCAAGTCCAAGGACAAGACAGACGACCGGGCAAACTCCAAAGCCTCGGTGTCCGTGGACGCGCCACGTCTCTCTCGGGACGTACAAGACCCGCAGCGGCGTGGTACAGGAGGTACCATACGCTTGCTGGGGCGAGGACAAACCGGAGGATCACGGGATGCTCAAGGCCATCGTCCTGGTACGAGCAAGGCGCGGTCGCCGGGGCGAGAAACTGCTCCTTCTAACCCTGTTAGAAGTCCGAGCATATCTCGCTCCTCGCACCGCTCGCCGTCGCTCCCCTCCTCTCCAGCAGAAGCTCTCGCAAGAGCACAACTGCTCCTCGATTTCCCTCCAGCGGCAGATAAAGCCGAGGACTGGAGGGCGACGATCCAGAGCCTCATCGCCTTCGCCAACAACGACACGCCGCAGCAGCCGGCGACATCGCGGCCTCGGCAAGTCGACCAGACGAAGGTCGATGGAGACAAGACCACCGGGGGTGCAACCACCGTGCACTCCCCGCCGTGGAAGCAGAAGACGCCACCCCGCCGGATTAACGTTGACGACGACTCCACGGCGTCGTCGGATGCACGGGCTCGTCGTGACCAACGCCAGGTCCTCGACGACAGGCGGCAAGAAGACGCTCGGACGCACATCGAGTGCCGACGAGAAGCTCGAAGGCAATCAGACCACCGCGCTGGGACCGCTGTCGACGCGCACGCGCCCGGTGAACCAGGCGACTTGCCGTACGTGGCAGGTTGCCCTGCGTTCACCCGTGAGCTGCGGCAAGTCCAATGGCCCAGCATGAAAAACTTCAAGCCCGACGTACCCGAGAAGTACGACGGCAAGACGCATCCCTCGGAGTTCCTCAGCATCTACACCATCGCGGTGCAGGCTGCCGGGGGACGCGACGAGAAGATACTAGCCAACTACTTCCCGCTAGTGCTTAAGCCAAACGTCCGGTCTTGGCTTATGCACTTGCCGGAAAACTCCATTTGTTCGTGGGCAGACCTGTGCCACCAGTTTGTTGGCGCCTTCACGGGCGGCCACAAACCCCACGGCCAGGAGAGCGATCTCCACATCTTGGCCCAGAAGGAGGGAGAGTCCCTGCGCAAGTACATCCAGAGGTTCAGCCGCGTGCAACACAACATTCCCGACGTCCACCCCGCCGCGGTTATCAGCGCGTTCCACTAGAACGTGTGTAACCGCCGCATGAGGGAAGAGATGGCCATGACCAAGATCCGGGATGTCAGCGAGCTTTACGCTCTGGCCGACAAGTGTGCGCGCGCCGAAGAGGGGAGGAAACTCCCCGGAGAGGATGCTGGCGCTGGAGGAAGTGACAGCGAGGATGCCGCCCCGGCAAGGAAGAGCCGGCGGCGGAACAACAGAAAGAAGAAGAACAAGGAGGTGCTGGTTGTCGAGCAGTCTGGCAAGGAGGCTCCTGCCAAGACGGCACAGGCTGGCGGTTCCGGCAAGGAGCCTGCCCCTGTAGCGGCAGCCGACAAGCAGGACGGCTCCGACAAGCAGTACTGCAAGATCCACCGCACCAAGGGCCACGATCTTCAGAACTGCAAACGAGTCGAGTACCTCGTAGAGCAGCAGAAAGCTGAATACGAGCATCGCGACAAGGAGAAGGCCCAAGGAGGCGGAGGAGAGCCCAGCAAGAAGCGGCCATTCAATGGCCGGGGAGGGCGCCGCGGCAAGGTGACAGGCCTCCCCGGGGCCGCGACAAGGATGAGGAAGAAGAAGACGACGATGACATGGAAGAAGGAGATAACAGCGAGCAGGAGTTCCAGAAGGCCACGGAGGTTCTGTGTGTCGACGGAGGCGCCTCTCTGCACACTTCCCACCGCCAGCTCAAGCAGTGGGTGCGAGAAGTGAATGCAGCTGAGCCGCCCGTCGAGTCACGCAGGCTGCTGAAGTGGTCCGGCACGCCCATCATCTTTGACCTTGAGGACCACCCTGACCGCACTACAGCGGTCGGGTGCTTGCCGATGTTGGTCTCACCAACTATCCGCAATCTCAAGGTCACCAAGATGTTGGTTGACGGCGGGGCTGGCCTGAACTTGATCTCCTCAGCTGTGATCAAGAAGCTACAGATCCCAGACGGCGAGCTCGAAGAAACCGGGTCGTTCCAAGGGATCAACCCGGGAAGGAGCAAGCCGAAGGGCAAGATTACCCTGCCAGTGACCTTTGGCGGGGAGCTCAACTTTAGGACGGAGAGGATCACATTTGATGTTGCCGATATCCCATTACCATACAACGGGATACTTGGACGTCCTGCCCTCGCCAAGTTCATGGCAGCTTGCCACCATGCCTACAACGTACTCAAGATGCCGGGGCCGATAAGCGTCATCTCTGTCCCTGGCGACAAGAAGGACGCGCTTATCTGCGCCGACAAGATTTACCGGGATGCAGCAGCCGCAGCGGAAAGCAACACACTTGCAGCTGAAGCTCCCGGGGGGAAGAACAAGACCAAGTCCGACAAGAGCTCTGGGGCCCACTCCGGCAAACGCACCTCTTCGGAGTGCTACGCTGCCGTCGAGGACGCACCATCGAGCTCCACCGGCAAGTGTAAGAAAGGAATGGCAGCTCCACCGGCAACCAAGAAGGTGTCCGCCAAGGAGGACGGCACTGGTGGTACCTTCACCATTAGTGCTACACTCGATGACAAATAGGAAAGCGCGCTCGTTGCCTTCCTGCGGGCGAATGTCGATGTGTTTGCATGGCAACCATCTGACATCCCCGGCGTTCCCAGGAAGGTAATTGAGCACACGCTTGCTGTTTGTCCTCATGCGCGGCCCGTCAAGCAGAAGGTCAGGAAGCAAGCCGTGGAGCGCCAAGAATTCATCGCCGAAGAGATAAAGAAGCTAGAAGCAGCGGGCCTGGTTAGAGGCGTGATCCATCCTACGTGGTTAGCAAATCCAGTTGTCGTACGCAAGGCCAATGGGAAGTGGAGACTTTGTATAGACTTCACTGATGTGAATAAAGCATGTCCTAAGGATCCATTTCCCTTGCCGCGTATTGACCAGATTGTTGACTCCACCGCCGGATGTGAGCTGCTTTCCTTCCTTGATGCATACTCAGGTTACCACCAGATATTCATGGCCAAGGAAGATGAAGAGAAGACTGCATTCATTACTCCATGCGGCACATATTGCTTCATACGCATGCCCTTTGGATTGAAGAATGCAGGCTCGACATTTGCAAGGGTGGTGCACACTGCTTTTGAGCCACAGATACACAGGAATGTAGAAGCTTACATGGATGACATAGTGGTCAAGAGCAAGAGCAAAGATACCCTGATCCAAGATTTAGAAGAAACCTTTGAGAATCTGCGCAAGATTCAGCTCAAGTTGAACCCCGAGAAGTGCGTCTTCGGAGTCCCCTCCGGCAAGCTTCTCGGGTTCTTTGTGTCCCAGAGGGGGATTGAAGCCAATCCCGACAAGATAAAAGCCATCAAGCAGATTGAAGCCCCGAAGCGCGTCAAGGACGTAAGGAGACTTGCTCGTTGTGTGGCTGCCCTCAGCAGGTTCATTTCAAAGTCTTCAGAACGCACCCTGCCTTTCTTCAAAATCTTGAAAAAGGCAGGTCCTATGAAATGGACTCCGGAAGCGGAGGCAGCGCTGCAGGACTTGAAAGGATACCTGTCCTCTACTCCGATACTTGTCGCACCTAGGCCACAAGAGAAGTTGTTGTTGTACCTAGCAGCAACCAATCAAGTGGTTAGTGCTGCATTGGTAGCGGAAAGGGAGGCAGAGGAAGAGCCCACACCTCCGGCAAGCGAATCCAGCGACAAGCAGGGGGCTCCACCGACAAGCTCCGGCCCCGATAAGGACAACTCTGCGCAGGAGCAAGGAGAAGTGCGAAGGAGGATGGTGCAGCGCCCAGTGTATTTTGTAAGTTCCCTCTTGCAGGGGGCTATATCAAGATACTCTGGGGTGCAGAAGTTGCTGTTCGGCCTCCTCATGGCCTCAAGGAAGCTGCGCCATTACTTCCAAGCGCACGAGATAACAGTGGTCACTCGCTTTCCGTTGAAGAGGATATTGCAAAACCCCGAAGCAACAGGCAGGATCATCGAGTGGGCACTGGAACTGTCAAGCTTTGGTCTCAAGTTTGAGAGTACTTCAACCATACGGAGCAGAGCTTTGGCAGAATTTATAGCGGAATGGACCCCAACACCAGATGAAGAAGTCCAAGAGACAAGCGTCCCCGTCCAAGAAGCGAGCAAAGAATGGATGATGTACTTTGATGGTGCTTTCTCGCTGCAAGGCGCCGGTGCCGGCGTGGTGCTCATAGCGCCCACCGGAGAGCACCTCAAGTATGTCATCCAGATGCACTTTCCCAGGGAACAAGCGACAAACAATACTGCTGAGTATGAAGGTCTGCTTGCCGGCCTCAGAATCGCAGCCGAGCTTGGGATCAAGAAGTTGATTGTACGGGGAGATTCACAGTTGGTGGTCTGACAAGTGAATAAGAGTTATCAGAGCCCTTTGATGGAAGCTTATGTCGATGAAGTGAGGAAGCTTGAAGAGCATTTTGAAGGTCTGCAAATGGAGCACGTCCCAAGAGCTCAGAACGATATTGCAGATGGCCTCTCAAAGTGTGCTGCAATGAAGTTACCTGTGGAACCAGGGACCTTCCTGCTCAAGCTAACTTAGCCATCCGTTACACCATCAGTTGGGCAGAACAAGAAGAGAAAGTTGGTCTCCGGCGACTACTTGCCGGCGGATCTTCCCGAAGCCGCCGCCAAGGTCCCCAAGATCAACAGTCAAAATGCTGAGGAACAGTTTGCTCCTGCAGATCCAAGGGTCTGTGCAGTTGAAGCAAGCGTTCCCGACAAGCCTTGCCCCGGCAGGCTTGTCGGGGGACCACCAGCTCCGGCAGAGCCGGAGGTTCTTGCCGTAGAAGCTGGGGTTCCCGCAGCGGCCCTCATGCCTTTAGTCCTTGCCGTTGAGCCTCGGGCTCCGGCATGGGCACAGCAGATCGTCCGTTTTCTGCAAACTGGAGAACTTCCCGACGAGCCAGAAGAGATAGAGAAGATAACCAGGCAGTCAAGTATGTACCAATTCATTGACAATGAACTGTACAGAAGAAGACTCAACGGTGTCAGGTTGAAGTGCATTTCTAGGGAAGATGCTCCGCCCTCAGCGCCACCATCTCCTTGTCAATATTGGCAGCGGAGGTGACCAGATCATCAGTCCACTGCTCCACTGCCCGGCTGAACTGGTTCGCCGAGACGGCGGCGCTCTCCACCAGGCCCCGTTCCTTGCGGAGTTCATCCTTCAGCTTCGTCTCGCGATCCCGGGCGGCGTCGAGCGAATCAGTCAGAGTGGAGACCTTCAACTCCAAGTCAGCAATAGAATCTTTGGCGGCAGTGAGCTCGTCGCCTTTCTTGGAGAGACGTACCTGCTAGTCAGAGTTGGTGTGGGCATCTTTCTCCCGCTCCACATTGAGCGTGGTGATTCTGTCCGCACTCGCCTTCAGGTACCGCTCCAGCTGCTCCACCTTGGCCTCAAGATCCTTCTTGGCGGTCTCCGCGGTGGCTGCGGCGGCCTTCGCCTCCTTCAGGGCTCCGCCAATGGCCTACTCCCGGGCGGTGAGGTCGTCCTCGTGGGCGTCGAGGTCGACCTTCCGCTGGTTGAGTGCTCCTTCTCGCCGGGACAGCTCTTCGCCAACCAATCGCTGTTGCTCCTCGGCCTCAGCTTTCTCAAGGAGGAATGCTTGCTGCTCCTCGGCAAGCCCATCGCGCTCCTCCGCCAAGTTGCGGAGGGCCGCCTGGTTGGCGGCGCGGAGCTCCGCGGCGCGCTTCTCCAAGTCAGCTCCAGCCTTGGCGGTGAGAGCTTCCCGAGACTCCAGCTTCGCCTGCCTGGCCCGGTACAGAGCCAGGAGCCGGCGAAGGAGCTTCTCCTCTTCAGGCTCGTCGCCACCGCCGGGCGCTTCAACAACCTTCAACCCCGCGGAGGCGAGGACCTCCCCGTCAAAGGTCTCTCCCTCCACGGGGGCTCGAGATGAGGACGCCCACGGGACTTGTATGAAAACCCCGTTGGGGGCCTCCAGGTAGATACCCTGCTCAGCCGTGAAGGCGGAAGGGTCGGCGGCCGGTTCAGCGCTTGACGCTTCTGCTGTCTTCGGGCCAGCAGTGTGGTCGCCGGCCCCTTCCCCAGCCACGGCGTCTACGGGCGGGGCGGTCTCTTCAGCGGCAGGCTCGTCGGCTCCTACCATGCCCTCAGCGGCAGTGGCGTTGCCGCCGTCGCCGTGCACCTCCTCCTCAACGGTGGCCTCCGTCTCCATCCGCTCTGGGGCAGGAGGATCTAGCAGAAGAAAAAGAAAAGAAAAAGTCAAGCAAATATCCAAAAAGACAAGTTCAAGAAGGAAAAGCTATAAGGATTTACCTTCGCGGACTTCTTCGACGACAGGCTCCCTCGCCGGGGAATCCACCCTTGGCGGCGGAGTGGTGGCCCCTGCTAGCGGAGGGCCGCCCGCGCCCTCCCTTGGCGGGGTGCTCACCCTTGTCGGGCTGCTCACCCTTGGCGGGGTGCCCGCCCTTGGCGGGGTGCCCGTCCTTGGCGGAGCATTCTCCCTCGCCGGGGAGTTCGTCCTTGGCGGGGAGGGTGGAGCAGGTGGCTCGTCGGGGGTGACCTTCGGTTGCTCCTGCGGCTGCGGCTCCACTTCTGCACAAGACAAACAAGACAACAAAATATCAGTACAAGCGATAACCTCAAGCGCGCCCGCCAAGCAGAGAGACAAATACCAGACTTACGCTGAGGGCTGCGCTGGGGGCTGCTCCTCGGAGCAGCAGGTTGATCCGGCAAGCTCGCCGCAGGCACGTCCCCAGTCGCCGCGACGGGCGAGTCGTCTTCAACCTCGACCACAGGGATCTTGGCCCTCTTCGCCATCCGCTGGGTCGGGGTCCTGAGAGCAAAACAGAAACAAGATCAGAATCAACAAGGAAAATCAAGACAAAATCGAAGAAACTAAAGAAGTACAAGCACTTACTCCTCTTCCTCGTCGTCGGAGCTGGGGGCGGAGAAGTCAAACTCCGCCTGGTTCGCTCCCGCGTGAGGAGCGGGAGGAGAAGGCTCCCTCGGTCACTTGGCGGTCTCCGGGGCTGTGGGCTGCGAAGACCCAGCCCCCGTCGCCGCCGAGGACCGAGGGGCAGATGGAGCACCCGTTCTGCTCCGGGAAGATCCTCCTCCGCTTGGCGCTTGAGTGCGAGGCGCCCCCTCGACGGCTTCGCCCGTCCTGGTGGCGCGTGACGCACGGCGCGCTGGCTGCTGTCGGGGCGCCTGCGGCCTCGTCGCCGTAGCCGCCTTGCGGAGGCGCTTCCTCGGCTGTTGCGTAGGACTTGCCGGAGGCAGGGAGTTCTCTGAGGACGAGGAGGCGTCGTCATCGAGACCCAGAGATCCACCAGAGTCTTCGTCAGCTCCGGCGTCCTCCTCCTCCCCGGCAGGCCCGCTGGACCCGGCACCATGCTCAGCGGCCTCGCTCCCTCCGGCGACCTCGCTCCCTCTGGCAACTTCGCTCGTCCCGGCAAACTTCAGAGATGGCACCCCGGAAAATTCCTCGGGCGGGAGCTTCAGCAACTTGAGGATTTCCGCCTCCTCTGCTTGGCTCACTGCGTCTGCGGCCTCAGCATCGTCCACAGTATACCCAAAGTCACCCGCCGCTGCAGCTGCGGCGGCCTCCTCCATCCTGGTGGCGATGTAGGCTATATCCCTCGCCGTAGTGGCCCGGGTGAGGCCCTTGTTCTCCTCGGCGTTCTTGGGCGTCTCGACCAAGTTGTCGAAAAAGCTCAGCACGGCGTCCGGCGGAGGCTCGATCCAGGTGGGGACGACGCCATGGGAGTCACACGCGGGCATCATTGCGCGCAAGGAATCCCGGGCAATGCTGTTGCACAGCGGCACCACTCCCCGGGGAGGTCTGAACCATTCCGGGTGGGCCGGGTCATGCTTGAAAAGCTCCCGGACCATCCCTTTCAACTCCAAAGCAGTAAAATTGTAGTTCAACCCAGGGCGCAGCCTCATGATATCCGTCGCGTTGCCGAATTCCCAGGCGGGCCTTTTCCTTTCTTGTAAAGGGGCAATGCGGCGGCGGAGGAAATCTGCCCCAACCTCTCCGATGGTCAGTTTGGCTACCCGGAGACGAATAATCCTGATAAGGGCAATACTAAGCTTGTTGTCCTCCGGGGCCAATTCGCTCCAGTCCCTGCCGCGCACTATGGCAGTTGTGCGCGGCGCAGTGAATGGCTCCGGCTTCTCCTCCACCACCCAGCACCAATCGGCTCTCCATTCTTCCCACTTGCCGCGGAGCTCTCCCTTCAGGTACGAATCCTTCTTGTTCAGCCTGAAGATCCAGGAGATGCCTCCGGAGAGGGGAGCGCCAGCCTCTACTCTAGGCATAAAAAAGTGGCGGAAAAGGGCTACGTTTGGATGAATCCCAACATAGTTTTCGCATAGATGTGCGAAAACGGCCATCGTAAGGATGGCGTTGGGAGTGAAATCTAGGAGGTGGAGGCCATATGTGTTCATGATATCACAAAAGAACTTCGAATACGGAGGGCACAATCCATAGTGGAAAAATGCAGCGAAGAAGAAATACCCGCCGGGGAACATATCTTTGGCGACGGCGGGGAAGACTCTGGTGCGGGGATGGGCTTTGGTCTCCCTCGCCCAGAACAGATAGTATTTGTTCCGCAGCTCCCTCGCGCCAAGCCTCGGCGCGAAGACCACGGACCTCTTCCGCAGGGCGGCCAGCTTCGCCGCCTGCTCGGACTTCTCCTTCTTGGCCTTGTCGTTCTTGGCCTTGTCGCTCTTCGCCTTGTCGCTCTTCGGAGCCATGGCGGAGGCGGCGAGGGAAGAAGCGAGGAGCTCGACGGCGCCGCGGATGCGGAAGACGGCGGAGGAGGGGCGGAGGCAAGAAGCAGCGGAGGTTTCTGGAGAAGAAAAGCGCAATGAAGACGAAGGAGAGGAACTGCCCCTGCTTCCTCTGCTTTTAAGGGGGAAGTGGGGGACGTTCCGCATTTCCCATTAAAGAACAAGGCCACGATCTCTCCCACGACGCCGCAATCGACGCGTGCCGTTAGGGAGGGATGCGGCGGATACGGAAGGAGATACGGCGTGCCGTGGGCCGCGTGTGCCCGTGCACTGTCTTGGGCCTGGCCCAACAGCGCTCGGCACCGTGTGTGGCCCAGGCCCGGGGGCTCCTGTCGGTGTACTAAGGTAGGGGTACCTTAGTACCCCAACTTGTGCACGGCCAGTAGCAGCTTCCTGCGGCTGGGCTTACCACGCGCTTGCCGGAAACCTTTCTGGTTACTATAAAGCCATTCAAGAACAAAGTATACAAGTCAGAAGATCAAGGCCCCGGCAAGTGGAGCTTGCCGGGAAGGCCGCACCAGGCTCAAGGTTATCACTTTAGTACAAGACCCTGGCAAGAGGAGCTTGTCAGGAAGGCCAAGGATTACATATCTTAAGAAATGCCTCGGTGCATCTTGCGCCCCGGCAGGGCCCGGGGAGCGACAAGCTTCCGGGCCCGACAAGATCAAGACCCCGGCAAGGTGCTTGCCGGGGGAGCCTGCGCTGTGTGCCCGCGCTCCAGCTCATCGGCCCACGCGTCGCCCTGGGGCCCTTCCAGGGGCGCGTGGCAGATGGTTGTGCAGCTTGGGGGACACGGTGGCAAGCCACGGTGACGAGGCCACCGCCGTGGCGAACGGAGAAGCATGGACGGACACTTTTGGGGTCGACGGCGACGGGCATTTAATGCCCTTGTCCCCCACTGTCAAGGTTAGGTGGAGACCACTGTTCATCCACTGTTCACGCACTATTCCCGCACTATTACAACTACCACCAAAATTACGCTTTTACCCTCCTCTACGTTGACACCTGTCGGTGACCCCTTTGAGCTATAAAAGGAAGCCCATGCACAACGTAGAGGGGGTTCGAAACCTAGACAACTCTCTCGCTCAGTGTAGCTAGTACTGTAGCTCTTCCAGCTCCCGAGCTCAAGAACTCAATACAACCTAAGGCAGGAGTAGGGTTTTACGCGTCCGCGCGGCCCGAACCTGGGTAAACTGCCCGCGTGTGCCCCTCGATCTGCTCTCCGTGCTCCCTCCGCTCCCTTACCGCAACGTAGAAGGGGCTCCGGTCCCATAGGTGCTCGTGGGAGGACAGTTTCCCCCGACAGCCCGGCTCCGGATCTTCCCTTTTTTCCTCGCCTCTTCGCCGGAGTCCATCGCCAGGAGTCACCAATGCAAGTCCCTCGCCATGGCCGCGCTCATGTGGAGCTACCCGCGTCCTTAGACTCCTCCCGATGGATCTGCTCGAGCTCGTCTCCCGCTGCGCCTCAAGTTCCTCCCGCCGGAGCACCAAGTCAACCACTTCCCTGCGCACGCCGCCGGCGCCTGCAACCCGCTCGCTAATCTACTTCGAACCAGGATCGACGACTGCCGCCCTGTGTTGACCTGGTGTAGCGCCAGCGTGGACGAGTCCACGAGCGCCCATCTCCCACACGCTGGCCCAGCGCCCGCATCCAGCCCATCACCGAGCCGGCCTATTGCCACTGGTGAGCAGCTCCCTGCAGCGCATCGCCCCTGTGCACTGTTGTTGGGCCAACCAGTTTTGGCCCAGTCTCTATGTCTTTTCCTTTGGACATTTTGTGAATTACTCCAGAGTAAAATAGTTTTGCAGAAAAGGCCCTCATGTTCATACATATAATAACTCCATAACGGTGCATCGAATTAAAATAAACTATATATGAAAAATGTGTAGAATTATGTGTAGAATTCTGTGTAGATTAATAATATGCAACTCTCATCCCTGTTAAACATGTTTAAACTTCCTGTTTGCTTTAATTTGTGCAAATGACATGCTAAAATGATTTAATTCATAACTAAATAACCGTAGCTCCAAATTGAATAAACTTCATATGTAAATGGGGTGGGAAAATGTCTACATTAACTTGGTGCACTTACTTTTGATGTTTAACAATGATAAAGTGTGTTTTTAGGCAGAACAGTACCAAGATCAATAATTGCACATGGGGATTTTCCGGAATTGTTGTTTGTTGTTTTCGGCCGCATTTACATTGCCTAGATAGTTAGTTTCTTTATGCTTCACCTCTTGCCATATTAACCAACATTTAAACTTGTTTTGTACATAAACGAGAGTGAAATTAAATTACTTGAATGTGGTGTTTTGTCAATATGCAATTTGTTGCATATTGAGCTCCACTTTACGTGTAGTATTGTTTGTGCACTTTGCCATGCCATGAATGATTAAACCGGACATGCATCATACTTGGTTGAGCATCATGACATATTTATGTGATGGTTGTTTACCTTGTCGTTTGCTTCTTTTTGATTGTGCTTCTTTTTGAAAGTGTCGGTTTCGTTGCGATTGTGAGGACTCGTTCATCTACGCTCGTTCGACTACGCCCGTTCGTCTACTTCATGGACTCGTTCTTCTTCCTAGCAGGATCTCAGGCAAGATGACCGTCACCTTGGATCTCATTACTATCATTGCTATGCTAGTTGTCTCGATGCTGTCGCTATATGACGTGCTACCTATTTATTAGTTGTCAGCCTCTCCTTGTTGCCATGAAATACCCTCTAACCTTTGACACCATCCCAGCAAACCGTTGTTTGGCTATGTTACCGCTCGCTCAGCCCCTCTTATATTGTTGTTAGTTGCCGGTGAAGATGCAGATTGCTCCATGTTGGAATTTGGATTGTTGGAATATCACAATATCTCTTAATTAAATTAATGCACATATATACTTGGCAATGGGTGGAAGGCTTGGCCTTTTGCTCGGTGTTTTGTTCCACTCATGCCACCTTAAGAACCGATAAACTGGTTCTATGGTCTTGATTTTGCATTCCTAATGCGGCTGGGTATATGGGGACCCCTTGACAGTTCGCTTTGAATAAAACTCCTCCAGCAAGGCCCAACTTTGGTTTTAATTTGTAACATAATAAAAACTTAGTTAATTAATTAAATTGCATAGGGATTTAGCGCTACCCGACGATTCTTTTCCACATACACGGGGGGCCAGTGCTGATGGTGATGGTCCCAAACAGGCGGACTGCGGTGCCACCACGAGGAAACTCGAGGTCTGGTTTTACCTCTAGGCTGACCTATCCGGACGTGGCTTGAGACGAGATACGCGCGGCTACTATCAGGGTGTCAGCACGCCAGGAGGTCTTGCTGGACTTGTTTTACCATTGTCAAAATGTCTTGTGCACTGGGATTTCAAGTCTGATCGGGTTGTCCCTAAGATAAGTGGTTTTTACCTCTGCTAATCATGAGAGCTTGTGATGGGCTAAGTTGGGACACCCCTGCAGGGTTATGATCTTTCGAAAGCCGTGCCCACGGTTATGTGGCAGATTGGAATTTATTAATGTTCGGTTGTAGAAAACTTGGCAGAGGATCCGAAACAAAATACACCAACTGTGTGAGTAACCGTGACCATCTCTTTTCATTTTGAGAAGAGAACATGGTGGGGTTATGTTTGACTCGTAGGTAGTTTAGGATGTCTTAGCGATCATGACTAGTTTGCGACCGTTTGCGTAGATGCTCATCTTATTATTGTACTCGTAAGTTAGCCATCATATTATGCTTAGCCGCTGCTGCAACCTCACCACTTAACCTCTCCATACCCATTAAGCTTTGCTAGTCTTGATACCCATGGTCATGGGATTGCTGAGTCCTCGTGGCTCACAGATACTACAACAACAGTTGCAGGTGCAGGTTTCCGATGACTTGACGCGAGAACGATGTTTACTTGTGTTGGAGTTATTTCTTCTTTTTCTCCGTCAGTCTTGGGTTAGGTTGCTGGTCGGCAGCCTGGGATAGTAGTATGGATGTCGTTCTGTTTTCATCTGTTTGCATCCATAGTCGGATGCCTTGTGTGTGATGTTGTTGTATTCATGTGGATGTTGTATGACTTGTATGTATCCCCTTCTATTTATGTAATGGTACGATGTAATGATATCCATCTTGCTAAGCGCCCGAAATGGGGTTGTGCCCGAGTCATGAAGTTATCACGTGAGCGGGATAGAATCGCATCTTGGGCGTGACAGTATGGGCGGTCATATGGAGTGCCGCCGCCACCGCCAGATCAACTATTTTCACCCCGTCAAATTGGATCGTGGATCAGACACCTAGAGAGACTAGAAACTCGTCCAGAAGGCAGAACCCTAGCCTCCAGAATTCATTCAGAGGAGGATTGGCATGGATAAGAATGGGATCTTCCTCATCATGCACGGGAGAGATACAACATCATCGCCACCGTCATCATCATCCACATCCTTATCATTTGTAACATCAAGAACCCTAGTGGATCATCTTGTGTATCATTTGAATCATTCATCCATGTATGCCATAATTTTTTTCATGATGATTGTTGTCCCCATATGTGAGTAGACCCCTAATTCTCGGGGATATGTATGAACCTTGGTATGTGTAGGATTTGAAATGTTATTATGGATGCAAGATTCTCTGTTGAATACTTAGTTTAATAACTTCGTGAATGTTGTGAAGGGGCCCCACTCAGCCTCAGTGCCTTATGGCCACAAAGTACATCACTGTCATTGTAAAGGGCTAGACTATGCAGGTAATTCGAGGTGACATTGAAATCCTACTACTCATAACCTTTGCAATTGACCGGGGAATTAGGGAGAACCCATAGAGAGGCCACATCCATCGGGTAACCCTTAATTATCATGAGTTTTAACCCTCTTGGGGAGACTATGATGGTGGAGTACGTGTCACAAAGTTTACCTCAAATAGAACGTGTACTCTACCCAGCTACGCCCAGCATAATCGTCAATAGTGGCTCAAGTATCCATCCTATACTATGCATATGCATAGTTGCACTAGAAACATACCGATGGGGATTCTGGACTCCTTGAGAATGGCTTACTCCTCTACTGTTTCATCATCCACTCTAGTCGTTGCTCCTTATTTACTTTCAAAGCTCACTCCAATATGTTATAATTTATATTTGCCCTCACTGTGCTTTAAGTCTATCATTATCTGCATGAACAAAATGCATAATTCCCTACATGAGGCAAAAGTCCGATTCATGTGCTTCCTGTGGGATCGATACTCGTACTTCGAAAAGGCTACAAATAAACCTTATGCACTTGCAGGCCATCAACTACTCACACAAATCATGGAGGCAACAAGATTGATGAATATGCCTCCCGTGATGGCTTCTCCCTTTGGTAGAGCACCGGAACAGGCCTCCGGATGGGATGGCTTTAGAATAGAGCTTGCAACAGCGATAAAATTCTTTCAGGTTCGCTTTTGAGGGTTCCAGAAATTATAGGATTTATAGGTGGAAGAATTAGGTCAAACAAAGGCTAAGCGGCCCACATGGGCAGGTAGCACGGCCACCCCCCAGGTCGCACCACGTGTCATTGTGGCTGGCTCGGGGGGTCCCTCGACCTTTCCGAGGGTTCTAGGGTCCTTTGTTGCCAAGAAAAAATAATCAAAAATTGGCATCGTATTTAGGCCTTCCTAGATATGGATTTTCCGTGAACCAGAAACAAGAAAAACAGAAACTGACACTGAACACTAAATTAATAAGTTAGTCCAAAAAAGTATATAAAAGTGATAATATAATACTCACTATGTCCCATAATATAAGAGCGTTTTTGACACTATACGTGTCAAAAACGCTCTCGTATTATGGGACGGAGGGAGTAGTATTTGACACTACAAAATTATAGATAGGTTGGAGAAATATCATAGGGACACCATCACCACCGCCTCTCTGATTACCCCAAGGCACGAAAAGCTTCCAAATCCCTCGAACAAGCCGAGCTGGGGCTTTGCATGTGCGGAAATTTCACGGGCACTCGGTGCCAGGGCACACTTCTGCCAAGGCTTGCACGGGCGCTCGATTTCCTCGTGATTCGTGAAGTAGTTGGATCCCGCGGGAGGGCACAATAAGTTTTAAGTTCAGTCATTGAAACTTACGAGTTTTTATCTGAAACTTGCGATTTTCTCGCTCGCTTTTACCAAGTTTCGTAGATAAATTTTAAAGGCATTTTTTGTCGTTTGTAGGCACAAAAAACGTGATTTTATCGGTCGCTCGTACTAAGTTTCAAGATTTGAAACTTAATATTTATTTTCAAAACTCACCAAAACATATTCAAAATGGATTTTAGTTGAAAGACATTGTCAAGAGAAACATGAATATGAAAACAAAACTTAATTTAAACTATTCGTTTAAAAAGTATAATAGTTTGAAAATTGAAAGTCAAAATAAAATCACGTGCAGGGGACTCAATGCCCCTGCACTTGCGTACCCCAAATCCCATCCCTTTGCATGAGTACTAGAAGGATACGCGCGCCTTGCCAGGCCAGTTTTCTCTCTATCATTGTAATAATGGTCCTATAATGATCCCTATCTTAAGCTTGCAATGCCCTCTTCGGAGGTAAAAAAGTGTCACATATATTGACCAAAACAAAAGTAGATGATCATCAAAGCTCCAGGACATGATAGTATAGGAAGCTCCCTTGGATTATGATTACATCTTTTACAAAATATTACTTCCACACTATCTTATTTCCATCCTGTAGTAACTTCTCTTAGGAGCCCAGATGAGGATGAAACAAATTGCAAAGGAGCCCAAATCAGGATGAAACATATTGCAAAACCATTATTTCACACAACTCATTCAGGCTTAACCAATCGACCAATCATGTATGCCATCCCAAACGAGGAGCTACAGCCATGTGTTACGAAGAAATAATATAAGACATCTTCAAAATGAAAACAGACACCCAATAAAGGAAAAAACTAATCATTTCAATATGTTTTTGTTCACTCTCTTACGTAGTACAAGGTAGATCATAAGACAATAATAGCCATACTGCCATACATCAGATCAATGTAACAGCAAAAAGGAAGGGTGTTGCGATATGCAACTTGCCTAAAAGTTGTGTCCAATGGTATTGCTTGCATTAAGCCAAAGTGATACTACTACTCGCAAAAAAGGCAAAGTGATACTATTATCACCAACAACAGGGACAACTGACACATGAGAAACAACAATAGAATAAGCAACCAAACACAATTATTGAGGTCCATTTTGCCTCCAAAGTCATACTATTATCACAACCATCATTTCTTTTAGTAATTTAATATACCTAGAAAATGGGAACTGGATGATGGTCCTAAGAAACCTGATATAAGTTGAGGAAACGCATAACTACTCTATTATTGAGGTCCATTTTGCCTCCAAAGCTTTCAGTTTCATCAATTACATGAATAGTAGGCTCCCAGGTTATCTATTCATTCACAAGCTGATTAAGAAGGAAAATCGGCAAAGTATGAATGTACGATTGAATCAACCACATGCCAAAATTCGGAAGTTGAATGCAAGTTGCTGGTTCAGATTAATAAATAAGAATGATAACATAGTACCATACCCTGAAGCAAGTGTATAAATAATTTCTGAGAGCGTCTACATGAGTAGAAATAAGACAGGTTAAGATGATGACACCAAACTACTTGTTTCTTTTAGTAATATTCTTTTCAAGTAGACATAATGGCTGAAGGCATCTAACCTGTTGGCAGCACAAGTACCATATCAGGAAAATGGATAGCTTATACGGACCCAGCTACTCGAGCGTCACATAAAAGAGCTAAAAGCTTCTGATTAAGAACTTAAGTTACATTCAGATCAAAGAAAAATTGCATGTTTCCACATACCAGGAACTGTCGAAACCCCATCAATCTACCTTTGAAATAAACCCCTTAGATAATGTACATGGCATCTATACATCAATTTACATACAAGCATAGAACCAGTGTAGCTTCTCTCAGCAAGCAAAGGTAGCTGCATGATAGTTCATGTTTCCTCTTGTAGAGACAATAAGACACATAGTACATATAGGTTTAGACTTCTATTACTCGTTCAAAATACAAAAGACCACATCCCATATCATAGACTATTATATTCTTTGAGATGAATAGCAAAACTAAAAATATCAATTTGAGGGAGAAGGACTAAATCTAAGCTCGCATAGAACACTGCTGCAAATGCATTTGTTCTTAATAGTAGCTGACTTGTACAGTGAGTCAGTGACACAAGAATGGTTGAAGAACTCTATCAATCTACTCTCTTAACGAACTTCTAGATGAAGGTTAACATAGAATTAGTTCATACATGGCCTAAAATTCCGCAATCATACTAAAGGTGAAAAGAGTCCAAATCATGCAGTATGAACAAATGTGATTCCTTGTATGCTGCCATTTAACCATGCCTCATGAAAGTGTAAACATAAAAGTGGGGAGAAACTTTACAAAGAAGCAGCTAACTTAAGTACTAAAGTAACATATTAATCCTTTCGTCCTACCTCAAGTTAAAAAAATCATTCACTAACCTGACTTCAAGCACCAAGTCCAGAAAATTACGGAAATGTTCGTTTTCAGCAATTTTGCTCTTGCGTTAATCTAGTTTAGATAGAAATGTGAAAAATAAAACATGTCATCCAAAGGGAAAAAATATCTCAAGCAAGAATGAACCTTCGGATTCACCTTCAACTTATGGAAAAATTTCAGTTGTGAGGCATTGTGCACCACCATGGCACCATCGACAGCAACAACTTGTGGAGTTATGACTTCAGAATAGATGGTCAAGGTCCTTGTTGTTGGGGAACATAGTATTTCAAAAAAAAATCCTACGATCACACAAGATCTATCTAGGAGAAGCATAGCAACGAGCAAGGAGAATGTGTCCATGTACCCTCGTAGATCGAAAGCGGAAGCGTTTAGTAACGCGGTTGATGTAGTCGAACGTCTTCACAATCCAACCGATCCGGGTACCGAACGTACGGCACCTCCGTGTTCAGCACACGTTCAGCACGATGACATCCCACGAGCTCTTGATCTAGTAGATGCTCGAAGGAGAGTTTCATCAGCACGACAATGTGCTGACGGTGTTGATGATGTGATCCGCGCAGGGCTTCGCCTAAGCACTACGACAATATGACCAAGGTGTTGAACGGTGGAGGGGGCACCGCACACGGCTAAAAGATCAACTTGTGTGTCTCTGGAGTGCCCCCTTCCCACATATATAAAGGAGGGAGGGAGAGGGGCCGACCCTCCTAGGGGCGCGCCAAGTGTAAGGAGTCCTACTAGGACTCCCAAGTCCTAGTAGGATTCTCTTTCCTTTTCGGAGTAGGAAAGATGGAAAGGAGGGAGAGGGAGAAGGAAAGGGGGGGGCGCCCCCACCCCTTGCTGAATTCGGTTTGGGCAGGGGGAGGCGCGCGCCAGCTTGTGTCCCTTCTTCTCTCTCTCCACTAAAGCCCAATAAGGCCCATTAACTTCCCCCGGCGAATTCTCGTAACTCTCCGATACTCCAAAAAATATCCGAATCACTCGGAACCATTCTGATGTCCGAATATAGACTTCCAATATATCGATCTTTACCTCTCGACCATTTCGAGACTCCTCGTCATGTTCGTGATCTCATCCTGGACTCCGAACAAACTTCGATCATCAAAAACACATAACTCATAATACAAATCATCATCGAACGTTAAGCGTGCGGACCCTACGGGTTCGAGAACTATGTAGACATGACCGAGACACATCTCCGGTAAATAACCAATAGCGGAACCTGGAAGCTCATATTGTCTCCGACATATTCTATGAAGATCATTATCGATCAAACCGCATAACAACATACGTTGTTCCCTTTGTCATCGGTATGTTACTTGCCCGAGATTCGATCGTCGGTATCATCATACCTAGTTCAATCTCGTTACCGGAAAGTCTCTTTACTCATTCTGTAATACATCATCTCGTGACTAACTCATTAGTAATTTGCTTGCAAGGCTTATTATGATGTGTATTACTAAGAGGGCCCAGAGATACCTCTCCGACACTCGAAGTGACAAATCCTATTCTCGATCTATGCCAACACCACAAACACCTTCGGAGACACCTGTAGAGCATCTTTATAATCACCCGGTTACGTTGTGACATTTGATAGCACACAAGGTGTTCCTTCGGTATTCGGGAGTTGCATAATCTCATAGTTAGAGGAACATGTATAGGTCACGAAGAAAACAATAGCAATAAAACTAAACGATCATTATGCTAAGCTAACGGATGGGTCTTGTCCATCACATCATTCTCCTAATGATGTGTTCCCGTTCACCAAATGACAACACATATCTATGGTTAGGAAACTTAACCATCTTTGATTAACGAGCTAGTCTAGTAGAGGCATACTAGGGACACTTTGTTTTGTCTATGTATTCACACGTGTATCAAGTTTCTGGTTAATACAATTCTAGCATGAATAAAAGACATTTATCATGATATATAAGGAAATTTAAATAATAACTTTATTATTGCCTCTAGGGCATATTTCCTTCAGTCCCCACTTGCACTAGAGTCAATAATCTGGATTACATAGTAATGATTCTAGCACCCATGGAGTCTTGGTGTTGATCATGTTTTGCTCGTGGAAGAGGCTTAGTCAATGGGTCTGCAACATTCAGATCCGTATGTATTTTGCAAATCTCTATGCCTCCCTCCTTGACTTGATAGCGGATGGAGTTGAAGCGTCTCTTGATGTGCTTGGTTCTCTTGTGAAACCTGGATTCCTTCGCCAAGGCTATTGGTCAAGTGTTGTCACAAAAGATTTTCATTGGACCCAATGCACTAGGTATTACACCTAGAGCGGATGAGAACTCCTTCATCCAAACTCCTTCATTTGCTGCTTCTGAAGCATCTATGTACTCCGCTCGACATGTAGATCCCGTCACGACACTCTGCTTAGAACTGCACCAACTAACAGCTCCACCGTTCAAGAAAAATACGTATCCGGTTTGTGACTTTGAGTCATCCGGATCAGTGTCAAAGCTTGCATCGACGTAACCGTTTATGACGAGCTCTTTTTCACCTCCATAAAAGAGAAACATATCCTTCGTCCTTTTTAGGTATTTCAGGATGTTCTTGACCGCTATCCAGTGATCCACTCCTGGATTACTTTAGTACCTCCCTGCTATACTTATAGCAAGGCACACATCAGGTCTGGTACACAGCATTGCATACATGATAGAACCTATGGCTGAAGCATAGGGAATAATTTTCATTTTCTCTCTATCTTCTGCAGGCATTGAGTCTGACTCAACTTCACATCTTGTAACACAGGCAAGAACCCTTTCTTTGACTGATCCATTTTGAACTTCTTCAAAACTTTATCAAGGTATATGCTTTGTGAAAGTCCAATTAAGCGTCTTGATCTATCTCTATAGATCTTCATGCCCAATATATAAGCAGCTTCACCGAGGTCTTTCATTGAAAAATTCTTATTCAAGTATCCTTTTATGCTATCCAAAAATTATACATCATTTCCAATCAACAATATGTCATCCACATATAATATCATAAATGCTACAGAGCTCCCACTCACTTTATCATAAATACAGGCTTCTCCAAAAGTTTGTATAAAACCATATGCTATGATCACCTCATCAAAGTGTATATTCCAACTCCGAGATGCTTGCACCAGTCCATATATGGATTGCTGGAGCTTGCCACTTTGTCAGCACATTTAGGATCGACAAAACCTTTTGGTTGCATCATATACAACTCTTCTTTGAGATATCCGTTAAGGAATGCAGTTTTGACATCCATTTGCCTGATTTCATAGTCATAAAATGCGGCAATTGCTAACATCATTCAGACAGACTTAAGCATCGCTACGGGTGAGAAAGTCTCATCGTAGTCAACTCCTTGAACTTGTCGAAAACCTTTCGCAACAAGTCGAGCTTTGTATACAGTAACATTACCATCGGCGCCAGTCTTCTTCTTAAAGATCCATTTATTTTCAATGGCTTGCCGATCATTGGGCAAGTCAACCAAAGTACACACTTTGTTCTCATACATGGATCCCATCTCAGATTTCATGGCCACAAGCCATTTTGCGAAATTTGGGCTCATCATCGCTTCCTCATAGTTCGTAGGTTCTTCATGGTCTAGTAACATGACTTCTAGAACAAGGTTAATGTACCACTCTGGTGCGGAACGTACTCTGGCTGACCTACGAGGCTCGGTAGTAACTTGATTTGAAGTTTCATGATCATCATCATTAACTTCCTCACTAATTGGTGTAGGAATCACTGGAACTGCTTTCTGTGATGAACTACTTTCCAATTCGGGAGAAGGTACAATTACCTCATCAAGTTCTACTTTCCTCCCACTCAGTTCTTTCAAGAGAAACTCCTTCTCTAGAAAGGATCCATTCTTAGCAACGAATATCTTGCCTTCGGATTTGTGATAGAAGGTGTACCCAACAGTTTCTTTTGGGTATCCTATAAAGACACATTTCTCCGACTTGGGTTCGAGCTTATCAGGTTGAAGCTTTTTCACATAAGCATCGCAGCCCCAAATTTCAAGAAACGACAACTTGGGTTTCTTGCCAAACCACAATTCATAAGGTGTCGTCTCAACGGATTTAGATTGTCCCCTATTTAACGTGAATGCAACTGTCTCTAAAGCATAATGATACGTCTCCAACGTATCCATAATTTTTTATTGTTCCATGCTATTATATATTCTGTTTCGGATGTTTAATGGGCTTTATTATACACTTTTATATTATTTTTGGGACTAACCTACTAACCCAAGGCCCAGTGCAAATTGCTGTTTTTTTGCCTATTTCAGTGTTTTGCAGAAAAGGAATATCAAACGGAGTCCAAACAGAATGAAACCTTCGGGAGAGTTATTTTTGGAACGATATCTTCACAAGAGACTTGGAGTACAAGTCAAAGAAGAAACGAGGTGCCCACAAGGGGGCAGGGCGTGCCCAGGGGGTAGGCGCCCCCCCACCCTCGTGGGCCCCACGTTGCTCCACCGACGTACTTTTTCCTATTATATATACCCATATACCCTGAAAACATCGAGGAGCACGAAGAAACCCTAATTCCACCGTCGTAACCTTCTGTTCCCGTGAGATCCCATCTTGGGGCCTGTTCTGGAGCTTCGTCGGAGGGGGCATCGATCACGGAGGGCTTCTACATCAACACCATAGCCTCTCCGATGAGTTGTGAGTAGTTTACCACAGACCTTCGGGTCCATAGTTATTAGCTAGATGGCTTCTTCTCTCTCTTTGGATCTCAATACAAAGTTCTCCTCGATCTTCGAGGTGATCTATTCGATGTAATCTTTTTGCGGTGTGTTTGTCGAGATCCGATGAATTGTGGGTTTATGATCAAGATTATCTATGAACAATATTGGATTCTTTTCTGAAATCTTTTATGTATGATTATAATATCCTTGCAAGTCTCTTCGAATTATTGGTTTGGTTTGGCATACTAGATCTATAGTTCTTGCAATGGGGAAGTGCTTGGCTTTGGGTTCAATCTTGCGGTGTCCTTTCCCAGTGACAGTAGGGGCAGCAAGGCACTCATAGTATTGTTGCCATCGAGGATAAAAATATGGGGTTTATATCATATTGCTTGAGTTTATCCCTCTACATCATGTCATCTTGCTTAAGGCGTTACTCTGTTCTTATGAAGTTAATAATCTAGATGCATGCTGGATAGCGGTCGATGTGTGGAGTAATAGTAGTAGATGCAGAATCGTTTCGGTCTACTTGTCACGGACGTGATGCCTATATACAATGATCATGCCTAGATATTATCATAACTATGCGCTTTTCTATCAATTGCTCGACAGTAATTTGTTCACCCATCGTAGAATTCTGCTATCATGAGAGAAGCCACTAGTGAAACCTATGGCCCTCGGGTCTATCCTTATCATATTACTTTCCTTTCAACTAGCCAATTTCCTTTGCCGTTGTTTATTTGCTTTATTTACTTTTTGTTCCTATACCAAAAATACCAAAAATATTATCCTATCCTATCTATCAGATCTCACTCTCGTAAGTGACCGTGAAGGGATCGACAACCCCTTATCGCGTTGGCTGCGAGGTTCTTATTTGTTTGTGCAGGTGTGAGGGACTCGCGCGTGGTCTCCTACTGGATTGATACCTTGATTCTCAAAAACTGAGGGAAATACTTATGCTACTATGCTGCATCACCCTTTCCTCTTCGAGGGAATACAACGCAAGCTCGAGAAGTAGCACATAACCACAAAACAATAGTGGTAAATCGGTAGGAGACATCATAGATTGCACCATATCTAATAAAGTACGGTTACAACATTCGGACACACCATTACGCTTTGGTGTTCCAAGTGAAGTGAGTTGTGAAACTATTCCACATTGTTTCAAATGAAGACCAAACTCGTAACTCAAATATTCGGCTTCGCGGTCAGATCGTAGAAACTTTATTTTCTTGTTATGATGATTCTCTACTTCACTCTGAAATTCTTTGAACTTTTCAAATGTTTCAGACTTATGTTTCATTAAGTAGATATACCCATATCTTCTTAAATCATCTGTGAAGGTTAGAAAATAACGATACCCGTCGCGAGCCTCAACACTCATCGGACCACATACATCAGTATGTATGATTTCCAATAAGTCAGTTGCTCGCTCCATTGTTTCGGAGAATGGAGTTTTAGCCATCTTGCCCATGAGGCATGGTTCGCAAGCACCAAGTGATTCATAATCAAGTGATTCCAAAAGCCCATCAGAATAGAGTTTCTTCATGCGCTTTACACCAATATGACCCAAACGGTAGTGCCACAAATAAGTTGCACTATCATTATCAACTTTGCATTTTTGGCTTCAATATTATGAATATGTGTATCACTACGATCGAGATTCAACAAAAATAGACCACTCATTAAGGGTGCATGACCATAAAAGATATTACTCATATAAATAGAACAACCATTATTATCTGATTTAAATGAATAACTATCTCGCAACAAACAAGATCCAGATATAATGTTCATGCTCAACGCTGGCACCAAATAACAATTATTTAGGTCTAAAACTAATCCCGAAGGTAGATGTAGAGGTAGCGTGCCGACGGCGATCACATTGACTTTGGAACCATTTCCCACGCGCATCGTCACCTCGTCCTTAGCCAATCTTCATTTAATCTGTAGCACCTGTTTCGAGTTACAAATATGAGCAACAACCAGTATCAAATATCCAGGCGCTACTACGAGCATTAGTAAGGTACACATCAATAACGTGTATATCAAATATACCTTTGTTCACTTTGCCATCCTTCTTATCCGCCAAATACTTGGGGCAGTTCCGCTTCCAGTGACCAGCCCCTTTGCAGTAGAAGCACTCAGTTTCAGGCTTGGCTCCAGATTTGGATTTCTTCCAAGGAGTAGCAACTGGCTTGCTATTCTTCTTGAAGTTCCCCTTCTTTCCCTTGCCCTTTTTCTTGGAACTAGTGGTCTTGTTAACCATCAACACTTGATGGTCCTTCTTGATTTCTACCTCCGCAGCTTTGAGCATAGTGAAGAGCTCGGGAATTGTCTTTTGCATCCCTTGCATATTATAGTTCATCACGAAGCCTTTATAGCTTGGTGGCAGTGATTGAAGAACTCTGTCAATAACACTATCATCATCAAATTTGACTCCAAGTTGAGTCATGTGGTTGTGGTACCCAGACATTTTGAGTATGTGTTCACTGACAGAACTGTTCTCCTCCATCTTGCAGCTATAGAACTTGTTGGAGACTTCATATCTCTCAACTCGGGCATTTGCTTAAAATATTAACTTCAACTCTTGGAACATCTCATATGCCCCATGACGTTCAAAATGTCTTTGAAGTCCCAATTCTAAGTCGTAAAGCATGTCACGTTGAACTATTGAGTAGTCATCAAACCGCGTCTGCCAGACGTTCAAAGGGTCTAGCGGGAGGGGGCTTGTAACCTAGCGGTGCTTCAAGGACATAATTCTTCTGTGCAACAATGAGGATAATCCTCAAGTTACGAACCCAGTCCGTGTAGTTTCTACCATCATCTTTCAACTTAGCTTTCTCTAGGAACGCATTAAAATCTAAGGGAATGGTAGCATCCATTGATCTACAACAACATAGATATGCAAAAAAAACTACCAGGACTAAGTTCATGACAAATTAAAGTTCAATTAATCATATTACTAAAGAACTCCCACTTAGATTAACATCCCTCAAGTCATCTAAATGATCACGTGATCCAAATCAACTAAACCATGTCCGATCATCACGTGAGATGGAGTAGTTTTCAATGGTGAACATCTTATGTTGATCATATCCACTATATGATTCACGCTCGACCTTTTTGTCTCCAGTGTTCCGAGGCCATGTATGTACATGCTAGGCTCGTCAAGTTTAACCCGAGTATTCTGCATGTGCAAAATTGTCTTACACCTGTTGTATGTGAACGTAGAGCTTATCACACCCGATCATCACGTGGTGTCTCGGCACGACGAACTGTCGCGACGGTGCATACTCAGGGAGAACACTTGTACCTTGAATTTTTGTAAGGGATCATCTTATAATGCTACCGTCGTACTAAGCAAAATAAGATGCATAAAAAGATAAGCATCACATGCAATCAAAATATGTGACATGATATGGCCATCATCATCTTGTGCTTTTGATCTCCATCTCCAAAGCATCATCATGATCTCCATCGTCACCGGCTTGACACCATGATCTTCATCGTAGCGTCGTGGTCGTCTCGCCAACTATTTCTTCTACTACTATAGCTAACTCATAGTGATAAAGTAAAGCAATAGCATGGCATTCACAATTCATACAATAAAGAGACAACCATAAGGCTCCTGCCGGTTGCCGATAATTTACAAAACATGATCATCTCATACAATAACGTATAACTCATCACGTCTTGACCATATCACATCACAACATGCCCTGCAAAAATAAGTTAGACGTCCTCTACTTTGTTGTTGCAAGTTTTACGTGGCTGCTACGGGCTTCTAGTAAGAACCGTTCTTACCTACGCATCAAAACCGCAACGATTTTTCGTCAAGTTTGCTATTTAAACCTTCAACAAGGACCGGCCATAGTCACACTCAATTCAACTAAAGTTGGAGAAACTGACACCTGCCAGCCACCTGTGTGCAAAGCACGTCAGTAGAACCAGTCTCATGAACGCGGTCATGTAATGTCGGTCCGGGCCGCTTCATCCAACAATACCGCCGAATCAGAGTATGACTATTATCGCCCACAACTCTTTGTGTTCTACTCGTGCATATCATCTACGCATAGACCTGGCTCATGATGCCACTTTGAGGAACGTAGTATTTCAAAAACAAATCCTACGATCACACAACATCTATCTAGGAGAAGCATAGCAACGAGCAAGGAGAGTGTGTCCATGTACCCTCGTAGATCGAAAGCGGAAGCATTTAGTAACATGGTTCATGTAGTCGGACATCTTCACGATCCAACCGATCCGAGTACCGAACGTACGGCACCTTTGTGTTCAGCACACGTTCAGCACAATGACGTCCCGTGAGATCTTGATCCAGTAGATGCTCGAAGGAGAGTTTCGTCAGCACGACGGCGTGCTGATGGTGTTGATGATGTGATCCGCGCAGGGCTTCGCCTAAGCACTATGACGATATGACCAAGGTGTTGAACTGTGGAGGAGGGCACCGCACACGGCTAAAAGATCAACTTGTGTGTCTTTGGGGTGCCCCTGCCCACGTATATAAAGGAGGGAGGGAGATAGGCCGGCCCTCCTAGGGGAGCGCCAAGTGTAGGGAGTCCTACTAGTACTCCCAAGTCCTAGTAGGATTCCTCTTCCTTTTCGGAGTAGGAAAGATGGAAAGGATGGAGAGGGAGAAGGAAAGGGGGGGACGCCCCCACCCCTTGTCCAATTCGGTTTGGGCATGGGGGAGGCACGCGCCACCTCGTGGCGCTTCTTCCCTCTCTCCACTAAAGCCCAATAAGGCCCATTAACTTCCCCCGACGAATTCCCGTAGCTCTCCCGTACTCCGAAAAATACCCGAATCACTTGGAACCATTTCGATGTCCGAATATAGCCTTCCAATATATCGATATTTACCTCTCAACCATTTCTAGACTCCTCATTATGTCCGTGATCTCATCCGGGACTCCGAACAAACTTCAGTCATCAAAAACACATAACTCATAATACAAATCGTCATCGAACGTTAAGCGTGCGGACCCTACGTGTTCGAGAACTATGTAGACATGATCGAGACACATCTCCGGTCAATAACCAATACCGGAACCTGGATGGTCATATTAGCTCCTACATATTCTACGAAGATCTTCATAGGTCAAACCGCATAACAACATACGTTGTTCCCTTTGTCATCGGTATGTTACTTGCCCGAGATTCGATCATCGGTATCATCATACCTAGTTCAATCTCGTTACCGGCAAGTCTCTTTACTCGTTCCGTGATACATCATCTCGTGACTAACTCATTAGTAATTTGCTTGCAAGGCTTATTATGATGTGTATTGCCGAGAGGGCCCAGAGATACCTCTCCGACACTTAGAGTGAAAAATCCTATTCTCGATCTATGACAACACCACAAACACCTTCGGAGGCACCTGTAGAGCATCTTTATAATCACTCAGTTACGTTGTGACGTTTGATAGCACATAAGGTGTTCCTACGGTATTCGGGAGTTGCATAATCTCATAGTCAGAGGAACATGTATAAGTCATGAAGAAAGCAATAGCAATAAAACTAAACGATCATTATGCTAAGCTAACAGATGGGTCTTGTCCATCATATCATTCTCCTAATGATGTAATCACGTTCATCAAATGACAACACATGTCTATGGTCAGGAAACTCAATCATCTTTGATTAACGAGCTAGTCTAGTAGAGGCATACTAGGGACACTCTGTTTTGTCTATGTATTCACACATGTATCAAGTTTCCGGTTAATACAATTCTAGCATGAATAAAAGATATTTATCATGATATATAAGGAAATTTAAATAATAACTTTATTATTACCTCTAGGGCATAATTCCTTCACTTATAGTGTAGATCATGTCTATAAATTTCAGAAGGGAGCATACTTTTGATTTTTGACAAACAGTTTAACAACTTTATTAACATTTTCATCACATGGATAAATAGCATAAGAGATAGATATTTTATAAAGCATACAGAGATGATCCTAGTTTCTCACCCTTCCATTATCTTCTCTCATAATGTGTTCCCGAATTTGTAAATCAGTAGGTGGTATCTAATGATTCCAATGTAGTATCATGTTGATGCTGGCGTCGAGAGCATGGTGATTGGTTGATTAATGTATCGATGCGAACTTGGTAGTGTTCTCTACATTGGCCAGAATAACTCATGCGTCAAAATTGTGACTGTTGTACTCCTGGTGGTTCTTGCAGCAATATTAACATATGCTTTTGTCAGAAGTAAGGAAATGAAACCCAAAATCGGATGCTGCAATTTTATTACTCCACGGTAGAACATGTTTACGTCAGCTAACCAGAAGAGAGAGATGTAAAAAAAGAAGTAAAGACGGGTCGAATGAATATGAAATGGAAAAAATACCATAGATGAGTGGAGCCGCTAAACACTATAAAACATAAGAGAACATGCAACAAAGTATAACAACCTAATATATGTATTTAATGGGGAACAAACCAGACAAATAGTATACACGACCAATCTGAAGGTAAATATGGACAATAAAAAATTATAACACATGACTGAACATGGTTGAAAATAGATAAGCAGGCATACCTTGATAGAGGCTATTGTTGAAGATCAATGTCACAGTTAGCCTTTGAGTAGTTCTAGCACAAAAATCACTAACCAGGTAGCACGACAGCACTACACCACCATCACTCCACACCCGCCCTCCACTCGCAGTCAATAATTATTGCATTTTCTTGTTGTAATCAGTTGTGTATGACTTCATGACTCCACTATATTCTTGCCCTCCTCGTTGGATCTGAGATTTTAATGACGCTCGCTTGTCAATGGCAGTTTTGCTTCGACAGGGAGATTATCTGGGTATTAATTCTTAAAAAGGAATTGCAGTAATCATACTCTTATCACTTACAATAGAATCAATATTCTCTAAAAGAGACACAACAAATATATGTTCTCATATGCAAGGAGTGGATTTGTTTTCCACATCGGCAATTGACCTTTTTTCATCCAGAATATATTTATTTGCATAGATTAGAAAACAAATCTAGAATTAGAAGAAGAGCTCATCGTTATTAAATAGAGCAGGGTCTTACATAAGGGTTGGGGGCATTTGCTTTTGAGCAGGAGGCATGTCCACCCAGCTAAAATATTAATGAACCCTAAAAAATATGGGGTTGAGAAGGGATTGAAAAGTAGGAGGGGGAGGGGAGGATTACCGGTCCACCGTCTGCGAAGAGGGACGCCAACGATGGGTTTGCTGTCGTCGCCACCAAGTTCGCGCCGCGGCTTCTCCGGGTCACCACCGAGCTGCAGTTGGATGTGTTGTCAGTGTTTGGAGGAAGGGTGGGGCGGGGCGGGCGGGGGGAGGAGTGGGAGGAGGATGCTGGCTCCGTCTCTGCCGGTTTCACTGTCTCGCCGTCCCCGCCAGTGACGGTTTCATCGCCTCCTTGGCCACGTTTGATGAGAGAGAGGGGCTGAG
>LR738710.1:478637779-478748853 GCA_902687465.1 Secale cereale | reverse complement strand
GAGAGAGAGAGAGAGAGAGAGAGAGAGAGAGAGAGAGAGAGAGAGGAGGGGTCAGGGGCACGGGGTAACGTGACTCTTTGTCGCTCGCATAGTCGTATTACTGGAAGAAACCGACTAAAACACATGTGGATGGGGCCATGAGCGTTGACTAAAGCCCCGATGCATCAAGAGCTCTCAATTCCTGGGAGCTTAGTAACTGTACAGATATGTCTGGTTTCATTCATGCAATAAATCTGGGGAGGAAACTCCATGATCTTCTAAAAAAGATATTGGTCATCCATTTACCAATGGGTTGAAAATACTAACTTTTATATCAAAATATAAGACATAGGAGTAGTATGTAGTAGTCTTTCTGTTGACTATTCATGATTGACAAGTTTTGAGAGAGTTCCTCCAGAATTTTGACAATCATATGTATTGTTTGTACGTGATATTGGACCATATAAATGTATTTCATATTGTGATCCAACATTATTTTCTGCAATATTATTGATAGGTTGCCACTTAGGCGTTGGTATTCGACGTACTATATTTTCATGCTTACGCAAAAACCGGTTTATTATTTTCTGAGCATTCTTTTGGAAAACCTCTCTGAGAGCATGATTAATAGTATAGCCAACTCTTGGCTATATGAAAGTGTCATGTCATCTATAACCAACCTTACAGTCAACATGTATACTTCTTCCTTTCCAGATTATAGGGTTTATCTCAAATTTTTTCGTTTTCCCAATTTAAAGGGCTCATCTTCGTCTCCTATTGAGATTCCGAGGCGTATTAAATGTTTGCATGCAAGAATCAAATAGGAACACACCAATGCATGTAATGTTCTTACTCATCTATTGGTCAAGCATACATGCCCTACAATTAATCCAAATTAATTCATCCGTTTAATTTGGGTAGTTTTGTAAAGTACAAGATATATTCATTCACTCACCATCTGCCTTGTTTGATGAGATTTCAGATTTGAGCCATATAAACCGGAAAGGAGGGAGTGATAATTAGCTATAAGTATGTGATGTTTTATTAATAGAGTTAAATACAGTAGAGGTGCCTCAACTTGTCATGCGCGGTTAGTTTAGTGCCTAAAGTTGCAAAATATGTGAAACTGGTGCTCGAACTTGTCAGGCCGTGCAAATACGGTGCCTCCAATCGTATCCGGACGTACATCCAGCCCGCGTGGCGTACAAACGTGACGGTGGCCCGCGTATCAGTGCCTAAGAGGCGCTGGGTGGCCCGCACGTGGGGATTTTTTTATAGAAACCCCTCTCATATTTTATTTAACCAATAGAAAAGCCATCAAAACATTGTAGTATAGCGAGAAATAATATGAAAAAAAACTCCATGGAGGGGTATCAAACCTGCCACATCATGTTCAACAACGACACGATCTGGCTAGCCGGCCGGAGTATGCTTTGAATTCAACTATTAGCTACAAAGCTGTGCAAATACTAAATACAATCCATGTATCAACTTTCTTTAGTTTTTATTTTTCCAAGTTCCTGTTTAGTTTCATAATGCATAAATTTTCCCATATGAAAAATACAATTATCAATATGCAAATATATTATATTTTAAATCTTTATCCATTTTTATTACTGTGTACTTCGAAGAGGTTGATATGAACTTAATTTATGTGGATAATATTAAATTCAAGAATGTATCAAACATGTAAACTGTGTTTATAGAAATGTAAGAATAATTTACACAATAATTTTTAACTCACGTTGAACTCTTTTAAAAATACATGTTGTAAACTTTTTTAATGCATGCCGAACATTTTTCAAAAAATGTATTATAACTTTTCAGTACATGTGAAACATTTTCCAACAACATGTTGAACATATTTCAAATGCACTAACATTTTCTTTAATTTTATGGCAGTTGTATTGCATTTCTTTATCGAAATGGTAAAAATAATATGAAAAATAGAAGTAAACAACTTGAAAATTAAGCGTGTAGACCCATACAAGCGCCATATATATATATATTGCAAGTGAGCACGTTTGAGCGGTACATAGCAACCAAAGAGGAATTTTGGAGCACGGTGGCCACTGAGCATGTTTTTTTCTTGAAAGTTTAAAAAGTGGCTAAAAATTTCATACAAATATTAAAAAATTCACAGAAAAACATATGCGTGTGCTCTAAGGGACTTTCAAGTTTTGTTTGAATTTTTTATGTTATACCCTGCAAAAAAGGCAATAATCCGGTCAAACAAATTAGCTGATTTTTGCATGTATTTGCTTTTTTGTATCTCTCACATACAAATACAGTTTTGAAAAAAACACGCAGATATATTACGCTTCTATGTGTGCGTGTAAAAAAATGTCAGAAGTTTTTTAGCTATAATAATTTGTTTCTTTGTCCTTTGAGAAAATGGGGACGATGTGTCGGTGTTCCAAAATTACATTCTCCATAGCAACGCAATATATAAAGTTCGACTTAGTCTATTATCTACTAAGCACAGTATGGCCTGGTGGACACTCTGTGCATGCACAATAATCCGTAAATTTGTAGGGCTTTCTTATGTGATTAAGTAAAATTTGAGCTTTTTTTTAATTCCTCATGTCCGGGCCACCCAGCGACTTCCTCGCTCCCAGTCACTCACAGTTGGGCCACGGCCACATTCGCACGCCACATGGGTTGTACGTCTGGATATGAATGGAGGCACTGTATTTGCACGACCGAACAAGTTCGAGCACCCATTTTATGTATTTTGTAACTTTAGGCACTAAACTGACCGCGCATGACAAGTTGAGGCACCTCCGACGTATTTAACTCTTATTAATACAAGGCCATCATTCACTCTCTCATAGTGCCTAGGAGCACATGCTGCAGCTGGCTCTTGCATGAGAGTCCGCTTACATTCTCTTTCATATCTTCTCTTCTTCAACTAAGTATAAAATATTACTTTACTCTTTACAGTCTGCTCACTTCTGAGCATTGGCTTTAGCGGTGGACTGTAAGAGCATGGTTAATAGTATTGCCAACCGCTGGCTATAAGCAATTGACATGTCATTTATAGTTCATCTTATAGCCAATATGTACAATAGTTGATTAGAAGAGTGTATTTTTTTTATTATAGTACACTTTTTACTCTCACAAAGTGATTAGGAGTCCGCTTACCTTCTCTATCCCCTCTTATTTCCTTTATCTAAGTAAAAATATACTGATTTAATTTTTATAACCAGCTGATTCAGTTCTATTGTACCTGCTCCAAGCTGTGCAACTTCTGAATGGATTAGAATTGTGCACGTAGGCTTTCAAGTCCAGCCCCGTAGACATTGACATGCAGCAGCATCAGAAGAGCACTGTTTGTCTAAAAAAAGATACTTAATCAGAAGAGCGCTGTGTCAACCGTTGCCGTGCGCGCGCGTGAATTCGATATCGGCGAATGCCAGGCGAAGCCGCCGCCTTGACGGCCCCGGCGTACGGCGCTCTGATCCACCGCCTCGCCTGCACCGGCCGCGTCGATGCCGTCCACGCCGCCCTCGCGTCCGCGCGCTCGGCCCTCGCCCCCGCCTCCCTCCACCCGCTCTACGTCGCCTCCATACGCGCCTTCGCCCGGGCCGGCCGCCTCCAGGCCGCCGTCGATGCCTTCGAGCGCATGGACCTCTTCGCCTGCCCGCCCCAAGCCACCGCCTATAACGCCATCATGGACGCCCTCGTCCACGCCCACCACCACCACCAGGCCCACAAGGTCTACGTCAGGATGCTCGCGGCCGGCCTTGCCCCCGACCTTCACACCCACACCATCCGCCTCCGCTCCTTCTGCCTCACCGCCCGCCCGCATGTTGCCCTCAGACTCCTGCGCACCCTACCAGACCGTGGATGCCATGCCAGACCCGTCGCATACTGCACCGTCGTGTCTGGACTCTATGCGCACGGCCACTCCCATGACGCACGTCGCCTGTTTGACGAAATGCTCCAGGGACCGGTGTTCCCTGATACTGCCACTTTTAACAAGGTCCTACATGATCTTTGCAAGAAAGGGGATATCTCTGAGGCTGCCGCACTTCTTGCCAAGGTTCTCAAGCGGGGGATGTCTGTGAACCGGTTCACCTACAATATTTGGATCAGGGGGCTCTGTGAATGTGGGAGGTTGGCCCAAGCCGTTGCACTTGTAAAAGAGATGGACGACTACATCACACCAGACGTTGTGACCTACAACACGCTCATCCGTGGCCTTTGTAAGGGCTACAGAGCCCAGGAGGCTGCACACTACCTTCGTAGGATGATGAACCGGGGCTGCATGCCAGATGATTTCACCTATAACACCATTATTGATGGGTACTGCAAGATGGGAATGATGCAAGAAGCTACCGAGCTCCTTAAGGATGCTGTCTTTAAAGGTTTTGTACCGGACCGGGTCACATATTGCTCCTTAATCAATGGCCTATGTGCCGAGGGTGATATCGAGAGGGCGCTGGAGCTGTTTAATGAGGCTCAAGCAAAAGAACTCAAACCTGATCTGGTAGTGTACAATTCTCTTATCAAGGGACTCTGTCGCCAGGGGCTGATCTTGCAGGCCTTGCAGGTCATGAATGAGATGTCCGAGGACGGCTGTCATCCTGACATTTGGACATACAACATTGTTATCAACGGGCTATGCAAAATGGGGAATATTTCGGATGCCACAGTTGTGATGAACGATGCCATTTTGAAAGGATACCTTCCTGATGTGTTCACCTTCAACACATTGATTGATGGGTACTGCAAGAGGTTGAAGCTGGACAGTGCTCTTCAGCTTGTTGAAAGGATGTGGACATATGGCATCACCCCTGATGCTATCACATACAATTCAGTTCTTAATGGTCTCTGCAAGTCTGGGAAGGCCAATGAAGTTAACGAAACATTCAAAGAGATGACACTTAAAGGATGTCGCCCAAACACTATTACCTACAACATACTGATAGAGAATTTCTGCAAGTCCAATAAATTGGAAGAGGCCTCTGGGATGATAGTGAGGATGAGTCAAGAAGGGTTAGCTCCTGATGCAGTTAGCTTCAACACACTTATTCATGGATTTTGTAGGAATGGTGAGATTGAGGGAGCGTACATACTTTTTCAAAAATTGGAGGAAAAGGGGTACTCCACAACAGCTGATACATTTAATATCCTAATTAGCGCATATTGCAGTCAGCTGAACATGCAAATGGCTGAAAGTATTTTTGAGAAGATGGTCCAGAAGGGATATAAACCCGATTCGTATACTTATCGCGTCCTAATTGATGGATCATGCAAGACTGCAAATGTTGACCGCGCATACGAGCATCTCGTGGAAATGATAAATGGGGGTTTCATTCCATCAATGGCTACTTTTGGCCGTGTAATAAATACACTCGCAGTGAACCATCAGATTACGGAGGCTGTGGGCGTTATTCGTGTCATGGTTAGAATTGGAGTTGTTCCCGAAGTTGTAGATACCATCTTGAGTGCTGATAAGAAGAAGATAGCTGCACCAAAGATACTTGTTGAGGACTTGATGAAGAAGGGTCACATTAGTTACCCTACTTATGAAGTACTGCACGAAGGAGTGAGAGATAACAAACTAAATAGAAAACGTGAACAGAGTAAATATATTTAGCATGGTTGCCTCACAACATCAGTCATTCACTCAACCACAAGAAGTACTTGTTCGAGAGAAACCACAAGTGCTTATGTCATTAGGTCCACAAAATCTTGGATGCAACAAACTTTATCACCTCAAGGTTATACTTTCATATTTCTGCTCAGAATAGGGAGATCATCTGTTCATAGATGCAAGAATACAAAGGTCTGTGGTAAATCTCTATGCTTCACACTTCTTGTATTAAGAGTTCTCTGCATTAAGTTTCAATCTGCTTCACCTTAAAGTTTAGTGGTATGGGACATTAAACATATATAGGATTTCACCCTTGCTACTCATATTTTAAAGTATTGTCCTGGAAAAAAATTAGATGTCATACGGTCTCTGAGGTAGAAGATGGCTCCTGAACTTGCTTCCTCTTCTGGGACTACTAACTAGTGAATTTATATTACATGTCCAGATGGAGAACCATGGTAGTAGAAGTAAGTGCTGTTGTGTGCTTTGTCTATTCACTGACAAGAACTGTGTTTTCCCTGCAACTGGATATGTTTCAAGTTTGTCATCCATCCAAAGAAGATTAAAGTGGTCTAAGTATGAAGGTCCTTCTAGGTGGAGATACATGGAAATAAAAATCTTCAATGGTCTACGGAAATATCTCTAAGAAGCACCCATAATCTTTGGTGAGAGAATAGTGAGGTACTTCAACTGTTATTGGACTTCTCTTAAAAATTATGAATTGCCCTGATTCATCTTTAATTTCCAGCTAACTTTGCTCAAAAAGTCAAAGAGCTGGGGATTAACAAACAAGGTACAAACAGTTTCTTCTTGTTATAGTTTTCTTCCAAGGTTCTAGCATGGCTCTATACATAGAGGTGCAAGCTTGAAACTTGACTGATATTGTTATGTGGCTGCTAGAAGGAGGGCGCGAGAGGGCCGGCCGGGGGCCTTTTGCCCACGGCCGGGCAAGAGGGAAGGGATTTCCTTCTTAATTCTTGCTTAATTAGATTGATACATCTCCTCTCTTTATATAGAGAGGTTTACTTGACTCCCAAGCAAGGCTTACTTGACCCCTAAGCAAGCGACCCTTATCTCTAATTAACCCTAAGACTAACGGGCTATACCGCCAGCCCAGGCCCATTAGGCCCATGACGTACTCTAACAGATATTTACTTTTGAGGTGGTAAAATCTCACCAGGATGTAGCACTTGGTTTGCAAGTTTGGAACTGATTAACTGAGTAGTTCTTACAGTTGAACATTGTGTTCATTTTGTCGAATCAACAGCAGGACAGTGCCTATTTCCTCGTAGCTGGAACCAAGGAGGTGTGTTTAACTGGCTATTAGCCTTGATGACTGTACATGTATAGTTTTTACACTCGCTCATAACAAAATGACTCGTAGTTCATTATTAAACTTGCAGGTTTGGTGCAATGTCTATTCCAGGAACCAGAGTTTTCCTTAGTTAGCTTCCAGCTGCACCTGTAACTTTGTAAAGTTGTACTGAAAGGCCTATGTGGCATCACGCTTAAATTCATTCCGGGTCTGGAAGAAGAGTAAATTATGGAAGTAAAATACCATGAGAAATCTGAGTGCATGCCCATCTACTTGCTGCCAGTTTTTGGTTGCCTCTTGACAAAAAGAAGTTGTGGCTGACTTGAGAAGGCATTCAAGAGTTGCCTGGGTTATGATTTGAAGGAGATAATGTAGGGAAATGATGTTGGCATCAGATAATATAATTATCCTCCAGTTGAAGTATTCTACGACTGGACCAACTGAACCACAAGTATGGAATCAAAATAAACAACACATATGCAGACAGAGAGTGGTTTCTATTTCTTTATTTAGACATTTTCTAAAACTGATCGGCAGGTTGCATCCCCTTTGGCCGTGCTGGATCCTTATCAGCTTATGTCATCACGATATACAGGAAAGCGAGTACTAAATATAGGCCTTTTCAATCAAAATCAGGACTAGGTACTACTAATACATCATGGAGTGTTTATTCCCCCCCCCCCCCTACATTGTTGTATTGTTCTGTGTTTTATTCGATGCCGTATGGCGGTGCGGTTGCTTCTTATTGTATGTCATGTTTGGTGACGGAAGAAGTTGACTCATTCTGCAAAAGGAAAATCACAAACCAATATAGAACGTTTTGACTTATCACGCTGGATTCCAGTACCTACCAGCTCCTTTGTTTTAAGCTTAACGTTAGTGCTAACTCATTTCCATGTTGCCTGGGGTCTTCAACTTGAATTAGTATATTCATATCCTGATGCTGATAGTATATGATATGTCTTCCACTCTGCACTAGCAGTTCTATGTTTTTTTATAGAAAGCAATTCTATTTTTCTGGGGCACATTGTTGACTGTTCAAATTTTGTACTAACTGCAAATTCTACTACACCATCCAATATACTAGTATTTTGGTAGACCGTATTCCGTATTAATTTTATTTTAACTAATAACAGGACAGCTGGTGGCTGAAGGATTCTTTCGCTTGAAAATTATATAAGTGGAGTTGATAAAAGGCCCGCTTCAAACTCTCAAAGGCACCTGCTTGTTTGGCTCCACCTCTCTTCTGTTTGTCGTTTGCTTACTTCTTCTACGGATTCATCATATTCCAGTAAGTTCCAGGTCTCATAAAAACTCCTGCTAGCTAGAATCAAATCAACTCTTTTCTTGGCGACCTTTTTTGTGACTTCTTGTATATCAAGAGGGAAGCGTTCTTCTTGATGAAGCTTCCCCCTCTCTTTTTTCCCATTCCTTTGTCTTTAGAGGATATGCCAGTTAACTGTAAGAAGTAGGAACTTGGTTAGCTTCCATATCTCATTACGCACATGTTTAGAGGTACTGTGCTAGTTAAAGAGCATAAGCAGATCATCTATTTTCCCGACGGACATTTCTTCGCTCTTGTTTCTCCTACGTTTCTCTAAGTAATTATTCATGATTTCTGAACAAAAAACCTGCAGCAGCGGACTCTCAAGTGGAAAACCTCATGTTCTTGCATTCAGGTCTTTAGGAGCTGCCATCAAGATGTTACCGCTTGAACATAAGCCCAGGCACTGAGTTTTCTGGATGGCAGTGACCTGCAGAACCTCCAAGAAATCTGCCTTCCGTGGTTGCAATTCTTGTGGGTCCTACTTTTAATCTCACAAGTGCTTCAAAGGGCAGATCTGCACTGCAAGAGAGTGGTGAGGGAGGGAGAGTTATGGGAGTTGTGCTTCTAGATTTCTCTCACAAATTGATCAAACGACGAGCTTGTCTACGGTGGAAGCAAGCAGGCCGAGCATCTTACCGTTGCAGCTAGCCCCTCTGTGTTTTCTGGCAGCTTGCTCCCAATCTGCAACTTCTCTCTCCCGTGTTTGTTGCATGAGATTTGAGCGGTGAGTACATGGGGCTCAACACAGAATCGTTGCGAGGCTTGTGTTCTGATGGTCTATGGAAGTATGCAGTATTTTGGTCAATCAAAAGCGAGAAGCACGGGTAAGTCCTACTGTTTGTTCTCTTGATTTTTTTTGCTTATCTGATAGAACAGTAGTACTTAACCAACTTGGTGCGTCAAATGTAACAGGACTAAAAATATTCTTATTATATAAAATATATGCCATCTAGAATTTGCAACTGCGAGTCTTATTTGTCGTTAATTATTATCACTCTTTCAGTTGCATCATTTGTAAATTAACTTTCAGCATCTTGACTTGGGCTGATGGCTATGTCAACAAGATGACCAAAAACATGAGGGATCATTATGGGGATCCAGCTGATAGTGACAACCAGATAATATCACCTACTTGGTCTAATGATGGCCAATATCAAAGCTATACATTTTGCCCCATCGAGGCAGCATTACAGCGCATGTCTAGCCATTCATATTCTCTTGGAGAAGAGTAAGCATTGCGCACTGTTCAACTTCTTATAATCAACGTCACATAAACTGTTTGACTCTAATAATTTCAACTTCGACAGAATTATTGGTAAAGTGGCCGTTATGGGACAACATTGCTGGATTTCTTCCAATGATCTTTGTTCAACTTTGTTGTACAAGGTGAGTTAAATTTACAGTTTCTGTTCCACACCACATCTCTGGAACTTGCATAGCACTGTATTTGGTTTCACAAACTTCACTTTTTTCAGTATCACGAAGACTGGCAGTTTCAGTTTGCAGCAGGAATCAAAGTATGACCCACTTATTTTCACTTTAGTTGTCCTCTCGACCAATGTATGCTTGTATTCAACCGGCAAATGCAACTTGCATGGCTAATGTGGCAATTCTTATTTCTTATATGCAGACAGTTCTCCTTGTACCATTGATTCCTCATGGGGTTCTTCACCTGGGATCTTTATGTATGGTATGTTCAGTCATTACTATTGTGCCCCCATGCTTCCTAAATGCCTCAGGTTTAGAGACTTCTTCTTTATCTCTTACTACTTCCGTCCCAAAATAAGTGTCTCAAGCTTAGTACAACTTTGTACTGAAGTTATTACAAAGTTGAGAGTTGATACACTTACTTTGGGACGGAGGGAGTACTTGTGAACATACCATACATGCTTAATCAGAATTCTTCGCGGGTTAATCATATTTAAGTAAGAGAATCGACATGCTGTAGACTTCTTCGCGGGTTCCAGTTTCAGTTCCATTTCTAGAATGAAACCAAGCCGGTTCTGTACCTCCCAAGCAACATTGTTTAGGGAACCCGCACTATTGCTGCATAATCCGCATATTGTGTGCCAAAGCAACCTCAGTTGCTCAGACTCGATGTGCAACAATCTTGACATAGAATATATTGAGGCTCTTCCTGAACAAGGTCTTTATCTCTTGTGACTAATCAGTCTAAAAAATTCTCAAGCCTCAGGTTTTGGAAAGTTCAGCACTGGTGACACACATAAAGGACCTGTTCTATAAGATTTGCAACCCCTCAATTCCTCATAATCCTTCAGCCACAGGGTTCGGCCACTCAAATACTTTGAAAAAACCCACTGCAGATGTATCGGTGGTTCCCGCAGATGTTCTGGCCCATGACTTATTTGATGTGATCAACAATTCTGCTCAGCTGTTTACCATTGAACACCTTAGTCTACCACATCCCTTCACTCCGTCCGAGTTTCCAATGTTAGAAGATGTCATTACAGGAGCATACGATATTGGGGTAACAACTTGCTCAGATGAAACCTTTGATGCCAATGAGAGTGATCTGTGGACAAATGTTAATGAAGCACCATCTGAACTCACTCACTGCAAGACACTGGTCGACCCGGACATGACAAACCTCTCATTTATGGATAAGTTGATCAATTCCAACAGCAAACTGAGTTGCACATCAGTAATTAACATACAAGATGCGGATTATAATAATATTGATGATTTTATCCTGGCATATATGGCACAAGAATATCAGGAGCACACATGTGGCAGCACTATACTTTTAAATGATGATGTTGTAACTTCAAATTCTTCAATACACTCAAAGATGCACAAAGATCTTGAGGCAATTCCCAGGGAGGATCTTGAGAGCTTCATCTGGCATGGTAGATTGAAACAACAAGAGTCTACAAGCCACTCTCTCCTTCAAGTGAATGGAAGTAAAGCATATTCTTACTCAGACCTCGAGACCAATCATTATGCTGAATTCTCAGTGGATGCTATAACCGACCAGGTTGGGAATATCCCAAACAGTTACTCGTATCACTCGGCTGATTCTTCGACTTCATGCGAAACACAAATACAGAGAGAAGATCATGCACTGAGGTTGGATTCTTCGACTTCATGCGAAACACAAATACAGAGAGAAGATCATGCACTGAGTTTGGAGGAATCAGCAGTTCCAGATCCCTCTGGTGGTCGAGAATTTTCACCTACCTCAGTCAAAGAAGGCTTCATGACTTCCAAAATGACTGTTTCGCTCCGTAAGGGAATCAACAGGACCGTAACTGAAGAATGCGTGGGTCATACAATTCAAGACATGCACAGGGAAATTTCAGTTGAAATAAAGCATGAAGGCGGAAACAAAGAACTGCACAGACCAAGACCGAGAGACAGGCAACTGATTCAAGACAGGATGAAGGAGTTGAGGGAGCTCATTCCAAATGCATCAAAGGTCTGGTTTCTGAGTTCTAATATTTGATGCATCTCCTTCTTTTCAATTGTGCTTGTTTGCAAACAAAAAGTGTGTTGATCGTATCTTATTGCAAAAAACAGTGCAGCATTGATGCTCTCCTGGACAAAACAATAACACAAATGTTATTCCTCCAAAGTGTATCCGAGAAAGCTGAGAAGGTGGGCTTCTTCAAATTTATGTGTGATACTGAAAATTCAGAAACCGTTAACAATTTGCAAAAAATTGTGCAATATGAATTATAATGCTCATCGAATTTGGTTTCGTATCATAATGAATTCTCATCATAGGAATATGTTACTTCCCAACTAAGGCTACCTAAAGATCTGACCATTTACCTTTCCAACTTAGAAATTTTAGAGAGAAAAAATGAAGGAGTGAAACCCATTAGGACCTTAGGGGTGGTAATAGAGTCTGAGAATCTAAAAAAAATATCTTTTGACTTGGATCTGTATTCTACTATGTAAACAAGTGTGCAGTATCCTGTCTTCATTTCCTGAGATAGTAATTGTTCATTTTTTTTAATCTAGAAACCACGATGTGCTATTGCCTGTTAGCTTGCACCATATTTTCCACAGATAAGTTTAAAAAAATAGTGAGGTGGCCGAATAATAAGTGAATACCATGACACTGAAGCAGCTTCAGAACAAAACAAGAAATGAAGAGTTCCGTGATGGGGCCAAGAAGAAGCTGGAAAACTGCCCGCTGAGGGTGGAAGAGCTCGAGGAACCTGGGCATCTTCTCATTGAGGTCACTATATAGTGCTGCAGGCATTAGTTTTCACCATTGCATTTGTAACCGTGTCCACGTTACCTGATCCATAGATGTCATTTGTGCCCAGATATTGTGCAAGGAGTATGACATCTTTTTTGAGACTGCACATCTGTTCAAGGGCCTTGAGGTCAGCATACTGAAGGGGGAGCTGGAGCATCGTTCTGGCCAGCTCTGGGCTCGCTTTGTCGTCGAGGTACGTATCATAGTTCCCTGGTAGCTAGAATGTCTGAGCAGTTACGTATGTTTCTAAGAATCTCATATCTGGCGGCTTGTTTGCAGGCTTCCAAATGTTCAAACCAGATGCAGATTCTTTGCCCACTGATGCACCTGTTGCAGAGGAGATGATTCTATTGCCGCGTGTTCACAAGTGCAGCGTTGCAGCTAGTCCAGTTCCCATTTCAATAAGAGTGCAGTGAAACAACATTATTCATTGCAGACATCTGTTTCCTTCTCTGAGTTTTGTGGCAACCCAGAGTTGCTTATGCTGTTACATAATATACTTTGATCACAGGACTGAAATGCTATGGTGTGAAAGGAATGCATTATGTACCAGAAGTTCATCATATGAAAGATGCCTATAAACTATTCATTCGGTTTTTTTTGCGGGCGCATTCAGTTTCAGAACAACCAACCTAGAAACTATTCATTCATGGACTTGACAGCGAGTGCATGCATGAGAGAACTAATGGAAATATGCGCTAGAGGAAATAATAAAATGGTTATTATTATATTTTCTTAATCATGATAAGGGTTTATTATTCATGCTAGAATTGTATTGACCGGAAACTTATATACATGTGTGAATACATAAACAAATACCGTATCTCTACTAAGCCTCTACTAGACTAGCTCATTGATCAAAGATGGTTAAAGTTTTCTAACCATAGACATGTGTTGTCATTTGATAACGGGATCACATCATTAGGAGAATGATGTGATGGACAAGACCCATCCGTTAGCTTAGCATATTGATCGTTCAGTTTATTGCTATTGCTTTCTTAATGTCAAATACATATTCCTTCGACTATGAGATTATGCAACTCTCGGATACCGGTGGAATACCTTGTGTGCTATCAAGCATCACAACGTAACTAGGTGATCATAAAGATGCTGTACAGGTATCTTCGAAGGTGTTTGTTGAGTTGGCATAGATTGAGATTAGGATTTGTCACTTCGAGTATCGGAGATGTATCTCTGGGCCCTTTCGGTAATACACATCATAAGAAGCCTTGCAAGCAAAATGACTAATGAGTTAGTTGCAAGATGATGTATTACGGAACGGGTAAAGAGACTTGCCGGTAACGAGATTGAACTAGGTATGAAGATACCGACGATCGAATCTCAGGCAAGTAACATACCGATGGACAAAGGGAATTACATATGTTGTCATAAAGGTTTGGCCGATAAAGATCTTCGTAGAATATGTAGGAGCCAATATGGGCATCCAGGTTCCGCTGTCCGCACGCTTAACGTTCGTTGACGATATAGTGTTATATGAGTTATATGATTTGGTGGCCGAATGGTGTTCGAAGTCCCGGATGAGATCACAGACATGAAGAGGAATCTCGAAATGGTCGAGAGGTAAAGATTGATATATAGGACGATGGTATTCGGACACCAGAATAGTTCCGGAATGCACCGGGTAGTCATCGGGTCACCGGAAGGGTTCCAGACTTAATGGGCCAAAGGAGGGGACAGACCAGCCCACTAGGGGGATGGTGCGCCCCTCTACATGGTTGGCCGACCCTAGGGGAAGGAAAGGGGAGGGGTGGCCCCTCCTGTCTTTCCCTCCTCGTGAGAGAAAGGAAAGGGGGGCGCCTCCTCCTCTTACCTTCCTCCCGCACTAATATATGGAAAGGGGGCGTAGCTTTGGGAAGTCCCCAAGTAGGATTCGGCCCTACTTGGGGCACCCCTTGGCCTCTCCCCTCTTCCACCGCCTATATATATGTGAGAGGGGAGGCACCTAGCACAACAGAACATTGTCTTAGTCGTGTGCGGCGCCCCCCCTCCACCGTTTACACCCTCGGTCATATTTTCGTAGTGTTTAGGCGAAGCCCTGCAGAGATAGCATCACCATCACCGTCACCACGCCGTCGTGCTGCCGAAACTCAACTACTACTTTGGCCGTCTTGCTGGATCAAGAAGGCGAGAAGGTCGCTGGGCTGAACGTGTGTTGAACGCGGAGGTGTCGTACATTCGGTACATGATTGATTGGATCACGAAGAAGTTTGACTACATCAAACGTGTTGATAAACGCTTCCGTTTACGGTCTACGAGGGTACGTAGACACACTCTCCCCTCTCGTTGCTATGCATCTCCTTGCATAGATCTTGCGTGTGCATAAAAAATTGCTTTCCATGCAATGTTTCCCAACAGTGGTATCAGAGCTAGGTCTATGCGTAGATGATATGCATGAGTAGAATACAAAGAGTTGTGTGCGGTGATGGTCATACTGCTTACCACCAACGTCTTATTTTGACTCGACAGTATTGTAAGATGAAGCGACCCGGACCAACCTTACATGTCCACGTATATGAGACTGGTTACATCGACAGACATGCAACTTGTTTTGCATAAAGGTGGCTGGCGGGTGTCTGTTTCTCCTACTTTAGTTGAATCGAATTTAACTGCGGCCGGTCCTTGAAGAAAGTTAAAACAGCAAACTTGATAAATCACCGTTGTGGTTTTGTACCGTAGGTAAGAACGGTTCTTACTAGAAGCCCGTGATAGCCACGTAAAACTTGCAACATCAAAGTAGATGACGTCTAACTTGTTTTTGCAGGGCATGTTGTGATGTGATATGATCAAGATGTGATGAGTTATACGTTATTATGTGAGATGATCATGGTTTGTAATATCGACAACCGACAAGAGCCTTATTGTTATCTCTTAATTATTGTATGAAATGCAAGCGCCATGTAATTGATTTGCTTTATCCCTATGAGTTAGCAATAGTTGTAGAAGCAATAGTTGGCGAGATGACCACGACGCAAAGATGGAGATCAAGATGTCAAGCCAGAAACGATGGAGATCATGACGATGCTTTGGAGATGGAGATCAAAAGCACAAGGTGATGATGGCCATATCATGTCACATATTTTGACCGCATGTGATGTTTATCCTTTATGCATCTTATTTTTATTAGATCAACAGTAGCATTATAAGATGATCCCTTCTCTTAATTTACAGATAAAAGTGTTCTCCCTGAGTATGCACCGTTGCTACAGTTTGTCGTTTTGAGACACCACGTGATGATCGGGTGTGATAGACTCTACGTTCACATACAACGGGTGTAAGCTAGATTTACACACGCGGAATACTTGGGTTAAACTTGACGAGCCTAGCATGTACAGACATGGCCTCGAAACACTGGAGACCGAAAGGTCGAACATGAATCATATAGTAGATATGATCAACATAGAGATGTTCACCAATGATGACTACCCCATCTCACGTGATGATTGGACACGGGTTAGTTGATTTGGATCATGTATCACTTAGATAACTTGGGGGACGTTAATTTAAGTAGGAGTTCATTAGTAATTTGATTAATGGAACTTAATTTATCATGAACTTAGTCAAAAAAAAATCATATTATGTTGTAGATCAATAGGTCGCGATGTAGCTCCCTGTTTTTGATACGGTCCTAGAGAAAGCTGAAATCACGAGTGCTCCCTGGGTGATTTTGGTAATTAATCAACATATCCCCTGTTGGACTAATACCTTTACCTAGTGTATTTCAGATGAGTTCAACATTGGAGTAGCAAGGATAAGAGGATGTGGAACCCTTTCAGAATGCTAAGGACAAAAATTGGCAAAAGCTCAAGACTCTTCATTTTCATTTTAATGATCCAAGATCACATTGAGTCCATAGGAAAGCCAATACTATTAAAAGGGGATGAGGTGTTGCTTAATGATCTGGTTGCTCAAGTGCTTAGTGATATAGCTCCAAAAACCCTCAACCACTTTCTCATTTCCACATATGTCCAAAACCCAAAGTCAAACTTGGCCCCACCGATTTGATCTATCCGGCGCCACCGAGTTCATTTGACATAGCAACTGCCAGAAGCCCTAGACAATTCGGTCACACCGATAAGGATCTCGGTCTCACCGCATGGCCTTGCAAACACTCGGTTGCCTGTTGTAATTATTTCGGTTTCACCAAAATGTACAATCGGTCCCATCGAGTTTTCTTGACCAATTCTCTGTATTGCTCTTTGTTGAAATCAGCCTCACCGAGTTCATACAATCGGCGCCACCGAGATGAGGTTTTGCCCTAGCCCCAGCACATCGATCACACCGAGTTGATCATGTCGGTCCCACCGAGATTCCTAACGTTCACATTTTGAACCACTTCGGTCTCACCGAGTTCTTCTATTCGGTCTGACCGAGTTGGGTCAAATGTGTGTAATGGTTGAATTTTGTGTGGAAGCTATATATACCCCTCCACCCCCTTCTCCCTCTGTGAGAGAGCCATCACAACGTGCCTACACTTTCACTACTCATTTTCTGAGAGAGAACCACATGCTCATGTGTTGAGACTAAGATATACCAATCCTACCACAAGAATCTTGATCTCTAGCCCTCCCCAAGTTGCTTTCCACTCAAATCATCTTTCCACTATATTCAAATCTATGAGAGAGAGTGAAGTGTTGGGGAGACTATCACTTGAAGCACAAGAATAAGGAGTGCATCATCAACACACCATCTATTACCTTTTGGAGAGTGGTGTCTCCTAGATTGGTTAGGTGTCACTTGGGAGCCTCCGGCAAGATTGTGGAGTTGAACCAAGGAGTTTGTAAGGGCAAGGAGATCGCCTACTTCGTGAAGATCTACCCGAGTGAGGCAAGTACTTTGTGGGCGATGGCCATGGTGGGATAGACAAGGTTGCTTCTTCGTGGACCCTTCGTGGGTGGAGCCTCCATGGACTCGCGCAACCGTTACCCTTCGTGGGTTGAAGTCTCCATCAACGTGGATGTATGATAGCACCACCTATCGGAACCACGCCAAAAATCTCCGTGTCTGCATTGCGTTTGCACTCTCCAATCCCATCCCTACTTTTTTGCAATTGCATGCTTTACTCTTTCTGCTGCTTATACTCTTGCCGTGTTTGCTTGAAATGTATTGTGAATGCTTAATCTTGTGCTAGAACTCCACCTCAACTTAAAGAATTTAATAACTGCAACCTTTTCTTGTTGAGGGTTTAATCACCCCCCTCTAGACACCTCTTCTTCGATCCTTTCAATTGGTATTAGAGCTTTGGTCTCCATTGCTTTGGTTTAAACATCATTGGAGGAAGATGGATGAGTCTACGATTGGGAGTATGAGACGTAGAGTGCCTATCCTTGAAGGGGGTTTTATAGGGAATGGAAAAATGACATGCTTGAGATCTTCAATGAATATCATTTGAACAAGTATATTCTTGGCCCTTATGTGCCTCCTATCGATCCTATGCATTTTACCCCCGATGAGTATCTTGACATGGTTCGGAATACTAGAACTGTCAATCTTATTGTTAGAGCTTTACTGAACTATTTGCTTAGAGAATTTCCTAACTTAGAATGTGCTTATACTATATGGAAATTTCTTGAAGAACGCTTTCCTAACTATTCCTTGAAAAGTCTAGATAAGATTCTTCAAAACTCCATTGCTTTTCAAAAGATGAAGCCTAGCAATCCCAAGTTTGTTAAATGATTATTTGAGCGTGATCTTATGTGTGCTAAGGGTGACGTTGGAATAATTAGTCAAATAAACGTGGAAGCTATTCTAACTCACAAACTTTAACATTGTCATTAACGAAATTCTAATGAATCACTTGTCCTAGGTGATGATCACATAGATGATGATGATGTTGAGCATGGATAATATGACGAAAGTGAAGATGGTAATTTTGATCTTGATGAGTCAATGAGACACTTTGATCTTATGGCAAATCTTCGTGGTTACATAGCCGGAGGAAAGGAATGGGTTCTTGATAGTGGATACACAGGTCATATGATCGGAGATAAGGACATGTTCGATGAGCTTGCAAGAAACGATGGTCCACGGAAGTATGTTACCTTTGGTGACAACTTTAAGGGTAAAGTTGTTGGCCCTGGTAAGGTGGCCATATCTAATGATAGCTCAATAAAAAATATATGCTTGTTGAATCTCTTGGTTACAATCTTCTTCCATATCTAGATTAGCTGATTTTGGCTTGGATGTGCTATTTACTCATGTTGATTGCAAAGTATTTCGTAGAGATAATCATAATATGGTCCTTACCGACATTCTTAGAGGTGACTATACATTGTTGATTTCCCTAAGAAAGCCGAACCTCGCACTTGTTTAATTGCTAAATCTTCTAAAGATTGGTTGTGGCATAGAAGGTTAGGTCACGTTGGCATGAGAAATCTAGATAAACTTGTTAGAGGTGATCATATCCTTAGTGTTAAAGATGTTATATTTGACAAGGATAGACTTTCTAGTGCTTGTCAAGCAGGGAAACAAGTTGGAGGAAGTCATCCCGTAAAAAATACCATGACCACAAGAAGACCACTTGAGCTGCTTCACATGGATCTCTTTGGCCCCAACGCTTACAAGAGTCTCGGTGGTAACTCCTTCGGATTGGTCATTATTGATGATTTTTCCAAATTTACGTGGGTGTTCTTTCTTGATGATAAATCGCAGGTCCAAAAGATCTTTAAGAACTTCGCTAAAAAGGCTCAAAATCAATTTGAAGTGAAGATCAAGAAGGTTCGGAGTGACAACGGAACGGTCAAGAACGCCAATGTGGATACCTTTTTGATGAGGAAGGGATTTCACATGAGTTCTCAGCTACGTACGCACCTAAAAACGGAGTTGTGGAGAGGAAGAACCAGACACTGATTGAGATGGTGAGAATGATGCTTGATGAATACAAGACACCAAGAAACTTTTGGGCAGAAGCGGTTGAGACAGCTTGCCATGCTACAAACCGACAATATCTTCACAAGCTTCTCGGCAAGATGGCATACGAGCTTCTCACTAGTAACAAACCCCGAGTTGGATACTTTCGAGTATTTGGCTCAAAGTGTTACATTCTTGACAAGCATCGTCGTCCAAAATCTGCCACTAAGTCTCATGAAGGTTTTCTAATCGGTTATGGCTCAAACTCTCACACTTACCATATCTACAACAATTTCACCTGAAAGGTTGAAGAGATGGTAGATGTGAAGTTTGATGAATCTAATGGCTCGCAAGTAGAGCAATTGCCAATTGATGTAGGAGACAAATATCCTTCGGAAGCAATCCAAGACTTGTCTATTGGCAAGATTCGCCCAACGAAGGTGAACGAGTGTACTTCGTCCATTCAAGTAAAGCCTCAACTTCACACCAAGGTGAACCACAAGTTGACTTGGGGGCATCCACAAGTGAAACACGTCAAGATGAAGGAAACGAAGAAGTACAATAAGATGAACCTCGTCGACCTCCTTCTCCACCTCCACAAGACAAGAACTTCAACGACAATGAAGAAGGACAGGAATAAGGAGAAGACAATGCAGAGGATTTTCCACCCCTACCCAAACAAAAGCTCTCACGGGTTAGAGCAAGAGTTGCAAGAGATCATCTCGTTGAACAAATCTTCAATGACATTCAAACCGGGAGAATCACTCGCTCTAAATCTCGTTTAGCTAACTTTTGTGAGCATTACTCTTTCATATCTAATATTGAACCTATGAAGGTTGAAGATGCTCTTGATGATCCGGATTGGGTGAATGCTATGCATGAGAAACTACATAACTTCGAGAGAAAGCCCGACGACAATCACAATGTCATTGGAACCAAATGGGTGTTTCAGAATAAGCAAGATGAAGATGGACAAGTTGTACGCAACAAGGCCCGTCTCGTCGCCGAAGGCTACACTCAAGTGGAAGGTATGGATTACAGTGAGACATGTGCCCCCGTTGCTAGACTTGAGTCCATACGCATCTTACTTGCTTATGCCAATCACCATGACATCACTTTATATCAAATGGACATTAAAATTGCCTTTCTTAACGATGAAATTGAGGAGTAAGTTTATGTTAAACAACCTCCCAACTTAGTTAATCCCAAGAAACATAATCATGTTTACAAACTTCACAAAGCTCTTTATGGTCTTAAACAAGCTCCTAGAGCATGGTATAAATGCTTGACCAAATTCCTTATTGAAAAAGGCTTTGAAATTGGGGAAATTGATTCCACACTTTTTACTAAAAGGTTAATGGTGAATTATTTGTGTGCCAAATTTATGTCGATGATATCATATTTGGTTCTACTAACCCCCATTTTAGTGAAAAGTTTGGAAGGCTAATGTCGGAGAAGTTTGAGATGTCTATGATGAGTGAACTCGAATTCTTTCTTGGTTTGCAAATCAAGCAAGCTAAAAAAGGTACCTTTGTTTCTCAAATAAAGTATACCAAGGGTCTTTTCAATAAGTTCAACATGCAAGAAAGCAAAGGTATGAAAACACACGTGCCTACTAGTGGACATCTTGACTTGACTAAGGATGGCAAACCGGTTGACCAAAAGGTCTACCGCTCTATGATTGGTTCATTGTTATATCTATGTGCCTCCCGTACCAATATTATGCTAAGTGTGTGCATGTGTGCACGATATCAAGCGCCCCCTAAAGAATGTCATCTTAAGGCTGTGAAAAGGATAGTGATACTTAATTCATACACCAAACTTTGGCATTTGGTATCCTAAGAGGTCTTCTTTTGATCTTGTTGGCTACTCCAATTCGGACTACGCCGGTGACAAGGTTGATAGAAAATCCACTTCGGGTACTTGTCAATTTCTTGGTAGATCTCTTATGTCTTGGTCCTCCAAGAAACAAAACTCGGTATCCTTATCCACCGCCGAAGTGGAATACATTGCCGCCGGATCATGTTGTGCTCAATTACTTTGGATGACCCAAACTCTTAAGGATTATGGGATGTATGTGAAACATGTTCCATTGCTTTGTGATAATGAAACTACTATTAAGATTGTTCACAATCCCGTGCAACATTCTCAAACTAAGCATATTGAAGTTCGTCATCATTTCATTCGAGATCATGTTGCTAAAGGAGACATCAATCTTAAGCATGTTCGTACCGATAAGCAATTGGCAGATATATTTACCAAACCACTTGATGAGAAAGTATTTTTCCGTTTGAGAGGTGAATTCAGTATCATTGATGCCTCAAACTTGGAGTAGAAACTCCATTCGGATACATGCAAGGCATGCGCCTTTTATTACTAATCCTTGATATTTCTCTTATGATGATAATCATATGTCTTAGATCTATATTTTGCCTTTGCATGCTATTTAACCCCTTGTAGGTACTTGGATGATCCCAAATCTATGAGATTGCAAGTCACTCACATCTTGAGCAATCTCTACATCACCAAGTTTCTACTTCATGAGTGTTGATCACAAGGAAGCATGAACAGACTCGATATATCCTTTGACAACTCATATATATCAAATCTCATTTGCTTTCAAGTTTCATGATTCTCATCTTGCATACACAAGTGCTTTTCCTTGCAAAACTGACCCATGTAGGAAGATGAACTCAAACTACAAGTGGTGCTCCCAACTCTTGATGGACTACATCAACCTTGAGCATCCAACACAAGTTCGACTGCATGATCAAGATCAACATCATCTAAGGTATGTTATTCCATCTTAGAGAAGCTTTACTCTAAGTCATGAGTCAAAGCAACTCAACAAGATGTGAATACATCAAAGTGCTTAAACGAAAAATGGTAACCCCGTTTTGAGCTAAAACGATGAGTATGACCTATGATCAAGTGACCTCACTTGACTCCTAAGTCAATATACTCTAACATAGGTGACTTTGTTGCCGACCCATTCTAGATGAAGTTCTCTAGTGTTTCTCACTTTGTGTTTTGCTATCTTGTTCCCCTTATAAAAAAACTTCATCTAGATTCCGTTTATTTTTATTTTATTTCCTTTTCTGATTTTTCAGTATCTAATTCCTTGCAAATCCTTGTGAGATTTGATTTGCCAAGTGAGATGAGTTGACAAAAAAATTTCTCTGCATTGAACTTGGACTCACCGATCCAAACCTATTGACGTGACCAATTTCACTACAGAAGAAAATGTTTTGCCATTGCGTATTTCACTTCTTCTCGAGCTCCACTCAATGATTCTTATCCTCTACCCGCATCATTATATACATGTTGATTTGTAATGTGTCTCAAGGATCAAGCCTGATTGACTCAAGCTCCAGAAGTACCCTTCTTGGAAATTGATGTCAAAGGGGGAGAGAGAGCACATCAAAGCTTATCATATGGGAGAAAGCACATCTTAGCTCTTCCAGATGCTAGTCATATAAAGAGGAGAGAAGTCACATGTCTTTAAGAGGGGAAAGACATGTCTATCTATGGTTGCTTGAATATTGCTTTAGATTTATGCTCTGATTCTTGCGCTAACATTTTTATCTTGCTCTGATTTTATTTTTCCCTATCTTCTCCCATTATCCAATATTAGATTCAGGGGGAGAAAGAGCTCATTTCCAGGGAAGAAAATCTTTGGAATTCATTGCATATCTTTTAATCTTTGGGACATGTCTATATCTAAATGAAGTACTAAGTACTCACCCATTACATGTCATCCCAGTCTTGGTACTCTTGTGGTTCCTTGAAATTGCTTTACATTAGAGTGCTCTTGTGTTATCTAACCTTGTTTTTCTCAAGTGCACTTCTTCTGAAGCCAATTCAAGACCACAAGGTAAGTATATGCATCACAATCATGTACATGATGATCCCTTGCTGATGTACATACTGTTTGCAAGAAGGATTCATGAACATGAAGGTACACATTTCTTCATCTAATTCATTTGCTCTGATGCATATAGCCAAGATACATGTAACTCATTACTTGCTATGTCATGCTTATGCATTCACATGTTCTTATATTCAATCTTTGCATGAATGCATACATGCAGGGAGCCTATGCAAGTTACATGTCTTTCCAAAGCTTTACTTATTACTCTTCATATATTTTACCTAGAGCTTTGATGTATGTTGTCATCAATTACTAAAAAGGGGGAGATTGAAAGCACAAGTGCTCCCTGGGTGATTTTGGTAATTAATGACAACATATCCCCTGTTGGACTAATACCTTTACCTAGTGTATTTCAGATGAGTTCAACATTGGGGTGGTAAGGACGAGAGGATGTGGAACCCTTTCAAAATGCTAAGGACAAAGATTGGCAAAAGCTCAAGACTCTTCATTTTCATAGTGATCCAACATCACATTGAGTCCATAGGAAAGCCAATACAATTAAAAGGGGATGAGGTGTTGCTTCATGATCTGGTTGCTCGAGTGCTTAGTGATATAGCTCCAAAAACCCTCAACCACTTTCTCATTGCCACATATGTCCAAAACCCTAAGTCAAACTTGGCCCCACCAATTTGATCTATCTGGCGCCATCGAGTTCATTTGACATAGCAACTACCAGAAACCCTAGATAATTAGGTCACACCAATAAGGATCTCAGTCTCACCGAGATGGCCTTGCAAACTCTCTACTGCCTGTTGTAAATATTTTTGTCTCACCGAAATGTGCAATCGGTCCCGCCGAGTTTGCTTGACCAATTCTCTGTATTGCTCTTTGCTGAAATCGGCCTCACCGAGTTCATGCAATCGGCGCCACCGAGATGGGGTTTTGCCCTAGCCCTAGCACAATGGTCACACCAAGTTGATCATGCCAGTCCCACCGAGATTCCGAACGTTCACATTTTGGACTGCTTTGGTCTCACCGAGTTCTTCTATCCGGTCTGACCGAGTTGGGTCAAACGTGTGTAATGGTTGGATTTAGTGTGGAGGCTATACATACCCCTCCACCCCTTCTCCATCTGTGAGAGATCCATCAGAACATTCCTACACTTCCACTACTCATTTTCTGAGAGAGAACCACGAGCTCATGTGCTGAGACCAAGATATACCAATCCTACCACAAGGATCTTGATCTCTATCCCTCCCCAAGTTGCTTTCCACTCAAAGCATCTTTCCACCATATCCAAATCTGTGAGAGAGAGTTGAGTGTTGGGGAGACTATCACTTGAAGCACAAGAACAAGGAGTTCATCATCAACACACCATCTATTACCTTTTGGAGAGTGGTGTCTCCTAGATTGGTTAGGTGTCACTTGGGAGACCCCGACAAGATTGTGGAGTTGAACCAAGGAGTTTGTAAGGGCAAGAATATTGCCTACTTCGCGAAGATCTACTCGAGTGAGGCAAATCCGTCATGGGCGGTGGCCATGGTGGGATAGGCAAGGTTGCTTCTTTGTGGACCCTTCATGGGTGGAGCCCTCCATGGACTCGCGCAGCCGTTACCCTTCATGGGTTGAAGTCTCCATCAACGTGGATGTACGATAGCACCACCTATCGGAACCACGCCAAAAATGTCCGTGTCTCCATTGCGTTTGCACTCTCCAATCCCATCCCTTTACTTTTTTGCAATTGCATGCTTTACTCTTTCTGCTGCTTATACTCTTGCCATGCTTGCTTGAAATGTATTGTGAATGCTTAATCTTGTGCTAGAACTCCACCTCAACTTAAAGAATTTAAAAACTGCTAACTTTTTTTGTTGAGGGTCTAATCACCCCCCTCTAGACACCTCTTCTTCGATCCTTTCAAAAACTAAGTTGAAAGATGATGGTAGCACTAATGCGGACTGGGTCCGTGATCTGAGGATTATCCTCATTGCTACATAGAAAAATTATGTCCTTTATGCACCTCTAGGTGACAGACCTATTGCAGGAGCAGATGTAGACGTTATTAACATTTGGCAAGCTCGATATGATGAATACTTAACAGTTTAGTGCACCATGCTTTACAGCTTAGAACCGGGACTTAAAAATGTTTTGAATGCCATGGAGCATATGAGATGTTCCAAGAGATGAAATTGGTATTTCAGACTCATGCCCATGTCGAGAGCTATGAGACCTCTGACAAGTACTTTGCCTAAAAGATGGGGGAGAATAGCTTAGATAGTGAGCATGTGCTCAAAATGTCTGGGTGCTATAATCACTTGAATCAAGTGGGAGTTAATCTTCCAGACAAAATAGTGATTGACAGAGTTCTCTAGTCACTATCACCAAGCTACTAGAACTTTGTGATGAATTATAATATGCAAGTGTCAGAACGAATAGAAAACACATGGCGCTCCACCCCTCCCACCTAAACTCTAGCCACCCTTAACGTCGGCGGTCTCCACGTCCAACCGTGGGGCTGGTCTTCTGATCTGCTCTTTCTCTCCAGCATTCTTCCCTCTTTTCATCGGTTGTCATCTCAATGGTGGTGCATACATCAATCTCCCTAGGTTTGATTTTTCTTCGGGCGGGCTCCGTCACAGGAGATCTGGCATTCCTTCTGTAGGTCTGTGCACCCATCGGAGAGATCTGGTCATTTCATCATGGTGGTATCATTTGCCACAAGTTCCTTCAGTTTGGATGAGGATAATGTTGGTCTCTCATTGGAGGCCGCCATTGGAGGTTATTGTTCTGCTCTCAAGGTATCTCACCTTCATGATCATGTTTTATCGTCTCATGTCTCTTGCAAGGAGGTGGGGTTTTCACTCTACACCAGCGATCTTTTGTTTGCGATCAGTTTAAGTGTTTCTTCCATCTATGGGGTCATGGGGGACCTGATTGGGAGCAAGAGTTTAAGCGCTGGCAACTAGAATGCCAGGAGGAATGGACCCTAGTCCGTCCTTCCAAGCGTAGGGCTAAGTTAGGGCTGCTTGCCATGCAGAACCCACCAGCCAAATCATCCCTCAAGTCCAATCTTAGATCCAAGAAGAAGCTTAGGTTTGCCACTTTTATTAATTATGAGGCATGCAAAGGATATCGCTATCCAGCTTCTGCTCAGGAATGCTTAACTGTTCATGAGGCGGGTTATTCTCTCCACTCTGACGAGGAACCATCCTCGCCGGAGTTGCATACTCCCTCGCCGCCGGTGGTGATTCGTTTTGGATCTCTGCCACCTTCCCCGGATGTTTCGCTTTTGGCGGGTGAAAACTCCGAATCTCCTGGGATTTTCAAAACTATTGTTGGGCCGAAATTCTCGGGCTCCAAGGTTTCTCCAATCGTTCTGGATGATGTCAGCCCATTACGACCTACAGAATCAGGCCCTGATTGTGTCAATGCCCCAACCGACGTATCAGATGATGACTCTGATGACACAACCTCTCTGCCTGTTGATATTCCTTCGCCTCGGGATATTGCACGTGACTTGCAGAGTTTTGATGAGATGATTGAAGATCTTGCTTCCCGGTTTTGGGACTGCCAAAATTGTTTGGGTATGGGCCACATATCAGCCACCTGCACTAACAAGGTTAGGTGTCGTAAATGTTTTCGGTTTGACCACATTAAAAAAGATTGCGACGGCCAACCGCCTGAGTTGTCCATCTGGGTGCCCAAAGTCCCATCGCCAGGCTTTGTTCCTCGAGCCCTTGCAGAATACCTTGCCTCTCTGCCTTCCAATATAATGTAGCAACCCCAAAACCCCCAATCTGCTTCTCGTCCATTGCCGCCGCCGCCGCTGCAATCTTCCACTGCCCATCCTCCTACACCTGATCTCTCCATGGCAGTCTATGCTCTAGACCCACGACGCTTTCTCCCTGCTGGGTACGACATCATCGATGGTGGTGATGAGAGATTGTCGCATACCTACTTCACCGCCCAGTAGCCACCTCCATGGAGGCATGAACAGTTCATGGTGGCCATTGTGGAGCATGTGACGCCGGATCATATGGTGGCTATACGGCATGAGCAGGTGCTCAACTTCATCACCCAGACTCTTCATGTTCCGGTACGTTATGTGCAGTCTTGGGTCCACGGAGTTGGTCTTTTTGAGATGGAGGATCCAGTGGTCAGAGGTTCTTTTACTATGCATCCGCCTTTTCCTTTGGGTCTGGATGAGGAGGGTGCTGAGCTCTTCGTCAGATTTATTCCGCATGACCGTGGTGAAGGCTTTCGGGCCCTTCATGGCTTTCGTACTAGTTGGTTAATGTTCATAGGCATGCCACTTGATTATCGGAACTCTCAAGGTTTAGCAGATGTGGTGGGCACCTTCGGCCAGTTTCACTATTGGAACCAGCATGGTCGTCGTCGCGCCCGCTCTCTCGTCAGAGCTTCTTTTCCTGACAATGCTCTGGTTCCCCGTGATGTTGTGTTCAGAGAATTCACAAACTGGGGAGGGACAATTGTTTCTTGGACTTCTGCCTGCTATATCCTTGATGCGGAATTTGCTAAGACCATGATTGGGGCGGATGAGGACCCAATGCCCTTGGATGGAAACCCACACCCGATGCCTGGCAAGCTCCCACCACAACCATTCTGGTCCATGGCGCCATACTCGGCGCTGGGATGGAATGTTGTGCCTCCAAACCAGCAGTAGAAGAACCAAAACTTCAATGGATGGGGACAGAATGATCAGCATGACGTGAGCTGGGTGCCGTGGGAGGAAAATGACCACAACCAACCTATGGAGAACACGCGGGAGGATGCCCTGAATGATGAAGTGGTGGAGCAGAATTCGATGGTTATGAACCCTCCCTCTTTTGGCTCTTCAGGTTCAGTCCCGCAGGCGCCTCATATTGACATGGACATGAAGGTTCAGCAGCAGCTACATCAGCCCATTGTGGATCCAATCTAGCTGGGAATCATCCGGGTTGTTTATGGGCCGGTCTTGCCACCACATATGATATAGGAATGCACCTTCCGCATGATGCTGCCAGAGATTGCTGTATCTGAGATTCAGTGTTCACCAAGAATGTATGTGCTCCCACCATTTGTTGTGCCTCTGCGGTTCTGGCCCTGGGCGATTGAGCTGGACTTTATAACCACGATGGCACGAGCTGGGTTCTTCTCATCTGCTACCACCCGTCCAAGGCAGGCTTCCTCTGTCAGCATTGAGCCGCTTCTGCCATAGACTGAATTTGAACGACTATTTCCTCTCAGACAGGTTGAGCAACCTCCTGCTTTTCAGTTCCTGTCTCAGACCTCTCCAGTCCTGGGCAAACGTAATCACAGTAGAGCTCGCAAGTCTACTCAGTTGGTGGCCCCAGAACCAGATTTCTTCGCGCGAAGGATCACTCGATGCTGTGCTAAGGCGACGGGATACAAGCCAACCTCTTCTATTCCTATGTGAAGGAAATATGCCCTAGAGGCAATAATAAAGTTGTTATTTATATTTCCTTATATCATGATAAATGTTTATTATTCATGCTAGAATTGTAATAACCGGAAACTTAATACATGTGTGAATATATAGACAAAACAGAGTGTCCCTAGTATGCTTCTACTAGACTAGCTCATTGATCAAAGATGGTTATGTTTTCTAGACATAGACATGAGTTGTTATTTGATCAACGGGATCACATCATTAGGAGAATCATGTGATGGACAAGACCCATCTGTTAGCTTACCAACTTGATCGTTTAGTTTTACTGCTATTGCTTTTTTCATGACTCATACATGTTCCTATGACTATGAGATTATGTAACTCCCAAATACCATAGGAACACCTTGTGTGCTATCAAACTTCACAACGTAACTGGGTGATTATAAAGATGCTCTACAGGTGTATCTGAAGGTATTCGTGGTGTTGGCATAGATCAAGAATAGGATTTGTCACTCCGAGTGCCAGAGAGGTATCTGTGGGCCCTCTCAGTAATACACATCATAATAAGCCTTGCAAGAAAATGACTAATGAGTTAGTCACGAGATGATGTATTACGGAACGAGTAAAGAGACTTGCCGGTAACGAGATTGAACTAGGTATTGAGATACCGACGATCGAATCTCGGGCAAGTAACATACCGATGACAAAGGGAACAACGTATGTTGTTATGCGGTTTGACCGATAAAGATCTTCGTAGAATATGTAGTAGCCAGTATGAGCATCCAGGTTCCACTATTGTTTATTGACAAGAGATGAGTCTCGGTCATGTCTACATAGTTCTCGAACCCGTAGGGTCCACACGCTTAACGTTTGATGACGATCGATATTATGAGTTTATGAGTTTTGATGTACCGAAGGTAGTTCGGAGTTCCGGATGAGATCACGGACATGACGAGGAGTCTTGGAATGTCCGAGACATAAAGATTAATATATTGGACGACTATATTCGGACATCGGAAGTGTTGTGGGTGTTATCGGGTAAAACCGGAGTGCCGGAGGGGGTTACCGGAACCCCCTCGAGGGAGTATGGGCCATAGTGGGCCAATGAGGGAAAGAGAGGGGCAGACCATAGGGCTGGCCGCACCCCCCTAGAGTTCCTAGTTGGACTAGGAAAAGGGGGGAGGCGCCCCTCTCCTTTCCTTCTCCTCTCCTCTCCTCCTTCCTTTCCTACTCCTAGTAGGAATAGGAAAGGGGGGTTCCTATTCCTACTAGGAGTAGGAATCCTACTCCCTGGCGCGCCCCTTGGCCAGCCGCACCTCCCCCTTGCTCCTTTATATACGGGGGCAGGGGGCACCCAAAGACACACAAGAAATATTGTTCTAGCCGTGTGCGGTGCCCCCCCTCCACAGAAACACACCTCGGTCATACCGTTGCAGTGCTTAGGCGAAGGCCTGCGCCAGTAGCTTCATCATCTCCGTCACCACACTATCGTGCTGACGAAACTCTCCTGTGAAGCTCAACTAGATCAACAACTCGTGGGACGTTATCAGGCTGAACATGTGCTGAACTCGGAGGTGCCGTACGTTCGGTGCTTGATCGGTTGGATCGCGAAGACGTTCGACTACATCAACCGCGTCACTAGATGCTTCCGCTTTTGCTCTACGAGGGTACGTAGACACACTCTCCCCTCTCGTTGCTATGCCTCTAGTAGATAGATCTTGTGTAATCGTAGGAATTTTTTGAAATACTACGTTCCCCAACAGTGGCATCATGAGCCAGGTCTGCTAGATGATATGCACGAGTAGAACACAATGAGTTGTAGGCGATAATAGTCATACTGCTTACCAGCATGTCATACTTTGATTCGACGGTATTGTGAGATGAAGCGGCCCGGACCGACATTACGCGTACGCTTATGTGAGACTGGTTTCACCGTTACGAGCACTCGTTGCTTAAAGGTGACTGGCGGGTGTCTGTCTCTCTCACTTTAGTTGAATCGAGTATGGCTATGCCCAATCCTTGTGAAGGTTAAAACAACACATACTTGATGAAAAATCGTTGTGGTTTTTGTATGCATATGTAAGAACGGTTCTTGCTAAGCCCATAGCAGCCATGTAAAACTTGCAACAACAAAGTAGAGGACGTCTAACTTGTTTTTGCAGGGCATGTTGTGATGTGATATGGTCAAGATGTGATGAGTTATACGTTATTGTATGAGATGATCATGTTTTGTAAAGTTATCGGCAACTGGTAGGAGCCATATGGTTGCCGCTTTATTGTATGAAATACAATCGCCATGTAATTGCTTTACTTTATCACTAAGCGGTAGCGATAGTCGTGGAAGCAATAGTTGGCGAGACGACAACGATGCTACGATGGAGATCAAGGTGTCGCGCCGGTGACGATGGTGATCATGATGATGCCTTGGAGATGGGGATCAAAAGCACAAGATGATGATGGCCATATCATGTCACATATTTTGATTGCATGTGATGTTTATCTTATTACGCTTCTTGTTTTGCTTAGTACGGCGGTAGAACTATAAGATGATCCCTTACAAAAATTTCAAGGTACAAGTGTTCTCCCTGAGTATGCACCGTTGCGAAAGTTCGTCGTGCCGAGACACCACGTGATGATCGGGTGTGATAAGCTCTACGTTCACATACAACGGGTCCAAGCCAGTTTTGCACACGCAGAATACTCATGTTAAACTTGAAGATCCTAGCATGTACAGACATGGCCTCGGAACACTAGAGACTGAAAGGTCGAGCGTGAATCATATAGTAGATATGATCAACATAAGATGTTCACCATTGAAACCTACTCCATCTCACGTGATGATCGGACATGGTTTAGTTGATTTGGATCACGTGATCATTTAGATGACTAGAGGGATGTCTATCTAAGTGAGAGTTCTTTAGTAATATGTTTAATTGAACTTTAATTTATCATGAACTTAGTCCTTGTAGTATTAGCATATCTATGTTGTAGATCAATAGCTCGTGATGTAGCTCCCCGTTTATTTTTGTATGTTCCTAGAGAAATATAAGTTGAAAGATGATAGTAGCAATGATGCGGACTTGTTCCGTGATCTGAGGATTTTCCTCATTGCTGCACAGAAGAATTATGTCCTTGATGCACCGCTAGGTGACAGACCTATTGCAGGAGCTGATGCAGACGTTATGAACGTTTTGACAAAAGCTCGGTATGATGACTACTTGATAGTTTAGTGCACCATGCTTTACGGCTTAGAACCGGGACTCCAAAAATGTTTTGAATGCCACGGAGCATATAAGATGTTCCTAAGAGTTGAAATTGGTATTTCATACTCATGCCCGTGTCGAGAGGTATGAGACCTCTAACAGTACTTTGCCTACAAGATGGAGGAGAATAGCTCAACTAGTGAGCATGTGCTCAAATTGTCTGGGAACTACAATTGCTTGAATCAAGTGGGAGTTAATCTTCCAGATAAGATAGTAATTAACAAAGTTCTCTAGTCACTATCACCAAGTTAGTAGAACTTCGTGATGAACTATAATATGCAAGGGATGACGAAAGTAATTGCCGAGCTTTTTCGCGATGCTGAAATCGGTGAAGGTAGAAACCAAGAAAGAGCATCAAGTGTTGATGGTTAACAAAACCACTTGTTTCAAGTAAAGGGCAAAGGAATAGAAGGGGAACTTCAAGAAGAATGTCAAGCAAGTTGTCACTCCCGTGAAGAAACCCAAAGCTAAACTCAAGCCTAAAACTAAGTGCTTCTACCGCAAAGGAAATGGTCAATGGAAGTGGAACTGCCCTAGATACTTGGCGGATAAGAAGGATGGCAAAGTGAACAAAGGTATATTTGATATACAGATTATTGATGTGTACTTTACTAGTGTTCATAGCAACCCTCAGGTATTTGATACCGGTTCAGTTGCTAAAATTAGTAACTCAAAAGGAGAGTTGCAGAATGAACAGAGACTAGTTAAAGGTGAAGTGAGGATGTGTGTTGGAAGTGGTTCCAAGATTGATATGATCATCATCGCACACTCCCTATACTTTTGGGATTAGTGTAGAACCTAAATAAATGTTATTTGGCATTTGCGTTGAGCATGGATATGATTTGATCATGTTTATTGCAATACGGTTATTCATTTAAAGTCATAGAATAATTGTTGTTCTGTTTACATGAATAAAACCTTCAATGTTCATACACCCAATGAAAATAGTTTATTGGATCTCGATCGTAGTAATACACATATTCATAATATTGAAGCCAAAAGGTGCAAAGTTGATAATGATAGTGCAACTTATTTGTGGCACTGCTGTTTAGGTCATATTGGTGTAAAGCGCATGAAGAAACTCCATGTTGATGGGCTTTTGGAATCACTTGATTATGAATCACTTGGTGCTTGCGAACCATGCCTGCTGGGCAAGATGACTAAAACTCCGTTCTCCGGAACAATGGAGCGAGCAACTGATTTGTTGGAAATCATACAAACTGATGTATGTGGACCGATGAGTGTTCAGGCTTGCGGCGGGTATCATTATTTTCTGACCTTCACTGATGATTTGAGCAGATATGGGTATATCTACTTGATGAAGCACAAGTCTGAAACATTTGAAAAGTTCAAAGAATTACAGAGTGAAGTAGAGAATCATCGTAACAGGAAAATTAAGTTTCTACGATCTAATCGTGGAGGCAAATATTTGCACCAATGTGGAATAGTTTCACAGCTCAATCCACCCGGAACACCACAGCATAATGGTGTGTCCGAACATCGTAATCGTACTTTATTAGATATGGTGCGATCTATGATGTCTCTTACCGATTTACCACTATCATTTTGGGTTAAGCATTAGAGACAGCTGCATTCACGTTAAATAATGGCACCATCTAAATCTGTTGAGACGACGCCTTACGAACTATGGTTTGGCAAGAAACCAAAGTTGTCGTTTCTTAAAGTTTGGGGCTGCGATGCTTATGTGAAAAAGCTTCAACCTGATAAGCTCGAACCCAAGTCGGAGAAATGTGTCTTCATAGGATACCCAAAGGACACCGTTGGGTACACCTTCTATCACAGATCCGAAGGCAAGATATTCGTTGCTAAGAATGGATCCTTTCTAGAGAAGGAGTTTCTCTCGAAAGAAGTGAGTGGGAGGAAAGTAGAACTTGATGAGGTAATTGTACCTTCTCCCGAATTGGAAAGTAGTACATCACCGAAACTAGTTCCAGTGATTCCTACCAATTAGTGAGGAAGCTAATGATGATGATCATGAAACTTTAGATCAAGTTACTAGTGAACTTCGTAGGTCAACAAGAGTACGTTCCGCACCAGAGTGGTACGGCAACCCGGTTCTGGAAGTCATGTTACTAGACCATGATGAACCTACGAACTATGAGGAAGTGATGGTGAGCCCAGATTCCGCAAAATGGCTTGATGCCATGAAATCTGAGATGGGAACCATGTATGAGAACAAAGTGTTGACTATGGTTGACTTGCCCGATGATCGGCAAGCCATTGAAAATAAATGGATTTTTAAGAGGAAAACTGACGCCAATGGTAATGTTACTGTCTACATGTAATGCCCAGGATGGGACTATACCTCCTACGCGTCGAGGCACGACTTAAAGGTATAAGCCCATTCTGGAATGATCGCAAGTTTGGTATCTATGCACATCTCATGTAAAAATAGGGATGAAAACGAAAAGATAGTTGGCTTACACTCGCCACGTCACACAATTCATTACATATCCAAACATCATTCAAATAAACATCACAACCCGTCTACGGGTGAAGATCCAAATGAAAGATACCAAACATAACATAAATCCACAGGTCTGAATCGCCCCTAGTAGAAACCTCTACTGATCAACATGATAGTTCACATAGTAACGGCTACGTTCCTCGTCGTACTCCCAGTCTAACTCGGTGCCATCGCCTGTGTAGCTCACCATAGTACCTGCATCTGGTGTGGTGTAGAATCTGTGAGCCACAGAGGACTCAGCAATCCCGTTCCCGGGTAACACAACTATCCAAGCCTTGGGTGTGGAACAAGGCTGAAGAAAGAATAAGAGGTTGCAGCAGCACTAGCACTAACTTACGTAAAAGAGAGCGAGAAGAGAAGTGCCTCGGGCGAAAAGATGATCACGAAGTGATCCTAACTAAGCAAGTCAAACATAACCCCACCGTGTTCACTTCCCGAATCCCTTTCGGAAAATGACCGTCATGGTACTCACGCTGGTAGTGTATTCGGAACATGGTGTCAAGTTTTCTACAACCAGGTATTAACAAATTCCCATCTGCCACATAACCGTGGGCACGGCTTTTGAAAGTTCATAACCCTGCAGGGGTGTTCCAACTTGGCCCATGACAAGCCCACGATCTGCAGAGTCGCAACTCCAAGGTGGGAAGGCCCGAGTATCCCCGGAATCCCGTGCCCAAGATACTCCGACTAAGGTAAGGCTAATCCAGCAAATCCTCCCGGCGTGCCGACACCCTGACAGTAGCCGCGCGTATCTAGTCTCAGGCCACGACCGGATGAGACATCCTATGGGTGAATGCCAGATACCTCGGGTTTCCCCAAGGCGGCCCCGCATTCTGCTCAGTTCGGACCAACACTCATGAGGAGCACTGGCCCGGGGGTTGTTGATTAAATAAAAAGGGATAGTGAAAGTGCAACTAATCCCCGGGTGGTTTTGGTAATTAATAACAACATATATATCATTGAACTAATATTTACTTGAGAATCATTTCAGAGAAGTTTGATGATATGGGTATGGAAATGTCTGAAGAAGTGGACCCCTCAAAATGCTAAGACAAGCATTGGCAAAAGCTCAAGACTCTATTTTTGGTTTAGTGATCAAAGATCACATTGAGTCCATAAGAAAAGCCAATACTATTAAAAGGGGATGAGGTTGTGTTAATGATCTAGTTGCTCAAGTGCTTGGTGATCTAGCTCCCTCAACTATCAGCACTCTTCACTATTCAACACACTCATAAGTAATCTCGGACAAACCGATTCTGCAAACTCAGTCCCACCGAGATGAACCACTTCAGTTATTTCCCCAAACCCTAATTTCTCGGTCCATCCTATTCTGATTTTCGGTCTCACCGAAAATGGACTGCCAACCTTCTGTAACCAATTGACAGCATTTCGGAATATCCGAGTTGTTGTTTTCGGTCACACCGAGATGGCAAACCCTAACCTTTGACTCACTTCGGACACACCGAGATGGTATTTTCGGTCCCACCGAAAATCCCAACGTTCACTATATTTGAACTTTCGGTCTGACCGAGTTTTAACTTCGGTCTCACCGAGATTGGTCAAATGTGTGTGTAACGGTTGGATTTTGTGTGGAGGCTATATATACCCCTCCACCCCCTCTTCATTCGTGAGGAGAGCCATCAGAAAGTACCACCACTTCTACCATACACTTTCTGAGAAGTGAACCACCTACTCTTGTGTTGAGATCAAGCCATTCCATTCCTACCATATGAAACTTGATTTCTAGCCCTCCCAAGTTGCTTTCCACTAAAACCCTTCTTCCACCACAGCCATATCAGTGAGGAGAGTTGAGTGTTGGGGAGATTATCATCTGAAGCACAAGAGCAAGGAGTTCATCATCATCAACACCGTCTATTACCTTTTGGGGGGTGGTGCCTCCTAGATTGGTTAGGTGTCGCTTGGGAGCCTCCGTCTTTGAGATGTGGAGTTGAACCAAGAAGTTTGTAAGGGCAAGGAGATCGCCTACTTCGTGAAGATCTACCCCGAGTAAGGCTAGTCCTCCGTGGGCGTAGGCCGTGATGGAATAGACAAGGTTGCTTCTTCGTGGACCCTTCGTGGGTGGAGCCCTCCGTGGACTCGCGCAGCCGTTACCCTCCGTGGGTTGAAGTCTCCATCAACGTGGATGTACGATAGCACCACCTATCGGAACCACGACAAAAATCTTCGTGTCACCAAACTGCGTTTGATCTTCTCCACCTCTCTTTTACATGTGCAAATTACTTTCCGCTGCATATACTCTAGAATTGCATGTGTAGGGTGATACTTGAATTGATCTTAATTGTGAAACTGCCAAAAACATTGCATGATCTAAAGGCAGAATTTTTATATTGTCAAGTAGTCTAATCACCCCCCCTCTAGACCTACTTTCGATCCTACAAGTGGTATCAGAGCTTTGGTCTCCATTGCCTTGGTTTCCATTGCATTGGACTCCATAAGCTTGGTTTCACAACCTAGGAGAGTATGGCGTCTAGTGAGGGTAATTATCGTAGAGGTCCTTACTTTGATGGTACAAATTTTGCTAGTTGGAAGCATAAAATGAAAATGCATATTCTTGGTCATAACCCAGCCGCATGGGGCATTATTTGTGTTGGCATGCAAGGTGATTTCTTTGAAGAAGGAAAAGTTCCGGATCGCGAAGCTACACCCGAAGAGTTGCGGATGTTGCAAAACAATGCTCAAGCTTGTGACATTCTCTTCAATGCTTTGTGTCCCGAAGAGTTCAACAAAATCAGCCGTCTTGAGAATGCTAAAGAGATTTGGGATACTTTGGTTGAAATGCACGAAGGTACTGAATCTGTGAAGGAATCAAAGCTAGATATTTTTCAAGGTCAACTTGACAAGTTCAAGATGAAGGATGGTGAAGGAGTCGCTGAAATGTACTCTGGGCTTGCTCTCATCACAAATGAGATTGCTGGCTTAGGAAGCGAAGAAATGACCGACCGATTCATCATTAAGAAGATTCTCAGAGCTTTGGATGGAAAGTATGACACCGTGTGCACTTTGATCCAAATGATGCCAAACTACAAGACTCTCAAGCCAACTGAAGTCATTGGAAGAATTGTTGCTCATGAGATGACACTTAAGGATAAGGAAGAGCTTCACAACAAGTCAAGTGGTGCTTACAAAGCTACAAGTGATGCTCCTACTACCTCAAGTGACAAGCTAGTTTCCAATGAAGAGATAAGCCTAATGGTCAAGAACTTCAACAAGTTCTACAAGAACAGAGGCAAAGAAAGAAGCTCAAAGTCTAGATCATATGATGAAAAGAGATCTTCTAGTCGTGATCGAAACTGCTACAATTGTGGAAGACCCGGACACTTCTCAAACGAGTGTACGGCTCCCCACAAGAGAAGAGAAGAATCTCCAAGAAGAAGAGCAAGAGATGAGTCACCTCGGAGAGAGAGAAGGAGTAGAGATGATCGTTATGAACGAAGACCTTCTCAGAGAAGCAAGGATTCGGAGAGGAAAGACAAGTCATCAAGGAGCTACACAAGAAGAAGACATCAAGCTCATGTTGGTGAATGGGTCTCCGGCTCCGACTCTGACAATCAATCCGATGGAAGCTATCACTCCGACTCCGACTATAGTCAAGATGAAGGTGTTGCTGGACTTGCACTCGTATCCTCCAACTCCAACTCCTACGACTTATTTGATTCACCAAATGAGGGAATTGGAAGATGCTTCATGGCTAAAGGTCCCAAGGTAACACACCCTGAATTCATTGACTTTGATAGTGATGAGGATGACTTGCTTGGTGAAGATGATCTCTTGCATGATAAATCTAGTGAGCTTAGTAATGATGAAAATGCTAGTAGTCTTTATAGTCGAGAAGAGTCGAATGACAATGCTATGAAGGAGATTGAGCGTCTAACTAAAGAACTAAACACTCTTAAGTTAGCTCATGAAACAACTCAAGAAGATCATAGAGAGCTCCTAAGATCTCATGAGAAGCTACGCTTCGAGAAGCTCACTCTAGAGCAAGAACATGAGTTTCTAAAAGCGATCAATGACGATCTTCGAAAGAAGAGTTCTTCATATCTTGCCAAACGACTTCTCTTGTCTAATTTCTTGCCACCTATTAAGACTAAGCATGACAAGCATAAGAAAAATTCTTCCTCTAGTAGTAACAATAACAATGTTAAATCCAATATTGTTGCTTCTAGTAGTTCTCTTGATTCCACTAACAATGTTTCAAGCCAAGTTACACTTGAGCAAGAAAATAGCCTATTGAAGGAAATCATAGAGAAAGGTGTCTACAAGAGTCTTGCCAGAAGCAAGAACTTTGAGGAGATTGTTCGCAAACAAGGAAGACACCGGAAGAATCAAGGGATTGGTTTTGAGCGAAAGTTCAACGCCAAAGGTGTTGAGTGGGAAGAAGGTCAATACCCTACTCCACAGTTTGTTTCACAAAAGGAGAAGTATGATCCTACTTCTTCCAATGTGGAACAAGCTCAAGATGACCTTCCACCACAAGACCACAAGCTAAAGGCCAAGGACAAGCTTCAAGAGGAGATTGATGCATTCATTGAAGCACCTCAAGCCATGGTCAAGTGGGTTCCCAAGGACACATCAAGTTCTACTTCGTCAAGCTCAACTACAACACCAAGGATTCCCATCAAGATGATGTGGATCCCAAAGAAGAAGAACTAGTAGGTTCTTGAGGGTGACTCCGCCAACAAACTTCACTCATATTCATTTTGGCAAGAACTTGTGCAATCAACTTCCACATCATGCACTTGTTCATGGAGTCACAAACCCTCTTGTTGGTAAGACAAGGGACAAGGTAATTATTGCTTTCATGGACATCATCTTTTGTGAACTTCACTCTATGTCTATGGATATTCTTGTTTGTTCCTTGTGGGACTAACCCATGTAGGTATTGAAAGTGCCCTAATCCAAAGGATTGCTCCCAACTCTTGATGATCTACATCAACATTGAGCATCCACATCTTCAACATCTACATGAAGTATTCTACGACAACCCAAGGTTAGTTTGACCCTTTAAAAGGGGTTCTCACATCTAGGGGGAGCTTTGCTCTAAAAAAATTGAGCAAAAGCATCTCCAAATGATGTGAACACATAAATGCTTTATGTAAAAGTGGTAACCCCACTTGTGCTTAAACGATGAGTATGACCTATGATCAAATGTTCTCATTTGGCTCCTAAGTCAATATACTCATATATAGATGACCTAGTCATCGACAAATTGTGTGCTAGTAGCTAGAGTGATTGGTTGTGCATGTTTGACACATATTTCAGTTGCTATCTTATTGTGTGAGCATGTTGAATGCATGATTTCATCCATTCAAGGACATCCATTTGTTGTTTTGATTGTTTTGATTTTTCTGGCCAAATGGATGGACAAGAATGCCTAAGCACCTTCCCTAGCTATCTATGCTTTCTTGTCTCAAAATTCTATTCATGCTCATATCACAACTTTGAACAAGTCTTTTTCGGACAGTCTGAGTGAGGAGCACTCGGAACCACCGATTCGTCTAAGGCTAACTTCCAAAACCTTCTAAGTCCATTTCGGTCTGACCGGTTTCTCAATCTCGGTCCAACCGAAACGCTTAGACTGATCTAGGTTTCATCTTGGTGAAATCGAGTTCAAACTCTCGGTCTGACCGATATGTGTAACTGCACAGCAGTTATACATCTCGGTGACACCGAGTTTTTCAACTCGGTCCCACCGACAGCATGGGGTTATATATACCTGAGGGGCTGCGCGTGATTTCTTTCTTCAAACCGTTCGCCCCCAAGACCCCTGCTGCCGCCGCCCTGGTCTACGGATCGTCGCCTTCGTCGCCTGTGCGCCCTCGCCGCAGGTCTCCGCCGCCGTCAACGGTAATCATCTCCACCGTTGCCGCCGTAGAGGGACACCACCAAGTTAGGGTGTGTCCCGATCCCTTTTCGTGCTCCACTTCCGATTCTTGCACGATAGGTTGCCATGATTCAATCCACGTTTGATATGTTCCCCATACAATAGTTCAGATCTTCTAGTTTCGAGGAAAATTCTTAGGTTTAGGTTTCCACGGAATGCATCTCGGTGAAGCCGATTTTTGAAACTCGGAATGACCGATTTGGCCTCTGGCCATTGCACTGCATAAATCGGTTTAACCGAGTTGTGCCAATCGGAACGACCGAAAAGTAGTTTCAGTGAAACCCTAAGTTTTCGGTAGGACCGAAACCCATTTCGGTCTGACCGAAAGTGGTGTGTAGGTTTCTGTTGAGTACTTCGGTTGCACCGAAACCTGAAATCGGTTTGACCGAAATACATTCTGTGGAAACTCAAAACTAAGTTTTGAACTCATTTTTTTTGCAAAAACTTCTGCAGTTGTGATAACTCTTCTACTCTGCCTATACCTTATCTTTTCACAGGTTTTTCAGCCATGTCAGATGTCAGTGACAGCCAGAACAGGTCTGAATCACCGTTTGCTGAAATTCCAGAGGCAGATACAAGTCCTGCGAGCAGCTCCAGTGATGATGGTGAGAGGAGCACCCCTAGTGGTTTGCCTCCTGCAGCCACTAGAACCAGGAAGAAGAGAACTTCTGATGATGAGGACTCTGACTTTGTTGCTGAGGAAGTTACCTCCAAGCCCAAGAGGAATGTGGTTGCCAAAGAGCACCAAGGGCAGCAGCCAAGGAAAGGCACAAGCAAAGTGAAGCAGTCAGCAGTTGCTAAGAAGCTCAACTTGGAAGAGCCTGCTCCAAGCAAGGTGAAGAAGACTTCCAAAAGGAAGAGGGTAGTATATGCTGAACCTCAGGATGCTGAAGAAGAAGAAGAAGAAGCACCCCAGCCTCCTCCTCAGAAAGCTAAGTTCATGGGTGATGCTATTCGGGCTCAAGCCTCTTCTAAGCCCAAGAAGCCTGCTCCAGTCAAGGCAGCTCCAGCCAAGCCCAAGAGAACAACCAGAAGCATTCCAGCTTCTGAGAAGAACAAAGGTGAGATGCCACCGTCTGAATCAGATGAAGAGCATGTGCTGCTTAAGCTCCGTCCCAAGTTGCCACTCCACAATGATGCTCATCCTCAAGCTGAGGACATGAAGGCAAGAAAGGACAAAGGTCTCAGGCTATGGAGACAGTCTGATCCATATGCTGTAAGGAGAAGGACTGCTGTGGACCCCAGATTCCACACCAGAGAGCAGCAGGATTTCTATGAGACCGTGCTAATGGATAAGAAGCCCATTGTTGCTGACACCAGGTATGTTGACTGGAAGTATATTGACAGTGAAGAGCACCGGGACTTCTTTCCCCATGTGCATGAGAGCTTTACTGCATGTGGAGTTGCTGATTTTGTGGGTCAAGAGCTGACAGCCTGGAATGACGAGATGATCATGCAGTTCTATGCCACAACCCACTTCTACCCTGATGGCAAGATCACCTGGATGACTGAAGGTCAAAGGTTTTCTTCGACTGTTGAAGAATGGGCAGAACTTCTGAACGCTCCAGTGCAGAGAGAGGACGCCATTGATGTCTATGGGATTTCTAAGAAGAGTCATGATTCCATGAAGAATATGTACAAGGAGATCCCAGCTGCTGATTTGGAAGGATGGAAGCTTGGCTCAGTGTATTATCTCCAGGCAGGTCTGACCACCACTAACACTATTCTGAGGCATACTTTGATGCCTAAGTCTGGAGACCACCGGATGATACGAGGCTATTCTATCAACATGCTGCACATTCTCGATGAGAAGGCACCTTTTAAGGTGATGGACTTGATGGTAGAGACCATTAAGAGGACTGCAGCTGACCAGAAGAGGTCGTGTGGGTTTGCACCGCAGATACAGATGCTCATCAACGCCAAGTTTGGCACGGGCAAATTCATGTTGGATAGGAAGCACTTGCCACTACAGCCAGAGCATGAGGACAACGTAGTTGTGATGGATGAAGAGGATCCTACCTCCGTTGAAGGACAGGCCAAAATCGAAGCTGCGAAGAAGGCTAAAGCTGACAAAGAGGCAGCAGCAGCAGCAGCTAAGCCAAAGAGCTTTGGAGAACAAATTCTTGAAGCTACCCAGAGGATTGAACAACGCCTGGCCAGCATTGAGCAATCTCAGGAGAGCCTTGAGAGGATTGTCGAGGACAAGATCCACGCTCTGGACGTGAAGCTGACTGAGATTCAGGTGTCTGTCAACAAGCTTGAGGCAGACATGGAGGAGACAAGGCAGGAGAGAGCAGAGCTTATGTAGGATGATCTAGTCCAGGACTCTCATCGCCAGACTGCTCAGGTTCCCAGAGGATCCAGATCTGCAGCTATCCCAGTGACAGACTCCAGGGCTACCACTTCAGCACCAGCTACAGCTCCAGCTCCAGCATCCACTCCTCCACCGCAGACTTCAGCAGAAGTCTTCGCTGATGCAGCTATCTCTACACCGACATCTACCCAGACGGGAGCCGCCAGCAGAGCCCGCAGTGACGTTTAGCTCTATACCTTTTTGAACTTTTTGGTAACTTGTTGCCAAAGGGGGAGAAATTGTTATAGATCATAGGGCTTCGAGAGAGAGAGTGCTCCTTTCGTCTTTCGTTCTTTTGCCGGTTTTTCTTTGTGATACATTGGTTTCTTTTGGTTCCTGAAACTTTAAGTGTGCTTGCTACTACGTTTGATGCTACCTTAATGAGTGCTTAGTCATACTATGCCTTAATGTGTGCTTATTGCTTATCATATGCTATTCCTCTTTGTATGGCTATTTACTCTTGTCTTGGTGATTGAGTGCATGTTACTCATTCTTATCATTTTGTGCGCTCCACCAAGATGTATGTGACATGGAAGAGTGACCCATAATCCTAATCGATTGTGCATTTGCATTCAAACGCAAATTTTAAATAATGCACAAATTTAGGGGGAGCTCTTGTTTATCACATACTTCTCAAAGCGACGATATTATTCATTGATTATATCTTTTGTCGAAGCTTTGATCTATATGTTGTCATCAATTACCAAAAAGGGGGAGATTGAAAGTGCAACTAATCCCCGGGTGGTTTTGGTAATTAATAACAACATATATATCATTGAACTAATATTTATTTGAGAATCATTTCAGAGAAGTTCGATGATATGGGTATGGAAATGTCTGAAGAAGTGGACCCCTCAAAATGCTAAGACAAGCATTGGCAAAAGCTCAAGACTCTATTTTTGGTTTAGTGATCAAAGATCACATTGAGTCCATAGGAAAAGCCAATACTATTAAAAGGGGATGAGGTTGTGTTAATGATCTGGTTGCTCAAGTGCTTAGTGATCTAGCTCCCTCAACTATCAGCACCTTTCACTACTTAACACACTCATAAGTAATCTCGGACAAACCGATTCTGCAAACTCAGTCCCACCGAGATGAACCACCTCAGTTATTCTTCCAAACCCTAATTTCTCGGTCCATCCGATTTTGAGTTTCGGTCTCACCGAAACTGGACTGCCAACCTTCTGTAACCAATTGACATCACTTCGGAATATCCGAGTTGTCAATTTCGGTCCCACCGAGATGGCAAGCTCCTACCTTTGACTCACTTCGGACACACCGAGATGGTATTTTCGGTCCCACCGAAAATCCCAACGTTCACTATATTTGAACTTTCGGTCTGACCGAGTTTTCACTTCGGTCTCACCGAGATTGCTCAAATATGTGTGTAACGGTTGGATTTTGTGTGGAGGCTATATATACCCCTCCACCCCCTCTTCATTCGTGGAGAGAGCCATCAGAAAGTCTACCACTCCTACCATACACTTTCTGAGAAGAGAACCACCTACCCTTGTGTTGAGATCAAGCCATTCCATTCCTACCATATGAAACTTGATTTCTAGCCTTCCCAAGTTGCTTTCCACTCAAACCCTTCTTCCACCACAGCCATATCAGTGAGGAGAGTTGAGTGTTGGGGAGATTATCATTTGAAGCACAAGAGCAAGGAGTTCATCATCATCAACACCGTCTATTACCTTTTGGAGGGTGGTGCCTTCTAGATTGGTTAGGTGTCGCTTGGGAGCCTCCGTCTTTGAGATGTGGAGTTGAACCAAGAAGTTTGTAAGGGCAAGGAGATCGCCTACTTCGTGAAGATCTACCCCGAGTAAGGCTAGTCCTCCGTGGGCGTAGGCCGTGATGGAATAGACAAGGTTGCTTCTTCGTGGACCCTTCGTGGGTGGAGCCCTCCGTGGACTCGCGCAGCCGTTACCCTCCGTGGGTTGAAGTCTCCATCAACGTGGATGTACGATAGCACCACCTATCGGAACCACGACAAAAATCTTCGTGTCACCAAACTGCGTTTGATCTTCTCCACCTCTCTTTTACATGTGCAAATTACTTTCCGCTGCATATACTCTAGAATTGCATGTGTAGGGTGATACTTGAATTGATCTTAATTGTGAAACTGCCAAAAACATTGCATGATCTAAAGGCAGAATTTTTATATTGTCAAGTAGTCTAATCACCCCCCCCCTCTAGACCTACTTTCGATCCTACAGATAGTTAGTCCCTATGCAAGTTTTTAGTTATTAGACAAATAGTACCAATGTTGGGACTTGCTGGAAAAGACTTAGCGCTAAGCGGTTTATCGAGGGGGTCCCATAACCCCAACCGTGTGAGGAACGCAAAATCAAGGAACATAACACCGGTTTATACGGTTCCTAAGGCGGCATGAGTGGAACAAAAAACCAAGCAAAAGGCTTAGCCTTCCACCCATTACCAATATATAGATGATTTCATTTAAGAATTTATATAGTGTGATATCCCAACAAGCTTCAACATGAAGCAAGAATCTTCAAATCTTCTCCTGCAACTAGAAATGCTATAAGAGGGGCTGAGCGAAGCTTACTTAGCCAATCAAAGGTTTGCATAGGTAGGTTGGTTAGACAAATTCATGGTTATAATAGGAGGCTGACAGGAAAACATGGGCATCGAGGCAAAAGCTATTGAGCGAGACTTCTAGCAATAGGCAAAGATAGTAATGATATCCGAGTCAGGTCATCTTGCCTGTCGAGTCGTCAATGGGTGTAATGCCCAGGATGGGACTATACCTCCTACGTGTCGAGGCACGACTTAAAGGTATAAGCCCATCCTAGAATGATCTCAAGTTTGGTATCTTTGCACATCTCATGTAAAAGAGGGATTAAATTGCAAAAGGAGATAGTTGGCTTACACTCGCCACTTCACACAATACATTACGTAAGCATAACATCATTCAAAACATCACAACCCAACTACGGGTGAAGATCCAAAAGAAAGATACCAAAACAACATAAAGCCACAGGTCAGGATCGAATCCTAGTAGAAACCACTACTGATCGTCGAAACGTCACAAGCAAACGGCCACTCTCTTCATCGAGCTCCCAGTGAAGAACTTGAACCAGCTCCTGCATCAAACTCGGCTGAACCTGCATCTGGTGTTGTAGTATCTGTGAGCCACGAGGACTCAGCAATCCCATAACCATGGGTATCAAGACTAGCAAAGCTTTGTGGGTAGGAAGAGGTAAAGTGGTGAGGTTGCCGCAGCGGCTAAGCATAATATGGTGGCTAACTTACGAGTACAAGAATAAGATGAGCATCTACGCAAACGGTCGCAAAAGTAGTGATCGCTAAAGATCCTGAACTACATACGAATCAAACATAACCCCACCGTGTTCTCTTCTCAAAGTGAAAAGAGACAGTCACGGTTACTCACACAGTTGTGTGTTTTACTTTGGATCATCTGTCAAGTTTTCTACAACCGGACATTAACAAATTCCAATCTGCCACATAACCGCGGGCACGGCTTTCGAAAGATCATAACCCTGCAGGGGTTTTCCAACTTATCCCATCACAAGCTCTCACGATTAGCTGAAGTGATAAATATAATATCATCACTCCTTATCTTAAGGAAATCCGATCAGGCTCGGCATCCCGGTAGCACAAGTCATTTCGACAATGGTAAAACAAGTCCAGCAAGACCTCCCGGCGTGCCGACACCATGATAGTAGCCACGCGTATCTCGTCTCAGGCCACAACCGGATGGGCGATGCTACAGGTAAAACCAATCCTCGAGTTTCCCCGCGGTGGCCCCGCAGGACCCCCGTTTGGGACCAACACCATCAGCACTGGCCCCCCCTGCTATGTAGAATTAAGAATCCTCGGGGACGCGACCCCCTATGCAATTTTAATTAATTAATTAAGTTGTTATTATGAGGCAAATTAAAACCAATGTTGGGCCTTGCTGGAGGAGTTTTATTCAAAGTCGAATTGTCAAGGGGTCCCCATTTCACCCATCATGTAAGGAACGCAAAATCAAGGAACATAATGCCGGTTTATCGGCGCCTAAGGTGGCATGAGTGGAACAAAACACCGAGCAAAAGGACAAGCCTTCCACCCATGCCCAGTATATAGGTGTGTTAATAATAATTATAGATATTGTGATAAAACCAACAACAAGTTCCCACCTGGAACGATCTTCATCTTCACCTACAACTAACAACGCTATAAGAGGGGCTGAGCAAGCGGGTAACATAGCCAAACAGTGGTTTTGCTAGGAAGGTGTCAAAGGTTAGAGGTTTCATGGCAACAAGGAGAGGCTGACATAAAAGATGGGTAGCGCGACATGTAACGATAGCATCGAGACATCTAAGCATGGCAATGGTAGTAAAGGTATCCAAGGGTATGATCATCTTGCCTGGGATTCCACAAGGGAGAAGAACGGATCCATGAAGAAGATGAAGAAGAAGCCTCACAACTCCGGAACGAAACCGAAGCTAACAAGAGAAGCAACCGGAAAGAAGCAAACAACTCGGTAAACACACATATCATAAACATGGCATACGATGCACATCCAAGTATGATGCATGTCCGGTTTAATTATGCATGGCATGGCAAAGAGCACAAACAAAACTACAAGTTAAGTGGAGCTCAATATGCAACGAGTTGCATATTGATGAAACACCACATTTAATTATTTAGTTGACTCTCATTATTTACAAGAGAAGATTAAATGTTCGTTAACATGGCATGAGGTGAAGCATAAAGAAACTACACTATTTAGGCATTTTAAATGAGGCCGGAAATAACAAACATATCCGGAAAATCCCCATGAGCATGTTTAGTAATTATAAGCAAACAACAATTTAACATATCAATGTTGTTAACATGATGCGGATGACATGATCAAGTTTATGCAAGTTTATTAAAAGGTTGACAATTAACAAGATAAGAAGCATTTGTCACCGTGGTGGAAGGAAAGGGTGCCACGGTAACGATCCGAAATGATGCCACACAACATATCGGTTCCGGTAACTCGTTGAGAGAACGGGCAAAAGAAAGATGGTGTGAGCGGGTCAAGTAAGAAGAAAGTGGGGAGATCCCGTCACCGGGTTCCCACGAGTCGGCGACGAGGCAACCGAGGAACATGACAAACGGACGAAACGGCACAGAGCACACACGGGAGACATTTCATACAACCACGACAAGCATTCCACGAGTCATCCACGGGGTCGTCTCGTTATACCTTCGAAGCGTGCGTTTCGGGGCGGTTCGAGACGTAGAGGAAGAAGACGTTCACGATCGGAGAGGAAGTAGCCGTTCCTTAGAGGGAAGTAGTTGTTCACGTCGGTAGCGGCAGTAGTGGTTCCGTTCGTAGTCGTTAGGGTCGTCGTGGTACTCGTTCGGGTCATGAAGAGGTACTTGCCGCAACACCGGGCGTAGTCGTACACGGTCTTGCCGGTCTCGTCTCGAGTCGTAGTTGTACATGTCGTCGAGGTACTTGCCGCATCGATGTGTAGGGGTACTTGGTCTCGCGTCGAACTTGCCAAAACCTGCTGGACCAAAACAACAACATATCCGACGGAAAACACAGCAGCAGAAGGTCTCGGTCACGGCGAGGAGGGAGCCTGGACGAGGCATGGCAGCAGTAAAACTCGGAGCTCGGCTCCATGGCTTGACGAGGAGGCGAGGTAGAGGCTGCACGGGACGGGCAGAGGTGCGGCGTTGGAGAAGGGAGCGCTGGGCTCTGGAGAGGCGCGGAGCACTCGTGGCCGCGCGACGAAGGAGCGGTGGCTGGAGGCCCGAGGCGCGGCGGCCTAGGCCCTGCGGACGAGAACGGGCACGGCGGCCGGTCGGGGTGCTGGGGATGGAGGCGAGGAGGCGAGTCCTAGGCCGCTTCTGGCCGAGGGAGGACGACAGCGGGCAACGCGGGCGCCAAGGCGCTCCTGGCCGACGAGGCCTTGGCCAGAGGGCCGTGCTGCGGGGAGATGAGGCCTGCGCGGGGGAGGCCGCAGCCTCGGTCGACAGGAGGCCGGAGGGAGCGGGCGCCACGGCGAGGCGAGGTGAGAGCCCCTGGCCCGGGCTGCTCGAGGGATTCGGCTCGCTCGGCGAGGCGCAGGGAATCGGGGGTTGGGGATCGAAGGCAGAGGGGAACGAGGGACTTGGGGGTCGGGCTCGGGATAGAGAGCGAGGGAGTGGAAATCGAAGGCTGGGGGTTTGGGCGCTCGAGGGAGAACGCGAGAGGCAGAGGGACTCGAGGGACGAGGCTGAATGCGGCGGCGGCGCTGAGGAATCCAGAGGGAGGAGCGATGCTAGCTAGGGTTAGGAGGGATGTTGGGCCAGGGAGGAGAAGTGGGACGGCTTTGAGGGAAGACCTGGGCCGCAGGGAGGACTAGAGGCCAGGAAGAAGAAGTTTGGGCCTCTCCCTTTTCAGGATTTTGCAGAAACCAAAAAAAAAATAAGAGAAGAGAAAAAAATGAGGAGGGGGGTTAGGGCAAAAGTTAGCACATGGGAGTATTTTTCTCGCGCAGCATAAAAAGAGCACGGTCCGAGAAAAATAGAAAAGGCGTGATTGGAAAAAATAATTCAAACATATTTGAATTTAATTCAAATAGTTTTGAACTAAGACTTGATTATTGAAGTGTCCAAAATTGTTCGAATTTTCGGAGGAACCTCGATAAATAGGAAAAGAATTATAGGGAGGGTTTTGACGGTGAAACTTGAATCAAAAGATGTCTGGAGAATAAATGCAAGTGTGTTGGGTTATTCCGAAGCACAAGGAATATTTTAATATAGCTCCCTAAATAATATTGAGAGGCTTTTATATGTTATAAAGAGAAGTCACCTTCCCTCGATTTAAATGGACCGAAGGTCCACACAATTTATTTAGGTTGAGATGCAAAAATAAATATGACATGATGCAATGCAAAATAAATAACACAAGCGCAAAATAAACACAAGGGGAAACCCGGAACATCTGGAATCTTCTGGAATCTTCTGGGATCTTCTGGGACGTCGGTCTCGGGCGTCACAACTCTCCCACACTAAGAGAGGATCTCGACCCGAGATCCTAGAGATATCACCGGGTAAAAACGAAAAAGAAGAGGTAAAACAAAGTTGCTTCTTTGACAGACGAGTGAAACCAAAGAACCTTAAGAGGTTGAACAATCTGAAAGAAAGAATAGAACGGAGATGAATGAAGTTAAGAGCACTTCGGTAAAAGGAGGAACATGGAACATTATCAGAACCTTGAAGGTTGAAAGACATGAAACAAGAGCTCACGGATGACAAAAGAATATGAAACTGCAACGGTATAGCCAAGGAATAAGAATGACAGAATTTGGACAGCACTCTGTCTGAAAATGGAGGGAATTAACATGATCTTGAGGAGATGGAACGATACTTGCTGAAAACAACAACACACAGCCTCTGAAACAATTGAAATAATGGCACAAGGGGTAAGAAGGATTCCGACAGCACTCTGGTTAAAAGGAGAGGCAGAACTAGATAAGATGACGTAACTTGAATGAAGAATACAACACTCCGGTTAAATAGATAGCAAGGGAGAATATGATCTTGATAAAAACAAGATGGTGGTCAAAGAGAGATCATCACAATGCCTCCGGAATGAAAGAATAGCATATAAATCCATGAAAGAATTGAACGGATAGAAAAAGACAACTTCTCCGACAAATGAATATGAAACACATCCTTACGAAGAAGGGATGAACGGAGTTGTTGAAAATTCAACACGAAAGAATAAGCTTGATGTGGGCTTATGGAAACATCTTAAAATTAAGAGGTGACAACCAGCCACTGACGAAAACATTTGAATGGATTGAGATCAACAAGGAGACGAAAAACTTATTTCACCGGAATGAAAAATGAAGAACTTGGGTCATTTATAAGCACCATAATAGCAACAATCCTTACGGAAAGCTTTAGGTGAAATACAACCCAAGATAACTCCAATGAATAATTGAAGGGTTGAAAAGATCTCCTGAACCAAGAAAAATGATGGTTTTAAATAACTCATTCTTGACAACTTGTGAATCATGAAACATGAAGGAATTGTCAAGAATGACATAACACCATCTGAAAAGATAAGGTAGAAGAATTGCAATTGGAAAGCATGATGCAGAATGCTTGAGCTCCAACAAGAATCTTGATGAAGAATTCGAGGATGAATTAAAACATGATGAACCACCATGAGAACTCCGGTAAAGAAAACATGAGAAGTGAAAAATGAAAAGAATAAGATTCAAGGCCTGCGATGAATTAGATGAAGCTTGAAACGATATAATTAAATAACTTGGAACTCCGGAAAACAAGATGAACAACTAGGACCGAGAATATGATATGATGAACAAACTCCGAAGGAAGGGATTAAATCAACTTGAAGGAATAAGAATAAGAATTATGTCATGCATATCCTTCACCAATTTAAATTGATGACAACCAAAGGATTTGGCACACTACTTATTCTCGTTGCAAAGAAATAGAGAGAGAGATCTAGCACAAGCTTGGATAAATCTTCAACGAACCACCGGTAGGATTATGAAAAGAACGAGTGAATTAAAACGATAACAAGGAAGAGTAAACTTGAAAGAACCACCGTAAGAATATGGAGACGAACGAAGAGACATCAATGAAGAATATTTGGAGGACGAGGTTGAAAACTGAGAACGAAGAAATCTTCTGAAATGATGGCCTTCGGAGGATCACAATGGAAAGAATTCATGAAATGCTTCGGATGATATAAAAGAATTCCTCACAATCGGAACAATAATGAGGATGGCAAGAAGCTAGAACCACGAATCTTGAAGAGAACGGCCAAGATTTAAGAGAAACACTTCTCTGGTCTCCGAATGTAGAGAATGAAGACGAGAAATGCCATGAGAATTGTTGCGCACTCCGGAATGAAGAATTAAAAGGTTTCTTACGTCACACTTTAAAAGAATTCTCCGAAAAAAGAAGAGTTAGGTAAGATCCTGGGAAAAGACCTGTGGGTTAGGGCCCACTAAAGAAATCATCGTTGAAAAAGGTTGCTTAAGAGATATTGCACCAGTTGAATTAAATGGCTTGAATAAGATAACAATCCTCAAAAATAGCTTGAACGGATTAAGAATGGAATTATGAATCTTCTTAGATATCTTCAACACTCCGGATATGAATAGCAAGAGGAGAATGATTAATTGGTGCACTGGAATAAGAAAGCATTGTGAAATGAGGAAAAGGATAAGATCAACACCAAAATCTTGAATTACATCCACCGGCAGAATTTGAGAACAAAAGAATGATGAACTTGAAGCTCTTGAGCATCTTCACGATAAATCACCGGATAAGAACATTGAAGGAAAAGAATGAAGAAATATCACATTAATAAAATTGATATTTCATTTGAGAATTGCTGGCTCCATAAGAAAAGGGTGGGGGGGGGGGAAACAAAGACAACTTGGGATGAATGAAACAGACAAATCGTCAGATTTCTCAACGGCGTCTGTATGGAATAACTTGAAGAGAAGGCACACCGGTTGAAAAAGATTAACAAGAAAATCTCGATGGTCAAGATGAATTAGCACTCTCATAGAAATATGCGAACACCGCTTAGGAAGGTATGGAATCAACATTTGACATCGAAGCAACTCGAATACCAGAATCAAATCACAACAAAGGGTAGATATTGAACGAATGAATTCCGCAGGTACATCAACTAGTCGAGAAGCCACTTGGAAGAACAAAAGTAAGTAAAAAGGAACAAGGAACAGATAGAACAAATACAAGATAGAAGCTTCGTTCGACATCTTCGTGCTGAAAGCTCATGGAATGTGTTACAAAAGGGTTTTGCAATCCCCGGATCAGCATAGCCAAGGACCCTTTAAGATGCAACTCCCGATCAGAACAAGTCCATAAAACCACTTCACTCAATGTAGAACCCCGAACTTCAAATCATGCATCCGTTGGAAGAATGACTAGAACTACTGGATGAACCCACCTATTAATTTCCGAAAGTTCCCAGTTATGCAATCAGGTGTTGGGGATACAGGGGAAGCACCGCGCAATCCACTCTAATCCTACATCCAGCTGTATCCATCCTTCAACACATAACCAGTTATCTCCGGAAACTGTTTACCTCGGACCTTCGAAACGCATCCACTATACAAGCTATGGCAATACTCCCGAACTACCTCCCCAGTACTGGGTGATGTCGGGGTTATCTTGCCACTAACCGCATAGGAGAGTTTTCGATGTCGGCCGTCTTAAGTATTCTAGTACTGCCGCGATGGATTTGTGACGACAACACCTCGGAGCTCGACTCCCCGGGACACTGCCACAACCCCTAATGACAGGAGGCATCGAGAACAATGTTCTCGTCACAAAGACATCGAAACAATCCAAACAATACTCGCGAGATCCTAAAAAAAATTTGGTGCATTTTTTGAAAGTAGAAGAGGCAAGAGTAATCGTCAGGAGTCCTCACCAGAGTGAAAAGAGAAGAGGAGTAAAAGAAATCCTACTCTCCGATATATATAGGACTCAAAACATTTTCAAGTGTGTGCCTAGACTCAACCGTCAACGATTCGATCAAACAGTGGGGGCTTCTAGGCCGGAGAAGGCTCTGAATACCAACTTGTAATGCCCAGGATGGGACTATACCTCCTACGTGTCGAGGCACGACTTAAAGGTATAAGCCCATCCTAGAATGATCTCAAGTTTGGTATCTTTGCACATCTCATGTAAAAGAGGGATTAAATTGCAAAAGGAGATAGTTGGCTTACACTCGCCACTTCACACAATACATTACATAAGCATAACATCATTCAAAACATCACAACCCGACTACGGGTGAAGATCCAAAAGAAAGATACCAAAACAACATAAAGCCACAGGTCAGGATCGAATCCTAGTAGAAACCACTACTGATCGTCGAAACGTCACAAGCAAACGGCCACTCTCTTCATCGAGCTCCCAGTGAAGAACTTGAACCAGCTCCTGCATCAAACTCGGCTGAACCTGCATCTGGTGTTGTAGTATCTGTGAGCCACGAGGACTCAGCAATCCCATAACCATGGGTATCAAGACTAGCAAAGCTTTGTGGGTAGGAAGAGGTAAAGTGGTGAGGTTGCCGCAGCGGCTAAGCATAATATGGTGGCTAACTTACGAGTACAAGAATAAGATGAGCATCTACGCAAACGGTCGCAAAAGTAGTGATCGCTAAAGATCCTGAACTACATACGAATCAAACATAACCCCACTGTGTTCTCTTCTCAAAGTGAAAAGAGACAGTCACGGTTACTCACACAGTTTTGTGTTTTACTTTGGATCATCTGTCAAGTTTTCTACAACCGGACATTAACAAATTCCAATCTGCCACATAACCGCGGGCACGGCTTTCAAAAGATCATAACCCTGCAGGGGTGTTCCAACTTAGCCCATCACAAGCTCTCACGATTAGCTGAAGTGATAAATATAATATCATCACTCCTTATCTTAGGGAAATCCGATCAGGCTCGGCATCCCGGTAGCACAAGTCATTTCGACAATGGTAAAACAAGTCCAGCAAGACCTCCCGGTGTGCCGACACCCTGATAGTAGCCGCGCGTATCTCGTCTCAGGCCACAACCGGATGGGCGATGCTACAGGTAAAACCAATCCTCGAGTTTCCCCGCGGTGGCCCCGCAGGACCCCCGTTTGGGACCAACACCATCAGCACTGGCCCCCCCTGCTATGTAGAATTAAGAATCCTCGGGGACGCGACCCCCTATGCAATTTTAATTAATTAATTAAGTTGTTATTATGAGGCAAATTAAAACCAATGTTGGGCCTTGCTGGAGGAGTTTTATTCAAAGTCGAACTGTCAAGGGGTCCCCATTTCACCCATCGTGTAAGGAACGCAAAATCAAGGAACATAATGCCGGTTTATCGGCGCCTAAGGTGGCATGAGTGGAACAAAACACCGAGCAAAAGACCAAGCCTTCCACCCATGCCCAGTATATAGGTGTGTTAATAATAATTATAGATATTGTGATAAAACCAACAACAAGTTCCCACCTGGAACGATCTTCATCTTCACCTTCAACTAACAACGCTATAAGAGGGGCTGAGCAAGCGGGTAACATAGCCAAACAGTGGTTTTGCTAGGAAGGTGTCAAAGGTTAGAGGTTTCATGGCAACAAGGAGAGGCTGACATAAAAGATGGGTAGCGTGACATGTAACGATAGCATCGAGACATCTAAGCATGGCAATGGTAGTAAAGGTATCCAAGGGTATGATCATCTTGCCTGGGATTCCACAAGGGAGAAGAACGGATCCATGAAGAAGACGAAGAAGAAGCCACAAAACTCCGGAACGAAACCGAAGCTAACAAGAGAAGCAACCGGAAAGAAGCAAACAACTCGGTAAACACACATATCATAAACATGGCATACGATGCACATCCAAGTATGATGCATGTCCGGTTTAATTATGCATGGCATGGCAAAGAGCACAAACAAAACTACAAGTTAAGTGGAGCTCAATATGAAACGAGCTGCATATTGACGAAACACCACATTTAATTATTTAGTTGACTCTCATTATTTACAAGAGAAGATTAAATGTTCGTTAACATGGCATGAGGTGAAGCATAAAGAAACTACACTATTTAGGCATTTTAAATGAGGCCGGAAATAACAACAACATATCCGGAAAATCCCCATGAGCATGTTTAGTAATTATAAGCAAACAACAATTTAACATATCAATGTTGTTAACATGATGCGGATGACATGATCAAGTTTATACAAGTTTATTAAAAGGTTGACAATTAACAAGATAAGAAGCATTTGTCACCGTGGTGGAAGGAAAGGGTGCCACGGTAACGATCCGAAATGATGCCACGCAACATATCGGTTCCGGTAACTCGTTGAGAGACCGGGCAAAAGAAAGATGGTGTGAGCGGGTCAAGTAAGAAGAAAGTGGGGAGATCCCGTCACCGGGTTCCCACGAGTCGGCGACGAGGCAACCGAGGAACATGACAAACGGACGAAACGGCACGGAGCACACACGGGAGACATTTCATACAACCACGACAAGCATTCCACGAGTCAGCCACGGGGTCGTCTCGTTATACCTTCAAAGCGTGCGTTTCGGGGTGGTTCGAGACGTAGAGGAAGAAGACGTTCACGATCGGAGAGGAAGTAGTCGTTCCGTAGAGGGAAGTAGTTGTTCACGTCGGTAGCGGCAGTAGTGGTTCCGTTTGTAGTCGTTAGGGTCGTCGTGGTACTCGTTCGGGTCATGAAGAGGTACTTGCCGCAACACCGGGCGTAGTCGTACACGGTCTTGCCGGTCTCGTCTCGAGTCGTAGTTGTACATGTCGTCGAGGTACTTGCCGCATCGACATGTAGGGGTACTTGGTCTCGCGTCGAAATTGCCAAAACCTGCTGGACCAAAACAACAACATATCCGACGAAAAACACAGCAGCAGAAGGTCTCGGTCACGGCGAGGAGGGAGCCTGGACGAGGCATGGCAGCAGTAAAACTCGGAGCTCGGCTCCATGGCTTGACGAGGAGGCGAGGTAGAGGCTGCACGGGACGGGCAGAGGTGCGCCGCTGGAGAAGGGAGCGCTGGGCTCTGGAGAGGCGCGGAGCGCTCGTGGCCGCGCTACGAAGGAGCGGTGGCTGGAGGCCCGAGGCGCGGCGGCCTAGGCGCTGCGGACGAGAACGGGCACGGCGGCAGGTCAGGGTGTTGGGGATGGAGGCGAGGAGGCGAGGCCTAGGCCGCTTCTAGCCGAGGGAGGACGACGGCGGGCAACGCGGGCGCCAAGGCGCTCCTGGCCGACGAGGCCTTGGCCAGAGGGCCGTGCTGCGGGGAGATGAGGCCTGCGCGGGGGAGGCCGCAGCCTCGGTCGACAGGAGGCCGGAGGGAGCGAGCGCCACAGCGAGGCGAGGTGAGAGCCCCTGGCCCGGGCTGCTCGAGGGATTCGGCTCGCTCGGCGAGGCGCAGGGAATCGGGGGTTGGGGATCGAAGGCAGAGGGGAACGAGGGACTTGGGGGTCGGGCTCGGGATAGAGAGCGAGGGAGTGGAGATCGAAGGCTGGGGGTTTGGGCGCTCGAGGGAGAACGCGAGAGGCAGAGGGACTCGAGGGACGAGGCTGAATGCGGCGGCGGCGCTGAGGAATCCAGAGGGAGGAGCGATGCTAGCTAGGGTTAGGAGGGCTGTTGGGCCAGGGAGGAGAAGTGGGCCGGCTTTGAGGGAAGACCTGGGCCGCAGGGAGGACTAGAGGCCAGGAAGAAGAAGTTTGGGCCTCTCCCTTCTCAGGATTTTGCAGAAACCAAAAAAAAAATAAGAGAAGAGAAAAAAATGAGGAGGGGGGTTAGGGCAAAAGTTAGCACATGGGAGTATTTTTCTCGGGCAGCATAAAAAGAGCACGGTCCGAGAAAAATAGAAAAGGCGTGATTGGAAAAAATAATTCAAACATATTTGAATTTAATTCAAATAGTTTTGAACTAAGACTTGATTATTGAAGTGTCCAAAATTGTTCGAATTTTCGGAGGAACCTCGATAAATAGGAAAAGAATTATAGGGAGGGTTTTGACGGTGAAACTTGAATCAAAAGATGTCTGGAGAATAAATGCAAGTGTGTTGGGTTATTCCGAAGCACAAGGAATATTTTAATATAGCTCCCTAAATAATATTGAGAGGCTTTTATATGTTATAAAGAGAAGTCACCTTCCCTCGATTTAAATGGACCGAAGGTCCACACAATTTATTTAGGTTGAGATGCAAAAATAAATATGACATGATGCAATGCAAAATAAATAACACAAGCGCAAAAGAAACACAAGGGGAAACCCGGAACATCTGGAATCTTCTGGAATCTTCTGGGATCTTCTGGGACGTCGGTCTCGGGCGTCACAATGGGATCGTAAGAGAGCTCCTCGTTCTCAACCTCGGTAGTAACCTCGTTCTCGTACTCGTTCTCGGCTTCCGGCTCTACTCAACACAAAACACACGAGGCACGAAATCAACAAGATGCAATGCGCAAACCACAGGATGCATGACTGATGCACTAAGGAAGCACTGCAGAAGCACTTAGGATGCACAGAAAGTCAACATAGGAAACACAGAGATACAGCACAAGGAACATGACTATATGCAACTAGCAAGAAACTTCAAAACATGTTACCAAGAGGATAATATGAATCTACATGCAAAACCACACAAGTTTCATATAGGACTTGCTCAAAACGAAGCAACGGTCTAAAAGGTACAGCCGAAACAAGAAACGATGCAAAGCTGAAATTAACAGCCACATAGCAACTTCGGAGCAAGAAATATATACTCTACAACACTCAAACATCTTGACAAGAAGCATGGACATAAAGTAGACATATCCTACATCAAACAATTCCATTGGAGCATCTCCATAGGAGGCATGGATCAATAGCAACAAGCTATAACATTTTGAACATGACAACAAAAACCTGACAACAGTAATTTATAGTAACTTGGGAGCAAGAACTAAATATGCTACATCCACCCAAATGAGCATGTGAGAGCATGAATGGATATCCAACAACATATACAACAAGGAATCATCAATAGTCACCCCAAAACTAGCATGGATTTGCCTAGAACAACAAGCAAACATGGCATCTGGAAATTACAGATTCCAGACTTAATGAAATTTCACTAGGTGTTAAAATAGCAGTAATATCATGGCATGTTTGTGATCAAGTTTAAGTCACCTCAAAGCATAATATGGCAAGTGGTTTGCACCACAGCAAAGTACACATGATGGGGAGCACAAAACATATAAGCATGCAACAAGGGGACAACCACATCAATAGCAACGAGCTCCTCAACTAGGCATCTCGTAGCAAGTTTAACAACATAACAGCCACAAGCACTTTTGCAAAGGAGATAAACATGGCAAGATGAAATCTATCATGCAAGCTAAATCAACCAACATGTAGAGCATCTCATGATGAACATGTGGACATATCATTTGCTTCATTTGGATAAACATGCACCAAGTTATCACGTAGCAAACATGGCATGAAAACAACTACTAGCAGCAGATTATAACAAGTAGCACTCTTCCCGTGAAGATTAAGACATCTAGATGAACTCAAACATGCATGACACAATGGAACAAAACATAGTACAAGTCACCACGATCATTTTGACATATCATATGCACAAATCGGACATGCACAGTAAAAGATATCCTCATCACAAATATGCATCAGACACTAAAAAACAACTAGGGACTTAGCCAAAAAATGAGAGTCAACCTGCGGGCGGTCAAACGGGTCGGATCAGCAGCGGTCAACGGGCGGATCTGGATCGCGGGCGTGGGTCGGAGGGTTCGCGGGTCTGGCGGATCGGTGCGGGGCGCCCGTTAGGGTTTGGGCGCCTGGCGCCTGGATCCCGATCCAGCGGAGCCGAGGCCGGCGGCTGCACCTTCGATCGGGGCGACGGCCTGGTTCCTCCCGGCGAGGCGGTCGATGGCGAGGGGGCCGGGAGGCCGGGGCGGCGGCGGTGGCCGGCGGGAGACTTGCGGGCGCGGCGGCGGCGGGCTCTAGCGCCGGCGGCGACCGGAGTTGAAGGTGCGGCGGGGGTCGGCGAAGAAGCTCCGGCGGCGAGGGAGGAGGTTGCCGGCGGCGGTCGGTGACGAGGTAAGCCGGAGGCGGGGAAGAAAGCGAGGCCGGCGCGGACGGGGGCTCGGCCCAGATCTGGCGGAGGAGCGGGCCGGCGCTGGGCCCCTCGGGCCCACGCGGCGGGGTGGATGCACTGGCGGCGGGGTCGGAAGCACAGCTCGGCGGCGGTGGAAGCACGGGCGGCGGTCGGTGGAAACACTGCGCGACGGAGGTGGAAGCACTAGGGTTTCAGACGCAAAATTGGAGGGGGTGGACGTTTATATAGGCACAAGGAGCTAGGGAAGTCCAAATGAGGAGTGGTTTTCGGCCACGAGATCACAATTGAACGGCCTAGATGAAGGGAAGGGTTTGAGCTGGGTTGGTGGGCTGTTGGAGGGGTTTCTTGGGCCTCAAAGAGGAGGTACTTTTAGCCCACGAGGATAACTGTTGGAGCATCAAACGAACTCCAAACGCGACAAAACTTGACAGGCGGGTTACACATACCAAAACAACATCGCACGACAAGTCTCACGCCAAACCGGAAACGTTACATGGCCAAACCCAAAAGAAGGACTCCGGGAAGCCTCGGGCACGTGTGAGAGCGCCGGAACTCGAAACGGACAACGGGAAGGAACGAGTGGGACCGGATGTAAACGACAACACAATTGCAATGCAATGCACATGACAACATGACATGGATGAATGCACACACGCACACGACAAAACGACGAAAACCCGAAAAGACGAATAACCCGAAATGGAACTGATGAAGCCAAAGTCATATATTGCCAAAAGGGGAAAGTATTACATCTGGGGCATTACAAACTCTCCTCTACTACGAAAAGATCTCGTCCCGAGATCTAGGACTGGAAGAAGGAAGGGTACTCGGAACGAAGGTGATCTTCTCGTTCCCACGTAGCTTCTCGGTCGGTATGGTGTGACCACTTGACTTTCAAGAACTTGATTGACTTGTTGCGGGTCTTGCGCTCGGTTTCTTCGAGAATAGCAACGGGATGCTCTCGGTAAGACAAGTCTTGTTGAAGATCAATCTCCTCAAACAGAATGGTGCGTTCAGGTGTCTTGAAGCACTTGCGGAGTTGAGACACGTGAAACACATCATGAACATTAGCGAAGTTGGAAGGGAGCTCAAGTTGATAGGCTAGATCGCCTCTTTTGCCAAGGATCTTGAAAGGGCCCACGTATCTAGGAGCAAGCTTTCCTTTGATACCGAATCTTTGGGTGCCTTTCATAGGAGAAACACGGAGATAGACATGATCCCCAATGTTGAAGGCCAAATCACGATGCTTGCCGTCATAGTAGCTCTTCTGACGCGACTGAGCGGCCTTGAGATTCTCACGTATGACTTTGCACATTTCTTCGGCTTCTGAGATCAAGTCATTGCCAAGAAGTTGACGTTCACCAGTCTCGGACCAGTTGAGAGGGGTACAGCACTTTCTGCCATAGAGGATTTCAAACGGAGCTTTGCCGGCACTTGCTTGGAAGCTGTTGTTGTAAGAGAACTCGGCAAATGGAAGGCAATCTTCCCATTTCATGCCAAAAGATATGACACAGGCTCTGAGCATGTCTTCTAGAATCTGATTCACTCTTTCGACTTGACCACTAGTCTGAGGGTGAAATGCAGTGCTGAAACGGATCTTAGTGCCCATGGCAGACTGAAAGGAGTCCCAGAACTTGGAAGTGAACAAACTTCCACGGTCTGAGGAGATAACTTGAGGAATGCCATGTAAGGACACAATTCTGGAAGTGTACCACTCTGCCAGTTGAGCTGCATTGATGGATTCTTTGACTGGAAGGAAGTGAGCGACTTTGGTAAGCTTGTCAATCACCACAAAGATAGAATCATTCCCTTTCTTGGACTTAGGAAAACCAGTGACGAAATCCATTTCAATGTGGTCGAATTTCCACTCGGGAATAGGAAGAGGTTGGAGAAGACCGGCTGGACGTTGATGCTCTGCCTTCCCTCTTATGCAGACATCACATTCATTCACGAATTGGGCAATCTCCCTTTTCATGCAAGTCCACCAGTAAGATTGCTTGAGGTCTTGGTACATCTTGGAACTACCAGGATGAATCGAAAGGAGGGAATCATGTGCTTCGTCCATTATGAGCTTCCTGAGAACACCTTTGGGAACCACAAGTCTGTCCTCAAAGAACAAGGTATCTCTCTCATCAACGCGATAGCACTTGTATTTGGGAGTACCTTTTGCAATACCATGTTTCACTTTCTGCACCATAGCATCACTGAGTTGGGCCTCACGGATCTGATCTTCCAAGGTAGGAGCAACTTGAAGATTTACAAGAAAGCCTTGCGGAACAACTTGGAGGTTGAGCTTCCTGAATGCTTCACAAAGCTCAGGCTGAAACGGCTTGATAAGGAGACTGTTGCAATATGCCTTTCTGCTCAAAGCATCTGCAATGACATTTGCCTTGCCAGGTGTGTATTCGATGCTTGGATCATACCCTTGGATCATCTCGACCCAACGAGTCTGGCGGAGGTTCAGGTTCGGCTGTGTGAAGATGTACTTCAAGCTCTTGTGATCGGTGAAGATGTTGACTTTTCTGCCCAACAGAAGGTGTCTCCACGTAATCAAAGCGTGTACCACAGCTGCTAGCTCGAGATCATGTGTGGGATAGTTCTTCTCACTTGGCTTTAGTTGACGAGAAGTGTATGCCACAATCTTCTTGTCCTGCATTAGCACACCACCAAGTCCTTGAAGAGAAGCATCACAGAATACTTCGTAGGGCTTGGACTCATCTGGAGGAGTAAGAACTGGAGCAGAGATGAGCTTTTCTTTGAGAGTTTTGAACGCCACATCACAATCAGGAGACCAGTTGTACTTGACATTCTTCTGCAGCAAGTTGGAGAGAGGCTTGGCAATCTTGGGGAAGTTCTCAACGAACCTTCTGCAATAGCTAGCAAGGCCAAGAAAGCTTCGGAGTTGCTTGACGTTCTGAGGAGGTTCCCAGTTGACAATCGCTTCAACTTTCTCGGGGTTCACAGCAATACCGTCAGCGGAGATGTTATGGCCCAGATACAAGACCTTATCGAGCCAGAATTCGCACTTGGAGAACTTGGCATAGAACTTATGTTCACGGAGTCTGTCGAGAACTAGACGGAGGTGCTTTTCGTGATCCTCTTCGTTCTTGGAGAATACCAAGATGTTATCCAGATACACAAGCACAAACTCGTTGGTGTAGGGGTTGAAAATGTCGTGCATCATTCTCGAGAAGGTAGGTGGAGCATTAGCGAGACCAAAAGACATGACTGTATACTCATATGAGCCATAGCTCGTTCTGAAGGCAGTCTTGTGGATATCTTCTTCGCGAATGCGAATTTGGTGATAGCCCATTCGGAGATCGAGCTTTGAGAACACTTTAGCTCCTTTGAGCTTCTCGAACAATTCATTGATGTTGGGGAGCGGATATTTGTTCTTTATTGTCTTCTTGTTCAATGGCCGGTAATCGACGAAAAGGCGCTCCGTGCCATCCTTCTTCTTGACAAATAAGACACCACAGCCCCAAGGAGACGTACTAGGCCTGATCAAACCCATACGCTCCTGTTCATCAAGCTGTTTCTTCAACTCCTTCAACTCTTCAGGAGAGAGCTTGTACGGACGCCGGCATGCTGGCTCAGTACCAGGCTCGAGTTCAATGACGAATTCAACTTGACGATGTGGAGGCATGCCTGGAAGCTCTTCAGGAAAAACGTCTTCGTATTCGTTAACCACCGGAATTTGAGAGATGGCATTAATCTCGCCCTTGTCATTGAGAGAGAATAGCCTGATTGTGTTATCCCGAGAGGCGAAGATAATCACATCTTCATCGGAATGAGTAATCTTGACTTCCTTATTTGCACAATCAATGTGAGCATCATGCTGAGAAAGCCAATCCATCCTGAGGATGAGGTCAATGTCGGAGTTGCCGAGAACAACCGGATTAGCCAGAAAGCGGTAATCACCCATGCGAATAGATACATTCGGAGCATACAATCTAGAAGTCATGCATTTGCCCGGAGAAATAATTTGCAACATCTTTGGCAAGGCCACTGTGCCCACATTGTGCTTGGATGCAAATGGAAATGACATGAAAGAATGTGAAGCACCAGAATCAAACAGCACTTTAGCAGGTTTAAGGTTGACTCGAAGGTTACCAAGTATCACGTCTGAAGAATTCTCTGCCTGAGCTGCATTTATCAGATTCACTCTTGCTGCCTTCGGATCATGCTTGACAATAGCATTGCTGACAGGTGGAGGAGGCGGAAGGCGCCTTTGAGTACACTTGTTGGCATAGTGACCCTTCTTGCCACACTTGTTGCAAACCACCTCTGAGAGAGGGCGGTAATGAGGAGCACTTGACTTGGAACCTTGAGACTGATTCTTTGACTGGTTGCCTGGGTTGGGTGGGTGAGAGAAACCACGGCCACCAGAGTTCTTGTTGTTGTTGTAGGGAGCTCGGATCACTGGAGGAGGTGGAAGCCAAAACTTATGTTGCTTCGCGACCACTTGAGAAGATGAGGAGGAGTGAACATCGTCTCTGATCCTCTTTTTGGAAGCTTCCATCTTGAGCTGGGCTGCCTCTTGCTTAAGCGCCATGTTATAGAATTTATCAAACTCATCAGGCTCGAACAAGGTGAGAGCAAGTTTGAGTTCATCCTTCAGACCACCACGGAACTGATAGATCTTGCTCTTGGCATCTGGGATGTCTTGCTTGGCATAGCGGGCAAGGTTTTGGAACTTGACATTATATTGGTAGACAGACATAGAGCCTTGCTTCAGGTTGCGGAATTGCTCATGCATACCCTCGATGACACTTGTTGGAATGTGGTGAGAGCGAAAGTCCTTGCAGAAATCATCCCAGGAGATTACACGCCCTGCTCTGGAGTCTTTGTACTGCTGCCACCAATCAGCTGCTTGGTCCTTGAGTTGGAAGGCTGCAAACTTCACATAGTCCTCGGGCCTTACGTTGCTGCACTCGAAATGCTTCTTGATATCTGTTATCCAGCCTTTAGCATAGAGAGGGTCCACGCAGTAACTGAAAGCCTTTGGTTGATTTGCCAAGAACTGGTTGAGCGTAGCAAAGTGCTGTTGGTTGAACAAATTGCATTGGTTCCCATGAGCACCCTGATTTGCTTGATTTGCTTGCATTTGCTGCATCATCTGCATAAGCATCTGGGTGTTCTGGTTCATAGTTTGCATAATTGCTCTCCAGGCCTCAGGCGGAGGAGGAGGTGAAGGAGGACGATCAGGAACCTCTTCACCCTATGGATTAGCGTTGGGAACCTTTTTAGGAGCCATCCTGAAAGAGATGACCACCATTAGCCATTTGATTGAAATAAGATATAAGTTGAAACAATGGCTAGAATTGCAACATAGTCTTCACAAGAATCATTCGAACAAGAGGAACGAATGAAATTCTCAGTTTAATGATAACAACAACCTTCACGAGAAACCACTTGGGAGACAAAAGGTAAATAAGAAAAACAACAAGGTGCAGATGGAACAAATACAAGATAGGAGCTTCGTTCGACAAATTCGTGCTGAAAGCTTATGGAACGTGTTACGAAAGGGTTTTGCAATCCCCGGATCAGCATAGCCAAGGACTCTTTAAGATGCAACTCCCGATCGGAACAACGGCCATAAAACTACTTCACTCAATGTAGAGCCCCGAACTCCATATCCTGCATTCGTTGGAAGAATGCCTACGAGCTACTAGATGAACCCACCTATTAATTTCCGAAAGTTTCCAGTTATGCAATCAGGTGTTGGGGATACAGGGGAAGCACCGCGCACTCAACTCTAATCCTACATCCAGCTGTATCCATCCTTCAACACATAACCAGTTATTTTTGGAAACCGTCTACCTCGGACCTTCGAAACGCATCCACTATACAAGCTATGGCAATACTCCCGAACTACCTCCCCAGTACTGGGTGATGTCGGGGTTATCTTGCCACTAACCGCATAGGAGAGTTTTCGATGTCGGCCGTCTTAAGTATTCTAGAACTGCCGCGATATGTTTGTGACGACAACACCTCGGAGCTCAACTCCTCGGGACACTGCCACAACCCCTAATGACAGGAGGCATCGAGAACAATGTTCTCGTCACAAAGACATCGGAACAATCCAAACAATACTCGCGAGATTCCTAAAAAAATTTGGTGCAATTTTGAGAGTAGAAGAGGCAAGAGTAATCGTCAGGAGTCCTCACCAGAGTGAAAAGAGATGAGGAGCAAAAGAAATCCTACTCTCTGATATAAATATAGGACTCAAAACATTTTAAGTGTGTGCCTAGACTCAACCGTCAACGATTCGATCAATCAGTGGGGGCTTCTAGGTCGGAGAAGGCTCTGAATACCAACTTGTAAGGCCCGGGATGGGACTATACCTCCTACGTGTCGAGGCACGACTTAAAGGTATAAGCCCATTCTGGAATGATCGCAAGTTTGGTATCTTTGCACATCTCATGTAAAAATAGGGATGAAAACGAAAAGATAGTTGGGTTACACTCGCCACGTCACACAATTCATTACATATCCGAACATCATTCAAATAAACATCACAACCCGTCTACGGGTGAAGATCCAAATGAAAGATACCAAACATAACATATGTCCACAGGTCTGAATCGCCCCTAGTAGAAACCTCTACTGATCAACAGGATAGTTCACATAGTAACGGCTACGTTCCTCGTCGTACTCCTAGTCTAACTCGGTGCCATCGCCTGTGTAGCTCACCATAGTACCTGCATCTAGTGTGGTGTAGAATCTGTGAGCCACAGAGGACTCAGCAATCCCGTTCCCGGGTAACACAACTATCCAAGCCTTGGGTGTGGAACAAGGCTGAAGAAAGAATAAGAGGTTGCAGCAGCACTAGCACTAACTTACGTAAAAGAGAGCGAGAAGAGAAGTGCCTCGGGCGAAAATATGATCACGAAGTGATCCTAACTAAGCAAGTCAAACATAACCCCACCGTGTTCACTTCCCGAATCCCTTTCGGAAAATGACCGTCACGGTAAGGCCCGAGTATCCTCGGAATCCCGTGCCCAAGATACTCCGACTAAGGTAAGGCTAATCCAGCAAATCCTCCCGGCGTGCCGACACCCTGACAGTAGCCGCGCGTATCTAGTCTCAGGCCACGACCGGATGAGACATCCTACAGGTGAATGCCAGATACCTCGGGTTTCCCCAAGGCAGCCCCGCAGTCTGCTCAGTTCGGACCAACACTCATGAGGAGCACTGGCCCGGGGGTTGTTGATTAAATAAAAAGGGATAGCTAGTCCCTATGCAAGTTTTTAGTTATTAGGCAAATAGTACCAATGTTGGGACTTGCTGGAAAAGACTTAGCGCTAAGCGGTTTATCGAGGGGGTCCCATAACCCCAACCGTGTGAGGAACGCAAAATCAAGGAACATAACACCGGTTTATACGGTTCCTAAGGCGGCATGAGTGGAACAAAACACCAAGCAAAAGGCTTAGCCTTCCACCCATTACCAATATATAGATGATTTCATTTAAGAATTTATATAGTGTGATATCCCAACAAGCTTCAACATGAAGCAAGAATCTTCAAATATTCTCCTGCAACTAGCAAAGCTATAAGAGGGGCTGAGCGAAGCTTACTTAGCCAATCAAAGGTTTGCATAGGTAGGTTGGTTAGACAGATTCATGGTTACAATAGGAGGCTGACATGAAAACATGGGCATCGAGGCAAAAGCTATTGAGCGAGACTTCTAGCAATAGGCAAAGATAGTAATGATATCCGGGTCAGGTCATCTTGCCTGTTGAGTCGTCGATGGGATCGTAAGAGAGCTCCTCGTTCTCAACCTCGGTAGTAACCTCGTTCTCGTACTCGTTCTCGGCTTCCGGCTCTACTCAACACAAAACACACGAGGCACGAAATAAACAAGATGCAATGCGCAAACCACAGGATGCATGACTGATGCACTAAGGAAGCACTACAGAAGCACTTAGGATGCACAGAAAGTCAACATAGGAAACACAGAGATACAACACAAGGAACATGACTATATGCAACTAGCAAGAAACTTCAAAACATGTTACCAAGAGGATAATATGAATCTACATGAAAAACCACGCAAGTTTCATATAGGACTTGCTCAAAACGAAGCAACGGTCTAAAAGGTACACCCGAAACAAGAAACAATGCAAAGCTGAAATTAACAGCCACATAGCAACTTCGGAGCAAGAAATATATACTCTACAGCACTCAAACATCATGACAAGAAGCATGGACATAAAGTAGACATATCCTACAGCAAACAATTCCATTGAAGCATCTCAATAGGAGGCATGGATCAATAGCAACAAGCTATAACATTTTGAACATGACAACAAAAACCTAACAACAGTAATTTATAGCAACTTGGGAGCAAGAACTAAATATGCTACATCCACCCAAATGAGCATGTGAGAGCATGAATGGATAGCCAACAACATATACAACAAGGAATCATCAATAGTCACCCCAAAACTAGCATGGATTTTCCTAGAACAACAAGCAAACATGGCATCTGGAAATTACAGATTCCAGACTTAGTGAAATTTCACTAAGTGTTAAAATAGCAGTAATATCATGGCATGTTTGTGAGCAAGTTTAAGTCACCTCAAAGCATAATATGGCAAGTGGTTTGCACCACAGCAAAGTACACATGATGGGGAGCACAAAACATATAAGCATGCAACAAGGGGACAACCACATCAATAGCAACGAGCTCCTCAACTAGGCATCTCGTAGCAAGTTTAACAACATAACAGCAACAAGCACTTTTGCAAAGTAGATAAACATGGCAAGATGAAATCTATCATGCAAGCTAAATCAACCAACATGTAGAGCATCTCATGATGAACATGTGGACATATCATTTGCATCATTTGGATAAACATGCACCAAGTTATCACGTAGCAAACATGGCATGAAAACAACTACTAGCAGCAGATTATAACAAGTAGCACTCTTCCCATGAAGATTAAGACATCTAGATGAACTCAAACATGCATGACACAATGGAACAAAAAATAGTACAAGTCACCACGATCATTTTTACATATCATATGCACAAATCAGACATGCACAGTAAAATATATCCTCATCACAAATATGCATCACACACTGAAAAACAACTAGGGACTTAGCCAAAAAAACGAGAGTCAACCTGTGGGCGGTCAAACAGGTCGGATCGGCAGCGGTCAACGGGCGGATCTGGATCGCGGGCGCGGGTCGGAGGGTTCGCGGGTCTGGCGGATCGGTGTGGGGCGCCCGTTAGGGTTTGGGTGCCTGGCGCCTGGATCCCGATCCAGCGGAGCCGAGGCCGGCGGCTGCACCTTCGATCGGGGCGGCGGCCTGGTTCCTCCCGGCGAGGTGGCCGGCGGCGAGGGGGCCGGGAGGCCGGGGCGGCGGCGGTGGCCGGCGGGAGACTTGCGGGCACGGCGGCGGCGGGCTCTAGCGCCGGCGGCGGCCGGAGTTGAAGGGGCGGCGGGGGTCGGCGAAGAAGCTCCGGCGGCGAGGGAGGAGGTGGCCGGCGGCGGTCGGTGACGAGGTAAGCCGGAGGCGGGGAAGAAAGCGAGGCCGGTGCGGACGGGGGCTCGGCCTAGATCTGGCGGAGGAGCGGGCCGGCGCTGGGCCCCTCGGCCCCACACGGCGGGGTGGATGCACTGGCGGCGGGGTCGGAAGCACAGCTCGGCGGCGGTGGAAGCACGGGCGGCGGTCGGTGGAAACACTGCGCGGCGGAGGTGGAAGCACTAGGGTTTCGGACGCAAAATTGGAGGGGGTGGACGTTTATATAGGCACAAGGAGCTAGAGGAGTCCAAATGAGGAGTGGTTTTCGGCCACGAGATCACAATTGAACGGCCTAGATGTAGGGAAGGGTTTGAGCTGGGTTGGTGGGCTGTTGGAGGGGTTTCTTGGGCCTCAAAGAGGAGGTACTTTTAGCCCACGAGGATAACTGTTGGAGCATCAAACGAACTCCAAACGCGACAAAACTTGACAGGCGGGTTACACATACCAAAACAACATCGCACGACAAGTCTCACGCCAAACCGGAAACATTACACGGCCAAACACAAAAGAAGGACTCCGGGAAGCCTCGGGCACGTGTGAGAGCGCCGGAACTCGAAACGGACAACGGGAAGGAACGAGTGGGACCGGATGCAAACGACAACACAATTGCAATGCAATGCACATGAAAACATGACATGGATGAATGCACACACGCACACGACAAAACGACGAAAACCCGAAAAGACGAAGAACCCGAAATGGAATTGATGAAGCCAAAGTCATATATTGCCAAAAGGGGAAAGTATTACATCCGGGGCATTACACTACAAAGCTCTACTTGTTGCGAAAGGTTTTTGAAAAGTTCAAGGTGTTGACTACGATGAGATTTTCTCACTCGTAGCGATGCTTAAGTCTGTCCGAATCATGTTAGCAATTGGCGCATTTTATGAAATCTGGCAAATGGATAACAAAATTGCGTTCGTTAATGGATTTATTAACGAAGAGTTGTATATAATGCAACCAGAAGGTTTTGTCAATCCTAAAGGTGCTAACAAAATGTGCAAGCTCCAGCGATCCATCTATTGGACTGGTGCAAGCATCTCGGAGTTGGAATATACGCTTTGATAAGTTGATCAAATCATATAGTTTTACAGACTTACGGTGAAGCCTATATTTACAAGAAAGTGAGTGGGAGCACTACGACATTTTTGATAAGCATATGTGAATGACATATTGTTGATCGAAAATGATGTAGAATTTTCTGGAAAGCATAAAGGATTGTTTAAAAGGAGTTTTTCAATAAAAGACCTCAGTGAAGCTGCTTGCATATTAGGCACCTAGATCTATAGAAATAGATCATGACGCTTGATAAGATTTTCAATGAGTACATACCTTAATAAGATTTTGAAGACGTTCAAAATGGATCTGTCAAATAAGGAGTTCTTTCCTGAATTGTAAGGTATAAAGTTGAGTAAGACTCAAAATCCGACCACGACAGAAGATAGAGAAAGAATGAAAGTCATTCCCTATGCCTTAGCCATAGGTTCTATAAAGTATGCCATGCTGTGTACCAAACCTAGTGTGTACCTTGCCATGAGTTTAGCAAGGAGGTACAATAGTGATCCAGGAGTAGATCACTAGACAGCGGTCAAAATTATCCTTAGTTACTAGATGAGTAAGGAAATGTTTCTCGATTATGGAGGTGATAAAATGTTCATCATAAAGAGTTACGTCGATGCAAGCTTTGACACCGATCTGGATGACTCTGAGTCTCGATCTGGATACATGTGACGCCCGAGACCGACGTCCCAGAAGATTCCAGAAGGTTCCGGAAGATTCCAGATGTTCTGGGTTGTCCGTGTGTCCTTTTGTGCTTGTGTTATTTCATTTTTGCATCGCATCATGTCATCATGCCATCATGTCTTTTTAATTTTTGCATCTCAACTTAAATAATTCGTGTGGACCTTCGGTCCATTTAAATCGAGGGAAGGTGACTTCTCTTTATAACATATAAAAGCCTCCTAATAATTATGGAGCTATATTAATAATTATTCCATTCCTCGGAATTACTCAAACACACTTGCAATATTTCCCCATTGTCTTTTTCACTTCGAGTTTCACCTTCTAAATCTTGCCAATAATTCTTTTCCGTTGTTTCGAGGTTCCTCCAAAAATTTGAACATTTTTGGACACTTCAATAATCTCGTCTTAGTTCAAACCTATTTGAATTAAATTCAAATATGTTTGAATTATTTTTCCGTTCATGCCTTTCTTATTTTTCTCCGGTCGTGCTTATTTTTATGTGCCCGAGAAAAATACTCCTTTGTGCTATCTTGCCCTAACCCCTCCTCTTTTATTTCTCTTCTCTTATCTTTGTTTTCTGCTAAAAACTAGTTAAGGAGAGCAGCAGCAGTTTTAAAATCCAGCAGGCCCTCTCAGCCTCCAGGGCCTCACACCAGCAGCCGGGGCCTTCCTTTCCCCTAGCCAGGCCCAGCCTCAGCCTTCCTCCCTCAGGCCGCAGCCCTTCTGGCCCAACCTGGCCCGGTTTCTCCCCCCAAACCCTAGCTTTGCTCCCTCTCTTCCCAGAGCCGCCGCCACTTCTTTCGCTCTGGCCCGAGCACCCCTCGACCGAGCCTCGCGTCTCCCTCTTCTTCCCCTCGTTTCCCCGTGCTTCTCTGCACCCCGAGCCCCTCGAGCGGCCTCTCCCTTCGAGAGCCCGAGCGCCGTCCGTCAGCGCCGCCTTGCCTGGCGCCCCGCAAGAGGGTCGCGCCCAGCGAGCCGACGGGCTGGTCGGGAGCCACCCCGACGCGCCGGCCGTTCTCTGGCGTCCTCCTCTGCCTTCCGCCGCCGCGCCCGTCTTCCCCGTCGTCAACCGCAGGGCCGCGCCGCCGAGCCTCTTCTCTGCTGCGACCGGCTTCTATGGCCGTGGCCTCGCCTGGTTTCCCCTCCGTCAGCGCCTCGGCGTCCAGACGCGACCATCCCGGCCGGCCAGGTGTCTCCAGCGCCGGGAGCCTCCTCGCCTCTCCGTCCAGGCTCCCTCCCCGTCCTCCAGGACCAGCGGCGGGCCTCCCGCGCCAGGACCGAGTCCTCTGGCCGAGCCCCGCGCGCCCCGCGCCTGGCTCCCTCCGTCCTTGAAGCCCGAGCGCCCCGGCCTTCTCCCTCCCGTGCGGCGCCCGTCCTCCAGCAAGGGCCGACCAGATGCCGCAGCACCGCTTCTTCCCGTGCAGCCCCGCAGCCGTCTCCCTCCGTCCAGCGTGCAAGTTCCCGCGGCCCCTGCCTCGCCGTGTTGCCGCTGTTGTTTATCTTTTGTGTGTTGTTTTGCTGTAATTTTTGGACAGATGACACCGAGTACCTCTACATGACCCGGCAAGTACCCCTACGACCAAGTACCTCGACGAACCGAACATCTACGGAAAAACAAGCTCGTGAACACCTCCGGGAACAAGTACCGCGACCGACTCGTCAAGTACCTCTTCGGATGCGTCAAGTTCCACTACTTCCACTACCGTCGCAAACGGAAACCCCCAAGTACCACTACGAACGCCGACGCGACAAGTACCTCTTCGGAAACGGAAACGCCTACGTGAACGTCTACCGTCGACATGTACATCTACGAGAACGTCTACTTCCGCTACCGCCTCGAGAACGACTACTTCCTCTCCGACGTGAACGCCTTCTTCCTCTACGAACTCGTTTCCGCTCCGAAACAATTGTTTCGAAGGTATAACCCCGAGACGTGACCCGTGAGATGCATGCTTGTTGTGTTGTATGAAATGTCTCTCGTGTGTGCTCCGTGCCCGTTCCACCTTTTGTCATGTTCCTCGGTTGCCTCGTCGCCGACTCGTGGGAACCCGGCAACGGGATCGCCCCATCATCTTGTTCAACTCGTTCACTCCACCTTTTGTTTTGCACCGGTCCCTCACCGAGATACCGGAACCGATATGGTGCCGTTGCATCATTTTCGGAGCGTTGCCGTGGCATCCTTTTTCATTCCACCACGGTGACAAACACTTCTTGTCTTCCTCTTAAGTCAACCCTTTTAACAAAAATTGCATAAACTTGTTCATGTCATCCGCATCATGTTAACAACCTTTAAATGTTTAATTGTTGTTGCTTTATAATTAATAAACATGCTTATGAGGATTTTCCGGATATGTTGTTGTTATTCTCCGGCCTCATTTAAATTGCCTAAATAGTGTAGTTAATTATGCTTCACCTCTTGCCATGTTAAAAACATTTAACCTTGTCTTGTAAATAACAAGAGTCAACTAAATAAATAACATGTGGTGTTTCGTCAATATGCAACTCGTTGCATATTGATCTCCACTTAACTTGTAGTATTTGTTTGTGCACTTTGCCATGCCTTGCATAATTAAACCGGACATGCATCATACTTGTTTGTGCATCGTATGCCATGTTTATGATTTGTGTGTTTACCGTGTTGTTCTTTCTTTCCGGTTGCTTCTCTTGTTAGCTTCGGTTTCGTTCCGGAGTTGTGAGGATCCGCTCGACTGTTGCTCCGTCTGCTTCTTGGATCCGTTCTTCTCCCTTGTGGAATCCCAGGCAAGATGACCGAACCCGGATACCATTACTATCTTTGCCTATTGCTAGTAGTCTCGATCTTTAGTTTTGCCTCGATGCCCATGTTCTTCTTGTCAGCCTCCTACTTGTAACCATTGCCATGTTTAACCACCCTACCTACGCAAACCGTTGCTTGGCTAAGTACGCTTCGCTCAGCCCCTCTTATAGCATTGCTAGTTGCAGGTGAAGATTGAAGATGCTTGCTTCATGTTGAAGTTTGGTTGGGTTATATCACACTATATAAATGCTTATAATGAAATCATCTATATACTGGCAGGGTGGAAGGCTAAGCCTTTTGCTTGGTGTTTTGTTCCACTCATGCCGTTAGGATCCGTATAAGCCGGTATTATGTTCCTTGATTATGCGTTCCTAACACGGTTGGGGTGTATGGGACCCCCTTGATAAACCGCTAAGTGCTAAGTCTTTTCCAGCAAGTCCCAACATTTGGTACTATTTGCCTCATAATAACAACTTAATTAATTAATTAAATTTTGCATAGAGGGTCGCTCCCTCGAGGATCCTTTATTTCTACATAGCAGGGGGGGCCAGTGCCGATGGTGTTGGTCCCAAACGGGGGTCCTGCGGGAACCACCACGGGGAAACTCGAGGTTTGGGTCCTGTAGCATCGCCCATCCGGTCGTGTCCTGAGACCTAGATACGCGCGGCTACTATCAGGGTGTCGACACGCCGGGAGGATTTGCTGGATTAGCCTTACCTTAGTTCGGTTTAACTTGAGCACGGGATTCCGAGATTACTCGGGTCTTCCCAACTATGGAGTTGCGACTCCGCGGATCGTGGGCTTGTGATGGGCCAAGTTGGAACACCCCTGCAGGGTTTGAACTTTCGAAAGCCGTGCCCGCGGTTATGTGGCAGATGGGAGCTTGTTAATTCCGGTTGTAGATAACTTGACACAATGTTTCCAATACACTACCAGCGTGTGTACCGTGACTGTCAATTTCCGAATAGGGATTCGGGAGTTGAACACGGTGGGGTTATGTTTGACCGGTTTTAGCTAGGATCACTTCGTGATCATCTATCGACCGATGCTATTCTCTTCTCGCTCTCTATTACGTAAGTTAGTGCTAGTTGCTGCTGCAGACTCTTGTTTTGTTTCCTTCACCTCTCGTTCTTTCTTCAGCCTTATCCTCACCCAAGGCTTAAATAGTCTTGTTACCCGGGAACGGGATTGCTGAGTCCTCTGTGGCTCACAGTTACTTCACCACACCAGTTGCAGGTTCAGCCGAGTTTGATGCAGGAGTTGGTTCAGTTCTTCACCGGGAGCTCGATGAAGAGTGTGGCCTTTTGTTTGTGACGTTTCGATGTTCAGTAGTGGTTTCTACTAGGATTCGATCCTGACCTGTGGCTTTTGTTGTTTTGGTATCTTTCTTTTGGATCTTACCCGTAGTCGGGCTGTGATGTTTTGAATGATGTATTGCTTATGTAATGTATTGTGTGAAGTGGCGAGTGTAAGCCAACTATCTCCTTTTGCATTTTAATCCCTCTTTTACATGAGTCGTGCAAAGATACCAAACTTGAGATCATTCTAGGATGGGCTTATACCTTTAAGTCGTGCCTCGACACGTAGGAGGTATAGTCCCATCCTGGGCATTACAAGTTGGTATCAGAGCCTTCTCCGACCTAGAAGCCCCCACTGATTGATCGAATCGTTGACGGTTGAGTCTAGGCACACACTGAAAAACTTTTTGAGTCCTATATATATATCGGAGAGTAGGATTTCTTTGCTTCTCATCCCCTTTCTCTCTGGTGAGGACTCCTGACGATTACTCTTTTCTCTTCTGCTTTCAAAAATTGCACCAAATTTTTTTTTTTAGGATCCCGCGAGTATTCTGGGATTGTTTCGATGTTCTTGTGACAAGGATATTGTTCTCGATGCCTCCTGTTACCGAGGAGTTGAGCTTCGGGGTATCATTGACACAAGCATATCGCGGCAGTACTAAATACTTAAGACGGCCGACATCGAAAATCTCTCCTATACGGCCAGTGGCAAGATAACCCCGACATCACCCAGTACTGGGGAGGTAGTTCGAGAGTATTGCCATAGCTTGTTATAGTGGATGCTTTTCGAAGGTCCGAGGTAAACAGTTTCCGAGAAAGACTGGTTATGTGTTGAAGGATGGATACACCTGGATGTAGGTTTAGAGTTGATTGCGCGGTGCTTCCCGTGTATCCCCAACACCTGATTGCATAACTGGAAACTTTCGGAAATCTATAGGTGGGTTCATCTAGTAGTTCTAGGCATTCTTCCAACGGATGCTCGATATGAAGTTTGGGGTTCTACATTGAGTGAAGTGGTTTTATGGACTTGTTCTGATCGGGAGTTGCATCTTAAAGGGTCCTTGGCTATGCTGATCCGGGGATTGCAAAACCCTTTTGTAACATGTTCCATGAGCTTTCAGCACGAAGATGTCGGACGAAACTTCTATCTTGTATTTGTTCTATCTGATCCTTGTTCCTTTTTATTTATCTTTTGTTCTCCAAGTGGCTTCTCGACGAGTTGTTGTACCTGCGGAATTCATTCGTTCAATCCTCTGTTCGAATGATATTGTGAAGACCATGTTGCATATCTACCCTTTGTTTTGTTTTGATTCTGGTATTCGAGTTGCTTCGATGTCAAATGTTGATTCCATACCTTTTTTAATCGGTATTCTCATATTTCTATGGGAGTGCTAATTCCTCTTGATCATCAAGATGGTCATGTTAATTCTTCTCAACCGGCGTCCTTTTTTTTTCTTCGAGTTAATCAGATCTTTCATCTTTTGCAAGATCAACTCTTAGTCTTTTCTCAACGGTGTATGTTCTTTCATCTCAAGTTGTCTTTGTTTTTCCCACCCTCCCACCCTTTTCTTCTTGGAGTCAGCAATTCTCAGATGAAGTATCCATTTTATTCATGTGTTATTTCTTCATTCATTCCCTTCAATGTTCTTATCCGGTGTTTTCTCAGGAAGATGCTCAAGAGCTTCAAGTTCATCATTCTTTTGTTCTCTAATTCTACCGGTGGATGTAATTCAAGATTTTGGTGTTGATCTTATCCTTTTCCTCTTTTCACAATGCTTTCTTATTCCGGTGCACCAATTAATCATTCTCCTATTGTTTTCATATTCGGAGTGCTGAAGATTCATAATTCCATTCTTAATCCGTTCAAGCTATTTTGAGGTTGTTATCTTATTCAAGCCATTTAATTCAACCGGTGCTATATCTTTAAGCAATCCTTTCCAACGGTGATTTCTTTGAGTGGGCCCTAACCCACAGGTCTTTTCCAGGATCTTACCTGACTCTTCTATTTTCTGGAGTTATACTCAAATTCTTTTCAAAGTGTGATGTAAGAATGATTTCCATCAGTCACATGCCTTCTCCAAGATCGCTTTCAAATTCTTTTTTTCATCATTGGTTCAACCTTTTTAATTCTTCATTCCGGAGTGCTCAACAATTCTTCATGGCATTTCTCGTCTTCATTCTCAACATTTGGAGACCAGAGAAGTGTTTCTCTTAAATCTTGGTCTCTTCTCTCAAGAGTTGTGGTTCTACCTTCTTGCCATCCTCATTATTGTTCCGATTGTGAGGAATTATTTTCATACCATCTGAAGCATTCATGAATTCTTTTCTTTGTGATCCTCCGAAGGCCATCATTTCAGGATATTTCTTCGTTCTCAGTTTTCAACTTCGTCCTCCAAATATTCTTCATTGATGTCTCTTCGTTCGTCTCCCCATTCTTACGGTGGTTCTTTCAAGTTACTCTTCCGTTGTTATCATTTTAATTCATTTGTTCTTTTCATAATCCTACCGGTGGTTCGTTGAAGATTTACCCAAGCTTGTGCTAGATCTCTCTTTAATTCTTTCCAACGGGAATAAGTAGTATGCCAAATCCTTTGGTTGTCATCAATTTAAATTGGTGAAGGAGATGCATAACATAATTCTTATTCTTGTTCCTTCAGGTGATTTAATTCTTTTGTCTGGAGCTTGTTCATCACATCATATCCTTGGTTCTAAGTTCTTCATCTTGTTTTCCGGAGCTTCAAGTTATTTCAATTATATCATTTCAAGCTCCATCTAATTCACCGCAGGCCTTGAATCTTATTCTTTTCATCTTTCACTTCTCATCCTTTTGCTACCGGAGTTCTCATGGTGGTTCATCATCATATTTTAATTCATCCTCGAAGTCTTCATCAAGATTCTTGTTCGAGCTCAAGCATTCTTCATCATGCTTTCCAAGTGCAATTCTTTCTACCTTATCTTTTCAGATGGTGTTATGTCATTCTTGTCAATCCTTCTTGTTTCATGATTCACGAGTTTTCAAGAATGAGATATTTAAACCCATCATTTTCTTGTTCAGGAGATCTTCCAACCCCTTCATTTATTCATTGGAGTTATCTTGGGTTGTATTTCACCTAAAGCTTTCCCTAAGGATTGTTGCTATTATGGTGCTTATAATGACCCAAGTTCTTCACTTATCTTTCTGCTGAAATAAGTTTTTCATCTCCTTGTTGATCTCAATCCTTTTAATCGTTTCCGTTAGTGGCTGGTTGTCACCTCATAATTTTGAAATGTTTTCCATAAGCCCACATGAACCTCATTCTTTTCGTTGTTGATTTTTCCAACAACTCTGTTCAACCCTTCTTCGTAAGGATGCTAATTCAATTCAATTTTGAGAGAAGTTGTCTTTTTCTTCTCCATTCTTTCTTCCATTGATTTATATGCTATTCTTTCATTCCGGAGGCTTTGTTATGTTGCTCTCTCCAAACCATCATCTCGTTTTTATAAGGATCATGTTCTTACCCTTGTTTATCTTTTAACCGGAATGTTGTATTCTTCATTCAAGTTCTCTCATCTTATCAAGTTTGGCCTATCTTTTCAACCGGAGTGCTATCTAAATTCTTTCTTACCCTTGTGCCATTCTTTTAATTGTTCCGGAGGCTATATGTTGTTGTTTTTCATCAAGTATCACTCCATCTTCTCTAGTTTTTGTTAATTAATTCCATTTTCAGACGGAGTGCTGTCGAAATTCTGCCATTCTTATTCCTTGGCTATACCATTGCAGTTTCACATTCTTTTGGTTCGTAAGCTCTTGTTTCATGTCTTTCAACCTTCAAGGTTCGCATAATGCTCCTAGTTACTCTTTTCTAACGGAGTGCACTTAACTTCGTTCATCTCCGTTGCATTCTTTCTTTCAACTTGTTCAACCTCTCAGGGTCCTTGGTTTCACTCGTCTGTCAAAGAAGCAACTTTGTTTTACCTCTTCCTCTTCCGTTTTACCCGGTGATATCTCTAGGATCTCGGGTCGAGATCCTCTGTTAGTGTGGGAGAGTTGTGACGCCCGAGACCGACGTCCCAGAAGATTCCAGAAGGTTCCGGAAGATTCCAGATGTTCTGGGTTGTCCGTGTGTCCTTTTGTGCTTGTGTTATTTCATTTTTGCATCGCATCATGTCATCATGCCATCATGTCTTTTTAATTTTTGCATCTCAACTTAAATAATTCGTGTGGACCTTCGGTCCATTTAAATCGAGGGAAGGTGACTTCTCTTTATAACATATAAAAGCCTCCTAATAATTATGGAGCTATATTAATAATTATTCCATTCCTCGGAATTACTCAAACACACTTGCAATATTTCCCCATTGTCTTTTTCACTTCGAGTTTCACCTTCTAAATCTTGCCAATAATTCTTTTCCGTTGTTTCGAGGTTCCTCCAAAAATTTGAACATTTTTGGACACTTCAATAATCTCGTCTTAGTTCAAACCTATTTGAATTAAATTCAAATATGTTTGAATTATTTTTCCGTTCATGCCTTTCTTATTTTTCTCCGGTCGTGCTTATTTTTATGTGCCCGAGAAAAATACTCCTTTGTGCTATCTTGCCCTAACCCCTCCTCTTTTATTTCTCTTCTCTTATCTTTGTTTTCTGCTAAAAACTAGTTAAGGAGAGCAGCAGCAGTTTTAAAATCCAGCAGGCCCTCTCAGCCTCCAGGGCCTCACACCAGCAGCCGGGGCCTTCCTTTCCCCTAGCCAGGCCCAGCCTCAGCCTTCCTCCCTCAGGCCGCAGCCCTTCTGGCCCAACCTGGCCCGGTTTCTCCCCCCAAACCCTAGCTTTGCTCCCTCTCTTCCCAGAGCCGCCGCCACTTCTTTCGCTCTGGCCCGAGCACCCCTCGACCGAGCCTCGCGTCTCCCTCTTCTTCCCCTCGTTTCCCCGTGCTTCTCTGCACCCCGAGCCCCTCGAGCGGCCTCTCCCTTCGAGAGCCCGAGCGCCGTCCGTCAGCGCCGCCTTGCCTGGCGCCCCGCAAGAGGGTCGCGCCCAGCGAGCCGACGGGCTGGTCGGGAGCCACCCCGACGCGCCGGCCGTTCTCTGGCGTCCTCCTCTGCCTTCCGCCGCCGCGCCCGTCTTCCCCGTCGTCAACCGCAGGGCCGCGCCGCCGAGCCTCTTCTCTGCTGCGACCGGCTTCTATGGCCGTGGCCTCGCCTGGTTTCCCCTCCGTCAGCGCCTCGGCGTCCAGACGCGACCATCCCGGCCGGCCAGGCGTCTCCAGCGCCGGGAGCCTCCTCGCCTCTCCGTCCAGGCTCCCTCCCCGTCCTCCAGGACCAGCGGCGGGCCTCCCGCGCCAGGACCGAGTCCTCTGGCCGAGCCCCGCGCGCCCCGCGCCTGGCTCCCTCCGTCCTTGAAGCCCGAGCGCCCCGGCCTTCTCCCTCCCGTGCGGCGCCCGTCCTCCAGCAAGGGCCGACCAGATGCCGCAGCACCGCTTCTTCCCGTGCAGCCCCGCAGCCGTCTCCCTCCGTCCAGCGTGCAAGTTCCCGCGGCCCCTGCCTCGCCGTGTTGCCGCTGTTGTTTATCTTTTGTGTGTTGTTTTGCTGTAATTTTTGGACAGATGACACCGAGTACCTCTACATGACCCGGCAAGTACCCCTACGACCAAGTACCTCGACGAACCGAACATCTACGGAAAAACAAGCTCGTGAACACCTCCGGGAACAAGTACCGCGACCGACTCGTCAAGTACCTCTTCGGATGCGTCAAGTTCCACTACTTCCACTACCGTCGCAAACGGAAACCCCCAAGTACCACTACGAACGCCGACGCGACAAGTACCTCTTCGGAAACGGAAACGCCTACGTGAACGTCTACCGTCGACATGTACATCTACGAGAACGTCTACTTCCGCTACCGCCTCGAGAACGACTACTTCCTCTCCGACGTGAACGCCTTCTTCCTCTACGAACTCGTTTCCGCTCCGAAACAATTGTTTCGAAGGTATAACCCCGAGACGTGACCCGTGAGATGCATGCTTGTTGTGTTGTATGAAATGTCTCTCGTGTGTGCTCCGTGCCCGTTCCACCTTTTGTCATGTTCCTCGGTTGCCTCGTCGCCGACTCGTGGGAACCCGGCAACGGGATCGCCCCATCATCTTGTTCAACTCGTTCACTCCACCTTTTGTTTTGCACCGGTCCCTCACCGAGATACCGGAACCGATATGGTGCCGTTGCATCATTTTCGGAGCGTTGCCGTGGCATCCTTTTTCATTCCACCACGGTGACAAACACTTCTTGTCTTCCTCTTAAGTCAACCCTTTTAACAAAAATTGCATAAACTTGTTCATGTCATCCGCATCATGTTAACAACCTTTAAATGTTTAATTGTTGTTGCTTTATAATTAATAAACATGCTTATGAGGATTTTCCGGATATGTTGTTGTTATTCTCCGGCCTCATTTAAATTGCCTAAATAGTGTAGTTAATTATGCTTCACCTCTTGCCATGTTAAAAACATTTAACCTTGTCTTGTAAATAACAAGAGTCAACTAAATAAATAACATGTGGTGTTTCGTCAATATGCAACTCGTTGCATATTGATCTCCACTTAACTTGTAGTATTTGTTTGTGCACTTTGCCATGCCTTGCATAATTAAACCGGACATGCATCATACTTGTTTGTGCATCGTATGCCATGTTTATGATTTGTGTGTTTACCGTGTTGTTCTTTCTTTCCGGTTGCTTCTCTTGTTAGCTTCGGTTTCGTTCCGGAGTTGTGAGGATCCGCTCGACTGTTGCTCCGTCTGCTTCTTGGATCCGTTCTTCTCCCTTGTGGAATCCCAGGCAAGATGACCGAACCCGGATACCATTACTATCTTTGCCTATTGCTAGTAGTCTCGATCTTTAGTTTTGCCTCGATGCCCATGTTCTTCTTGTCAGCCTCCTACTTGTAACCATTGCCATGTTTAACCACCCTACCTACGCAAACCGTTGCTTGGCTAAGTACGCTTCGCTCAGCCCCTCTTATAGCATTGCTAGTTGCAGGTGAAGATTGAAGATGCTTGCTTCATGTTGAAGTTTGGTTGGGTTATATCACACTATATAAATGCTTATAATGAAATCATCTATATACTGGCAGGGTGGAAGGCTAAGCCTTTTGCTTGGTGTTTTGTTCCACTCATGCCGTTAGGATCCGTATAAGCCGGTATTATGTTCCTTGATTATGCGTTCCTAACACGGTTGGGGTGTATGGGACCCCCTTGATAAACCGCTAAGTGCTAAGTCTTTTCCAGCAAGTCCCAACATTTGGTACTATTTGCCTCATAATAACAACTTAATTAATTAATTAAATTTTGCATAGAGGGTCGCTCCCTCGAGGATCCTTTATTTCTACATAGCAGGGGGGGCCAGTGCCGATGGTGTTGGTCCCAAACGGGGGTCCTGCGGGAACCACCACGGGGAAACTCGAGGTTTGGGTCCTGTAGCATCACCCATCCGGTCGTGTCCTGAGACCTAGATACGCGCGGCTACTATCAGGGTGTCGACACGCCGGGAGGATTTGCTGGATTAGCCTTACCTTAGTTCGGTTTAACTTGAGCACGGGATTCCGAGATTACTCGGGTCTTCCCAACTATGGAGTTGCGACTCCGCGGATCGTGGGCTTGTGATGGGCCAAGTTGGAACACCCCTGCAGGGTTTGAACTTTCGAAAGCCGTGCCCGCGGTTATGTGGCAGATGGGAGCTTGTTAATTCCGGTTGTAGATAACTTGACACAATGTTTCCAATACACTACCAGCGTGTGTACCGTGACTGTCAATTTCCGAATAGGGATTCGGGAGTTGAACACGGTGGGGTTATGTTTGACCGGTTTTAGCTAGGATCACTTCGTGATCATCTATCGACCGATGCTATTCTCTTCTCGCTCTCTATTACGTAAGTTAGTGCTAGTTGCTGCTGCAGACTCTTGTTTTGTTTCCTTCACCTCTCGTTCTTTCTTCAGCCTTATCCTCACCCAAGGCTTAAATAGTCTTGTTACCCGGGAACGGGATTGCTGAGTCCTCTGTGGCTCACAGTTACTTCACCACACCAGTTGCAGGTTCAGCCGAGTTTGATGCAGGAGTTGGTTCAGTTCTTCACCGGGAGCTCGATGAAGAGTGTGGCCTTTTGTTTGTGACGTTTCGATGTTCAGTAGTGGTTTCTACTAGGATTCGATCCTGACCTGTGGCTTTTGTTGTTTTGGTATCTTTCTTTTGGATCTTACCCGTAGTCGGGCTGTGATGTTTTGAATGATGTATTGCTTATGTAATGTATTGTGTGAAGTGGCGAGTGTAAGCCAACTATCTCCTTTTGCATTTTAATCCCTCTTTTACATGAGTCGTGCAAAGATACCAAACTTGAGATCATTCTAGGATGGGCTTATACCTTTAAGTCGTGCCTCGACACGTAGGAGGTATAGTCCCATCCTGGGCATTACAATACATATTGAAAGTGGGAGCATTTAGCTAGAGTAGCTTGATATGTCTCCAACGTATCTACTTTTCCAAACACTTTTGCCCTTGTTTTGGACTCTGACTTGCATGATTTGAATGAAACTAACCCGGACTGACGTTGTTTTCAGCAGAACTGTCATGGTGTTATTTTTGCGCAGAAATAAAAGTTCTCGGAATGACCTAAAATTCAACGGAGAATTATTTTGTAATATATATAAAAAATAGCTGCGGAAAGAACTAAGCCAGGGGGCCCACACCCTGTCCACGAGGGTGGGGGGCGCGCCCCCTGCCTCGTGGGCCCCTTGTTGCTCCACCGATGTCTGCCCCGTCTCCATATATTATCTTTCGGGGAGAAAAAAATCAGAGAGGAAGAATTATCGCATTTTACGATACGGAGCTGCCGCCAAACCCTAATCTCTCTCGGGAGGGCTGATCTGGAGTCTGTTCGGGGCTCCGGAGAGTGGAGATCATCGCCATCGTCATCATCAACCTTCCTCCATCACCAATTTCATGCTGCTCACCGCCGTGCGTGAGTAATCCCATCGAAGGCTTGCAGGATGGTGATGGGTTGGATGAGATTTACCATGTAATCGAGTTAGTTTTGTTAGGGTTTGATCCCTATTATCCACTATGTTCTAAGATTGATGTTGCTATGACTTTGCCATGCTTAATGCTTGTCACTAGGGCCCGAGTGCCATGATTTCAGATCTGAACCTATTATGTTTTCATGAATATATGTGTGTTCTTGATCCTATCTTGCAAGTCAATAGTCACCTACTATGTGTTATGATCCGGCAACCCCGAAGTGACAACAATCGGGACCACTCCCGGTGATGACCGTAGTTTGAGGAGTTCATGTATTCACTATGTGTTAATGCTTTGGTACGGTACTTTATTAAAAGGAGGCCTTAATATCCCTTAGTTTCCACTAGGACCCCGCTGCCACAGGAGGGTAGGACAAAAGATGGCATGCAAGTTCTTTTCCATAAGCACGTATGACTATGTTCGAAATACATGCCTACATTACATTGATGAACTGGAGCTAGTTCTGTGTCACCCTAGGTTATAACCATTACATGAGGAATCGCATCCGACATAATTCTCCATCGCCGGTCCAATGCCTACGAGCTTTTCACATATTGCTTGTTGCTTATTTACTTTTCTGCTGCTGCTATTACAAAAACACTACTGTTACTTTTATTGCTGCTACTGTTACTTCCATATTACTTTGCTACTAAATTACCTTGCTGCAGATACTAAGTTTCCAGGTGTGTTGAATAGACAACTCAGCCGCTAATACATATGAGTATTCTTTGGCTCCCCTTGTGTCGAATCAATAAATTTGGGTTGAATACTTTACCCTCAAAAACTGTTGTGATCCCCTACACTTGTGGGTTATCAAGACTATTTTCTGGCGTCGTTGCCGGGGAGCATAGCTATATTCTTTAAGTCACTTGGGATTTATATCTGTTGATCACTATGAAGAACTTGAAGAACTCAAAAACCAATATCTTTCCCTCAACTACGAGGGGAGGTAAGGAACTGCCATCTAGCTCTGCACTTGATTCACCCTCTGTTATGAGTAAATTTGCGACACATACTCCTGCTATTGAATCTGATATGTCACATGTTCTTGATGATGCCACTTCTGCTATGTATGATGAAACTACTTCTATGCTTGATAACTGTAGCAACCACGATCCGAATGGACCGAAGTCTCTGTGTTCTGTGTCATCCCTAGATCGGTAATGCTGACACACACAGTACTTGAAGGATTTATAACAGAGTGGCAATCACACACTTGTTACATCGAATGTCTCCAAAGAGAACTTATTACAAAATTCTATGGCTTAAGGCCATCTAACAAAATAACAGCGGAAGGCTTAGAAGATAAGTGAGCCCATCAACTCCAATGGCATAGCTGAGTGCATGACAAATGACCTAGAACGTCTTACTCCTTGTCTGAAAAGTCTGCAACGTAACATGTTGCAGCCCAAAACGGGTCAGCACATGGAATATGCTGGCAAGATAACACAGAAGATGCAAGTAACAGAATAAAGGCTACACTATATGCATATTTGGCCAGTGGAGGCTCTAAGGTTAAAGTTTTTGCGTAAAGCCAATTTTTCCCTACAACAAAGAAATACATTTTTATTTTAACTGTCATGGTAGTTGAAACATCATTGAGAAGGTACCTCCAACTCAATCCCAATTAAAATAATCATTAACCCAACAAATTAACTTTAGAGTGATGAGATCAACCAATAATTCAAGTACCAGATACTCAAGATTGTCCATAACTGGGGACACGACTAATCATGATCAGTTTGTACACTCTGCAAAGGTTTGTGCACTTTTCCCCACAAGACTCGATCGCCTCCGTTGAATTTCTCGCACTACATGGTGTTTGAGAAACGGATGACCGAGACACAGTCTTTCAGAAGCATTCACTCTTTACCACGGGTGGACCGGTACACCTACTTTCCCCTACATCTGCTAGTCCACCACTGAAAGAGCTCACACAACTTACTCATACTATGCTAGAGCCCATAATGGCATTGTGGCTGCACACGGAAGTTTCTAGCATGAATAGTTTTATGATCCCTTTGATCCTGGGTGGCATTCTATAGGACAATCACACGGAACACCGGGATTTCCTAGGACAACACTGGATTCTCCAGGTGCCCTGCAACCAATCCACCCAGATGTGTATTCAAGTATCCACCTTAAGTTGAACCATTAATTAACAACTCACATCTGTCATGGATTTCACTCAAACCCTAACCACGTCTACGAGCATAGCATGGCAACCTAAGCATAGCGTAGAAGTAACTCCCAAGGGTTTGAAAATAATGCACATAATAGGTTCTACCTCAATCTACTTCCGAGTCCCACAAGTTAAGAGATCCTACCCATGCAATGTGTGAATGTTTGATCTAATGCATAAAAACTGGGTAATAAAAGGGGTATGATCAAAGTGTTACTTGCCTTGCTGATGATTCGCAAAACCTAGAGACTCGTAGTAGCACGCTTCACAGTCCGGGTATTATATCGCAAGCAAACAACAGCACACATAAGCAATGAAGCAAAGATGCACAAACAAAACTCCAAAAGATAAGATCTAACCAGAAAGTTCAACTTAAGAACTCCGGTTTGCAAAAAGAATCAAAGCGAACGAAGCAACGAAACTCAAACTGCGAAAGAAACGAGATCTGTTTACTAGATTGATCTATGGTCAAATTTTGCAGTAGAAAAACTTTGTTCAAGTTGGTTAAACGGAAAGAGGGCGTCAAGACGAAGATCTGGGATTTTGAATCACCTGATTCCGACTCTCGAGCGAAAAGAAAAACGAAAAACAAGATCAGGGCAGAAATCACGATCGAAATAATCGCAGATAAATACCCCAAAAAAGAAAACTGACGAATAGGCTACCGAACGAACGTTCGCTTTCTGCGACTAACAGACGAACAACGTTCGTTAAAACAAACGTATGGACGAACGTCCGCTAAATAACTAAACCGAAAAGAAAAACTGAACCGATAAAAAAATGGATCTAGGGTTTTCAAAGAAAACCGAACGGTTTTGACGGAAAAACCGGCGGCTACCTCGATGAACTCCGGCGGTAGGCGGCGGGTCCGGCGGCGGCGACGGGCGGCGCGGCGGGCGGCACGGCGGCAGGCGGTGACGCGAGGCGGCGGCGACTGGAGGTGGCGGCGGCGGCGGCTGGCGCTGGCTAGGGTTCGGCGCGACGGGCGAGGCGAGGCGGGCTGGCGAGCTGCGGCGGCGGCTGGGCCTCGGCGGCTTATAAAGGCCCCGGGCCAGGGGGAGTCCTGGCCAAACACGGCCCAAAGTCGGTTCACACTTTTTTTAGTCGAGTCCTGGCGTACAAAAACTAACGAAAGAAATACTAAACGGACACCAAAAATTCCGAAATAAATTTTCACCGTCCTCTAATAATATTTAGGACAAAGTGAAAAAAATTCCCGGACCTAAATGCAATTTTGAAAAACGCGTATTTTTCCTATGCAAATAAAATCGCAAATAAATCCGAATAAATACCAAAAGTGATTTTAACATTTTTCCTCCAATATTTCTGTTATTTTGGAGAAGTCATATTATCTCCGCTCATATATTTTATTTAGAAATATTTTTAGATGAGAAAAATAATTAAAACCAACGCTATCCTCGTACCGGTATTCGAGAAAACTCAAATACGAAAACGGTAGAATTCCCAACTCTCTCCGTAGGTCCTTGAGTTGCTTAGAATTTTCGAGGATCGCCACGCACAAAAAGCAAAGAAATATGCAATGCAGTATGATCTATGTATAACATTCCAAATTGAAAATTTGGGATGTTACTAACCTACCCCCCCTTAGAATGAATCTCGGCCTCGAGATTCGGCTTGGCTAGAAAACAGGTGTGGGTGGTCCTTGCGTAGATCATCTTCTCGTTCCCAGGTGGCTTCTTCCTCGGTGTGGTGACTCCACTGAACTTTGGAAAACTTGATAACCTTACTGCGGGTGACTCTACTCAAAATTTCGAGAATCTTAACATGCTTCTCCTCGTATGTCAGATCACTATCCAACTGAATTGCTTCCAAGGGTACTGTGTCTCTTAGCGGGATATCGGCCATCTCCGCATGGCACTTCTTAAGCTGTGAAACGTGAAACACATCGTGCACTCCTGACAATCATTCGGGTAACTCCAACTTATAGGCAACCTCTCCCATGCGTTCCAAAACACGGTAAGGTCTCACAAATCTCGGGGCTACCTTTCCCTTAACTCCGAAACGTTTTACTCCTCGCAGATGCGATACTCTCAGGTACGCTCTGTCTCCGATTTCATAGGCTATCTCCTTGCGCTTCGAGTCTGCATAACTCTTCTGCCTGGACTGAGCTACCTTCAGTCTATCTCGAATCAACTTAACCTTCTCTTCTGACTCTTTGATCAGATCTGGTCCAAACAACTGACGGTCTCCAACTTCATCCCATATCAACGGGGTTCGGCATCTCCGTCCGTACAATGCTTCGAACGGTGCCATCTTCAAACTAGCCTGATAACTGTCGTTGTACGAGAACTCAGCGTAGGGTAAATTGTCATCCCAACTAGATCCATAATCTAGCGCATAGGCTCTCAACATGTCCTCCAGAATCTGATTGACTCTCTCGGTCTGTCCGTCGGTCTGCGGATGAAAAGCTGTACTAAATTCCAGCCTCGTTCCCAAAGTCTTGTGTAGGTGGTGCCAAAACTTTGAGGTGAACTGTGTTCCTCTATCTGATACAATGGTCCTCGGAACTCCGTGCAGACATACGATCCTGGTCATGTATATCTTGGCCAACTTCGCACTGGTATACGTGGTATTCACGGGGATAAAGTGGGCTACCTTGGTCAAGCGATCCACTACTACCCAGATTGAGTCATATCCTGATTTGGTCCTGGGCAATCCGGTGATAAAGTCCATGCCAAGCTTCTCCCACTTCCATTCGGGTATCGGCATAGGCTGTAGCAAATCCTGCTGGCTTCTGATGCTCTGCTTTTACTCTCTGGCATACATCACATACGGCTACATACTCAGCAATATCCTTCTTCATTCCCGTCCACCAGAAACGCTCCTTCAAATCCAAATACATCTTGGTGTTTCTGGGGTGTATCGAGTATGGCGAATCATGTGCTTCCTGCAGTATCAACTTCCTGATCTCCGGATCATTGGGCACATAGATTCGATCCTCAAGCCACAAGGTGTCGTGTTCATCTTCACGAAATCCCTTGGCTTTTCCTTCACTCATCCTCTCCTTTATCTCGGCAATCTCCTTGTCATCCTTCTGGGCTTCGCGTATATTTCCCAGCAATGTTGACTGAACCTCCAATGTTGCGACAAAACCTCTAGGAACTATCTCCAAACGAAGCTCCCTGAGATCTTCTGCTAACTCTTGTGGTAATCCCCCTTTTACTAGGGTATTCGCGTAACTCTTCCGGCTCAAAGCGTCCGCAACGGCATTGGCCTTTCCTGGGTGATAGTGCAGCTTCGTATCATAATCCTTTATAAGCTCCAACCATCTCCTTTGTCTGAGATTCAGCTCCTTCTCAGTGAAAATTTACTTCAAACTCTTGTGATCCGTGTACACATCGCAATGATTTCCAATAAGGAAATGTCTCCAAGTTTTGAGTGCGTGCACTACAGCTGCTAACTCCAGATCGTGCGTCGCATAATTCAACTCGTGCGGTCGCAGTTGACGAGATGCATAAGAAACAACTCTTCCATCATGCATGAGTACTCCTCCAAGTCCTAAGCATGAAGCATCACAGTACACTTGGAACTCCTTGCGTATATCTGGCAAAATCAGCACTGGGGCTGTCGTCAACCGTTTCTTCAACTCCTGGAAACTTTCTTCGCACTCTTCGGTCCAATTGAACTTTGTCTCCTTCTTCAACAATGTCGTCATTGGCTTTGCAATCTTGGAGAAATTTTCTATGAATCCCCGGTAATATCCCGCGAGTCCAAGAAAACTGCGGATCTCTCCAACTGAAGTGGGTGCCAACCATTCAGTGACTGCCTGCACTTTGACGGGGTCTATTGCTATACCTTCTCCTGATATAACATGCCCTAGGAATCCAACTTCCTTCAACCAAAACTCGCATTTGCTAAACTTGGCATACAACTGATGTTCTCTGAGCTTCTCCAGTACCAAACACAAATGCTCCGCGTGTTCCTCTTCGTTCTTCGAGTACACCGAAATATCATCAATGAATACCACGACAAACTTATCCAAGAACTCCATGAACACCTTATTCATCATACTCATGAAGTAGGCAGGGGCGTTAGTCAATCCAAATGACATAACCGTATACTCATATAGCCCATACCTTGTGGTGAAGGCTGTCTTAGGTATATCCTTCTCTCGGATCTTCAACTGGTGGTATCCAGAGCGTAGATCGATCTTGGAGAATACCTTCGCTCCCTGGAGTTGGTCGAATAGATCATTGATCATCGGCAGCGGGTACTTGTTCTTAATCGTCACCTCATTCAGTGCTCGATAATCAACGACCATTCTTAAAGATCCATCCTTCTTCTCGACCAAAAGCACTGGGGCTCCCCACGGTGATGAACTCCGGCGAATAAATCCTTTCTCCAGTAACTCCTTAATCTGCTTCTTGATCTCCTCCAGATCATTTGCTGGCATCCGGTATGGTCTCTTTGATATTGGTCCGGTGCCAGGCAATAACTCTATCAAAAACTCAATATCCCTATCCGGTGGCATGCTAGGTAGCTCTTTGGGAAAACATCCGGATAATCCTTTACTACAAGCACTTCCTCCTGAACAACTCCCATGAGAGAATGTACTTGTGTCCTTATAGGCGAATGCCTAGATACGTACTTGATCCTTTTTCCCTCCGGGGTGGTAAGCAAAATAGACTTACTGGCACAATCGATGTTCCCTCCATACATCGATAGCCAATCCATACCTAGTATCACATCCAATCCTTGTGAAATTATCAGGTCTGAGGGGAAACATGGCGTCCTATGACCAATGGCGTCTGAAAACATCCTTGATGTGCCATATACTCTGCTTCTGGGGAACTTACTAACATGGGGGTCTTAAGGACTTGGGTGGCCAACTTATGTCTATTTACGAATCCCCTTGAAATGTATGAATGCGATGCACCAGTATCGAAAAGAACTATTGCGGTAAATGACTTAACCAAGAACTTACCGACAACAGCATCTGGTTGCTCTTCATCCTCCTCCACGGTCACGTGGTTCACTTGTCCTTTATTGAATGGGTTGGGCTTCTTCCCGGCGCTTCCATTGCCGTTCCCATTCTTAGCTTCAGGGCACTCCGTGGCATAATGTCCATTCTTCCCGCACTTGAAACAGGTGACGTGGCTCAAATCCCTCTTGGCGGGTGTGGATGGAGTAGAGCGGTTCTGATTATTGTTTGCTCCATTCCCATTCCCATTCTTAGAGCCATTGTGGTTGTGAGAACTTCCTCCAGTATGGGTGTGGCTTCCATGGTTATGGGTGTATATTCCTGAATTCGGAGTGAATCGGGGCTTCTGCTGGGCTCCAGAACTATTCCTTCCTTGTCCATACTTCCTCTTGCGGCTCTCAATCTGCTGCTGCTTCCCTTCAATCATAAGAGCCTTATCTACCAACTCCTGGTAGTTGTTGAAGGTTGCCACCATCAACTGTACGCTCATCTCATCATTTAGCCCTTCCATAAACCTCTCCTGCTTAGCGGCATTTGTGGCCACATCATCCGGGGCATAACGAGATAGGGTACTAAACTCATCTATGTACTGAGCCACAGTACGATTTCCTTGGCGCAAGTTACTAAACTCCCGCTTCTTCATGCTCATAGCTCCAGTTGAGACATGGGCAGTACGGAAAGCTTGTTGGAACTGCTCCCAAGTGACATTTGCTATAGGGAAAGTGGTCGCGTAATTCTCCCACCATGTTGTTGCTGGTCCAGACAACTGATGTGCGGCAAATCGCACCTTCTCAGCATCCGAGCAATTGGCGGTGGTCAAATCCCTTCTAATCTTGCGCAGCCAGTCATCAGCAACTATTGGTTCAATGCTGCTAGCAAACACAGGTGGTTGCATGTGACACCCCGAGACCGGTGCGCCAGGTGTCAGCCAGTTATTCGTCGTCGTTGCCATGTCATCTGCTTGCGTGTTGCATCTTTGCCTTGTCATCATGTGCATTGCATCATCATGTTTTCAAAACTTGCATCCGTCCGAGTCCCCTCGTCCTTTTCCATTGTCCGTTCTGAGACCAAACACACTTGCACGCGCCCGCGGCACATCCGAATATTTGTTTTGTGAGTGGCCGAAAAATGTTCTCGGAATGGGTTGAAACTTGGCATGTGGTCTTATTATAGTGTAGACAGGCCGCCTGCCAAATTTCATCGCATTCGGAGTCCTTTGATAGCCCAACGGATATATATAGCGGCACTAGTAGCCGGTCTAAACGTCAGGCATTTTCGGTCTCCGAAAACCCCCGCGGGCCTCTCTCTCTTCTCTCCTCTCAGCCCAAAGCCCCTCTAAGGTGGCGTTTGGTTCGCGGGCAAGGTTAAGTTGGCTAAGGATGTCCTCAACCACGTGGTTGGGGATAGCCAATTTTCGTTGTTTGGTTGGGAAGGATAGGGTAGGTTGGATAACCACATTTTATTGTTTGGATAGAAGGATAAGAAGTGGCTAGCTAGGGATAGCAGCAGTTCCATAACAATGTTGATTTTTTCAACTTCATAGTCCAAAGCTAGACAAGTTGCTACTACTTACATAGTCCAACTGCTAATGACGTTATGAATATTAAGTACCAGATTCCATCTCTTATTGCATGCCATGATTCAACATAATTCACTTCAGTAGCATACACGAGCAAACAGGCTGAACAATCTCTCCTGTGTAAACAAGCAGAACTAGAGAAGCGAACAAGCTGCAGTTCAGAGAGAAAAGTAAATCAAGTTGAGGCGTGAAAAGTAGCAGCAGTTCATGGAGAAACAAATGGAATAGATCAAAGATTGGAATTTCAGAGAGGGGAATCGGAGCTGTAGCCTCCACCGGACAGCGTCGCTCGGCTGCCCGTGCCAGTGATTGAGAAATTGAGTACAGTAGGGGTAAAGTGATGGGTTTTGTTGGGAAGAGGCGATTCAGTGGAAAAAAACGTTTCGCGAGCGAGGCGAAGCGCATGGCTGCCCTCATCCGGCATATTTCGGCGGCTCTGGTTAACTAGTTTTTAGAGGAATATTCCCAGCATCTTGGCTATCCCCATCCTTTGCTGCCTACAAACCAAATGAGTGGCATCCTTCAAAAAACTGGCTATCCCCATCCCACCTAAGGATAGCCATTGAACCAAACGGCCCCTAACACAGCCCACTAGGCCTCTCCTAGTCCCTCTCTGCTCCGGAGCCGTCCGATTGCGATCGGAGGGTCCGAAAACGGACTAAAACTCCCTAACCTAGTCCTACCTACTATAAAAGGAAGGCCTAGCCTTCCTAATCTGGAAATCTAACCCCCCACCTCGGTTTCCGTGCATCCCCAACCCCCAGCCGCCACCTAGCTCTCTCTCTCTCTCCTCCCGCGCCAGGCCCGCCAGGCCCATCGCCCGGGCCCGAAGGGATTCGCCGCCGCCAGCCTCCTGAACGCTCGTCGCCGTTGGCAGCGCTCAGCCCCGCTCGAGCTCGCCCGAGGGGAGGAGCCCCTCCGGCAAGCCCGCGTCCGCACCTCTCGTCTCCGTCGTCAAACCCCGCCGCCCCATCTGCTCTCCGCCGCGAGCCTCACCGGAGCCGCCCGCAGACGACCCCAGGCCAGCCTCGACCTCCGCCGCCATGGCCTTAGGAGCTCGCCACCGGCCTCGTTCGGGTGCGCCGCCGCCGGATCTGGATCTCCCGCCTCTAGATCCGCCTGTTCCCATCTCCTCCGCCGCCGATCTGTGCACCGGCAACGGGCGCCGCCGCCGCCCTGAGTCCTTGCCGCCGCTCGTTTGAGCACGAGGGTGACGACCGACGTCTGCTCGGGCCGCCCCTGTGGGCCCTAGCGCCTGCCGTGACCCAGATCCGGCCAAGATCCCTCAACTCCCTCCAAGGCCCAGCCGCGGCCAGAAGGCCCGAGGCCCAGCTCAGGCCTCCCTGCGGCCCAGCTCCTCCCTCTGGCCCAGCTGGCCGGCCCGTCTCCGTCTCCCCGGCCTGCCTCCTCCGCTTCGACTTGGGCCAAAGCCCATGGGTGAGCAGCTTAAATCCCGCCCGTGCACCGAATATCTATACGGCGCTTGCTATGTTTTTTTTCCTGAGTGCAAAATGACTAAGTCCTTTTTCTATCATATTTTTTGTTGCATGTTCGCATGGTTGTAACTTGATGTGTGTATGTCCAAATTGAGTGTATGATATGTCAAAATGATCGTGGTGATATGCTCTACACTTTGTTCCATTGTGCCATGCATGTTTGAGATCATCTTGATGCCTTAATCTCTGTTGCAAGAGTGCTACTTGTTATAAACTGCTGTTACTTGTTATTTTGTTGCCATGTTTGAGATGTGATAACTTGGTGCATGTTTATCCAAATGGAGCATATGATATGTCAAAATGTTCATTGTGAAGTGTACTACATGATGGCTGCTGTAGCATGCTTGTTTGAGTCCATATTGCCATGTTAATCTCTATTGCAAAAGTGTCTGTGGCTGTAAAGTGCCGAAACTTGTTATGAGATGCTGATTTCACTTGCTCGTTGCTATTGGTGTGATTGTCTTCATGCCACATGTCTTTATGTTTTAGAAGCACTACCATATGGTCTTTGCTGTGGTGCAAACCTCTTTCCATGATATGCCTTGAGGTGACTTAAACAAGCTTGTAAACATGCCATGTTGTTATTGTTGTTTTATACTTAGTGAAAAAACTGTTAAGTCTGGAATCTGTTATAACCTGATGCTATGTTTGCTTGATGCCCCACTCAAATCCATGCTTGTTTTGGAGTGGCCAATGATCATGTCTTGTTGTCCATGTTATTGTCTATCCATCCATGCCCTTACTTGCTCATATGCCCTTCTGTAGCTTATTTATTTCTGGCTCTCAAGTTGCTATAAATTATAACTGTCATGATTTTATCAGCAGGTTCAATTTGGTGAAGCTTGTTGCTATTGATCCATGCCTCCTATGGAGTTGCTCCAATGGAGTTTTTTTGCTGTAGGATATGTCTACTACATGTCCATGCTCTTTATATACTTGTTAGAGTTGATATGCTTGTTGTTTTGTGCCTCCGAAGGCAGCATCATGATGATGTTTTTGCCTTACCAGATTTTGGCTAAGTCTGGATAATTTTATTGCAACTTGCCATGCTTATTCAAATGTGTTACAGCAAGCTTTTGGGTGTGTTATAAGTTCATGCTTGTTAAGTATCATGTCTACTTCAGATCCATGCTTCTTGTTATGATGTTTGGGTGTTGTAGCTTATATATACCTTGCTCCAAAGTTGCTATGTGGCTGTTAACTTCAGCTTGTTGTTATATCTTGTTTCATGTGTATATTTTAGCCCGTTGCTCCGTTTTGGGTGTGCCTTACATGAAACTTGTGTGATTTTGCATGTAGAATCATAATATCATATTGTTTTCATGTTTGGAGTGAGTTTTCTTGATGTTTGGGTGCATCTTGCACCGTTGCCTTGTTTGCCTTGTTTTGCTCATATCTTCTAGACCGTAGCTCCGAATTAAACAAACTTTATATGACTTTAGCTTAAGGTTTATTCAGATCTGGACTAATTTCAAACTATGCATATGAGGACTTACCGGATTTGTTATATGTAGTTTCTGGCCTCATTTAAACTTGTTGTTTTGTGTTGTTCTTGTGTGCTTCATACCATGCCATGTATTGCATCATATATAGACTTGTCTTGCATCATACTTGGTTGATCATATTGTCATGTTCTTTTGTCGTGTGTTTACCGTATTGCTTGCTTCTTCTCGTTAGTGCTAGTTCCGTTGCGATCGTGAGGATTCGTTCGTCTACATGTGGTTCGCCTTCGAGGCTTCTCCTTCGTCTTCTTCATGGACCCGTTCTTCTTCCTTGCACGATCTCAGGCAAGATGACCATCACCTTGGATACCTTTACTATCATTGTCATGCTTAGTGTCTCGATGCTATCGTTATATGTCGCGCTACCCATCTTTATTATCAGCCTCTCCTTGTTACCATGAAACCTCTAACCTTTGACACCTTCCTAGCAAACCATTGTTTGGCTATGTTACTCGCTTGCTCAGCCCCTCTTATAGCATTGTTAGTTGCAGGTGAAGATGAAGATCGTTCCATGTTGGAACTTGTTGTTGACATATCACAATATCTATTATTATTAACACACCTATATACTGGGCATGGGTGGAAGGCTTGGCCTTTTGCACGGTGTTTTGTTCCACTCATGCCACCTTAGGAGCCGATAAACCGGCATTATGTTCCTTGATTTTGCGTTCCTTACACGGTTGGGTATATGGGGACCCCTTGACAGTTCGTCTTTGAATAAAACTTCTCCAGCAAGGCCCAACATTGGTTTTAATTTGCTCATAATAACAACTTAATTAATTAATTAAATTGCATAGGGAGTTAGCGCTACCCGTGGATTCTTCTATATAACACGGGGGCCAATGCTGATGGTGTTGGTCCCAAACGGGGGTTCTGCGGGGCCGCCTCGGGGAAACTCGAGGTATCTGGTATAATCTGTAGAATCGCCCATCCGGTCGTGGCCTGAGACGAGATACGCATGGCTACTATCAGGGTGTCGACACACCGGGAGGTCTTGTTGGACTTGTTTTACCATTGTCGAAATGTCCTGTGCACCGGTATACCGAGCCTGGTCGGATTGTCCCTAAGATAAGGGGTGACAATATTATTATTACTTCTGCTGATCGTGAGAGCTTGTGATGGGCTAAGTTGGGACACCCCTGCAGGGTTATGATCTTTCGAAAGCCATGCCCGCGGTTATGTGGCAGATTGGAATTTGTTAATGTCCGGTTGTAGAAAACTTGACAGAGGATCCGAAGTAAAACACACAACTGTGTGAGTAACCGTGACTGTCTCTTTTCACTTTGAGAAGAGAACACGGTGGGGTTATGTTTGACTCGTAGGTAGTTCAGGATCTTTAGCGATCACTACTAGTTGCGACCGCTTGTGTAGATGCTCATCTTATTCTTGTACTCGTAAGTTAGCCACCATATATTGCTTAGTCGCTGCTGCAACCTCACCACTTTACCTCTTCCTACTCGTTAAGCTTTGCTAGTCTTGTTACCCATGGTTATGGGATTTCTGAGTCCTCGTAGCTCTCAGTTACTACAACAGCAGTTGCAGGTGCAGGTTTCCGATGTCTTGACGTGAGAGCGATGATCGTTGTGTTGGAGTTCTTTCTTCTTCTTCTTCTTCTTCTTCTTCTTCTTCAGTCTTGGGTTAGGTTTCGGGTCGGCAGGCTGGGATAGCAGATGGATGTCATTGTGCTTTTCATGTTTGCATCCGTAGTCGGATGCCTTGTATTGATGTTGTTGTATTCATGTGACTTGTATGAATTGTTGTATCCCCCATGTATGTATGTAATGGTATGATGTAATGATATCCATCTTGCTAAGCGCCCGAAATGCGGTTGTGCCCCAATCACGTAAGTGTCACGTGATCGGGATAGAATCGCATCTTGGGCCTAACATTGTCGAAATATCTTGTGCACCGGGATACCGAGCCTGATCGGATTGTCCCTAAGATAAGGGGTGATAATATTATTATTACTTCTGCTGATCGTGAGAGCTTGTGATGGGCTAAGTTGGGACACCCCTGCAGGGTTATGATCTTTCGAAAGTCGTGCCCGCGGTTATCTGGCAGATTGGAATTTGTTAATGTCCGGTTGTAGAAAACTTGACAGAGGATCCGAAGTAAAACACACAACTGTGTGAGTAACTGTGACTGTCTCTTTTCACTTTGAGAAGAGAACACGATGGGGTTATGTTTGACTCGTAGGTAGTTCAGGATCTTTAGCGATCACTACTAGTTGCGACCGCTTGCGTAGATGCTCATCTTATTCTTGTACTCGTAAGTTAGCCACCATATATTGCTTAGTCGCTGCTGCAACCTCACCACTTTACCTCTTCCTACCCATTAAGCTTTGCTAGTCTTGTTACCCATGGTTATGGGATTGCTGAGTCCTCGTGGCGCACAGTTACTACAACAGCAGTTGCAGGTGCAGGTTTCCGATGTCTTGACGTGAGAGCGATGATCGTTGTGTTGGAGTTCTTTCTTCTTCTTCTTCTTCTTCTTCTTCTTCTTCAGTCTTGGGTTAGGTTCCGGGTCGGCAGCCTGGGATAGCAGATGGATGTCGTTGTGCTTTTCATGTTTGCATCCGTAGTCGGATGCCTTGTATTGATGTTGTTGTATTCATGTGACTTGTATGAATTGTTGTATCCCCCATGTATGTATGTAATGGTATGATGTAATGATATCCATCTTGCTAAGCGCCCGAAATGCGGTTGTGCCCCAATCACGTAAGTGTCACGTGATCGGGATAGAATCACATCTTGGGCCTGACATTGCAACCGTAAGAAACGTGTCAGGTTGTCCATGGGTGGTGGTGGTGGAGGGTTATTATTGTTGTTCTGGTTGTTATGAGTGTTCTGGACAAGAAGTTGCATCAAAGTGTTCTGATGTTGGATCAACTGAGTGAGCTCAGGGGGAAACTCAAATACGGGCTCACATCTTGGAGGCATCTGATGGGTGTAGAGGGAAGAGATTAGAATAGAAATGAGGTCTAAGGTAAAATCACTACCCATATGCACATGAGACAAACACAATCATATCACACCAAACAATTTCAAGCAAGGTCTTACAAAGATCTAACTAACGTTACAAAAGTGCTCTAAATACTACTTTGTGGGGGGAAAAACTACTAGTCATAGGGTGGTCATCTAGAAATTTTGATCGGCGGAAGATTCCATGATGTCTGCTCCAGCTTCATCTTCATAGTCTTTGTCATCACTATCATCAGGGTCTGAATCCGTGTCGTCGATGATGATGTAATCTTCAGAACGAATCTCCTTGGGTATTTCTTCCTCTTCTTCTCCTCCTGGTGCTGGATCTCCCATTAATACTCCTAGCTTCCTTGTCAAATCATCATTCTTCTCCACAAGTATCAACATCTCCTCCTCGTATCCGTCACGAGTAGACTTGAGTTCTTCTTCTAGCTCCAAGTTCCTGGTTAGTGTCTTCTTCAAATCTATCATCCTTGTGCACATCTGGTGCTCATGTCGACGAATGTGTTGGTTTAACTCATGGATGAACGTTGCAATGGACCTGTCCTTCCTGGTACTGATCATGTCCCAACGCTCATCTCGGCGTCCACAAATTTGGTAGATGGTGTCCTTCAGCTCCTGCTTGTAGACTTCTCCGATCCTTCCCATAGTGATGTGGGCTGCCATACTCTTGCCTAGGCTCCGGGTTGGTGCATCAAAGGAAAACTCTATTGGCTCAGTGGATGGTGCGAAGGTTCTCCCGGGAATTTGAACTTCAATGCTCCATCGCTCCTCTTCTGGTAAAGTGGCGGTGTAGGTCCCGGTAAAGCTTGGTATTACTATATTCAAGTACCTAGTGACTTCCTTCAAGTGTCGTCCAAAAGGTGTGTCTTCATCTGGTTGAGTGAACTTGTTCCTTAGGTCCACCATCCTAAAGAAGTAGAAAATGGAGAGGAGTCAGAAATGAGTAGAGAAGAGTGACCTAGGGTTTATCTCAGTGGTCGTGTCCTACATTCAGTGTGTGCTATGATACCATCTTGTAGCGACCACGATCCGAATGGACCGAAGTCTCTGTGTTCTGTGTCATCCCTGGATCGGTAATGCGGACACACACAGTACTTGAAGGATTTATAACAGAGTGGCAATCACACACTTGTTACATCGAATGTCTCCAAAGAGAACTTATTACAAAAGTCTATGGCTTAAGGCCATCTAACAAAATAACAGCGGAAGGCTTGGAAGATAAGTGAGTCCATCAACTCCAACGGCATAGCTGAGTGCATGACAAACGACCTAGAACGTCTTACTCCTCGTCTGAAAAGTCTGCAACGTAACATGTTGCAGCCCGAAACAGGTCAACACATGGAATATGCTGGCAAGATAACACAGAAGATGCAAGTAACAGAATAAAGGCTACACTATATGCATATTTGGCTGGTGGAGGCTCTAAGGTTAAAGTTTTTGCGTAAAGCCAATTTTTCCCTACAACAAAGGAATAAATTTTTATTTTAACTATCATGGTAGTTGAAACATCATTGAGAAGGTACCTCCAACTCAATCCCAATTAAAATAATCATTAACCCAACAAATTAACTTTAGAGTGATGAGATCAACCAATAATTCAAGTACCAAATACTCAAGATTGTCCATAACCGGGGACACAGCTAACCATGATCAGTTTGTACACTCTATAGAGGTTTGTGCACTTTTCCCCACAAGACTCGATCGCCTCCGTTGAATTTCTCGCACTACATGGTGTTTGAGAAACGGATGACCGAGACACGGTCTTTCAGAAGCATTCACTCTTTACCCCGGGTGGACTAGTACACCTACTTTCCCCTACATCTGCTAGTCCACCACTGAAAGAGCTCACACAACTTACTCATACTATGCCAGAGCCCATAATGGCATTGTGGCTGCACACAGAAGTTTCTAGCATGAATAGTTTTATGATCCCTTTGAGCCTGGGTGGCATTCCATAGGACAATCACATGGAACCCCGGGATTTCCTAGGACAACACTGGATTCTCCAGGTGCCATGCAACCAATCCACCCAAATGTGTATTCAAGTAGCCACCTTAAGTTGAACCATTAATTAACAACTCACATCTGTCATGGGTTTCACTCAAACCCAAACCACGTCTACGAGCATAGCATGGCAACCTAAGCATAGCGTAGAAGTAACTCCCAAGGGTTTGAAAATAATGCAGGTAATAGGTTCTACCTCAATCTACTTCCCAGTCCCACAAGTTAAGAGATCCTACTCATGCAATGTGTGAAGGTTTGATCTAATGCATAAAAACTGGGTAATAAAAGGGGTATGATCAAAGTGTTACTTGCCTTGCTGATGATTCGCAAAACCTAGAGACTCGTAGTAGCACGCTTCTCAGTCCGGGTATTCTATCGCAAGAAAACAATAGCACACATAAGCAATCAAGAAAATATGCACAAACAAAACTCCAAAAGAGAAGATCTAACCAGAAAGTTCAACTTAAGAACTCCGGTTTGCAAAAAGAATCAAATCGAACGAAGCAACGAAACTCAAACTGCGAAAGAAACGAGATCCGTTTACTAGATTGATCTAGTGTCAAATTTTACAGTAGCAAAACTTTGTTCAAGTTGGTTAAATGGAAAGAGGCGTCGAGACGAAGATCTGGCATTTTGAATCACCTGATTCCGACTCTCGAGCGAAAAGAAAAACGAAAACAAGATCAGGGCAGAATTCACGACCGAAATAATCGCGGATAAATACCCCGAAAAAGAAAACTGACGAACAGGCTAACGAACGAACGTTCGCTGTCTGCGGCTAACGGACAAACAAAGTTCGTTAGAACGAACGTACGGACGAACGTCCGCTAAATAACTAAATAGAAAAGAAAAACCGAACCGATAAAAAAACAGATCTAGGGTTTTCAAAGAAAACGAAACGGTTTTGACGGAAAAACCGGCGGCTACCTCAACGAACTCCGGCGGCGGGCGGCGGGTCCGGCGGCGGTGACGGGCGGCGCGGCGGCGGGGGCGGCGGCGGCAGCAGGCGGCGCGAGGCGGCGGCGGCGGCGGCGGCTGGCGCGGGCTAGGGTTCGGCGCGACGGGCGAGGCGAGGGGGGCTGGCGAGCTAAGGCGGCGGCTGGGTCTCAGTGGCTTATAAAGGCCCAGGGCAGGGGGAGTCCTGGCCGAACACGGCCCAAATTTGGTTCGCACTTTTTTTAAACGAGTTATGGCGTACGAACGAATGAAATACTAAACGTTCTACAAAAATTCCGAAATAAATTTTCACCGTCCTCTAAAAATATTTAGGACAAAGTGAACATATTTCCCGGACCTAAATGCAATTTTGAAAAATGCGTATTTTTCCTATGCAAATAAAATCGCAAACAAATCCGAATAAATACCAAGAGTGATTTTAACATTTTTCCTCCAATATTTCTGTTATTTTGGAGAAGTCATATTATCTCCGCTCATATATTTTATTTAGAAATATTGTTAGGAGAGAAAAATAATTAAAACCAACGCTATCCTCGTACCGGTATTCGAGAAAACTCAAATACGAAAACGGTGGAATTTCCAACTCTCTCCGTAGGTCCTTGAGTTGCTTAGAATTTTCGAGGATCGCCACACACAAAAAGCAAAAAAATTGCAATGCAGTATGATCTATGTATAACATTCCAAATTGAAATTTTGGGATGTTACAATAATACTGTGCCACTAGGTGAATTTCTAGATGAACAAATTGCTAAGGTTAGGGAGAATGCAAATATTGAAACTGATAATATTGATGAAAGTGATGATGAAGATTCTCCCCCTAGATATGAATTGCCTGTTATTCCTGAGGGTTATGTTATGGATGAAGAAACTGCTAGAGACTTTCTTGCTTGCAATGATAGATATGATCTTAAGAAATTATTAGCTAAGCTGAAAGAAAAGTCTTTGAATGCTAGAATGAAATATGACCCTACTTTTGCTACTTCACCTATATTTGTTAGTGATAAGGATTATGATTTCTCTGTCGATCCTGAGTTAATTACTTTGGTTGAATCTGGTCCTTTCCATGGCTATGAATCTAAAACTGTTGTGGCACATCTTACTAAGTTGAATGATATAGCCACCCTGTTTACCAACGAGGAAAATATTCGTTATTACTATATCCTTAAGTTATTTCCGTTCACGTTAAAGGGTGATGCTAAGACTTGGTTTAATTCTCTTGATCCTGGTTGTGTGCATAGTCCCCAGGATATGATTTATTACTTCTCTGTTAAATATTTTCTCGCTCATAAGAAACAAGCTGCCTTACGGGAAATATATAACTTTGTGCAAATTGAAGAAGAGAGTCTCCCACAAGCTTGGGGGAGGCTACACCAATTACTTAATGCTTTGCCTGATCATCCTCTTCAGAGGAATGAAATACTTGATGTCTTTTATAATGGACTAACCAATGCTTCCAGAGACCACCTGGATAGTTGTGATGGTTGTGTTTTCAGGGAAAGAACTGTTGATCAAGCTGAATTGTTATTGAATAATATGTTGGCCAATGAAAATAATTGGACACTTCCTGAACCAGCCCCTAAGCCAACTCCGAAGAAAAGGGGTGTTCTGTTTCTCAGTCCTGAAGATATGCAAGAGGCAAAGAAATCTATGAAAGAAAAAGGTATTAAAGCTGAAGATGTTAAGAATTTACCACCTATTGAAGAAATACATGGTCTTGATAACCCGACACAGGTAGTAAAGGTAAATTCTCTTTATAGATTTGATGAAGGTGATATTCCTTGTTATAAGTCTGCTAGCCAATGCTTAGATGAGTTTGACAATTTTATTGTAAAGCAAGAAAACTTCAATGCTTATGTTGGTAGACAATTGCAACGTAATGCTTATATGATTGAACGCTTGAGTGATTATATGTCTAGAGTTAAAGGTGAATTGAAACTCACTACTAAACATGCTTCTTTGGTTAACACTCAAGTAGAACAAGTACTTAAAACTCAGAATGATTTGCTCAATGAATTAAATAGTAAGAATAATGACTATGATGTTAGAGTTGCAACTAGAGGGGGTAAAATGACTCGGTAACCTCTGTATCCTGAAGGCCACCCTAAGAGAATTGAGCAAGATTCTCAGAGAGCTAATTTAGATGCACCTGGTTCTTCTAAGAAGAAGAAAAAGAAAAATGATAGGACTTTGCATGCTTCTAGTGAACCTGTAGCTTACACACATGAGAATCCCAATGATATCTCTGTTTCTGATGCTGAGACACAATCTAGGGATGAACATGTACCAAGTGATAATGTTAATGATGATGTTCATGATGATGCTCAACCAAGCAATGATAATTATGTTGAGATTGAACCTGCTGTTGATCTTGATAACCCACAATCAAAGAATCAACGTTATGACAAGAGAGACTTTATTGCTAGGAAGCACGGCAAGGAAAGAGAACCATGGGTTTAGAAACCCATGCCTTTTCCTCCTAAACCATCCAAGAAGAAGGATGATGAGGATTTTGAGCACTTTCCTGAAATGATTAGACCTATCTTTTTGCGTATGCGTTTAACTGATATGCTTAAAATGAATCCTTATGCTAAATATATGAAAGATATTATTACCAACAAAAGAAAGATACCTGAAGTTGAAATTTCCACCATGCTTGCTAATTACACTTTTAAGGGTGGAATACCTAAGAAACTAGGAGATCCAGGAGTACCCACTATACCTTGCTCCATTAAGAGAAACTATGTTAAAACTGCTTTATGTGATCTTGGGGCCGGTGTTAGTGTTATGCCTCTCTCTTTATATCGTAGACTTGACTTGAGTAAGTTGACACCTACCAAAATATCTTTGCAAATGGCCGATAAATCAACTCCTATACCTATCGGAATTTGTGAGGATATGCCTGTTGTGGTTGCAAATGTTACTATTCTAACGGACTTTATTATCCTTGATATTCCCGAGGATGATAGTATGTCTATTATCCTTGGTAGACCCTTTTTGAATACTGCAGGGGCTGTTATTGATTGCAACAAAGGCAATGTCACTTTTCATGTCAATGGTAATGAGCATACGGTACACTTACCGAGGAAACAATCTCAGGTCCCCAGTATCAATTCTATTGGAAAATTTTCAACTATTACTATTAGAGGTTTTGAATTTCCTCTTCCTACTAACAAGAACACATATGATATTCTTATTGTTGGGGACATGCATATCCCAATTGAGGTAACCTAGTGTTATTCGAAAATTCTCCGGTTTCATGTTATTCGGAAATATTTTATTAACAAGACTTGATCAACCTTGTTAATGGATTCCTTTCGATGAGCATGAGATGGGTGAATCTGGATAGCACAACCTTCTGTATTCTCCTTTTACTTTCTGTTAATTAGATTAAATAAAGCAAAAATAGTATTTTCTGTCTATTTCGAGAGTTATCCGTGCAATAAAAAATACCCTGAAAATAAAAGTTCTCCAAATGCCCTGAAAATGAAATATGATTTATTTTCTAGAATATTTGAGAATATTTGGCACAAAGAACACAACAGGGGGAGCCAGCACCTGACCACGAGGGTCAAGGGAGCGCCCACCCTCACAGGGCGCGCCCCTGCCTCGTGGGCCCCATGTGGCCCCGTCCACTTAGTCCTGCACCCATACACTCCTTCTTCCTCCCAAAAATCACTATCCAGCTCAAGCACGAGTTCTAGCTCATCTTGCTGCCATTTTCGATCTCCTTGCTCAAAGCACCATTCACAAAACTGTTTGGGGAGATTGTTCCTTGGTATGTGACTCCTCCATCGGTCCAATTAGTTTTTGTTCTAGTGCTTTATTTATTGCAAATTTTTGCTGCAGTGGTGACCTTGTTCTTGAGCTTGCATGTTAAATTTATTTGGTCCCAAGTAGTTCTAATGCATGATATAGTCTCTAGGCACTTGTAGGAGTTGTTGCTATCAATCTTGTTGAGTTTAGTTCACTTTTATTTTGAGTTACTAAAAATTTCAAAAAATTCTAGAAAAATGCATAGGAAAATCTTCCAAGGTGGTTCCTCAAGGAAGCAAGGACCAAGGCTCGTGATGCGTGGGCCGGATGATGAATTACCGAGGGAAGCTCAGGTGCGGCCTGGTGAATGGCCGTTAGAGGAATTTATGGTTCGGGCAGGCATTAAGGAGGAGTTTGCCGCATATGTGTGTAATGCTGACCTCGAGGGCTTCATGCTAGATAAGTGCCCTCGGTACCGTTACTTAACTGATACCTTTGTGAGAAGGTTAAAATTTTCATCTTCACGTAATTCTCACACTGTTCTGTTTGATCTTTATGATAAATCTTATACCATGGACCTAGAAGATTTTAATGATGCTTGTAAGCTCTTGCAGTGGGGCAATATTAGTGAACCTCGCAAATCTGAATACAAAGACTTCCTTGCTAGTATCACTGTGGGGGAATCTAGAGAGATCACACAAGCTACCATAGGGAGCATTCATTTTCCTGCTATACATTATTTTGCTCTCTTTATTGGTAGATGCATCAATGGTAAAGATGAGGCTTGCCACATGTGTGTTCCAGATCTTAGTGTTCTCAAGAGTGTTGTATTAGGTGATAGACAATATAATTTGGGGGCCATTGTTGCACGTAGGTTGCATCATAATGGTTTAAATGGAGATTTATTTGGTGGGATTTATGCCACTTGCATAGCTAATCGTCTTGGTGTGCCTATACATGAAAATGATGCATTATTACCACCTGCTTATTTAGATTATAATGCTATGGTTAGCCATCGGTTTGTAGAGAGGGATGAACAATCCCTCCAGTATCGACTAATCTTTGACAGCCGTAGGACTGTCCATATTGATCTCCCTGCTCCTACCTTCTTTGACTTTCAGGCAAAAGGGAGATATACTATAACCAGGGAGGAGGCAAATGAGTATCAGGAGATGATGAGGGAAGCCCGTCTCCAAGCTGCAGCTCAGCTGGCAATAGCTGTTGCATCTCAGTACAACCCCAACTACGACTTTGGATATCCATCAGGCCATTACTGGCCATGGACCAAATTAGGCCAAAAGCCTAAGTTTGGGGGAGTACGTATTTCTCACTGACATTACATTCATGTTCACACACTTATTCCAGTAGTCGGTGCTCACACTCTTTCATTGTACTATCCATGCTAGTTTCAATTCTTTTCTTAGTCTTTTCCTTGTGTGTTGGCAAAAAGCCTTTAGAAAAACAAAACAAAAAATAGTTGTAGCTTTTAGCTAGTTTACTTTCCATGCCTATAGTAGTATTAATTAAAAGAAAACCCAAAAAGATTTTTCGATCTTCTTTTACTTGTTGGGAGCTTTCCCGTGTAAATAGTATATTTTCTTCTTTTCTTTGGGGGTCAATAGGAGAAGACCATGATTGAAAATGCTTAGTGGCTCTCTTATGCTTTATTGCTGATTTAACCTTGAGCCATATTACCTTGTCTTCTCTCTTGTATTAAATGCTTGCAGATTCCAGCTTAGTCCAATGCATGTGCACTATTATTATTATCCACGCCGTTCGGTCGTGTGAGTGAAAGGCAATAATGACTATATATGATGAATTGATTGAGATGAGAAAAGCTGGTATGAACTCGACCTCTCTTATTTTTGTAAATATGATAGTTCATCGTTCCTGATTCAGCCTATTATGAATGAAACATGCTTGCAATGACAATTAGAGATCATAGCTGCTTATGGCATGCTTAATTAGCTAAGAGTTTATAATGGTCTATCTTGCATGCCAACATGATATTAAAATGGTTGTGATGTGGTATGATAGGGTGGTATCCTCCTTTGAATGATTCAAGTGATTTGACTTGGCACATTTTCACGCATGTAGTTGAAACAAAATCAACATAGCCTCCACGATATTTATGTTCATGGTGATTTATATCCTGCTCATGCTTGCATTCATTGTTGATTAATTTTAATGCATGTTCATGACTGTTGTCGCTCTCTAGCTGGTCGCTTCCTAGTCTCCTTCTAGCCTTCACCTGTACTAAGCGGGAATACTGCTTGTGCATCCACTTCCATAAACCCCAAAGCTAATCCATAAGAGTCCACCATACCTTCCTATATGTGGTATCTACCTGTCGTTCCATGTAAATTTGTATGTGCCAAACTCTAAACCTTCAAATGAAATTATGTTTTGTATGCTCGAACAGCTCATGTATCAACTAGAGTTGTCTATATCTTCCATGTTAGGTGGGTTATTCTCACGATGAGTGGACTCCGCTCATCATTCATGAGAAAATGGCTGGTAACCAGGATGCCCAGTCCCATGCTCAAATCATAATAAGTAAACAAAACTCCCCTAGGGTTGTTGCTGGTTTGGACGGTACCCGTTGTTTCGGGCTAGCCGTGGAGTGTGCTTGTTGGTGGTTGGGGGAGTATAAAGTTTACCATTCTGTTTGGGAACCGCCTATAATGTGTGTAGCATGGAAGATATCGAGATTCTTGGTTGTTATGTTGACAATGAGAGTATACTGCTCAAAATATCATTCATCTCTATTTAAAAATCGAGCTCTAGCACCTCTACAAATCCCTGCTTCCCTCTGTGAAGGGCCTATCTATTTACTTTTATGTTGAGTCATCATTCTCTTATCAAAGAGCACCAGTTGGAGAGCACCGCTGTCATTTGCATGTATTGCTATTAAATTGCATTGAGTATGATTGTAGCTGGATCTCTTTTACCATGAATTACAATGTCTAGTTGCAGTCTCAGAAAGGGCTAGAGAGATACCATCTTGTTATATCATATTATGATTATTTTGAGAAAGTGTTGTCATCCGAGGTTTATTATTATTGCTCGCTAGTTGATTACGGTATTGAAATGAGTAGACATGAGACCTAAAAGTTATTGTGGATGTGGTTAGTTCATGATCTTTGCTGAAAACTTGAATGCTGGCTTTACATATCTACACCAACAAGAGCAAACAGAGTTTGTCAAAGTTTTTCTTTATCACTTCCAGTTTATCAACTGAATTGCTTGAGAACAAGCAAAGGTTTAAGCTTGGGGGAGTTGATATGTCTCCAATGTATCTACTTTTCCAAACACTTTTGCCCTTGTTTTGGACTCTAACTTGCATGATTTGAATGGAACTAACCCGGACTGACGTTGTTTTCAGTAGAACTGCCATGGTGTTATTTTTGTGCAGAAATAAAAGTTCTCAGAATGACTTGAAATTCAACGGAGAATTATTTTGGAATATATAAAAAATATCTGCGGAAAGAACCAAGCCAGGGGCCCACACCCTGTCCACGAGGGTGGGGGGCTCGCCCCCTCCCCTGGGCGCGCCCCCCTGCCTCGTGGGCCCCCTGTTGCTCCACCGACGTCTACCCCGACTCCATATATTCTCTTTCGGGGAGAAAAAAATCAGAGAGGAAGAATTATCACGTTTTACGATACGAAGCCACCGCCAAGCCCTAATATCTCTCGGGAGGGCTGATCTGGAGTCCGTTCGTGGCTCCGGAGAGTGGAGATCGGCGCCGTCGTCATCATCAACCTTCCTCCATCACCAATTTCATGATGCTCACCGCCGTGCGTGAGTAATCCCATCATAGGCTTGCTGGATGGTGATAGGTTGGATGAGATTTACCATTTAATCGAGTTAGTTTTGTTAAGGTTTGATCCCTTGTATCCACTATGTTCTAAGATTGATGTTGCTATGACTTTGCCATGCTTAATGCTTGTCACTAGGGCCCGAGTGCCATGATTTCAGATCTGAACCTATTATGTTTTCCTGAATATATGTGTGTTCTTGATCCTATCTTGCAAGTCAATAGTCACCTACTATGTGTTATGATCCGGTAACCCCGAAGTGACAACAATCGGGACCACTCCCTGTGATGATCGTAGTTTGAGGAGTTCATGTATTCACTATGTCTTAATGCTTTGGTCCGGTACTCTATTAAAAGGAGGCCTTAATATCCCTTAGTTTCCACTAGGACCCCGCTGCCACGGGAGGGTAGGACAAAAGATGTCATGCAAGTTCTTTTCCATAAGCACGTATGACTATATTCGGAATACATGCCTACATTACATTAATGAACTGGAGCTAGTTCTGTGTCACCATAGGTTATAACTATTACATGAGGAATAGCATCCGACATAATTCTCCATCACCGATCCAATGCCTACGAGCTTTTCACATATTGCTTGTTGCTTATTTACTTTTCCGCTGCTGCTATTACAAAAACTACAAAAACACTACCGTTACTTTTGTTGCTGCTACTGTTACTTCCATATTACTTTGCTACTAAACTACCTTGCTGCAGATACTAAGTTTCTAGGTGTGGTTGAATTGACAACTCAGCTGCTAATACTTAAGAGTATTCTTTGGCTCCCCTTGTGTCGAATCAATAAATTTGGGTTGAATACTTTACCCTCGAAAACTGTTGCGATCCCCTACACTTGTGGGTTATCATAGCTCCGTGCAGAGCATTGTAGACATAGAAATTAGCAAAATACATACGGATCTAAATGTGACAGGCCCATTGACTAAACCTCTCTCACAAGCAAAATATGATCACACCTTAGTACTCTTTGGGTGTTAATCACATGGCGATGTGAACTAGATTATTGACTTTAGTAAACCTTTTTGGTATTGGTCACATGGCGATGTGAACTATAAAGTGTTAAATCACATGAGGATGTGAACCATTGGTGTTAAATCACATAATGATGTGAACTAGATTATTGACTCTAGTGCAAGTGGGAGACTGAAGGAAATATGCCCTAGAGGCATAATAAAGTTGTTATTTATATTTCCTTATATCATGACAAATGTTTATTATTCATGCTAGAATTGTAATAACCGGAAACTTAGTCATGTGTGAATATATAGACAAAACAGAGTGCCCCTAGTATGCTTCTACTAGACTAGCTCATTGATCAAAGATGGTTATGTTTCCTAGCCATACACATGAGTTGTTATTTGATCAACGGGATCACATCATTAGGAGAATGATGTGATGGACAAGACCCATCCGCTAGCTTACCAACTTGATCGTTTAGTTTTACTGTTATTGCTTTCTTCATGACTTATACATGTTCCTATGACTATGAGATTATGCAACTCCCAAATACCGGAGGAACACCTTGTGTGCTATCAAACATCACAACATAACTGGGTGATTATAAAGATGCTCTACAGGTGTCTCCGAAGGTGTTCGTGGTGTTGGCATAGATCAAGAATAGGATTTGTCACTCCGAGTGTCGGAGGGGTATCTCTGGGCCCTCTCGATAATACACATCATAATAAGCCTTGCAAGCAAATGACTAATGAATTAGTCACGAGATGATGTATTAGGGAACGAGTAAAGATACTTGCCGGTAACGAGATTGAACTAGGTATTGAGATACCGACGATCGAATCTCGGGCAAGTAACATACCGATGACAAAGGGAACAACGTATGTTGTTATGCGGTTTGACCGATAAAGATCATCGTAGAATATGTAGGAGCCAATATGAGCATCCAGGTTCCGCTATTGGTTATTGACAAGATATGAGTCTCGGTCATGTCTACATAGTTCTCGAACCTATAGGGTCTGCACGCTTAACGTTTGATGACGATCGGTATTATGAGTTTATGAGTTTTGATGTACCAAAGGTAGTTAGGAGTCCCGGATGAGAACACAGACATGATGAGGAGTCTCGGAATGTCTGAGACATAAAGATTAATATATTGGACGACTATATTCGGATACCGAAAGTGTTCCGGGTGTTATCGGGTAAACTCAGAGTGCCGAAGGGGGTTACTGGAAC
>LR738710.1:478530130-478637760 GCA_902687465.1 Secale cereale | reverse complement strand
ACTGGAACCCCCCCCCCCCCCCCCCGAGGGAGTATGGGCCATAGTGGGCCAATGAGGGAAAGAGAGGGGCAGCCCATAGGGCTGGCCGCACCCCCTAGAGTTCCTAGATGGACTAGGAAAAGGGGGAAGGCGCCCCCTCTCCTTTCCTTCACCTCTCCCCCTTCCTTTCCTACTCCTAGTAGGAATAGGAAAGGGGGTTCCTATTCCTACTAGGAGTAGGAATCCTACTCCCTGGAGCGCCCCTTGGCCAGCCGCACCTCACCCAAAGATGCACAAGAAACATTGTTCTAGCCGTGTACGGTGCCCCCCTCCACAGAAACACACCTCGGTTATACTATTGCAGTGCTTCGGCGAAGCCCTGCGCCGGCAGCTTCATCATCTCCGTCACCACGCCATCGTGCTGAAGAAACTCTCCCGTGAAGCTCAACTGGATCAACAGCTCATGGGACGTTATAAAGCTGAACGTGTGCTGAACGTGAAGGTGCCGTACGTTCGGTGCTTCATCGGTTGGATCGCGAAGACGTTCGACTACATAAACCGCGTCACTAGACGCTTCTGCTTTCGGTCTATGAGGGTACGTAGACACACTCTCCCCTCTCGTTGATATGCATCTAGTAGATAGATCTTGCGTGATCATAGGAAATCTTTTGAAGTACTATGTTCCCCAACACTATGAAGTCTTCAAGCCTCCGTCGCCCATGCGCCAAGAAGTCGAGGCTCGAGGGGACGGTTCTAGAGGAAGAACACCCTACAATTCCACCACCTACGCCTATTCCATTCCTCCAAGAGCTTGGTTGTAAGGGCATATTTCTCCCTAAGTAGTTTTGGTGATTGATGACAATGCATTTGCGGACTAATCGTGTGCTCTAAGCTCTTTCAGATATATCTCACCTAGGCACAAGACGATTATGTGCCCCTCTGAACCTATGGAAGACGGTGTTTCCTTTTGCTTCTTTTTTGGTGGATTTGAGTAATAGGAAAGCCGTACTATTAAGAGGGGGTCCGCTTCGGAAAGGTTTGGGTGGAATCAACACGTACACGTCTACTCACTCGCACCACCTTTCCTTTGCTTCTCTGGGGCTCCGGCTGTTTTCCTTACTAGTACAAAACCATGGCTTCCTACTACTACAACTGCGTGGCACGCGGTAGTACCGCTCAGAGTGAGCGGTAGTACCGCACAGCCACATGGTAGTACCGCCTCAGGACCGCGGTAGTACCGCACAGAGCGGTAGTACCTTGTCATGAGCACGGTAGTACCGTATAGCTGGCCCAGCGTCGTAACTAGTACGGTAGTAGATGCAGAAGTAATTTTTTACGTCCGCATCCTACACGGAAGTACCGCTTGTGTCAAGCGGTAGTACCGTGTCGTGTTTTTGCTACTACCGTATTTCTGCGGATGTAGTTGCGGATGTATTTTATTTCATCCGCACTAGTCCTTTGCCTGTCTATCTCTGCCTTGCGGTAGTACCGCAGGGACGTACGGTCGTACCGCTCAGGCAGTACTACCGCCCGTTGCTTCAACGCAATAGAGTTAGTCTTGGCTAGTACTACACCAGCGGTAGTACCACAACCAGAGCGGTAGTACCGCTGGGCCGAGCGGTAGTACCGCAACTTACGTGCGGTAGTACCGCTGGGCCGAGTGGTAATACCGCAACTTACGTGCGGTAATACCGCGCTCTGCGGGCAGAAATGTGGGATAACGGTTGGATTTGTTCTCCCACTATATATAGGGAGTCTTCTTCTCCAAGAAGACTCACCTCTTCCTCCCCAAAGCTCCATTGTTGCTCAAAGCTCAATTTCCGCCCGATCTCTCTCCCTAGCCAATCAAACTTGTTGATTTCCTCGGGATAGCTTGAGAAGGCATCGATCTACACTTCCACAAAGATATATTTTATTCCCCCCACTAATCCCTTGCGGATCTTGTTACTCTTGGGTGTTTGAGCACCCTAGACGGTTGAGGTCACCTCGGAGCCATATTCCATTGTGGTGAAGCTTCGTGGTGTCGTTGGGAGCCTCCAATTCGGTTGTGGAGATAGCCCCAACCTTGTTTGTAAAGGTTCGGTTGCCGCCTTCAAGGGCACCACTAGTGGAATCACGACACCTTGCATTGTGTGAGGGCGTGAGGAGAATACGGTGGCCCTAGTGGCTTCTTGGGGAGCATTGTGCCTCCACACCGCTCCAACGGAGATGTACTTCCCCTCAAAGGGAAGGAACTTCGGTAACACATCCTCGTCTTCACCGGCTCCACTTGTGGTTAATTCTTCCCTTTACTTGTGCAAGCTTTCATTGTTTATCTTATATAGCTTGCTTGTGAGGTTGTTATCTTTGCTTCCTATAAGTTGTCATCATAATAGATTATCTAGACAACTTACTTTGTTGCTTAATTTAAATTGGTTAAGAAAAGCTAAAAATTGTTAGTTTCCTATTCACCCCCCCCCCCCTCTAGTCAACCATAACGATCCTTTCAATTGGTATCAGAGCCTTGTCTCTTTTTAAGGACTTTACCGTCCAAAGAGTATGGGTGACAACGTAGTTGAGATGGAGGAACATTCCGGTGGAACTCCTTCCTTGCCTACTTCCGATGGGGGAGCCTCGGTCTCTCGTGAGGAGTTCAATGTGGCGATGACCACATTGAAAGAATCACTAGCGACAGAGGTCAAAGGCATGTTTAAAGAATTGCTAGAGGGACTCAAATTATCCACCTCACCGTTGGAAGTGGGTCGTCCCACTACCAACGTGTCGGAGGCTATTCCCGACAAGGGAGAAGCTAGTAGTGAGCAATTCCTGGTTACTAAGAATGGGAGTGGAATTTTTGCCCACTCCGCTCCTCCTATCCACTATGGAGGACCCGTTCCTACTACGCATTTAAATTCCGTTGGTCCTCCTCCTAAGTTATTAAAAAATTCTGATTTTGCTACTTGGATGTTTTGCTTAAAACATCATTTAAATCATTGCTCTACTAATCTTTGGAGAATCATTGAGCAAGGTTTTTATCCACGTGATCCCGGTAACTTAACTCCAAGAAAAGATGTGGATCATCAATTCAACGAGTCCGTTCTTTGCATACTTCAAGATGCTATTCCTCCCGAAGACATTGCACATCTCTGACCCTTCATCGTGGCCAAGGAAGCTTGGGAGCATGTTGGCTCCATGTACAAGGGGGGTGCAAGCATCAACGCTCTAACTATGAAGTTGTGCAAGATGAAGCCAACGAGTTTGCTATGATCGAAGATGAAGATCCTCGTGAACTTTATCAGAGATTAACCACTCTTGCGGTTTCTCTTCGAGATCATGGGAGCAAGGACACGGATGACAATTGGATCAAGTGCAAGTTTCTCAAGGCCATGATGCCTTACCACAAGGCCATGTCCTTCGTCATTCGCCAAAGACCGGACTTCCACACTTTGTCATCAAATGAAGTGTTGGATGAGTTCGTTGCCATAAGGATCTTGGACAAGACCGCCGACAATGCGGTTTTAAGAGCTCAACAACCAAAGAGCCTAACCTTGCCTTGAAGGCCAAGGCTTGTGTGGAAGAAGAGGAGGAGGAGGATGACGATGAGTGTTGCCCCGAGGACACCAAATATGCCTATCATGAGCACATGGCTCTTGCTTTGCGGAAATTTTGGGGCAACAAGAAGAACTCAAGGCCCAACTTCAACAAGAACAACTCAAGTGGCAACAAGGGCAAGCAACGAGTGAGTACATGCTTCAACTGTGGAAATGTAAGCCACTTTGTTGTAGATTGCCCATATGAGAAAAGAGAATACTTTGGAGGCAAGCTTATCCGAAAGGACAAGGCCAAGTCTTGTCCCAACAAGAACAACTTCAACAAGAAGACCCCTCCTAAAGGGTTGGTGGCCCAAGAAGAATATGTTGAGGATGATGATAATGATGAAGATGATGAGATGGTCACCATGGCCACAATTGCTATTGCTACTACTCCACGCTCATCTCTCTTCGACTCACCAAATGAGAACATCACCGCCAAGTGTCTCATGGCCAAGGCCACCAACAAGGTAACTCCAAACATCAACACTACCATCGTCTCTAATCCTTCATTTATGGATTGTATTGATGAGAGTGAGGGAACAAAGGAGGAAGAGAATTAGTTTGAGTTGTTTATGAGCAAACTCAAGGGAAAACCCAAGAAGCATTTTGTTGCTCTCTTGGAACAACTCGGTGAGGCCAATGACATGATCGAGGCTCATGAGGAGACCATTGCTAAAATGGAAGGTCATAGTCGAGACTATGCCGATGAAATATCGGATCTCTCTAATGCTTTAGAGGAAGAGTGTGGTCTTCGTTTGGCTCTTGAGGAGTCACACAACGATGATCATGCTAAATTAAAGAAAGGTCTCGATCATGCTTTAGTTGTCTCTCGTATAATTAATTCTGAGAAGGCAAAACTTGGGGTTGACCATGCTAGACTCAAGGAGGAGTTTGTTACACTTGACAAGGCTCACAAGGCCTTTAAAAGTATGCATGCTTCTCTCAAGGAGTCTCATGATCAACTCCAAGTTTCGCTAACCAAAGAAAAGGCTATCTTTCCTCGCATGGTGTTGATTGATAATGCAAATGCTACTAACCCATGTTGCGAGCATGTGCATTTTGTTGAAGAAAATGCCAAGTTGAAGAAGCAACTTGAGAAAGGCCTTGTAACATATATACAAGGTGAGAAGAACCTCAACAATCTTTTGAGTCATCAAAAGGAGGTTGTGGCAAAGGAAGGAATTGGGTTTGCTCCCAAGTCCAAGAAGAAGAAGAATGACAAGACCAAGCTACCTCCCCCTCTCCAAAAAACCTTTGTGAAAGAGGGAGAGGGTGCGTCTAAGAAGAAGAACAATGTGAAGGGTGGTGGAGTCAAGAAATACCCCACCATACCATCAAACATGGTCGGCGACTTTAATCCTTCTTATGTTTTATGTCGTGCTAGTGATGGTCATATCTTTGCTAAATTTGTTGGTTCTTCTTATGAGTACATTGAATGGTCTATTTGGGTTCCTAAGACCCTTGTTACTAACCTCAAAGGACCCATTACCAAATGGGTACCTAAATCCAAGCATTGATCTCTTGTAGGAGTTTGCTTCCGGTGGGGGATCATGGTTGCTCGATAGCAGAGCCACAAATCATATGACCAGAAGCAAAGACTTGGTGGTGGACGTGCATCTAGGTTCATCCATGGCCAGCAATGTCGAATGGGGTGATGCTTCATATTCTAAGGTATTGGGGCTTGGCAAGGTTGTTGTTTCTCATGATCTCATGATCGAGAAAGTCATGCTTGTTGAGTCCCTTGCATATAACTTACTTTCTGTTCGCCAACTTGCACTCATGGGCTTTGCTACATTCTTTGATATTAATATCGTGGCCCTCTTGTGGAGCAAGACTCTTAAAGTAGCCTATGTTGGGCATGTCGAGAACGGTCTCTATGTGGTTAACTTCTCAGAGCAACCCACTAAGACCGCGACATGCCTAATGGCTAAAGTTGATGTGGGATGGCTTTGGCATCGCCGGTTAGCCCATGTCAATATGAGATCTTTGCAAATTCTTCTCAAGGGGGACAATGTCCGTGGACTAACAAATGTTAGCGTTGCCAAAGATCGTGCTTGTAGTGCTTGTATTGAAGGAAAGCTACATGAGACAGCTCACCCTCCAATGACTATCATCTACTCAAAAAGACCATTAGAGCTCCTTCACATGGATCTCTTTGGGCCTCCATCCTTTGATAGTCTTGGAGGCAGAAAGTATTGTTTGGTGATTGTGGATGATTATTCAAGATACACCTGGGTATACTTCTTCAAGAAGAAGAGTGAGACCCAACAAACCGTCATCAACTTTGCAAATGAAGCTCAACGACAACATGAAGCAAAGATTTTGATGATCCAAAGTGACAACGGCGCCGAGCTCAAGAACTACACCTTGGATGAGTTTCTTAGTGATGAGGGGATCAAACATCAATATGCCGCACCTTATACCCCTCAACAAAATGGTGTAGCGGAGAGAAAGATCCGGACATTGATGGACGCGGCAAGGACCATGATGGCGGAATTTAAATCTCCATACAACTTTTGGGCCGAAGCCATCAACACCGCATGTCATGCATCCAATCGGCTCTATCTCCGCAAAGGTTTGAACAAGACTCCTTATGAGATTCTCACCGGTAACAAGCCCAATCTCAAGTACTTCCGGAGTTCGGGTGTAAGTGTTTCATCCTCAAGAAAGGTCTTCATTTGTCTAAATTTTAGTCTAGAGCTCATGAGGGCATATTTGTTGGTTATGCTACAAACTCTCATGCTTACCGTGTCCTCAACAAGTCCAATGGACTCATTGAGGAGACGTGTAACGTAGAGTTTGATGAGAATAACGGCTCCCAAGTGGAGCAAAGTGGTACTTGTGATGTAGGTGATGAAATTCCTCCTCAAGCCATAAGAAGAATGGGTGTTGGATATATCCTACCCATTGAGGAACCCCTTGTGGCCGAAGGAGAAGGACAATGTTCCACACAAGTGGAACCATCATCAACCCAAGACCCACACGCTTCCGAAGAACAAAGTGAAGGCCCTCAACCGGACGAACAAGGCCAAGTGCAAGATCAATAATAAGATGGTGGGGAGCCACCAAATGATGCGCAAGGCCAAGTTCTCTCCTCTGAGCAAGATCAAGATCAAGAGGAAGCTCAAGATCAAGATCAAGCTCTTGATGTCGCTCAAGATGATCAACTCAGTGCTCCTCAATTGTCTCTTGAAGAGCAATTGGATCGTCGTGCTGCAAAAATTGCCTCCAGGCTTGCTTCCAGAGAACATCACATGGAGAATATTCTCGGAAGCATCAAAAGGGGGGTAAGCACTCGTAGACAATTAGCAAACTATTGTGCTCATCAAGCTTTTGTCTCCTGTGTTGAACCTCAAAAGGTCTATGACGCGCTTGAAGACCCTGATTGGCTTAATGCCATGCATGAAGAACTCCACAACTTCGAGCGCAACAAAGTGTGGCGTCTGGTGCCGAGGCCAAAGGAGAACCATAATGTCATTGGAACCAAGTGGATCTTTAAGAACAAGCAGGATGCTCATGGAATTGTCATCTGCAACAAGGCGCGTCTGGTGGCTCATGGCTACTCCCAAGTCGAGGGTATCGACTACGGTGAAACCTTTGCCCCCGTTGCTCGCCTTGAATCTATTCGTTTGTTGCTTGCCTATGCTTCTCATCATAATTTGAAGTTGCAACGAATGGATGTGAAAAGTGCATTTCTTAATGGTCCTATTAATGAGTTGGTGTATGTCAAACAACCCCCGGGGTTTGAGGATCCTAAGTTCCCCAATCACGTGTATCAACTCGATAAGGCACTCTATGACCTTAAACAAGCCCCACGTGTGTGGTATGAGCATCTTATCGAGTTGTTACAAGATCGTGGGCTTGAAATTGGGAAAATTGACCCCACTCTTTTTACTAAGAAGGTCAAAGGGGAGTTGTTTGTCTACCAACTATATGTTGATGATATTATCTTTGGTTCACCTGACAAAGCTTTCAATGATGAGTTCGCCGCACTCATGACCACACATTTTGAGATGTCCATGATGGGAAAGTTGAAGTACTACCTTGGGTTTGAGATTAAGCAAAGAAGAGAAGGAATCTTTATCAAACAAGCCAAGTACACTCAAGACATCTCAAGAGGTTTAATCTAAGTGATGTCAAGCCGGCTACTACTCCAATGCCAACCAAGTGCCAACTTGACATTGATCCCAATGGTAAAGCGGTGGATCAAAAGGTATATCATTCTATGATTGGATCCTTACTTTACCTTTGTGCATCTAGACCGGATATTATGTTGAGTGTGGGAATTTGTGCACGGTTTCAAGCCTCACCTAAGGAAAGTCACTTTGTGGCAGTCAAGCGAATCTTTCGATATTTGGCTCATACCCCAAACTTTGGCTTATGGTACCCAGGAGAAAACTTCAACCTTGTAGGTTTCTCTGATTCGGACTGGGCGGGAGACAAAGTGGATAGGAAGTCCACTTCCGGAGGGTGCCAATTCCTCGGTTGCTCTCTGGTAAGTTGATCTTCCAAAAAGCAAAGTTGTGTGTCTCTCTCGTCCACTGAAGCTGAGTATGTGGCAGCTGGCAGTTGCTGTGCTCAACTCCTATGGATGAGGCAAACTTTAAAGGATTACGGTGTCACTTGTGACAAAGTGCCTCTTTGGTGTGACAATGAAAGTGCCATCAAGATTTCTCTCAACCCAGTGCAACACTTCAAGACGAAGCATATAGAGATTCGATATCACTTCATCCGGGGTCATATACGGCAAGGAGAGATCGAGCTTCACTATGTCAACACTCATGATAACCTTGCATATATCTTCACGAAGCCGTTGGATGAAGCAAGATTTCGCGAGTTAAGGCATGAGCTAAATATCATCGATTTGAGCAATGTGGCTTGAGAACTTGCACACACACCTCCCACTCAATATAGTTATCTTGTCTAGATGTAGGCATGGACATAGGGGGAGTATTGTTCTCTCAATGAACTATTCCTCCCCCCATTATGCATAAATGGCTCAAGTCTTTGTCATTTGCCATGTTAGATGGTATAAGTGCTTCAAGACGAGTGTTGGTCATGGGCCCAAGGATAGTTCTTTGCAGTGCCATACCAAATAACTCAAACATAGGTGGCTTCGACCACCGACCTCCTCCTTGGAGAAGTGTCTTGTGTGTTGTTTCGGGTGTGTGTTGTCTCTCTTTCCGTGTGCCTTGCGTGTGCGTTTTTTATTTGCTCAAGCCTCTTGTCGAAACTTGCATTTTCTTGGGGGGACGGTACTACCGTGACTAGTCACGGTAATACCGCAAAGCGAATACGGTACTACCGCAACCAGCACGGCAGTAATTTTTTATGCCGCTCGTCGAGCGGTACTACCGCTCCGTGTGCGGTACTTCCGCCCGGGCGGTACTACCGCGATGACCGCGGTACTACCGCACTTATCCGAACGGCTGGGGGTTATAAGCAGGCAGGGGGAGTTCTAACTCCCCCATACCCATTCATCTCATATTCCCCATGTCGCCTCTCTCTCTCCCTCTCAAGAACATCGCCGGAGGACCTCGCCGGATCTCCTCCCCAGGCCACTCTCCTCGCATTCCGACCGGTGGGATCGTTCCCCACCTCGACCTCTTGCCATGGATGAAGGTTTCTCCCCAAATCCCCTCTTCTTTTTGCCCGGTTGTTGTTTTTAGGTTTTGGGGAGATGCTTGTTGTTCTAGTGTTCTTCTGGTTCTTATCCATGGAAGATTAGGATGTAAGAGAGTTGTTATGCAATAGAAATGCTAGTAAGTATGCTGCTACTAAGTTGCTATGATCAGTCGTAGTACCGTTCGTCGTTTTACGCGTTCTTGTCTAGATCTGTTTTTCAGATCTGACCCGAGCGGTACTACCGTTGGCTAACCGCGGTACTACCGCTTGGTTCATATCTTCTTCGTAGCGCATACATATTATCCTTTCTACATGTTTCGTATGCCGTTTTGTGGCTTTTGCATTGATTCTCTTTGTGTTTCCATTGTGTTCTTGTGTTTGTGTCTTAGGTGGTGGCTCCGGTTCCAATGTTCGTCGCACCAATCCCAGTCGTGACATCGGGTCCAAGCGTCTGCGCACCCAGAGTGATATGCATGAGGGCTCCAATGCCCCCCAACGCAAATTCAAGACCGTCGCCAACAAGAACAAGGAATCAACTATGACTATGGAGGAGATATCATCCAATGAGTTCATGGCAAGAAGGAAGATCAATCCTTATGGAGAACCCCGGGCTCAATTCCATGGAGATGAACTGTTCTGGACCAAGCAGCGGTATCGTATCTACACAGAGGTACTCAAGAGCAAGCACAACTTGTATGTGGATGCTCATTGGATTGACATGGCCCACATGCGGAGGGATGATCACCGGGCCTACTTTGCCGAGGCTCTTGATCTGGTGGAGCAGTTTGGGATTGAGCACATCATGACATTTCAGATGGATTTTGATCCAGAAATCGTGGCACAGTTCTATGCTTCGGTGCACTTCAATACCAAGGAAGACCGCCCCATGACTTGGATGACGAATGGTCACAAGATGACTGCTTCTTGGAAGGACTTTATGGATCTGCTTCAGGTTGCTGAGGAGGGGCTCCACACCCCACTTGGAGCTCGGCCTCATGCCAACAAAGAATCTGCCAACAAAGACCGTCTGTTGCCTTTTTATGTGGAGAAGACTCTTGCTAGTGGCAAGAAGACATGGGTAATGAACCCCTTCCTGGACATCATGCATAGGATCTTCCGCAACACCTTGTTTCCTCGAGTTGGGGACAAGGACAAGGTACATTCATACCTCGTTGACATGCTGCTGATGTGTGAGGAGGCCCGTAATGCTCAGACTCAGCCACTTGATATCTCCCATATCATGTGGTGTGAGCTTCGCTTTGCGTTCTACACTCACAAAGTGCTCATCTACGGTCCGTTCCTATTTCTGCTTATCTCCAAGACTTGGGAGAAGCTTTACCCTGATGAGGAGTTCGAGGCCCCTCAGTGGATTCGTCATGAGCCTATCTGACTTCGCATCAAGATTCTTTGGGCTAATACCACTACCCGTGCCGAGGTTGCTACAACACAAATGGGTACAGATGAGGAGCCTGTGGAGGAGGAGCTAGCTGAGGACAGTTCTGGAGGATATGATCCTCCCTCGTCTGAGCCCTCTTGGGCTAAGAAGCTGAAGAATAAGATGAAGGCACTATTCTGTATGCAAGCACAGGGATAGTACAAGGCTCATGTGACTCACAAGCAATCTCGTCAGCGTGACAAGAAGATCATGAGGATCTTTGGTGAGCATGTGTCTAATGGATCTGAGGAGAACATCACTCCAGAGGCAGAGTGGATGGCCCAACAGGGTTACAAGTGGTCTGAGTCTGACGAGGAGCAGCAGGAGTCTAATGGAGAGCATGATGACTAAGATCTTCTGCCAGAGCTACCACCTCTCTTAGTTGTTCTCTTTCCCTTTGTGGTGTCTCGATGCCAAAGGGGGAGAGAGTGGGATTTGCGTCTTGTGCCGTGTCTATTTGCTTTTCGTTGGTCGAACTCTGTTTGCTTGCTTGTGTTTGTGTCGTGTGCGTGAGACTCTCATATGGTGTAAGACATATGCTCCCCTATCGTTAAACTCGTTATTATGTCTATGCTATATTAGGTTGTGAGCAATTGATTTACTTACCCTTTATTTGTGCTCACCTTATCCTCCTTACAATTGTGCGTAGATTCTTATTCTTTGTATGCAAGGAGTATATTATTTGTAGAATATAGGGGGAGCATTGATCCTAGTATGTGTGTTGTGCAGTCCAAAGAACTCTCCCTTGTATGCACACATCTAGGGGGAGCTTACCTATATTCTATTGCTTTACTAGGTTTGCCTACTTACTTATATATCCTTGTGCAAATCCCGTATTTTCATCAGTCCACCAAAAAGGGGGAGATTGTAAGGGCATATTTCTCCCTAAGTAGTTTTGGTGATTGATGACAATGCATTTGCGGACTAATCGTGTGCTCTAAGCTCTTTCAGATATATCTCACCTAGGCACAAGACGATTATGTGCCCCTCGGAACCTATGGAAGACGGTGTTTCCTTTTGCTTCTTTTTCAGTGGATTTGAGTAATAGGAAAGCCGTACTATTAAGAGGGGGTCCGCTTCGGAAAGGTCTGGATGGAATCAACACGTACATGTCTACTCACTCGCACCAGCTTTCCTTTGCTTCTCTGGGGCTCCGGCTGTTTTCCTCGTCAGTACAAAACCATGGCTTCCTACTACTATAACTGCCTCGCACGCGGTAGTACCGCTCAGAGTGAGCGGTAGTACCGCACAGCCACACGGTAGTACCGCCTCAGGACCGCGGTAGTACCGCACAGAGCGGTAGTACCGTGTCATGAGCACGGTAGTACCGTATAGCTGGCCCAGCGTCGTAACTAGTACGGTAGTAGGTGCGGAAGTAATTTTTTACTTCCGCATCCTACGCGGTAGTACTGCTTGTGTCAAGTGGTAGTACCGTGTCTTGTTTTTTGCTACTACCGTATTTCTGCGGATGTAGTTGCGGATGTATTTTATTTCATCCCCACTAGTCCTCGGCATGTCTATCTCTGCCTTGCGGTAGTACCGCAGGGACGTATGGTAGTACCGCTCAGGCAGTACTACCGCATGTTGCTTCAACGCAACAGAGTTAGTCTTGGCTAGTACTACACCAGCGGTAGTACCACAACCAGAGCGGTAGTACCGCAACTTACGTGCGGTAGTACCACGCTCTGCGGGCAGAAATGTGGGATAACGGTTGGATTTGTTCTCCCACTATATATATGGAGTCTTCTTCTCCAAGAAGACTCACCTCTTCCTCCCCAAAGCTCCATTTCCGCCCGATCTCTCTCCCTAGCCAATCAAACTTGTTGATTTCCTCGGGATAGCTTGAGAAGGCATCGATCTACACTTCCACCAAGAGATATTTGATTCCCCCCACTAATCCCTTGCGGATCTTGTTACTCTTGGTTGTTTGAGCACCCTAGACGGTTGAGGTCACCTCGGAGCCATATTCCATTGTGGTGAAGCTTCGTGGTGTTGTTGGGAGCCTCCAATTCGGTTGTGGAGATAGCCCCAACCTTGTTTGTAAAGGTTCGGTTGCCGCCTTCAAGGGCACCACTAGTGGAATCACGGCACCTTGCATTGTGTGAGGGCGTGAGGAGAATACGGTGGCCCTAGTGGCTTCTTGGGGAGCATTGTGCCTCCACACCGCTCCAACGGAGACGTACTTCCCCTCAAAGGGAAGGAACTTTGGTAACACATCCTCGTCTTCACCGGCTCCACTTGTGGTTAATTCTTCCCTTTACTTGTGCAAGCTTTCATTGTTTATCTTATATAGCTTGCTTGTGAGGTTGTTATCTTTGCTTCCTATAAGTTGTCATCATAATAGATTATCTAGACAACTTACTTTGTTGCTTAATTTAAATTGGTTAAGAAAAGCTAAAAATTGTTAGTTGCCTATTCACCCCCCCCCCCCCTCTAGTCAACCATATTGATCCTTTCATCGGTGCTGCATTGCATATTCCACCTGAAGACCTTACAGTGGCAAAGCTTATGGCTGGCCCTGAGTCTGAAGATTCCAACATGTATTCCAGTGACAAGTGATATATTGTGTTTATGCTAGTGGTGGGACCGGGGGTCTCCTTTGTTTTGGGATATTTTACCTTCTCGCTACTCTTGCTCCTTTTGGTCTGTGGATCAATGCGTGAACTTAGTCTTGTTGCTACTTTGTTGCTCGTAGTGTTACGCGGTTATGAGTTCTGCTCCTTATTATATCTGTGTCAATGGATAGTACGTCTTTTCGTAATTGGCGTGTGTTGTGTTGGAATGTGATGGGCCTTAAATCTGATGGCAGGCAGCGTGATGTTAGAGCTAAGATTGAAGAATGCAAATGTTCTATCATTTGTCTGCAGGAAACAAAATGTGAAAATTTTGATTTGCGAGCGATCTCATCCTTTTGCCCGCGTAGGTTTGATAATTTTGCTTATGCCCGTCAGTTGGTTCCTCTGGCGTCATACTGGTCATTTGGAACTCTGCAGTTTTCACTGGCACTCCCGTTGATACCCAAATCTTTGGTGTTATAATTTCCTTTAAATCTGTGCATAATTCTGAAGCGTGGACTATGGTGGCAGTCTATGGTCCTTGTCATGGACCCCTGGGGGATGATTTTATTCACTGGTTGTTTAATCTTAATATTCTAGATGATCAAAACTGGCTTTTACTTGGATATTTTAACTTCATCGGGTCCTTGGATAATAGAAACAGACCTAGGGGGGCGTTAACGATATCTTCCTGTTCAATGAGATCATTGGGCATCTCGGTTTGCTTGAGCTTCCTTTAAAAGGCAGAGCTTATACTTGGTCTAATATGCAGGAGCAGCCTCTCATGGAACAATTGCATTGGTTCTTTACCACTGCAGACTGGATCACTGCGTACCCAAATACAGTGGTATTACCTCTTGCCAAAACCTCCTCGGACCATGTGCCTTGTGTGGTCTGTATTGATACCACCATTCCAAAATCCAAAGTTTTTCGTTTTGAGAACTTTTGGGTTGAGATGCCAGGGTATTTTCACTATGTGAGGACCTCTTGGGAGGCGCCCATTGCAGCTGGGCTATCTGCACCTGCCCTCCTGTCTGTGAAATTTAAGAGGTTGAGATTTGCCCTCAAGAAGTGGAGCACTAATCTCTCATCCCTTAAGAGGCTTGCCACGAGATGCTATGAGGTTGTATTATTTTTTGATTCTTTGGAAGAGATCATACCGCTGACCAGACCTGAGTATAACTTCCGCAAAATTGTTAAGCTTCAGTATGAGAGACTTTTGAAACTGCATCATATTTATTGGAAGCAGAGATGCACTATCAGGTATATTATGGTGGGAGATGAGAACTCAAAGTTCTTTCATGCTATGGCTTCTGAGAGGCACAGACATAATTTGATCTCCTCCTTACAAAGAGAGGATGGATCCTCAGTTAGTGAGCATGATCAAATGGCAAGCATCTTATGGAATTCTTTCAGGTCAAGAATGGGCCAAGCACAGTGGTATTTCCATGGGTTTTGACCTACCATCCCTTATTCATCCTATTCTAGGACTTGAGGAGTTAGCTGCACCTTTCATTGATGAGGAAATATCTGTAGTTCTCAAGGACTTTCCTACAGATAGGGCACCTGGACCGGATGTTTTAATGGCATGTTTGTTAAGAGATGTTGGCAGATCATTGAGAAGGATTTCAAGCAGCTAGTTAGGGGGTTTTATGAAGGGGATATCAGTCTGCAGAACATAAACTATTCCTACATTGCCCTCATCCCCAAGATGTTGGCGCCCTAATGCCCAAATGACTTTAGACCAATCTCTCTAGCAAATACCTGCCTCAAATTCCTCACCAAGCTTTTGGCTAACAGACTGTAGAAGGTGATCCTCCAGTGCATTCATAAAAACCAATATGACTTCCTCAAGCATAGGTCAATTCAGGATTGTTTGGCATGGGCATTTCAGTATATATATACCAATGCAAGCAGTCTAAGAAACCTATTCTAATTCTAAAACTGGAATTTGCCAAGGCCTTTGATACAATGGAGCGTGATGCAATTCTGGCAATTCTTTCTGCTAAAGGTTTCCATCCTAAATGGATGGGTTGGGTCAAGGAAATTCTATCCTCTGGTGACTCTCAGGTGTTGCTCAATGGTATTCCAGGTAACCATTCTAAGTGCAGGCGTGGGGTTAGGCAAGGAGATCCTTTCTCTCCTTTGTTGTTTTTTCTTTGCAGCAGACCTCTTGCAATCTGTTGTCAACAAGATGTTGCTTGATGGCCAACTGTCTCTTCCTATTGAGTGTCATGATCCTGACTTCCCCATCATTCAGTATGCGGATGACACAATCCTGATCTTACCTGCTGAAGAGGCTCAGTTAGTTGCCTTGAGAGATATGTTGCATGTTTTTGCTAACTCTACTGGACTTAGAGTTAATTTTGCAAAGTCTTTGATTGTCCCTATAAATGTCCCAGAGGATGAAGCTGCCAGACTTGCTCGGGTGTTTCAATGTACCCTTGGAACACTGCCTTTCACTTATCTTGGCTTACCTCTAGGCACCACCAAGCCCAAAATCCAGGATTTGATGCCCGTGGTGGATTCTGTTGAGAGACGTCTGTCGGCTAGCTCTTCCATGTTGAATAAAGGCTGCAGGCTCCAGCTTCTGAGATTTGTTCTATCTTCCATGCCCATATACTTTCTATGCACCTTGTCTATACCTCCTGGCATTATCAAGCGGTTGGAAAGAATTATGAGGCAATGCCTTTGGAGAAGGAATTCTGATACTCCTCGGCAGTCTCTTGCTGCATGGGACTTGGTTTGTAGACCAAAGGAGAAATGTGCATTGGGTGTCATCAACCTGCACTGTGACGCCCCGAGACCGATGCGCCAGGTGTCTTCCAGTTATTCGCTGCCGTTGCCATGTCATTTGCTTGCGTTTTGCACTTTGCCATGTCATCATGTGCATGGCATCCTCATGTCTTCAAAACTTACATCCGATCTTTTTCTCTGTTGTTTGTTTCCTCACCCGACACTCTCCCATGAACCCGTTGCCCCTCTCAGATTTTGTTGCGTGAGCGGGAGAAAAATGTTCTCGGACTGGGGTGAAACTTGGCGCGTGGTCTTATTATAGTGTAGAAAGACCGCCTGCCAAATTTCGTCGCATTCGGAGTCCGTTTGATAGCCCAACCATTAAACTTAGAGCGGCACCATTGTCGGACTAACGTCGGACGTTTTCGGTCTCCGAAAACCCCCACGGGCCTCTCTTTCTCTTTTCTCATCTCAGTCAAGGCCTCTCTACACAGCCACAATTAGCCCACCTACATCCCAGCTACCCCCCTCGCATTCGGAGTCGTCGGATCAGGATCCAAGGCTCTAGAACACCCCCAAATTCCTCCAAACCCTAATCCCTAGACCCCCTGCCTATTTAAGCCCTCCCCTCGTCCAAAAATGGAAGCCCTAGCCCCCCTAGTCCATCTCCCACCTCCAGCTAATGCTTCCCCATCGTTTTCCACGCCAAGCCCATCCTCCTACGCCACTTGGCATCGCGCCAACGGCCAGCCACCCACCTGAGCCGCCGCCTGCGCCAACTCTGTGGTGCCACGTTGCCATCCCCACCTCCCCGCTACCGTGAGCCCGCCAGTCCTAGTCGCGGCCTGCCCGGCCCGAAGCCGGCCGCCGCCAGATCCCGCTCGCCCAAGTCTCTCGCTCTGGATCGGGGAGACCGATCCTCCCCTGCTCGACCTTGCCACCTGCCTCGCGACCCCGCCGGCTCACGTCGCTGCTCCGGCCACCGAGGCCTCACCGAAGACCGCGGCCACCAGCTCCCTCAGATCGCCGCCTCCCCGCCGGACCTCTCGAGCTCCGGCGCGCCTCGGCGTCCTCCGCCGCCCTGCCCGCGTCCGGCCGCTGGACCCGTCCCCCCGCACCGCCTGCTGCCAGATCCGGAGCCCGCGCGGCCGGATCGGCCTTCTCAAGTCGGCGCCCGTCGTCACCGTTCGGTGGCACCGCCATGGCTCGCCTCGGCCTCGTCAGGAGGTCGGGGAGGAGCTCCACCTTCTCGTGGACCCTGCTCCACGGCCGGCCCAGCCCTCCAGCTCCGGCCCAGCTCCCCGCGCCCCCTCGTCGGCCTGCTCCACGCCGGCCTGATCTACCACCGACCTGGGCCGAGCCCAGCAAGGTGAGCCCCGGCCTGCCCTCTATCATGCGCCCTGAGCGAGTTATACTATTCGACGCTCACTATGTTTTTTCCCCGAAAACGGCTAAGTCCTCAAAAAAACCTTATTATGTATGCATATTGTAGAGGCTATGACTTTGAGCATGTGTAACCATTTGAGGTGTATAATATATCAAAATGTTCATCTCTCTGTGCTCTAGGTGATGGTATAGTTTGCATGCATGTTACTGTCCATCTTGATGCCTTAATCTCTGTTGCAAAAGTGCTAAGTGTTGTTAACTGCTGGAATTTGATGTAACTTGCTGATTTGTCTTTTTCGTATCTTTTTGTGTGAATTTTGTTTGAGCATCATGTCAACATGTGTTAGGAGCATAATCATGTCATCTTTACTGTGGTGCAATCCAATTTTCATGATATGCCTTGTGGTGAGTGGAACAAGCTTGTTAAGTAGCCTACTTGTTGTTTGCTGTTTCCTGAGACTTGTTAGAAACTGCTAAGTCTGGAACTGTTATATTGTGATGCCATGTTTGCTTGATGCTACAATCATATCCATGCATGTTTTGGAATGTCCAGTGACCATGTCTTGAAGTTCATGTTATGCTTTATCCATCCATGCCCGTGTTTGCAATTATAGGTTGATGTAGCTTGTCTCTTTCTTGCTCTCAAATTGCTATATAATGTTTTCTGTCAGTCTGTTAGCAATAAGTTCAGTTTTTTCATGTGAATAGCTAGTGTTCTATGCATCCTATGACCATGTTCTTGCCATGAGTAGCTGCATAAACATGTCTTATTGCTGTTGGTTATATTCACATGCCATGATATGCTTTGAGATGAGTTGCACAAACTTGCAAACATGCCTACTTGTCGTTGTTGCTGCCATGTTCAGTTTATTTCACTAAGTCTGTGAAACTGTTATCATTTGCAATCTTGACATGATGTTTTGAGCATGTTCTAGTGGTGTTTGGTAGTAGCTCAGTGATCATGTTTGTAGTGCTTGACATATACATGTTTTCCATGCCCTTTGATGCCATGAAATATTTCTGTAGCATGTTGTTTTGATGATTGCAAAGTGCTTAGTTGCTGTTTTGGGACAGATTGTTGTTAAATCTTGTTTCGTGCGTATGTGTTGAACCGTTGCTCCGTTTTGAGCATGCTCCATATGAAACTTGCTTGGTTTTGCATGTAGATGCATCACGTCATGTTGCATACATATTTTGGGTATGTTTGCTTGATGTTTGAATGCATTTTGCATCAATGCCATGTTTGACTTGTTTTGCTCATATCTTCTAGGCCGTAGCTCCGAATTAAATGAACTTTATATGTAACTTGACTAGGATTTCGTGTAGATCATCATGGTGCATGTTAACTTGCTGTTTAACAAATTCAACTTAAGGTTTGTTCAGATCTGGACCAATTTCGAAATTTGCATATGAGGACTTACCGGAATTGTTATATGTTGTTGCCGTCCTCATTTAAACTTGCTTCGTGTGATGTTCTTGTATGCTTAATCTCTTGCCATGATTTGCATCATGTAGCCTTGTCATGCATCATACTTGGTTGAGCATCTTGTCGTGTTTATGTGTAGTGTGTTTACCATGTTGTTTGCTGATAACCCACAAGTGCAGGGGATCGCAACAGTTTTCGAGGGTAAAGTATTCAACCCAAATTTGTTGATTCGACACAAGGGGAGCCAAAGAATACTCTTAAGTATTAGCAGCTGCGTTGTCAATTCAACCACACCTGGAAATTTAGTATCTGCAGCAAGGTAGTTTAGTAGCAAAGTAATATGGAGATAGCGGTAGCAGCAATAAAAGTAACGGTAGTGTTTTTGTAGTTTTTGTAACAGTAGCAGTGGAAAAGTAAATAAGCAGCAAGCAATATGTGAAAAGCTCGTAGGCATTGGATCGATGATGGGGAATTATGTCGGATGCGATTCATCATGTAGAAGTTATAACCTAGGGTGACACAGAACTAGCTCCAGTTCATCAATGTAATGTAGGCATGTATTCCGAATATAGTCATACGTGCTTATGGAAAAGAACTTGCATGACATCTTTGGTCCTACACTCCCGTGGCAGCGGGGTCCTATTGGAAACTAAGGGATATTAAGGCCTCCTTTTAATAGAGTACCGGACCAAAGCATTAACACACAGTGAATACATGAACTCCTCAAACCACGGTCATCACCGGGAGTGGTCCTGATTATTGTCACTTTGGGGTTGCCGGATCATAACACATAGTAGGTGACTATAGACTTGCAAGATAGGATCAAGAACACACATATATTCATGAAAACATAATAGGTTTAGATCTGAAATCATGGCACTCGGGCCCTAGTGACAAGCATTAAGCATAGCAAAGTCATAGCAATATCAATCTCAGAACATAGTGTATACTAGGGATCAAACCCTAACAAAACTAACTCGATTACATGATAGATCTCATCCAACCCAACACCGTCCAGCAAGCCTATGATGGAATTACTCACGCACGGCGGTGAGCATCATGGAATTGGTGATGGAGGAAAGTTGATGATGACGATGGCGACGATCTCCACTCTCCGGAGCCCCGAACGGACTCCAGATCAGCCCTCCCGGGAGAGATTAGGGCTTGGCGGTGGCTCCGTATCGTAAAACGCGATAGTTCTTTCTCTCTGATTTTTTTCTCCCGAAAGTGAATATATGGGGTCCAGAGATACGTCGGTGGAGCGTCAGGGGGTCCACGAGGCAGGCGGCGCGCCCCCCACCCTCGTGGACAGGGTGTGGGCCCCTGGTCTGGATCTTTCCGTGGGTATTTTTTATATTTTCCAAAATAATTCTTCGTGGATTTTCAGGTCATTCCGAGAACTTCTTATTTCTCCACAAAAACAACACCATGGCAATTCTGCTGAAAACAGCGTCAGTCCGGGTTAGTTCCATTCAAATCATGCAAGTTAGAGTGCAAAACAAGGGCAAAAGTGTTTGGAAAAGTAGATACGTTGGAGACGTATCAACTCCCCCAAGCTTAAACCTTTGCTTGTCCTCAAGCAATTTCGTTGATAAACTAAAAATGATAAAGAAAAACTTTGACAAACTATGTTTGCTCTTGTTATTGTAAATATGTAAGCCAACATTCAGGTTTTCAGCAAAGATCATGAACTAACCACATTCACAATAACTTTCAGGTCTCAAGTCTACTCACATCAATGGCATAATCAACTAGCGATCAATAATAATAAACCTCGGATGACAACGCTTTCTCAAAACAATCATGATATGATATATAAAGATGGTATCTCGCTAGCCCTTTCTGAGACCGCAAAACATAAATGCATAGCACCTTTAAAGATAAAGGACTGACTAGACATTGTAATTCATGGTAAAAGAGATCCAGTCATGATCATACTCAATGCAAATTAATAGTAATACATGCAAATGATAGAGGTGCTCTCCTACTGGTGCTCTTTTATAAGAGGATGATGACTCAGCATAAAAGTAAATAGATAGGCCCTTCGCAGAGGGAAACAGGGATTTCTAGAGGTGCCAGAGCTCGATTTTTAAATAGAGAATAATAACATTTTGAGCGGTATACTTTCATTGTCAACATAACAACCAAGAATCTCGATATCTTCCATGCTACGCACATTATAGGCGGTTCCCAAACAGAACTGTAAAGTTTATACTCCCCCAACCACCAACAAGCACACTCCACGGCTAGCCCGAAACAACGGGTACCGTCCAAACCAGCAACAGCCCTGGGGGAGTTTGTTTAATTATTATGACTTTGAGCATGGGACTGGGCATCCCGGTTACCAACCATTTTCTCATGAATGATGAGCAGAGTCCACTCACCATGAGAATAACCCACCTAGCATGGAAGATATAGACAACCCTAGTTGATACATGAGCTGTTCGAGCATACAAAACAGAATTTCATTTGAAGGTTTAGAGTTTGGCACATACAAATTTACTTGGAACGACAGGTAAATACCGCATATAGGAAGGTATGGTGGACTCATATGGAACAAATTTGAGGTTTATGGAAGTGGATGCACAAGCACTATTCCCGCTTAGTACAGGTGAAGGCTAGAAAGAGACTGGGAAGCGACCAGCTAGAGAGCAACAATGGTCATGAACATGCATTAAAATTAATCAACAATGAATGCAAGCATTAGTAGGATATAAATCACCATGAACAGAAATATCATGGAGGCTATGTTGATTTGTTTCAACTACATGCGTGAACATGTGCCAAGTCAGACCACTTGAATCGTTCAAAGGAGGATACCACCCCATCATACCACATCACAACCATTTTGATATCATGTTGGCACGCAAGATAGACCATTATAAACTCTCAGCTAATTAAGCATGGCATAAGCAGCTATGATCTCTAATTATCATTGCAAGCATGTTTCATTCATAACAAGCTGAATCAGGAACGATGAACTATCATATTTACAAAAACAAGAGAGGTCGAGTTCATACCATCTTTTCTCATCTCAATCAATTCATCATATATCATCCTTATTGCCTTTCACTCGCACGACCGAATGGTGTGGATAATAATAATAGTGCACGTGCATTGGACTAAGCTAGAATCTACGAGCATTTAATACAAGAGAGAAGACAAGGTAATATGGCTCAAGATTAAATCAACAATAAAGCATAAGAGAGCCACTAAGCATCTTAATCATGGTCTTCTACTCTTGACCCCCAAAGAAAAGAAAAGAAACTATTTACACGGGAAAGCTCCCAACAAGCAAAAGAAGAACGGGAAATCTTTTTGGGTTTTATTTTAATTACTACTACAAGGAAAGTAAACTAGCTAGAAGCTACAACTAATTTTTTTTGTTTTTCTTAAGGTTTTTTCTAGCACACGAGAAAAAGACTTAGAAAAAGAGATGAAACTAAACGTGGATGGTACAGTGAAAGAGTGTGAGCACCGACAACTAGAATAAGTGTGTGAGCATGAATGTAAAGTCGGTGAGAAACACGTACTCCCCCAAGCTTAGGCTTTTGGCCTAAGTTGGTCTATGGCCACGGATCGAAGCTACTCCCTCTAGTGTACTGAGATGTGTCCTCTAGGTGCCACTGGTTGGCAAGCTCATCCAAATCCCACCCATAAACAGACTAACGGTAAGGATCGAGTGGTGGCTCCGGCTCACGCTCTGAAGCTTGTGCCTGGCTCTGGTACTTGTAGAAGGCATCTGATGTAACGAGATATATGCATGTAGATAGATCAAACATAGATGGTGCAGGCAAGATAACAATCTCACAATATTTTTCATCAATCCTTAATTTATAATTAAGCAACCTATCCTTGTCTTAAACAATAAAATTATGTGCTACCATACTCTTATAATCTAGATAAACAGGGGCAAGCAATTTTTCTTCCTTCTCATGATGCCTAATAGGTATTCTAAAATGTTCAGCAAGGCGAGAAGCAAAGATGCCTCCAAAGACGGGGCCCTTTGAGCGGTTTAGACTCAGTCGTTTAGCAACGACGGCACCCAAGCTAAAAGTTGTGTCTTGAAACAAAGCATGGCGTAAAATAACAATATCAGGGGCACTGAGATTCCCACTGTTCCCGCGACCAATTAAACATCTACTAGCAAATAAAGCAAAGTAGCGCAGGATAGGGAAATGTATACTAGTAATTCTTGCCCCTGAGACTTGTCTAGTTTCCCCTACAGCTATCATGTCAATAAACCCTTTAACGTCTTCACAACGTGGTTCATCAAGTCTACCTTCAAAGGGTATCTTGCATATTTCACGAAACTCAAAGAATGATATCTCCTTAACCTCGTCATATAAATGAAACTCCACTATAGGTGGTGTTTTCTTAGCATGAAAATAAAAAATTTGCGTGAATATATTAGTGAGTAAGAGATACTGTTCACGCTGGTCGTGGAGGTAGTCGGTGAGGCCTGCATTATTTGCCAACCAATAAAAGTCTTCGTAAATCCCGGCGGCTCTCATGAACTCATTACAAGGGCATTCACATGGCCGAACTTCCGCCATGCGAGGGAGATTATATTTGGGCTTCTTATTTTCTTCCTTCTTCTTCTCCTCTGAACTTTTACTGGAGGAACCCCTCAACAATCTCTTTATCATTTTCCTCCTCTGAAAAATTTCTGAAATTTTTAGTAACTCAAAATAAAAGTTAACCAAACTCAACAAGATTGATAGCAACAACTCCTACAAGTGCCTAGAGACTATATCATGCATTAGAACTACTTGGGACCAAGGAAATTTGACATTCAAGCTCAAGAAAAAGGTCACCACAACAGCAAAAAATTGCAATAAATAAAGCACTAGAACAAAAACTAATTGGACCAATGGAGGAGTCACATACCAAGGAACAATCTCCCCAAACAGTTTGGTGAATGGTGCTTTGAGCAAGGAGATTGAAAATGGCAGCAAGTTGAGCTAGAACTCGTGCTTGAGCTGGTTGGTGATTTTTTTGGGAGGAAGAAGAAGGGTATGGGTGCAGGAATAAGTGGAGGGGGCCACGTGGGGCCCACGAGGCAGGGGGGCGCCCTATGAGGGTGTGCGCGCCCTGGACCCTCGTGTCCAGGTGCTGGCTCCCCTCGCTGTGTGTTCTGTGCCGTATATTCTCAAATATTCTAGAAAAAATCATATTAAATTTTCAGGCATTTGGAGAACTTCTATTTTCGGGGGTATTTTTTTATTGCACGGATAAGTCTAGAAACAGACAGAGAATACTATTTTTGCTTTATTTATCCTAATTAACAGAAAGTAAAATGAGGGTACATAAGGTGGTGCTATCTAGATTCACCTATCTCATGCTCATAAAAAGGAATCCATTAACAGGGTTGATCAGGTCTTGTTAGTAAACTCTTTCCGAATAACATGAAACCAGAGATTTTTCGAATAACACTAGGTTACCTCAATGGGGATATGTATGTCCCCAACAATAAGAATGTCATATGTCTTCTTGATAGTAGGAAGAGGAAATTCAAAACCTCCAATAGTAATAGTTGAAATTTTTCAATATAATTGATACTGTGGACCTGAGGTTGTTTCCTCGGGAAGTGTACCATATGCTCATTACCATTGACATGAAAAGTGGCATTGCCTTTGTTGCAATCAATAACAGCCCCTGCAGTATTCAGAAAGGGTCTACCAAGGATAATAGACATACTATCATCCTCGGGAATATCAAGTATAACAAAGTCCGTTAGAATAGTAACATTAGCAACCACAACAGGCACACCCTCACAAATACCGATAGGTATAGCAGTTGATTTATCAGCCATTTGCAAAGATATTTCAGTAGGTGTCAACTTACTCAAGTCAAGTCTACGATATAAAGAAAGAGTCATAACACTAACACCGGCTCCAAGATCACACAAAGCAGTTTTAACATAGTTTCCTTTAATGGAGCAAGGTATAGTAGGTGCTCCTGGATCTCCTAGTTTCTTAGGTATTCCACCTTTGAAAGTGTAATTAGCAAGCATGGTGGAAATTTCTACTTCAGGTATCTTTCTTTTATTGGTAATAATATCCTTCATATATTTAGCATAAGGATTTGTTTTAAGCACATCAGTCAAACGCATACGCAAAAAGATAGGTCTAATCATTTCAGCAAAGCGCTCAAAATCCTCATCATCCTTTTTCTTGGATGGTTTCGAAGGAAAAGGCATGGGTTTCTGAACCCATGGTTCTCTTTCCCTACCGTGCTTCCTTGCGACAAAGTCTCTCTTATCATAACGTTGATTCTTTGATTGTGGGGTATCAAGATCAATAACAGGTTCAATCTCTACATCATTATAATTGCTAGGTTGAGCATCATTATGAACAACATCATTAACATTATCACTAGGTTCATATTCATTACCAGATTGTGTCTCAGGATCAGAAACAGATATATCATTAGGATTCTCAGGTGTGTCAGCTACAGGTTCACAAGAAGCATGCAAAGTTCTATAATTTTTCTTTTTCTTCTTTTTAGAAGAACTAGGTGCATCTAAATTAGCTCTCTAAGAATCTTGCTCAATTCTCATCTAAATTAGCTCTCTAAGAATCTTGCTCAATTCTCTTAGGGTGGCCTTCAGGATACAGAGGTTCCTGAGTCATTCTGCCACCTCTAGTCACAACTCTAATGGCATTATCATTATTCTTACTATTTAATTCATTAAGCAAGTCATTCTGAGCCTTAAGTACTTGTTCTACTTGAGTGGTAACCATAGAAGCATGTATACTAATGAGTTTCAGTTCACCTTTAACTCTAGAAAGATAATCACTCAAGCGTTCAATCATATAAGCATTATGTTGCAATTGTCTACCGACATAAGCATTAAAGTTTTCTTGTTTCACAATAAAATTGTCAAACTCATCTAAGCATTGGCTAGCAGACTTATAATGAGGGATATCACCTTCATCAAATCAATAAATAGAATTTACCTTTACTACCCGTGTCGGGTTATCAAGACCATGTATTTCTTCAATAGGTGGTAAATTCTTAACGTCTTTAGCTTTAATACCTTTTTCTTTCATATATTTCTTTGCCTCCTGCATATCTTCAGGACTGAAGAATAGAACTCCCCTTTTCTTCGAAGTTGGCTTAGGGGCTGGTTCAGGAAGTGTCCAATTATTTTCATTGGCCAGCATATTATTCAATAGTAATTCAGCTTGATCTACAGTTCTTTCCCTGAAAACACAACCAGCACAACTATCTAGGTGGTCTTTGGAAGCATCTGTTAGTCCATTATAAAATACATCAAGTATATCATTCCTCTCAAGAGGATGATCAGGCAAAGCATTAAGTAATTGCAGAAGCCTCCCCCAAGCTTGTGGGCGACTCTCTTCTTCAATTTGCACAAAGTTATATATTTCCCGTAAGGTAGCTTGTTTCTTATGAGCAAGAAAATGTTTAGCAGAGAAGTAATACATCATATCCTGGGGACTACGCACACAACTAGGATCAAGAGAATTAAACCATGTCTTAGCATCACCCTTTAACGAGAACGGAAATAACTTAAGGATATAGTAATAACGAATCTTTTCTCGTTGGTGAAAAGGGTGGCTATATCATTCAACTTAGTAAGATGTGCCACAATAGTTTCAGATTCATAGCCATGGAAAGGATCGGATTCAACCAAAGTAATTAACTCAGGATCAACAGAGAATTCATAATCCTTATCAGTAACAAAGATAGGTGAAGTAGCAAAAGCAGGGCCATGTTTTATTCTAGCATTCAAAGACTTTTCTTTCAACTTAGCTAATAATTTCTTAAGATCATATCTATCATTGCAAGCAAGAAAGTCTCTAGCAGTTTCTTCATCCATAACATAACCCTCAGGAACAACAGGCAATTCATATCTAGGGGGAGAAGCTTCATCATCACTTTCATAAATATTATAAGTTTCAATATTTGTATTCTCCCTAACCCTAGCAATTTGTTCATCTAGAAATTCACCTAGTGGCACAGTATTATCAAGCATAGAAATAGTTTCATCATACATAGCAGAAGTGGCATCATCAAGAACATACGACATATCAGATTCAATAGAAGGAGTAGGTGTCGCAAATTTACTCATAACAGAGGGTGAATCAAGTGCAGAGCTAGATGGCAGTTCCTTACCACCCCTCGTAGTAGAGGGAAAGATATTGGTTTTTGAGTCCTTCAAGTTCTTCCTAGTGATCAACAGATATAAATCCCAAGTGACTTAAAGAACATAGCAATGCTCCCCGGCAACGGCGCCAGAAAATAGTCTTGATAACCCACAAGTGTAGGGGATCACAACAGTTTTTGAGGGCAAAGTATTCAACCCAAATTTGTTGATTCGACACAAGGGGAGCCAAAGAATACTCTTAAGTATTAGCAGCTGAGTTGTCAATTCAACCACACCTGGAAACTTAGTATCTGCAGCAAGGTAGTTTAGTAGCAAACTAATATGGAGATAGCGGTAGCAACAATATAAGTAATGGTAGTGTTTTTGTAGTTTTTGTAATAGTAGCAGCGGAAAAGTAAAATAAGCAATAAGCAATATGTGAAAAGCTCGTAGGCATTGGATCGGTGATGGGGAATTATGTCGGATGCGATTCATCATGTAGAAGTTATAACCTAGGGTGACACAGAACTAGCTCCAGTTCATCAATGTAATGTAGGCATGTATTCCGAATATAGGCATACGTGCTTATGGAAAAGAACTTGCATGACATATTTTGTCCTACACTCCCGTGGCAGCGGGGTCCTATTGGAAACTAAGGGATATTAAGGTGTCCTTTTAATAGAGTACCGGACCAAAGCATTAACACACAGTGAATACATGAACTCCTCAAACCACGGTCATCACCGGTAGTGGTCCTGATTATTGTCGCTTCAGGGTTGCCGGATCATAACACATAGTAGGTGACTATAGACTTGCAAGATAGGATCAAGAACACACATATATTCATGAAAACATAATAGGTTTAGATCTGAAATCATGGCACTCGGGCCCTAGTGACAAGCATTAAGCATAGCAAAGTCATAGCAACATCAATCTCAGAACATAGTGGATACTAGGGATCAAACCCTACCAAAACTAACTCGATTACATGATAGATCTCATCCAACCCATCATCGTCCAGCAAGCCTACGATGGAATTACTCACGCACGGCGGTGAGCATCATGGAATTGGTGATGGAGGAAGGTTGATGATGACGATGGCGACGATCTCCACTCTCCGGAGCCCCGAACGGACTCCACATCAGCCCTCCCGGAAGAGATTAGGGCTTGGCGGTGGCTCTGTATCGTAAAACGCGATAATTCTTTCTCTCTGGTTTTTTTCTCCCCGAAAGTGAATATATGGGGTCTGGAGATACGTCGGTGGAGCGTCAGGGGGCCCACGAGGCAGGGGGCGAACCCCCCACCCTCGTGGACAGGGTGTGGGCCCCCTGGTCTGGATCTTTCCGCGGGTATTTTTTATATTTTCCAAAATAATTCTACGTGGATTTCCAGGTCATTCCGAGAACTTTTTATTTCTGCACAAAAACAACACCATGGCAATTCTGCTGAAAACAGCGTCAGTCCGGGTTAGTTCCATTCAAATCATGCAAGTTAGAGTCCAAACAAGGGAAAAAGTGTTTGGAAAAGTAGATACGTTGGAGACGTATCATTTGCTTCTTCTCGTTAGTTCATGTTTCGTTGCGATCGTGAGGATTCATCCGACTACGCTTGGTTCGTCTTCGTGGCTTCTTCTTCTTCATGGACTCGATCTTCTTCCTAGAGGGATCTCAGGCAAGATGATTGTCACCTTGGATATCATTTATATTATTGCTACGCTAGTTGTCTCGATGTTGTCGCTATATGTCGCGCTACCTATGTATTTGTTTGTTAGCCTCTCATTGTTGCCATGAAACCTCTAACCTTTGACATCATCCAAGCAAACCGTTGAATGGCTATGTTACCGCTTGCTCAGCCCCTCTTATAGTGTTGTTAGTTGCAGGTGAAGATGAAGATTGCTCCATGTTAGAACTTGGATGTTGGAATATCACAATATCTATTACTATAATTAATGCACCTATATACTTGGCAATGGGTGGAAGGCTTGGCCTTTTGCTCGGTGTTTTGTTCCACTCATGCCGCCTTAAGAACAGATAAAGTTATGTTCCTTGAGTTTGCGTTCCTAACATGGTTGGGGGTATGGGACCCCCTTGACAGTTCGCTTTGAATAAAACTCCTCCAGCAAGGCCCAACTTTTGTTTTAACTTGCAACATAATAATAAAAAATAGTTAATTAAATTGCATAGAGGGTTAGTGCTACCCGAGGATTCTTTTCCACATACGGGGGGGCAGTGCTGATGGTGTTGGTCCCAAACAGGTAGACTACGGGTCCGCCTTGGGGAAACATGAGGTATCTGGTTACCTGTAGGATGTCCCATCCGGTCGTGGCCTGAGACGAGATACTTGCGGCTACTATCAGGGTGTCGGCACACCGGGAGGTCTTGCTGGACTTGTTTTACCATTGTCGAAATGTCTTGTGCAACGGGATTCCGAGTCTGATCGGGTCTTCCCTAAGATAAGGGGTTTTTTCCTCTGCTGATCATGAGAGCTTGTGATGGGCTAAGTTGGGACACCCCTGCAGGGTTATGATCTTTCGAAAGCCGTGCCCACGGTTATGTGGCTGATTGTAATTTTTTTAATGTCCGGTTGTAGAAAACTTGACAGAGGATCCGAAATAAAACCCACCAACCACGTGAGTAACCGTGATCGTCTCTTTCCATTTTGAGAAGAGAACACGGTTGTAATGCCCAGGATGCAACTATATCTCCTACGTGTCGAGGCACGAGTTAGAGACATAAGCGCATTCTGGAATGATCGCAAGCGTGGTATCTTTGCACAACTCATGTAATGAACATGGATGAAAGAGTTAAATAGTTGGCTTACACTCGCCATGTCACACGATTAATTCAACATTCATACATTCATCCAAATAACACAGGGTCCGGCTACGGACGAAATCAAACAAGAAAAGATACCACAACCACAAGTCATGATCGCCCCTAGTAGGAACCACTATTGATCGTCGGGATACGTCACATACATACGACCACGCTCTTCATCGAACTCCCAGTGAAGTTCTTGTCCATCTCATGCGTCGTACTCACCTGTACCTGCATCTGGTATGTGTTGTAATCTGTGAGTCACAAGGACTCAGCAATCCCATTCCCGGATATCAAAACTAACAAAGCCTTTAGGTGTGGAGAGGTAATAAAGTGCCTGCAGCAAGCACTAAGCAAATAGCTTACGAATTCATAGCGAGATGAGGATATGTGCCAACGGTCGCCAAATATGATCAATAAGTGATCCTAGCTACTCACGTTCAAGCATAACCCCACCGTGTTCACTTTCCGAAACCCTTTCGAGAAGAGACCGTCACGGTTACTCACACAGGTAGTGTATTCTTAAGGATATGGTGTCAAGTTATCTACAACTGGATATTAACAAATTACCATCTGCCACATAACCGCGGGCACGGCTTTCGAAAGTTCATAACCATGCAGGGGTGTCCCAACTTAGCCCATCACAAGCTCACAATCCGTGAAGTCGCAACTCCATATTGGGAAGACCCGAGTATTCTCAGAAACCCGTGCTCAAGATATTTTGACAAAGGTAAAACTAATCCAGCAAGACCTCCCTGCGTGCCGACACCCTGATAGTAGCCGCGCGTATCTCGTCTCAGGCCACGACATGATGGGACAAGCTACATGTATATACCAGCCCTCAGGTTTCCTCAAGGTGGCCCTGTAGTACGCCCAGTTTGGACCAACACTCATGAGGAGCACTGGCCCGGGTTGTTGATTAAGAACTTGGGTTAATTACTTCCTATGCAAGTTTTAGTTGTTAGGAAAATTTAGTACCAAAGTTGGGTCTTGCTGGAAAAGCTTTAAGCAATGCGAATTATCGAGGGGGGGGCATAAACCCCAACCGTGTTAGGAACGCAAAAATCAAGAAACATAACTGTGGGGACCCCGACTCGTAAGTCGTGATCACCGAATGCACGTGTACAGTGATCCCAGAGATCAATGCTCACTGAACACACAGAAGCTGAATAACAAGAGTCTTACATCCTTACATACCGTGTTACACAAATAGGACCATAATGGTCAAGTCTTGAATATATCATCGCAGCGGAAAAATCTTCAAGACAACTGGGACCCATGCCATCTGCCTTAACCCTACAGGCATTCTGACTGGGAAGCATCCTAGCTCGCATGCTCGTCACCGAGAAATCTTCATCATAACCTGTTCTCTCCTGCCTGGCCAATAAAATAACCAGTGGCAAGCCAATGAGTACATTGAATGTACTCGCAAGCAACCCAAGTGTGATAACAGAATATTTTATGCAAGGCTCTACTGCTAAATTGGTAGTTTTGCGGAAAGCTAGTTTTTTCATATGCAAGCTATGATCAACATTTAACATGGATATGCATGTGTCTGTAACAAGTATCAGGAGGTCACAGACATCATTTCGAGAAAGAGTTGTAATCAACTCATACTCAAGCTCATTGTGACTTCCTCACAATCACATCAACAATATCACTGAACCATGTTGACTTCATCAATATCTCTGAATCGTGTTGTTTCCCAGAAACTTATGGACATAGTCTAAGTAGCACCACCCAACTGTCCATGACCGTGGACACGGCTATTCGAATAGTTTTACACTCTGCAGAGGTTGCGCACTTTACCCACAAGATCCGGGGAACTTCCGTGTCATCCACGACCCGCGGTACCTCAAGTACCCGGGGTAAGCACCCGGTCATTACCTTTCCTTAGACGACACTAACATAGATTCCACTCGTTGGCACACGGCCTTGGGGTACAAACAATAGATCACGGGACATGCCCTAATTCAATGTTTACGCGTACCCGAAGGGACCAACGGTGTGTCCGGTGCCCTGTAAAAACAGTCATGGCCGTCTATCCAAGCACGACCCCGTCCCGGGAAAGACCTCAAGTCTTCCCGTCACTAGTAATGCGGGCACCATGCTAGAATCGACCTAAGTAATCAATAAAGCCCCGTCCCATAAGGGGTAGTGTGGTTGCACATGTTTGGTTGGGACGGTAGTCATACATAAATCTAATCCATCTCTGTAAACAACACTTTCGTCGAGCCTCGGCACACTACTTCTTCACCAAGTAGTGCCCTAGCTCCTCATCAACTCCCAGGGGCATTAGTGGCACCCACTGGGTCATTTGCAAGTATGTCAGACCACACTTGTTTCACTCAATGCATAACCCCGACCCATTTTGCGTAGCCAACTACTATAGAACACATCTATCTATTCCCACCCACATAACCCTCATAGGAAGGTAGGGTCATGTTTGATGCAAGTTTCAACAGTAAAGTAACAGGGGTAGCAACCAAAGTGGTTTCTACCTCAACATGATTCCGATGCATTGAATAATAAAGGTGCTATGAGACATGCATAAAAAGGTTTCTTGAACATGGTCAAAGGGTTGGCTTGCCTTATTCTTCAGAGTCTTCAAATCTTCTGGTCCATCTCCGAATACTCCGTTTATTACGTCAACTAACGATGGAAACAATCATAATAAGCAACACAATCAAAGCAACAATAAAAGTGCTCTAAAAATAGGAGTTGGACTTTTCTAGGATACCCCTGGTCATATTAGAAATGACCAAGGTGGTTTCATAGGTATTGGATCAACAGGTAGTTGGGAACATTTCAATAAGATGGAATCAAAGGGTTTATGGATTTGGAAGAAGTATACAGAAACACTTCCTAGAATGATGAGCAAAGGTACCCATCATCAAGTCATGATTTTAGAAGCATTTAGGAGTTGGTTTCACTGGATTTGGAATTCAAATGAATTTCCTAGGATTTTCCAAAGCTGATAAATAGGAAGAAATGGCTCATTATTTGGTGAGGTACAGAAACTAATATTAAAAATGTTCCAAAACTAAGTTTGGACATGACAAGCATCTAGGAATTTGAATCACTGCACTTGGATCAAAAATGAGCTCTCTGTTATTTTCTAAAGTTAATCACAGAAGGTGGAAAATGGGCATTTGATAAATATTAGTACAGGAAAAGTTTCTGGAATAATGTGCATGTTGCACCATGTGATAGGGCATGTTTTTAGAAGCTACCAGAAATTTGGATCATGCAATTTGGAGTTCATATGAATTTTCTAGGTATTTTTGAAGTTGGCAGAATAAAGGAAAAAGGAAAAGAATAGGGTTATACCCTTATACAGCGCTCTGGGCGAGGCCCAGCTAACCAGCGCCCACTGGGCTCAGCCCAGTGGCTCAGCAGCGGGATGGAGGCGGTGACGTCGAAGGCGGCTTCTCCGGAGGGCGCTTTCGCCTGGGAGAAACGGCTCGCGCCCGGCCCGTTTCCACTTAAGCCGCTGGGCCCGTCGTTCGGGTCGCCGCCAGGTGGGGCCTTCGCCAACTGGCAGGACGGTCGTCCCCTACCTCACGCCTGAGGCAGAGGAACGACGGGGAGGCTCGGCCGGGCGGCGCTGGGGCCCGCCCCGACGGCTCCAGCCACCGGCGACGGCCCCCGACGCGCCGGAGGTCGCAGCAGGGAGCCGCGAGCCCGTACGAGCGCTCAGCACCCGCGGAGAAGCCTGGGCCGCAGAGGGTTCTGGCGGCGGCCGGCGGCGAGATTCTGACCGCGGTGGTGGATAGGGGATGCGGGAGAGAGAGAGAGAGGCTCCAAGAGGGTCAGGAGAGGGAGAGGGAACCGTTGGAGCCATGAGGGGGCTCGGGGGCGGCCTATTTATAGGCGAACGCCGGTCCACCGAAGCGCCGTGCGCCGGCGAGGTCGTGGCCGTTGCTGCAGGCCACGGGGGGAGCAGAGAGCGTGTCTAGGGCGTTCCCGGAGCTGGTCCACTCCCAGAAGAAGAGAAAGGAGGAGCGGGGGCGTCAGAGGGGCCGCGCGTGTGAGGTTTTTCACTGGAGCTCGGGGTCGGCCGGTGCGCGTGCGGGCAGGGGTGGAGGAGGAGGAGAGAGGAGGGGGCCGACAGCCCAGCGTGTTGAGGACGTCGAGGAGGCCTCGGGGGACACGGTCTCTCTGCCCAAGGCCGTCTGGAAGCCTCGGGAGGGCCGAGCTACAGTGCCTTGGTGCATTGTAGCGTGCTCCAGAGCACGCCCTTGGCCGGCATGGTCGTGCCTATGCTTTCCAGGTCGTGTCCTCTAGTGTCTAGCCGTGTCCAGGGGGTAGAGGGGGTAGTAAACAATGGCTCTGTGGTCTTGGATGCCCTGGGGAACCACTGGGATGAGGAGGGAGGTGAGGAAGAGGGTGAAACCTGCTGTCCAGCAGTGTAACTTGGGGTTTTACCCCCTCCAATAATTGAGATAAGGTAGAGGAGAGTTACTGGAGGGTAGAGAATGATCAGGGGGAGCTGTGGTAAGATTTTGGGGCCATGGAGAAAAGTAAAAGAGGTTCGACCACTTGTTTAGGTAAATGAACAGAAGGTGTTTGATCAGGGTTTGGACTAGCAAATGACATCCACATGGCATGGGACTTAACAGGATCAAATGTCACCTATAATTAGGCCCCTACACCAAATTTGAGCTCATTTGGGCAAAGTGGCCAATGTAACTTTGGTGAACCCTAGAAATGAACAGAAATGGTTTCACCTTGTTTGAGTCAAGCAAATCATCTCCCCTTGATGCACCACTTGGTGTAGCATCATCATTTGGGGTTATGAACCTGTCCACAAAGTTTGAGGCTCCAGATAAAAAGTTGACAATGTAAAGTTGTTCAAATTTGAATTTGAACAGAAGTGGTTTTGGGGTGATCTGATCAAGTTGCTCTATTCCAAATCTTGTGCCACTTGGTTTAGATGCCTTATTAGGCCATTCTAGCATGTGCACCAAATTTGAGAGCATTTGGACAAGTTTGGCAATGTAGAGTTGCTCAAACTTCAAATAGGGACAGAATGGTTTTGAAGGGGTTTGAGGATGTTTCCTTGATCTCCAATGCATGAGGCTTTGCAAGATCATCAAATATGTCATATATGACATGATAGAATTTCCCTGGAATTTTTGGAGAACATTTCCTTTGTAAATATTTCAAAAGCTTGAAATATCCAGAAAGGGTTTTGGAAGGATTTGTCCAATATTTTGAACATGACCATGTGTTGAAACTCTTATATATGGACAATATATGTCCTATGAGTCTCCCTGAATTTTGGCAAATATTTTTGAAATGTTTAAATAATTTTTCCCTATTAAAGACCATTTCTGGCCTTAAGAAAAAGCTTTTAAATAAAATATAAAAATAACTTTTAAAATTATACTTTTGTGGTTTCTGGGAGTCCTATATCTAATAGGATTCAAATATACTTTTTGAAAGATTTTTCACACCCAAAATAAGGTACTTGCAGTGCAAACCTCAATTCAGGGGTTTTTGGAAAACTAATTTTAGAAAATACCATTTGGCCAAAATATTTTTATAAGAAAATTCTATACTGGTCTATACACATGGCATGATCATTGGGAAAAGGTTTTGGGTCAAGTAGATGAAGTATAAGAGTTGGAGGATTTATTTGATTTTTAGAGCACTAGCAAACAGCAGACAAAAGTCAAATCAAGCAAAGTCAAAAACACTCAAAAGTTTTTGCAAATCCACATTTTTGACATGAAAATAAGCTTAAGCAATGTGATATGAAAATCAGGGTGTGACAGACCTACCCCCCTTACAAGAATCTCGTCCCCGAGATTCCCAGACTAGGCGTGGAAGGAAGGCGGAGTCTTGGATACGGGGTAGTCTTCACTTCTTCTTGTTGGTTCTGCTTCCGAGCGGTGCTCCTTGGAATCTTGAAGTGCTTGATGGTATGGCTTCTTGCTTGATGTCGTCCTCGTTGGAGGTTGCTGAGGGGTCTCTAACATAGGTTAGGTTGGGTTAGCTGCCAAAGGCTCGGTGATCGATGTCCTTGCGGGCATCGGGCTAGCTAGGAGGTAAGAAGTATTCCCAGAGTGGGGGCTCGTGGAAGATTTAGTGCACAGAGGGCATCTCAGGTGGTAGATCTAGCTGGGGAGCCGTCTACCACATGACTTGCAGTGATCTCAAAAAGGGTCCAATGAACCTTAGTGCGAGCTTCCCCTTGACGTGGAAACGCCTGGTTCCCTTCAGGGGGGTTACCCGCAGGTACACGTGGTCCCTGCCATGGAAACTTATGTTCCGACGGTGAGTGTCAGCATAGCACTTCTGCCTTGACTTGGCTGCCTTCAAACGTTCTCTGACTAGTTGGACCTGCTCTTCCGCTACGCGGAGAACATCCGATCCAAAGACTAGCCCTTCTCCAGTCTCTGACCAGTTGAGGGGCGTGCGACGTCAGCGTCCGTACAACACCTCAAATGGTGCCGTCTGAAGGCTCGACTGGTAACTGTTGTTATAGGAGAACTCGGCAAAAGGGAGACAATCCTCCCACTTGGCTCCGTACGCCAAGACACAGGCTCGGAGTCATGACTTCGAGAATCTGATTGACTCGCTCAGTCTGACCTCCGGTCTAGGGGTGGAAAGCCGTGCTGAAAGATACTTGGTTCCCAAGGTTTCTCGGAACTTCTTCCAGAACCTTGAGGTGAACTGGGTTCCTCGACCTGACGCAATCTCCTTGGGAACGCCGTGAAGACTTACGATTCGGTCGATGTAGAGAGCTGCCGGCCGGTTGCCATCATAAGTGGTCCTGACAGGAATGAAATAGACCACCTTGGTCAGATGATCGACTATGACCCAGATAGGGCCATGTCCTCTTATCCGACCTTGGTAATCCAGGGACGAAGTTCATTCCATCTTTATCCCACTTCCACTCAGAAGCCTTGAGTGGTTGAAGCAATCCAGCAGGTCGCTGATATTCAGCTTGACCCTTTGGCACACACCACACTCTGCAACATGGGTTGCAAATCTCTCTTTCCATCTCGTGCCACCAGAATCGTGCCTTCAAGTCTTGATACAATCTTGGTGTGAGCGTTCCTTCGACACGGAAAAGCTCGGTTTCCCCGGGAGGAGTGGTTTGCAGATACGCCCGGTCTTCGATGCGGAAGTTTCTTCTTGATGACGGTGGTCGGTGTAGATCTTCCTTCAGGGCGGTCTTCAATTGTCTTCCATCCAGCTGTCCGTCTCTTCCTTGTCTTCGGGCAGACAAGTAGGCCATCAAATGATGATGTTACCCAACTTGTCCAATAGCTTCATGAGGTCTAAGGGGTACGCAAGGTAAGCTGGGGTATTGGTGGTGGTCTCGGAGGAGTATTGCAGAGGCCTTCCTGACTCTGAGTCAAGGCCCGCGGTCAGAATCTGACCAGGTTGTGGCTCGGTGGGGCTTGAGGGTTTCAAGGATTCTAGTGAGTGAATGAACTTATATCATCTTATCCTTAAGCACAGTTTCTGAGATGCCAATAGCTCCATCTAGTACTCCGAACGGAAAAACATCATCTCACAGAGACCAACTCCAATCACCACTCATTGCCATACATATCCTCATGACTCTCAAGAGACGGTCTAACCAAATCATACTTGTCTAAGATCCCCAAATCCATATGCACGTCTACCTCTAAAATCCAAAGGTAGATCATACATGCTGCTGAGCCTAAATTAATCTCCACAATCCAAGCACTCAGCCTAGTCTTGCAAGGCTCAAGATGATGCATCTCTATTCTAAGGAAACACGTCATATGCCACTCCAAGATTTGTTTCCTTCCTATAGATCAACTCCAATAGCCCGGTAATTCCATCAATCACCACATAATCCAACAATCCTACAAATCCGAATGTCTACGGTGGTCCACAAGATCTCAAGTCTCTATAATACCCAAATACTTGGAAGGACTATGCATCATGATAGTTAATCCACCAAATTCCCATCATCCGGGTCAAGTAAACTTCAAGATCATGATTATATAGATCCCTAAATCAACTCCGACAAATAATCCAATCTCCTAGGTTATTGTCCACCGAGAAGCATGATATCATAATCAGGATCATAGGCCTAAATCCAATCTTACTCCGAATCATGCAGACATATCCAGCATTTATACCAACCAGAATCACCTACATAAATCCAAGTCTCATGCCCATCGGGCACTCCTACATATTTCCCAAAGTCATGATTCCACCAACATGAAAACCTCACAATCCATCAAAGTCTCAGATAGTCCCTTGAAGTCACTGATATAAACCACCAAGTCATCTGTCCAATACCCTCGAACTGGTCTATCTATGGCATCATCAGACCTCGTGCTATAATAGGATGAAAATGTGCTCATTCATCGTGTCCACTAGCTCCTTTACGAACCCAGTGTTGTGCAAGGTTACAAAGGCTTAACAGGTTCTCACGCTTTACCATGGGTGAGGCACATGGTTAAGGATTCGTGCTGGAGTGTCTCGGAAAGTCCCAAAGGGTCTAGGAAAAGGGGTTACTGGTCTGGAGGGTTAAACATAGCTCTACGGGTTGCACTTGGTCACGGGGGTTGTAGCAGAAGTCTTCAGTGCCAGTTGGCTGTCGAGGTAGGATCCTTGGTGCATCTTGTCTTGCGGGTCTTCAGTTGGGGAGAGAGAGAATAGAGGGAAGAAGCAGCGTAGAGGAGGGAAATGCCTAAGGGGGTTTTTATAGTGAAAGAACAATCAACCAAGTGCCGTAAAGGCCACACACGTTTGTTAAGATAAGATAGGTGATATAGTCGCGTACATGCTGCCCAAGGCAAAAGTGCGACTTACATCGAAAACACAACCAGATAAGGACAAACAACACATGACATGGTTTCATATGAACCGCTACATAGACTCGACTTCGCATAAAGGGGTACACGACTCATCCTACCCTAGGGGTTCTCGGATTGACAGTCGTGAGGTGGAAGGCCTTCAGTCTTCAGCTCTGGGGGTCTTCCGGTGGTTTGACAGATGACTGCTTGCTGGGGCACATCCTTCTGATATGTCCGAGCTCACCACACTCGTAACATGTGATGGAAGCAAAGAGGCTGTTATCCCGTCTTGGGTCTTGTTTCTGGTGGCCTGACGTGGATCCCTCATGACGTTGATACGGTAGTCTAGCCCTATGCCTTCTTCGCGAGGTCCGATGGCGAACTCCTTGAAGTTCTTCGATCTGTTGCTTCTGATTAGCAATGTAGACTTGTAGGGCAGTAATTTGTTGTTCCCGCTCGATTACCTTCTTCTTCTCGAGGCAATGGAGATGCAGAAGTGAAGGGAAATCCTCGCGGGACTTGAGGAATTCTTCCGTGAGATTGCGCAGAAGATAATCGGCTGTGTGGGCGAAGCGGGTCTGGAGCTTGAGGGTGGGGTCTTCATCTCCTGGGGGAAACATAGCCTGCGAGGAGGTTCTTGTTCCGCTTTTGCTGGGCAGGTAACAAGTAGCATGACCTTCCTTCATTTCTGGGAGGAGATCTCAAAGGCGAAGAAGGGCCTCGTAGGCCACTTGTTGTATGGCCAGGTCCTTAGTGGGCATAGGTGGTCCGATAAAGAACCAGCCTTGAGGTGAGGTCTTGGCAGGTACAATCACTTTGGCATAGAATTCCGTCTTGAATTCACCATTGTCTAGTTCGTGCAGGGTGTACATCGGCTCCAAGGGATAGTGGCATTGTTGGAGGCAGTCCCTTAGGAGTGGTGGAAATCCGATCATGAGGAGTCTCGTGGGGGCGACGGCCATCTACAAGGAGGTTAGAGAAGAGTCAATATGACAAGAGTTGCTACGACATGCGAAAGAGGTTGTCTCTGCTGAATAGTTCAGAAGGAGAAAGAAGTGGAATAAGTCTCGCAAGTGATTTGGAGGTCTCGGGGTCTAGCCCTTGTAGCTGGCGTTGACTTGATCTTCTCTTGTCTCTTTAATCATGACGGTCCCTTGTGCCTTCTGGGGCGTCGAGGGTACCAAGTAGGCAATCCACATGTAATGACAAATACAAGGCATAATAGAGGTCCAACATGTCGGTTCCGTTGATGAAAACATCGACACCAAGAGCGGGGAATGAAGAGAACCGTTTTCCTGCTCACTATAATGAGGCGGACCAAATGGCAAGGTTCTCATTCACCGGTGGTTGCCGATACAACAACGGTAGTGACATGATTACTCTATTAGCGATGTATATCATGATTTTGCATAACCTATACCCTGGTCATCGTAGGCCAACGTCGCACCTTCTTGGGGCACTACCAAGGGTACCACCAGCTTCTGGGTCTTCATGTCCTGATCCATCGAGGATGTAACTTCCGTTGGTATCACCTTGTCGTGGTGTCACCAATCTTGTGTGCAAAAGTGGTGGGTGAGTGTTCGACAAGGTGCACTCCACGAGGATTACAGAAAGTCCAGTGGTCAGGGGCATAGGGGTTTTAGCGACCAAGGTTTTGAAGGGGAAGAGATCAAGTATAGCCTAGTTTTCGAAAAACTGAGAAGGGAAGAGAAGTATAGATAGTTTTGAAAACTACTAATAGTTTTGGAAATAGTTTTACCCTAACTAACGACCATGCTAACTAAGGCTTCCTACAGTCAACTTGGCTCTGATACCAGCTCTGTGGGGACCCCGACTCGTAAGTCGTGATCACCGAATGCACGTGTACAGTGATCCCAGAGATCAATGCTCACTGAACACACAGAAGCTGAATAACAAGAGTCTTACATCCTTACATACCGTGTTACACAAATAGGACCATAATGGTCAAGTCTTGAATATATCATCGCAGCGGAAAAATCTTCAAGACAACTGGGACCCATGCCATCTGCCTTAACCCTACAGGCATTCTGACTGGGAAGCGTCCTAGCTCGCATGCTCGTCACCGAGAAATCTTCATCATAACCTGTTCTCTCCTGCCTGGCCAATAAAATAACCAGTGGCAAGCCAATGAGTACATTGAATGTACTCGCAAGCAACCCAAGTGTGATAACAGAATATTTTATGCAAGGCTCTACTGCTAAATTGGTAGTTTTGCGGAAAGCTAGTTTTTTCATATGCAAGCTATGATCAACATTTAACATGGATATGCATGTGTCTGTAACAAGTATCAGGAGGTCACAGACATCATTTCGAGAAAGAGTTGTAATCAACTCATACTCAAGCTCATTGTGACTTCCTCACAATCACATCAACAATATCACTGAACCATGTTGACTTCATCAATATCTCTGAATCGTGTTGTTTCCCAGAAACTTATGGACATAGTCTAAGTAGCACCACCCAACTGTCCATGACCGTGGACACGGCTATTCGAATAGTTTTACACTCTGCAGAGGTTGCGCACTTTACCCACAAGATCCGGGGAACTTCCGTGTCATCCATGACCCGCGGTACCTCAAGTACCCGGGGTAAGCACCCGGTCATTACCTTTCCTTAGACGACACTAACATAGAGTCCACTCGTTGGCACACGGCCTTGGGGTACAAACAATAGATCACGGGACATGCCCTAATTCAATGTTTACGCGTACCCGAAGGGACCAACGGTGTGTCCGGTGCCCTGTAAAAACAGTCATGGCCGTCTATCCAAGCACGACCCCGTCCCGGGAAAGACCTCAAGTCTTCCCGTCACTAGTAATGCGGGCACCATGCTAGAATCGACCTAAGTAATCAATAAAGCCCCGTCCCATAAGGGGTAGTGTGGTTGCACATGTTTGGTTGGGACGGTAGTCATACATAAATCTAATCCATCTCTGTAAACAACACTTTCGTCGAGCCTCGGCACACTACTTCTTCACCAAGTAGTGCCCTAGCTCCTCATCAACTCCCAGGGGCATTAGTGGCACCCACTGGGTCATTTGCAAGTATGTCAGACCACACTTGTTTCACTCAATGCATAACCCCGACCCATTTTGCGTAGCCAACTACTATAGAACACATCTATCTATTCCCACCCACATAACCCTCATAGGAAGGTAGGGTCATGTTTGATGCAAGTTTCAACAGTAAAGTAACAGGGGTAGCAACCAAAGTGGTTTCTACCTCAACATGATTCCGATGCATTGAATAATAAAGGTGCTATGAGACATGCATAAAAAGGTTTCTTGAACATGGTCAAAGGGCTGCTTGCCTTATTCTTCAGAGTCTTCAAATCTTCTGGTCCATCTCCGAATACTCCGTTTATTACGTCAACTAACGATGGAAACAATCATAATAAGCAACACAATCAAAGCAACAATAAAAGTGCTCTAAAAATAGGAGTTGGACTTTTCTAGGATACCCCTGGTCATATTAGAAATGACCAAGGTGGTTTCATAGGTATTGGATCAACAGGTAGTTGGGAACATTTCAATAAGATGGAATCAAAGGGTTTATGGATTTGGAAGAAGTATACAAAAACACTTCCTAGAATGATGAGCAAAGGTACCCATCATCAAGTCATGATTTTAGAAGCATTTAGGAGTTGGTTTCACTGGATTTGGAATTCAAATGAATTTCCTAGGATTTTCCAAAGCTGATAAATAGGAAGAAATGGCTCATTATTTGGTGAGGTACAGAAACTATTATTAAAAATGTTCCAAAACTAAGTTTGGACATGACAAGCATCTAGGAATTTGAATCACTGCACTTGGATCAAAAATGAGCTCTCTGTTATTTTCTAAAGTTAATCACAGAAGGTGGAAAATGGGCATTTGATAAATATTAGTACAGGAAAAGTTTCTGGAATAATGTGCATGTTGCACCATGTGATAGGGCATGTTTTTAGAAGCTACCAGAAATTTGGATCATGCAATTTGGAGTTCATATGAATTTTCTAGGTATTTTTGAAGTTGGCAGAATAAAGGAAAAAGGAAAAGAATAGGGTTATACCCTTATACAGCGCTCTGGGCGAGGCCCAGCTAACCAGCGCCCACTGGGCTCAGCCCAGTGGCTCAGCGGTGGGATGGAGGCGGTGACGTCGAAGGCGGCTTCTCCGGAGGGCGCTTTCGCCTGGGAGAAACGGCTCGCGCCCGGCCCGTTTCCACTTAAGCCGCTGGGCCCGTCGTTCGGGTCGCCGCCAGGTGGGCCCTTCGCCAACTGGCAGGACGGTCGTCCCCTACCTCACGCCTGAGGCAGAGGAACGACGGGGAGGCTCGGCCGGGCGGCGCTGGCGCCCGCCCCGACGGCTCCAGCCACCGGCGACGGCCCCCGACGCGCCGGAGGACGCAGCAGGGAGCCGCGAGCCCGTACGAGCGCCTAGCACCCGCGGAGAAGCCTGGGCCGCAAAGGGTTCTGGCGGCGGCCGGCGGCGAGATTCTGACCGCGGTGGTGGATAGGGGATGCGGGAGAGAGAGAGAGAGGCTCCAAGAGGGTCAGGAGAGGGAGAGGGAACCGTTGGAGCCATGAGGGGGCTCGGGGGCGGCCTATTTATAGGCGAACGCCGGTCCACCGAAGCGCCGTGCGCCGGCGAGGTCGTGGCCGTTGCTGCAGGCCACGGGGGGAGCAGAGAGCGTGTCTAGGGCGTTCCTGGAGCTGGTCCACTCCCAGAAGAAGAGAAAGGAGGAGCGGGGGGCGTCAGAGGGGCCGCGCGTGTGAGGTTTTTCACTGGAGCTCGGGGTCGGCCGGTGCGCGTGCGGGCAGGGGTGGAGGAGGAGGAGAGAGGAGGGGGCCGACAGCCCAGCGTGTTGAGGACGTCGAGGAGGCCTCGGGGGACACGGTCTCTCTGCCCAAGGCCGTCTGGAAGCCTCGGGAGGGCCGAGCTACAGTGCCTTGGTGCACTGTAGCGTGCTCCAGAGCACGCCCTTGGCCGGCATGGTCGTGCCTATGCTTTCCAGGTCGTGTCCTCTAGTGTCTAGCCGTGTCCAGGGGGTAGAGGGGGTAGTAAACAATGGCTCTGTGGTCTTGGATGCCCTGGGGAACCACTGGGATGAGGAGGGAGGTGAGGAAGAGGGTGAAACCTGCTGTCCAGCAGTGTAACTTGGGGTTTTACCCCCTCCAATAATTGAGATAAGGTAGAGGAGAGTTACTGGAGGGTAGAGAATGATCAGGGGGAGCTGTGGTAAGATTTTGGGGCCATGGAGAAAAGTAAAAGAGGTTCAACCACTTGTTTAGGTAAATGAACAGAAGGTGTTTGATCAGGGTTTGGACTAGCAAATGACATCCACTTGGCATGGGACTTAACAGGATCAAATGTCACCTATAATTAGGCCCCTACACCAAATTTGAGCTCATTTGGGAAAAGTGGCCAATGTAACTTTGGTGAACCCTAGAAATGAACAGAAATGGTTTCACCTTGTTTGAGTCAAGCAAATCATCTCCCCTTGATGCACCACTTGGTGTAGCATCATCATTTGGGGTTATGAACCTGTCCACAAAGTTTGAGGCTCCAGATAAAAAGTTGACAATGTAAAGTTGTTCAAATTTGAATTTGAACAGAAGTGGTTTTGGGGTGATCTGATCAAGTTGCTCTATTCCAAATCTTGTGCCACTTGGTCTAGATGCCTTATTAGGCCATTCTAGCATGTGCACCAAATTTGAGAGCATTTGGACAAGTTTGGCAATGTAGAGTTGCTCAAACTTCAAATAGGGACAGAATGGTTTTGAAGGGGTTTGAGGATGTTTCCTTGATCTCCAATGCATGAGGCTTTGCAAGATCATCAAATATGTCATATATGACATGATAGAATTTCCCTGGAATTTTTGGAGAACATTTCCTTTGTAAATATTTCAAAAGCTTGAAATATCCAGAAAGGGTTTTGGAAGGATTTGTCCAATATTTTGAACATGACCATGTGTTGAAACTCTTATATATGGACAATATATGTCCTATGAGTCTCCCTGAATTTTGGCAAATATTTTTGAAATGTTTAAATAATTTTTCCCTATTAAAGACCATTTCTGGCCTTAAGAAAAAGCTTTTAAATAAAATATAAAAATAACTTTTAAAATTATACTTTTGTGGTTTCTGGGAGTCCTATATCTAATAGGATTCAAATATACTTTTTGAAAGATTTTTCACACCCAAAATAAGGTACTTGCAGTGCAAACCTCAATTCAGGGGTTTTTGGAAAACTAATTTTAGAAAATACCATTTGGCCAAAATATTTTTATAAGAAAATTCTATACTGGTCTATACACATGGCATGATCATTGGGAAAAGGTTTTGGGTCAAGTAGATGAAGTATAAGAGTTGGAGGATTTATTTGATTTTTAGAGCACTAGCAAACAGCAGACAAAAGTCAAATCAAGCAAAGTCAAAAACACTCAAAAGTTTTTGCAAATCCACATTTTTGACATGAAAATAAGCTTAAGCAATGTGATATGAAAATCAGGGTGTGACAATAACACCGGTTTATCGGGTCCTAAGGTGGCATCAGTGGAACAAAACACCAAGTAGAAGGCCAAGCCTTCCACCCATTACCAATATATATATGCATTAATTAAATAAGATATATATTGTGTTATCCCAATAAAGAAGTCCAAACATGGAGCAATCTTCAACTTCACTTGCAACTAACAACGCTATAAGAGGGGCTGAGCAAAAGCGTACTTAGCCAATCAACGGTTTGCTAGGAAGGCGGTTAGAGTGTTTCGTGGCAACATAGGAGGCTGACAAGACAAGAATAGGCATCGCGGCATAACTAATAGAGCGATACAACTAGCAAAGCAAAGATAGAGGTGATATCGGGGTACGGTCATCTTGCCTGGGATCCCGAAGGAAGAAGAACGAGTCCATGAAGAAGACAAACGGATGAAGTCGAACGAATCCTCACAACTCCAGAACAAAACCGAAGCTAACGAGAGAAGCAACCGGAAAGAAGCAAACAACATGGTAAACACACAAGCATAATCATGGCACGATGCACAAACAAGTATGATGCGCCCGGTTTAAATGTGCATGGCATGGCAAAGTGCTCAAACAATACTACAAATTAAGTGGAGCTCCATATGCAACGAGTTGCATATTGATGAAACACCACATTCTATTTATTTAGTTGACTCCCGTTCAATGTTGGGGATATCGCTTATCGGGAACTTATCGGTCGACCCATGATAAGGGGTAAATCAGCCAGTTTATCGGCATATCGGCCGATTTATCGCCATATCGGCTGATTTATCGGCCGATTTATCTTATCGGTCAGACAACGGTAAGCGATAAATCGGCTGATTTATCGGCATATCGGAAGATATCTTGAACAGTGCTCTCGTTTATGAACCCAACAAGTTTAATTGTTTTTAGCATGGCAAGAGGTGCAACACAATTAAACTACACTATCTAAGCAATTTAAATAAGGTCGGAAATAACAAAAACAATTCCGGAAAATCCCCACATGTCATTTAGCAATTTTAAAGCAAACAACAATTTTAGTCATTTAAATGTTGTTATCATGATGCGGATGACATTTGCAAGTTTAATGCAATTTTTATTAAAAGTGGACATGAGCAAGATATGGAGTATTTCGTCACCGTGGTGGAAAGAAAGGGTCCACGGCGGCGATAACTGAAATGGTGCCACGGCAACAAATCGGTTTTGGTAACTCGTTGAGATGCCGGTGTAAAAGAAAATGTGGCGTGAGTGTGTAAAGCAAGATGGTGGGGTGATCCCGTTAACCGGGTTCCCACGGTTTGACAGCATGGCAAACGAGGGGTAACTCGGACATGGTGCAAATATGTGATTCATCTCATACATCGCAAGCATTCATCCACAGGATCATCGGCTTAGCGGGTATACCTTCGGAACGTGCATTCGGGGCGGTTCGAGTTCGGTGGTACTGGAAGTAGTCATTCACGTTTCAAAGATGAACTTGACGATCCGGCGAGGCGACGTGGTTCGGGGCGGTCTCGGTCTTGTCGAATCCATAGGTGGTAGTAGAGGTGTGTAGCGATTCTGGCACTTGGCGAAAATCCCATGGGGTGGTCGGGTCGGAGTTGTTCAAGGATGACAAGCGCTTCTGCCAGGAGGCAGTAAATCGGCCATGACTTGGGTGTGGCCACGGGATGATGGGGGAAACAGCGGCGCAATGCTAGATGACCAAGACGAGCAGTCCAGCTCAATGCAGGGGAGCTGCGGGCGACAAACTTGGCGGGTGCGAGGAAGATCGGCGGGGACGCAGTCGAGGAGGAGGCGCACAGCTGCGGGACAAGCGCGGCTGCCGGCGAGCTCAGCGAGGCCGAGGCGGCGAGGCGCGAGGATGAAGGAAGGCGCAGGCAAGGCAACGTGGCGGCGGCCTGGTTCTTTGGTGACTGGCGGTGGGGGAGGCAAGGCAAGGGCCGCCGGAGTTTGGCCTCCGGTGGTGGCGCGGGAGGCCAGACGCGGCACCCTGGCGAGGCGAAGGCGCGGAGGAGGCGGAGCAGAGGAGGGGGCGTGGCACGGCGGAGGACGGTGGAGAGGCGCGGGGCAGGGGTGGCACAGGGCGACGGGACGCACGGGGTCGATGACGTTCGGCGGGGCCGCGGCGGCGGCCTCCGGGGAGGGAGCCGAACGGAGGCGGGGCAACGGGATGCTGCCGGGCTCGGGGCGCGAGGCCAGAGGCAAGGTGGGAGAAGGAGGCGGGGTCGAGGGAGAAGCCACGAGGGAGAGAGGCAGCGGCGTCGGGAGGACGAGAGGGAAAGGGACGAGGGCATCGGGTCGGACGGGGTTAGGGTTAAGCAAGGGTTAGGTGGGCTTGGACCCAGGGCCATGGGGGTTGGATATGGGGAAAACCAAGAGGCCTGGTCGGCCCCCTTTATTCCCTCTCTTAAACTCATTTTCTGTTTTAATAATAAACATGAGTTACAAGAAAAGATCAGGGAGTTAGGAGAAGGGTTTAGCTAAGAATAGAATATCCCTAGAACCCTGGAATTGTGGGATATGTTAATAAAATCCTTTGGCAATTTTTAGAGACTACTAATTTATGCAAGTTTGAAAATAACTCAAAGTTCAATAAATTCATAGGCCAACCAAAGCACTTCCAAAAGACATGGAAATTGGAGGAGGTGGTCTTGGCATGACCTAGTATTTATAGGAAGATATTGAACATTTTCTGCAATAGGAAAATGTCACTTGCAATAAACGAGTGAGACTTGAAAAGAAGAAGCTAGTGGGGAAGGTGCACTTGATGAGGGATTTGGTGGCAAGAGAAAGATGCAAGTGTGTTTTTGGTGATTCCAAAGCAATGGAATATTTTTATAATAGCTCCCTACTATCGGGAGGATATGTTATGAAGAGAAGTCACTAGTTAATTCCCTCGATTTAAATGGACCAAAGATCCAAACAATTTATTTAGTTGAGTTTTAAAAATTAAAGACATGATGGCATGATGACATGATGCAATGCAAACAACAATAAAGCAAGCACAAATGAAACACATGGGAAAACCCGGAATAGCTGGAAGTCTTCTGGAGCGTCGGTCTCGGGGCGTCGCAACTCTCCCACACTAACAGACGATCTCGACCCGAGATCCTGGAGAAGGCACCGGATAGAAACAGAAAAGAAGAGGTAAAAGAAAGTTGCTTCTTCGACAAACGAGTGAAACCACAAACCTTGGAGGATTGAACAACTTGAATGAACAAAAATAACGGAGATGAACGAAATTGAAAACACTCTGTTAGACAAAAGGAACAAGGAATACGACGAGAACCAAGAGGTTAAGTGACAAGATAGTTATTGATACCACTCTCGTGAAAACAAGATAGAGAAGGAATGAGAATGAAATAATTCGGACAGCACTCCGACTGAAAATGGAAGGAATTTAACATGAACTTGAGGAGATGGTATGATACTTGATGAAATCAACAACACATTGCCTCCGAAACTATTGAACGAATGGCACAAGGGGTAAGAAAGGCTTCAGACAGCACTTCGGTTGAAAAGAGAGGAAAAACTTGATAGGGTGAGAGAACTTGAACGGAGGACACAACACTCCATTTGAATGGAAAAGCAAAGGAAAGAACATGATCTCGATAAAACGATATGATGGTTTGAAGAAAGCAACATCACAATGCCTCCGGAATGAAAGAATAGATGTTAGATCGTTGGAAAGAAAAGAGCGGAGAAGAAAATGACAACTTCTCCCACAAATTTATTTGAAAATCATCCTTATGAAGAAGGGTTGAACGGAGTTGTTGAAAATAATCAACAACAAAAGAATAAGCTTGTTGTGGGCTTATGGAAAACATCTCAAAATTATGAGGTGACAACCGGCCACTAACGGAAACCAATTGTTGCTAGAGATCAATGAAGAGATGAAAATTCTTTCACCGAGAGGATAAATGAAGAATTTGGGTCATTTATAAGCAGCATAATTAGCAACAATCCTTAGAAAAAAGCTTTTAGGTGAAATATAACCCAAGATAACTCCAATGAATAAATTGAAGGGTTGAAAATATCTCCTGAACGAAAAAAATGATGGGTTTACATATTTCATTCTTGATAACTTGTGAATCATGAAACATGAAGGGAAATTGTCAAGAATGACATAACACCACCTCAAAAGATAAGGTAGAAAGAATTGCACTTTGAACAGCAAGGAGAAGGATACTTGAACTCATCGCACAAGAATCTTGATGAACACTTCAAGGATGAATTAAATCATGATGAACCACCAAGAAGAACTCCGGTAACAAAAGGATGAGACATGAAGGATGAAAAATGATGAGGACATGACTACCTTGGATACGACCAAAAATATTGCATACATGTATATTTGTGAGGTGATTTCTAATGCAAACTATGCAACAATTTCTTTATGTTATCCAGAACAAAAATACTTCACAGACTTTTGTGCCATGTCTAATTCCAGGTACATGGGACATTTGTGCAATTCACATATGAAGATAAGGGAAAAAGAGAAGTTTAGGGGCTGTTCAAAAAGTTCTCTCACGTCACTTTTGGGCCAAGAGAAGATAGAGTCCAAGTCTCTCACGTTCTGCATCCAGATTCGGACTGCACAGACATACCTGACTCAAAACGGCAAGAACTCCTTCATACGGACTCTGAATTGGGTGATTCTTTTTTTGTTGGAAACTAGATTTCATACACTTTCCAACCCAATTGGAATCACCTTCAAATTCGTCCGAAGCGTTGAGATACCGACAAAACAATCTGACGCTGCAGCAGAATCCGAGTTAAACTACAAGTCCAAAGGTGTTACATCACCTCTACTTGGGCCCAAGAGCCTTGTACGACCTAGGGTTAGTATTAGGCTGCCTTGGGACGTCCTTCCACCTCCTTGGCCGCCACCCCTTGCTCCTATATAAGTAGATCCATCTAGTAGCTTTTTCTTTGGGATTTGTTTAGTCAAAAGTTAGCCATTGCAACTTCGTGTACTTCGTTTGTGTCCAACGACCAGACCAAGACCGCTTTTGGATCCCCACATTTATGAATACTTCATCTATATTTGCAATATTCAGATTGCTTTATCATATTCTTGCTTGTTCTTCGATTGCATGCAGGAATAGACCTTCGTGGTCAGGATGATCGTGCTTCTGGCATCGTCAGTAACCCCTGGAGATTGGTTTAGCGATTGCTAAGGCGCAACGTCGTGCACGTTTGTAGTCGGATCGTCAAAGTCGTCTCCACCAAATCGATAGTTATCATCTCATCGAAAGATCGGGCCCCTCGCCTCTATCAAAAAGAACAAGATTGAAGCCTTGCAATGATTTAGATGGAGCTTCACGATGAGAAAATTGAGGGAGCTTAGAACACCAGGAGACAAGACGAACAACTTGAAACCAAGAATTTATTCCTCATGAACAAACTCCGAAGGAAGGGATTAATCACTTGGATGAAACAAGAATAAGAATTACATTATGCGTATCCTTCACCAATTTAAATTGATGAGAAAAGTTGGATTTGGCATACTACTTATTCTTCTTGCAAAGAATCAAAGAGAGATCTCGCACAAACTTGGGTAATCTTCAACGAACCACCGGTAGGATTATGAAAAGAACAAATGAATTGATATGATAACAACGGAAGAGTAATCCTGAATGAACCACCATAAGAATATGGAGACGAACGAAGATGCATCAATTAAGAATAGTTGGAGGACGAAGTTGTAAACTGAGAACGAAGAAATCTTCTGAAATGATGGCCTTTGGAGGATCACAATGGAACAAGTATTTATAGGAGGAGGTGGTCTTGGCATGACCTAGTATTTATAGGAAGATATTGAACATTTTCTTGAACAGGAAAATGTCACTTGCAATAAACGAGTGAGACTTGAAAAGAAGAAGCTAGTGGGGAAGGTGCACTTGATGAGGGATTTGGTGGCAAGCGAAAGATGCAAGTGTGTTTTTGGTGATTCCAAAGCAATGGAATATTTTTATGATAGCTCCCTACTATCGGGAGGATATGTTATGAAGAGAAGTCACCAGTGAATTCCCTTGATTTAAATGGACCGAAGATCCAAACAATTTATTTAGTTGAGTTTTAAAAATTAAAGACATGATGGCATGATGAAATGATGCAATGCAAACAATAATAAAGCAAGCACAAATGAAACACATGGGAAAAACCCGGAATAGCTGGAAGTCTTCTGGAGCGTCGGTCCCGGGGCGTCACAACAGTGGGGTTATGTTTGACTCGTAGGTAGTTTAGGATCACTTAGTGATCGATACTAGTTCACGACCGTTTGGGTAGATGCTCATCTTATTCTTGTACTCGTAAGTTAGCCACCATAAAATGCTTAGCCGCTGTTGCAACCTCACCACTTAACCTCTCCATACTCATTAAGCTTTGCTAGTCTTGATACCCATGGTATGGGATTGCTGAACCCTCGTGGCTCACAGATACTACAACAACAGTTGTAGGTGCAGGTTTCCGATGACTTGACGTGAGAGCGATGTTTCCTTGTGTTGGTGTTCTTTCTTCTTCTTCATCGTCAATCTTGGGTTAGATTCCTGGTCGGCAGCCTGGGATAGCAGGATGGATGTCGTGTGTTTTCATCCGTAGTCAGATGTCTTGTGTATGATGTGTTGTATTCATGTGGAATTGTATGACTTGTATGTAACCCCATCTATGTATGTAATTGTACGATGTAATGATATCCATCTTGCTAAGCGCCCGAAATGCGGTTGTGCCCCAATCACGAGTTCATCACGTGATCGAGATAGAATCGCATCTTGGGCGTGACATGCACTTACAGAATCAAGGGCTTCTCATCAAACACTTGCATAAGTTCTATAATAAGGAAGACATCCCTTGGGTATCCTTATTATGGAATTCATACTATGATGGAGTAGTTCCCCAAGCCACATTGCTTTGTGGTTCATTTTGGTGGAAGGATATTTTTAAACTCTCTGATACCTGCAGGGTTGTGGCCTCAACAGTGGTAAACAAAGGAGATTTTGTTCTGTTTTGGTCTGATGCTTGGCACCTGGGTGGATCTACTATGCCTTTGAGACAACGGTTGCCAAGGTTATTCTCTTATGTCCTAGATGATAAGATCTCTGTGTCTGAATTCATTAACAGTCATAATAGAGCCTCTTTCTTTCAGCTGCCAATCTCCTAACAGGCGGCAACTGAATTGGACTCTCTCATTTCTTGGGTGGATAATTTACAGAGAGACTCCTCTACTAATGATGTCTGGTCTTGGGTTGGATCTGTTGGAGCTTACACGTCCAAAAGTTACTATAATATCATGCATTCCCATCTGACCACTATTGAACCTTGCAAATGGTTATGGGGCAGTAGATGCACGCTCAAAATTAAGGTCTTTGCTTGGCTGTTATTCTTTGATAGACTCAACACTAAAGACTTGCTTGTGCGTCGGCATTGACGTGTTGTTTCTGATGATAATCTTTGCGTTCTATACCACCAGCACATTTACGAGGACCGACTACATTTGTTCTTTTCTTGTAACTTTAGTGCAAGAATTTGGAACTATCTATATGTTGACTGGTCTGGTGGGTCCAATGTTCATCAGTACATCTCTTTGGCCAGGAAGAGATTTGCTAAAAACTTCTTCGTCGAGGTGGTTTTCACAGCTGCTTGGAACATTTGGATTCTCAGGAATGGCAAAACCTTCAGAGGAGAACGTGACACTTTTAGTGCCTCGCATTGTAAATTTGTACATGATTTAACTCTGCTTTCTCATAGGGTCAAGGACCATATTAGACCTCACCTCTTAAAGGGGTTGGAGGGGCTCCATTAAGCTTGTAATAGTCAGGTAGGTTTAGGTGAGTTTTACTACCTAACTCTTTTCTTCTTTTTAGCAGTAGCTTTGTACAGTTAACTTGTTTGGACTTGCTTTGATTTCAATAAAAGACGGTGGGGCTTTGCCCTGCAGTAGTTAGTCAAAAAAATATAATATGCAAGGGATGACGAAAACGATTCCCGAGCTCTTCGCGATGCTAAAATCGGCGAAGGTAGAAATCAAGAAAGAGCATCAAGTGTTGATGGTTAACAAGACCACTAGTTTCAAGAAAAAGGGCAAGGGAAAGAAAGGGAACTTCAAGAAGAATGGCAAGCAAGTTTTCACTCTCATGAACAAGCGCAAGGCTGGACCCAAGCCTGAAACTGAGTACTTCTACTGCAAAGGAAATGGTCACTGGAAGCATAATTGCCCCCAAATACTAGGCAGATAAGAAGGATGGCAAAGTGAACAAAGGTATATTTGATATACATGTTATTGATGTGTGCCTTAATAGTATTCGTAGTAGCCCATGGGTATTTGATACTATTCAGTTGCTAAGATTAGTAACTCGAAACAGGAGTTGCAGAATAAACGAAAACTAGTTTAAGGGTGACGTGACGATGTGTGTTGGAAGTGGTTCCAAGATTGATATGATCATCGTTGCACACTCCCTATACTTTCGGGATTAGAGTTGAACCTAAATAAATGTTATTTGGTATTTGTGTTGAGCATGAACAAGATTGGATCATGTTTATTGCAATGCGATTATTCATTTAAGTCAGAGAATAATTGTTGTTATGTGTACATGAATAAAACCTTCTATGGTCATACACCCAATGTAAATGGTTTATTGAATCTCGATCGTAGTAATACACATATTCATAATATTGATGCCAAAAGATGCAAAATTGATAATGATAGTACAACATACTTGCGGCACTGCCATTTAGATCATATTGGTGTAAAGCGCATGAAGAAACTCCATGCTGGTGGACTTTTGGAATCACTTGACTATGAATCATTTGATACTTGCGAACCATGCCTCATGACTAAAACTCCGTTCTCTGGAACAATGAAGCGAGCTGATGACTTATTACAAATAATACATACTTATTTAGGCGATTCGATGAGTGCTGAAGCAGGCGGCGGGTATCATTATTTTCTCACCTTCACAGATGATTTGAGTAGGTATGGGTATATCTACTTGATGAAACACAAGTCTGGAACATTTTAGAAGTTTGAATAATTTCATAGTAAAGTAGAGAATCATCGTAACAAGAAAATAAAGTTTCTACGATCTGATCGCGGAGGCGAATATTTGAGTTACGAGATTGGCCTTCATTTAAAACGATATGGAATAGTTTCACAACTCACGCCACCTGGAACACCAGAGCGTAATGGTGTGTCCGAACGTTTTAACCGTACTCTATTGGATATGATGCGTTCTATGATGTCTCTTACCGATTTGCCTTTATTGTTTTAGGGTCATGCATTAGAGACTGTTGCATTCACGTTAAATAGGGCACCGTCTAAATTTGTTGAAATGACATTGTATGAACTGTGGTCTGGCAAGAAACCAAAGATGTCATTTCTTAAAGTTTGGGGTTGCGACACTTATGTCAAAAGGCTTCGGCCTGATAAGCTCGAATCCAAATCAAAGAAATGTGTCTTCATACGATACCCAAAAGAAACTATTGGGTACACCTTCTACCACGGATCCGAAGGCAAGATCCTTGTTGCTAAGAATGGGTCCTTACTAGAGAAGGAGTTTCTCTCGAAAGAAGTGAGTGGGAGGAAAGTAGAACTTGATGAGGTAAGTGTACCTTCACTTGAATTGGAAAGTAGCTCATCAGAGAAAACCGTTCCTGTGATGCCTACATCAACTAGAGAAGAAGCTAATGATGATGATCACGAAACTTCGGATCAAGTTACTACTGAACCTCGAAGGTCGACCAGAACATGTACCGCGCCAGAGTGGTAGGGTAATCCTGTCCTGGAAGTCATGTTGTTAGACAACGACGAACTTTTGAACTATGAAGAAGCTATGATGAGCCCAGATTCTGAAACATGGCTTGAGGCCATGAAATCTGAGATAGGGTCCATGTATGAGAACAAAGTGTGGACTTTGGTGGACTTGCCCGATGATCGGCAAGACATAGAGAATAAATGGATCTTCAAGAGGAAGATGGACGCTGATGGTAATGATACTATCTGCAAAATCTCTACTTGTCGCAAAAGGTTTTCGACAAGTTCAAGGGGTTGACTACGATGAGACTTTCTCACTCGTAGCGATGTTTAAGTCTGCCCAAATCATGTTAGCAATTGCCGCATTTTATGATTATGAAATCTGGCAAATAGATGTCAAAACTGCATTCCTTAATAGATTTCTAAAAGAAGAGTTGTATATGATGCAACCAGAAGGTTTTGTCGATCCTAAAGGTGCTAACAAAATATGCAAACTCCAGCGATCCATCTATGGACTGGTGCAAGCATCTCTGAGTAGGAATATACGCTTTGATAAGGTGATCAAAGCATATGGTTTTATATAGACTTACGATGAAGCTTGTATTTACGAAAAAATGTGTGGGAGCACTATAGCATTTCTAATAAGTATATGTGGATGACATATTGTTGATCGGAAATGATGTAGAATTTCTGAATAGCATAAAAGGATATTTGAATAAGAATTTTTGAAAGAAAGACCTCGGTGAAGTTGCTTACATATTGGGCATCAAGATCTATAGAAATAGATCAAGACGCTTGATAAGACTTTCGATGAGTACATAACTTGATAAGATTTTGATGTAATTCAAAATGGATCAGTCAAAGAAGGAGTTCTTGCCTGAGTTGTAAGGTATGAAGTTGAGTAAAACTTAAAGCCCGACCACGGTGGAAAAATAAAGAGAGAATGGAAGTCATTTGCTATGCCTCAACCATAGGTTCTATAAAGCATGACATGCTGTGTGCCAGACCTAATGCGTGCCTTGCCACGTGTCTGGCAAGGGGGAACAAGAGTGATCCAGGAGTGGATCACTAGACAGCGGTCAAAATTATCCTTAGAAGAATAAGGAAATATTTCTCGGTTGTGGAGGTGATAAGGAGTTTGTCGTAAAGGGTTACGCCGATGCAAGTTTTGACACTAATCTAGATAACTCTGAGTATCAATCTGGATGCGTATTAAACGTATGAGCAATTAGCTAGAGTAGCTCTATGCAGAGCATTGTAGACATATAAATTTGCAAAGTACACACGGATCTGAATAACTCTGCCTATGTTGTCTCAACATAGCATGTCCCAAGCCCGGGTAAAGGATGAGGGTTTTGAAAGGTTTGGCGAGCCAACGTGAAAACTCAGCTACTCTTATGGAGATGAAACACACGGATCTGAATGTTGCAGACCCGTTGAATAAAACCTCTCTCACAAGCAAAACATGATCATACCTTAGAATTCTTTGAGTGTTAATCACATAGCATTGTGAACTAGATTATTGACTCTAGTAAACTCTTTGGGTATTAATCACATGGCGATGTAAATTCTATGTGTGTTAATCACATGGCGATGTGAACTAGATTATTGATTGTAGTGCAAGTGGGAGATTGATGGAAATATGCCCTAGAGGCAATAATAAAATGGTTATTATTATATTTCCTTAATCATGATAAGGGTTTATTATTCATGCTAGAATTGTATTGACCGGAAAATTAAATACATGTGTAAATACATAAACAAATATCATGTCCCTAGTAAGCCTCTACTAGACTAGCTTGTTGATCGAAGATGGTTAAGGTTTTGATGTAGGGTGGAACCCTAATCAGCGGATCTTTCACGTTTGGAGAGTATCCCACGATGAACACGGAGAACACAAGGAGGAAAACGGGGAAAACACGAGAGGAAACACTCAATTCAACACAAAGATGATCACACAAGTGCTAGGTCCACGATACATATCAAGATACACGGTCCATAGTAAACGTCGGTGGTACAAGGATAGTCTTCTCCCGGAGGAGGTCTTGGTTATCCCGTAGGATCTTCCCCGATGTGGAGGTCTTGAATCCGTGGTGGATCTTCTCCGAAGAGGCGCGCGGTCTCGTGGGAGAGAATCCACACAAAGGTCTGAAATGAGCTATCCAACAGCTAACCCTAGTACGGAGCTAGGAGATGAGTACTTATAGTCCAAGGGGTAAGTTGGGGGGATACATGGGTGAAAACCCTTCAACTGCACGCAGGCAGGGCGGTAGTACCGGTCCTGGGACCGGTAGTACCGGTCTTGGCTGTTTTACCGGAAGTTCCGGCCTTGCACCGGCCTTGCTCCAGTCGATCACAGAAGGTCCAGTGGTAGTTGGCCGGTAGTTGGACCGGTAGTACCGGTGGACCGGTAGTTGGACCGGTAGTACCGGTTTCTCTGCGCTGGGAGAATCCTGGTCCATGCTCTTGGCCTCCGTCTTGCACCGTAGCTTCTCCTAGGCACCTAAGCACACAAAGTATCTCCGTTTGAGGTAGCAGCCATGTCTCAAGGTGGTCAAATGGGAATTCAACAAGGAGAGAGTTAACCTGGGATTCAAGTGCTCTAGCACGAGCACGTGTCATAGGTCCTTGGAGCACTTGGTGAGGCGATTGATGGTCCATGGGGATGAGCTTGGGATGCTCCGCATCATCTCCCCTCCCTTGGGAAAGATCCGACCTCGGATCGAATTCTTCATCACCATGGAACGGAGAGAGATCCTTGACATTGAAGGTGTCGCTCATGGAGTACTTGTCTCGTGGGATGTCGATCTTGTAGGCGTTGTCGTTGTAGCGTGCTAGCACCTTGAAAGGTCCGTCGGCGCGAGGTAGTAGTTTGGACTTGCACTCGTGTGGGAAACGGTCCTTGCGAAGATGAAGCCAAACAAGATCTCCCGGTTGGAACACCATTGGTGTCTTGTTGACGTTGAGCTTGGTGGTGAGACGATGGACTTGTCGCTCGATTGTTGCCCTTGTTTCTTCGTGCACCTTATTGAGATAGCTTGCTCGTGCACTTGCGTCCATGTTGATGCGCTCTTGTAGAGGTAGAGGTAGAATGTCCAAAGGGGACAACGGGTTGAAGCCGTAGACGACCTCGAAGGGAGACTTGCCGGTGGTCGAATGTCTTGCGCGGTTGCAGGCGTACTCGACGATGGGCAAGCATTGCTCCCATTCCCGAATGTTCCTCTTGATCAACACACGAAGAAGTGTGGAAAACGTGCGGTTCGTCACCTCCGTCTGGCCGTCCGTTTGTGGATGGTACGCCGAAGAAAATAGGAGCTTGATTCCGAGCTTAGCGCAGAGGGTTTTCCAAAAGTAACTCAAGAACTTGACGTCCCCGTCCGACACGATCGTTTTCGGCACGCCATGTAGACGAATGACCTCCCTACAAAAGAGAATTGCAACATGTGAAGCATCGTCTATCTTGTTACAAGGAATGAAATGAGCCATTTTAAAGAATCGATCCACGACAACTAGCACGGAATCTTTGCCATTTTGAGTCCTAGGCAATCCAAGTACGAAATCCATGCTTATGTCTTCCCATGGATGGTATGGAATAGGAAGAGGCATGTAAAGACCATGAGATTGAGCTTTGGACTTAGCTTTGCGGCATGTAGAACATCGGTTGGTGAGTTGCGAGACGTCACGGAGCATCTTGGGCCAAAAATAGTTCTTCGAGAGGGTAGCAAACGTCTTGTCACGTCCAAAGTGTCCCATGAGTCCTCCTCCATGAGATTCCTGCAAAAGGAGCGAACGAAGCAAAGACTCGGGAATGCAAAGTTTGTTAGCTCTCATAAGATATCCATCCTTGATGTAGTAATGTTCCCAAGAAGTGTGAGTCAAGCACTTAGCATAAGCATTTGCAAAGAAAGGATCATGCTCATATAAATCTTTAATGTGCTCAAAGCCAATCACGTTCAACTCAAGTTGTGTTACAAGCATGCATTTGCGGGAAAGCGCGTCCGCCACAACATTTTCTTTGCCTCTGATGTATTTGATGACATAGGGAAAAGACTCAATGAACTCACTCCATTTAGCATGACGCTTGTTCAACTTAGTTTGACCTTTGAGATACTTGAGAGTCTCATGGTCCGTATGAAGAATGAATTCATGAGGTCGAAGATAATGTTCCCAAACACGTAAAACTCTCACCAAGGCACAGAGCTCTTTATCATAGATGGGGTAGTTAAGTTGCGCTCCGGATAGCTTCTCGCTAAAGTAAGCAATTGGGCGCTTTTCTTGCATGAGCACGCCACCTATGCCGGTACCACTAGCGTCACAATGAATCTCAAAGGGTTTGTCAAAGTTTGGTAGGGCTAGAAGTGGTGCATGCGTGAGCAAGCTTTTAAGCTCATTGAACGTGGTGTCTTGCGAAGGACCCCAAATGAAGGGTGCGTTCTTCTTGCTTAAAGCGTGTAGAGGCATAGCAATGGTGCTAAAGTCCTTCACAAAACGTCGATAGAAACCGGCTAAACCAAGGAAACTACGCACTTGCATGAGATTCGTTGGTTGAGGCCAAGTTTTAATTGCTTCAATTTTAGTTTCATCAACGTGAACACCTTGAGAAGAAACGACAAATCCTAGAAAGACAACCTTGTCAACGCCAAAAGTGCATTTCTCCATATTAGCATATAAGCGCTCTTTCCGAAGGGTTTGTAAAACCAAACGGATGTGTGTCACATGGTCCTCTAGCGTCTTGCTAAAAACGAGGATGTCATCAAAGTAAACCACTACAAAGATGCCTATGTAGGGTCGAAGACAAAAATGCATAAGACGCATGAATGAACCGGGTGCTTCCGATAAACCCATTGGCATGACAAGCCACTCATATAACCCAAACTTGGTTTTGAAAGCCGTTTTCCACTCATCACCCTCTTGAATGCGAATTTGGTAGTAACCACTTTTAAGATCAATTTTTGAAAAGATGGTGGCACCACATAATTCATCAAGCATATCGTCTAAGCGTGGGATAGGATAACGGTATCTAACGGTGATAGCATTTATGGGGCGGCAATCGGAGCACATGCGAAAACTTCCATCTTTCTTAGGCACGAGAATAACCGGAACGGCACAAGGGCTTAAGCTTTCACGTACATGACCTTTGTCGATGAGTTGTTGTACTTGCTGTTGTATCTCCTTGGTTTCCTCGGCGTTGACGCGGTAAGGAGCCTTGTTTGGAAGTGGTGCGCCGGGTATGAGGTCGATGCGGTGTTCGATTCCGCGAAGTGGAGGTAGACCCGGAGGTAGTTCATCGGGAAAGACGTCCGAAAATTCCTGCAACAATTGAGACAACACAAAAGGTGGAGGTGGTGAAGTGTTAGTAGGTTTGGCTTCCCCTTTGCATAAAAGCACAAGGTGGAAGACGCTTGATGGGTTCTCACACATTTCTCTCATCTCACGTTTGGTGGCAAATAGGACTAGTTGCTTCTTGTCGCTCATCGTGGAGTCGCTCATATTTGGCTTGTGGCTCTCACTCTCTTTTTGGTGGCTCACTCTCTCACCATTCTCTCCACGATGGTTGGTAGGTAAAAGCTTGTCGGCGGCTACTTGACTTGGAGACATTGGTCGGAGCACGAATTCCTTGCCCTTCATCTTGAAGCTATAGTGATTTGTCCGTCCATTGTGTGTGACTCCACGATCATATTGCCATGGACGTCCAAGAATAAGGTGGCACACGGACATGGGAATCACATCACATTCAAGAGTGTCCTCGTAGGCGCCAATCTTGAAAGAGACTTGCACGGTGTGCTCGACTCGAAGAATTCCGGCGTCGTTGAGCCACTGGACCTTGTAGGGGTGAGGATGCTTCATCTTGACCAAATGAAGCTTGTCGCATAGCTCTTCGCTTGCCAAGTTGTGACAACTTCCTCCATCGATGATAACCTTGACGGAGCGTCCATTGATGTCGGCCTTCGTATGGAAAATGTGACATCGTTGGTCGTCATCTTGTTGATGTTGGAGTGTCAAGACTTTGGAGACCACAAGGTTGGGGCTTGAGTCGTTGTCGCAAAACACTTGACGGTCTTCTTCTTCATTCACTTGGCGATGCATAGCGACATGCTCAAGTGCTTCCATCTCATCATCGCTCATGGAGTCGTAAGATCCGTCATCGTTGATGATCATGGTGCGAACGGTCTTGCACTCAAATGACTTGTGGCCTCGTCCTTGGCACTTGAAACATTTGATGGAGCTCTTCTTGTTGTTGTCTTCGGTTGGAGTTGTAGTTGAGGAAGCTCTTGGCTTGAAGTTGTTGGTAGAAGGTGGACGACTCGATGTAGTCGCATTCTTGTAGCTTGGCTTGTCGCCGAAGTTTGTAGATGGCTTGGTAGAGGTAGGAGGAGTAACCGAAGTCGCTGAAGCTTGGTTGTAGGAGCCAAAGTTCTTGGAGTTGAACTTGGAGTACTTGTAGTCCTCTTGAACTTGTCGCTCCGCTTTGGTTGCTTGATGTACTAGCTCGAGGAGATTGTTGTATGGTTGGAAGTCCGCAATCTTCTTGATAGGATAGTTGAGTCCATTCAAGAATCTCGCCATAGTTTGCTCTTCATCTTCCGTGATGTTGGCTCTTATCATGGCAATCTCCATCTCCTTGTAGTACTCTTCAACGGACCTGGTACCTTGCTTGAGGAGTTGTAGCTTCTTGAACAAATCACGGTTGTAGTGTGTTGGCACAAAGCGTGCTCTCATGACTTCCTTCATTTGAGCCCAAGTGGTGATAGGAGGTTCGCCTTTTGCTTCTCTTCTCTCTATGATTTGCTCCCACCAAATGAGAACATAGTCTTGGAACTCAAGGGATGCCATTGCGATCTTCTTCTCTTCATCGAAGTTGTGAAGGCGAAAGATCTTGTCAACCTTCAATGCCCATGAGAGATAGTCTTCGGGATCAATGCTTCCGGAAAACTTTGGCATGGTGAATTTGAGCTTGCCATAGCGATGCTCATCATTGTTTCCTTGCCTATTGGGAGGGCGGTCTTGATTTTGGCGGTTTGCCATATCATGTTGCTCTTGCCTAGCTTGAGGAGGAGCTTCTCGTTGCATTCTTGCTTGGTGGCGTCTTTCTTGTATCTCATCACGAAGGAAATCCTCTTCTTGACGAGTGTGTCGAGTGCGGGCTGCCACATTGCGATGTGCATCTTGTAATGCTCGTTGCGCCTCCATAGCTTGAGATTCTCGACGTTGTTGTGCTTGGCGGTTAGCCTCGGCATCTAGTTCTTCTTGTTGTTGACGAGCTCGCTCTTGTTGTTGTTGGCGTAGTCGTTGCCGGTCTTGTGCTTGCTCAAGTGTAGCTTGGTTTTGACGGCGTCGGCTGTCTTGCTCGTCGAATAGCTCTTGTGAACTCTTGTCATGAAGAGGCTGCCAGTTGTTATGTCGATCTTGACGTGCGGCTTGACGAAGAGTGTTGGACGTAGGTGTACTTGAGTCTTGCGTGGAGTCGGAATGTCGACTTGAGCGGCTTCGTCTTTGAGAGGATGTTGAAGAAGAACGTCGGTTGATTATCAATGTCCGGAGCTCGTTGTATTGAGTAGACATGTTGGTGTTGATGATGTCAAATTGTTCTTTTGTTCTTGCTTCAAATTGGCGCGCGTCCTCGGCGACTTGACCAATGTACTCGCGCATAGCTTCACTCTCTTGATGTAGAGCTCGTTGGACACCGAAGAGATGTAGTTTGGTGACGTAGTTGTTCGCTTCTTGTGGATCGTCGAAGATCGGGTTGGTAGATGTACTTGGCCTATCCATCATCACAAGCAAGTATGTGAGTGGGAGAAAGGAGAAGACAATACCAAATGTACCTTAACCGAGGTTGAAAATGGATCAATGATCACTCAATAATGTAACCCGGAAATAGCACTATTGGTACCACTTCGTGTCGATTCTCACACCTACACAAGTAAAGCTTTGAGAGGAGCTTGGTTAGGATGGTGGCAATAAATTCAATGCAATTGTCAAAGTGACTCAATGATGTTGAAAATGGTTCACAATTTGCTCATGCAACAAATAGATCACTAGCAAAGTAGCACACGGAACACACGCACGGATAGATAGATGTGGTTGTGCAACCAAGGATGAGCGAAAATGTGGAATCCACGGAAAATGCTCGTGTTGCACAACACTAGAGAGACGCTAACCGATTGCTTAATAGGCGGATACGCACTTGTGCACGACCTATAAGAGGCGAAACGTAACGACTATCTATCACAAGTATGCTATGAGTGTATGATGTGCCGATGCTTGAGCACAAGATGATGTATTGCTATGTCATATGATCTCTTTTGATGCAAAGCGTATGGTGCTATTGTCCTTTTGCTTTGGTTGGCTCGTTTGCTTAAAAGCTTGTGAGCTCTTTCTTTGGATACTTATGCATGCTTCTCGGATCAAGGTAGCTATTGTGTATGCGGGACACTCTTTTGTCACACGGAGATATGATGATGTAGTATGCAATATCTATGACTATCACTAATGTGCACAAGTTTCGTGGCCCGGCAATACTCAAATGGCTAGTCTCAACGGGAAAGCTACGCAAAGATGGTTCATAGGGTGACAATGCAATTGCAAGGTAGGATGAACAAGGTGTCGTCGATGTTACCGTCCTTGCCGAGGGTGAGCGGTGGTGTTGTCGATGTCGTTCCGTTCCAAGGTAGCCGAAACATCCAAGGAAACGGTGAAACCACAACTCAAGTATCCAAGGCAAAGTGAGACAAAATTGTCAAAATCGAAGGGTAGAAACGATGGTGGTTGCGGAAGTGGTGGTGGTATGCGGAAGGTGTATATGGTGGAGGGCCTAAGCAAACTTGCCAAATTTGACAAAATTTGATGGACTCTAAAGGTGGTAAAACCAAGATGAGCAGCTTGGGCACGTCGCTAGCTTTTCAACGAGCCAAAGAACACTCAAATCGGAGTTCGGGAGTGAAAGGTACGGTCGAAACGGTGAAACTCGGAGGGCTGAAACTGGGTGGGGCGGAAGTACCGCTTTGCAGGCTGGTAGTACCGGTTGAGATGCTCAGCGGAAGTACCGCTAGTGGCACCGGTAGTACCGCTGGTGTCGGGAAAATTCTCAGAACTGGGTTGGGCGGAAATATGGGCGGAAATGGATGATTTCGGGGTCGAAATTGGGTGGATTTAGTGGATGGAAAGTGGGGAAACTTGGGGAAATGCTAGATCCACTCGTGGCATAGCAAATCCATGGAACAAATTCAACAAAATCTTGCCAAATCAACATATCACAAAAAAAATTGGGGCTATTTTTGGTGGGGATTTTCGAAATAGGGAAGAACACAACAAAAACAAGCTAGAAAACAAGGTGTGGGGCTCCAATCGTGATCAACCTATGCTCTAGATACCATGATGATGTAGGGTGGAACCCTAATCAGCGGATCTTTCACGTTTGGAGAGTATCCCACGATGAACACGGAGAACACAAGGAGGAAAACGGGGAAAACACGAGAGGAAACACTCAATTCAACACAAAGATGATCACACAAGTGCTAGGTCCACGATACATATCGAGATACACGGTCCATAGTCAACGTCGGTGGTACAAGGATAGTCTTCTCCCGGAGGAGGTCTTGGTTATCCCGTAGGATCTTCCCCGATGTGGAGGTCTTGAATCCGTGGTGGATCTTCTCCGAAGAGGCGCGCGGTCTCGTGGGAGAGAATCCACACAAAGGTCTGAAATGAGCTATCCAACAGCTAACCCTAGTACGGAGCTAGGAGATGAGTACTTATAGTCCAAGGGGTAAGTTGGGGGGATACATGAGTGAAAACCCTTCAACTGCACGCAGGCAGGGCGGTAGTACCGGTCCTGGGACCGGTAGTACCGGTCTTGGCTGTTTTACCGGAAGTTCCGGCCTTGCACCGGCCTTGCTCCGGTCGATCACAGAAGGTCCAGCGGTAGTTGGCCGGTAGTTGGACCGGTAGTACCGGTGGACCGGTAGTTGGACCGGTAGTACCGGTTTCTCTGCGCTGGGAGAATCCTGGTCCATGCTCTTGGCCTCCGTCTTGCACCGTAGCTTCTCCTAGGCACCTAAGCACACAAAGTATCTCTGTTTGAGGTAGCAGCCATGTCTCAAGGTGGTAAAATGGGAATTCAACAAGGAGAGAGTTAACCTGGGATTCAAGTGCTCTAGCACGAGCACGTGTCATAGGTCCTTGGAGCACTTGGTGAGGCGATTGATGGTCCATGGGGATGAGCTTGGGATGCTCCGCATCAGGTTTCCTAACCATAGACATGTCTTGTCATTTGATAACGGGATCACATCATTAGGAGAATGATGTGATGGACAAGACCCATCCGTTAGCTTAGCATATAGATCGTTCAGTTTATTGCTATTGCTTTCTTAATGTCAAATACATATTCCTTCGACTATGAGATTATGCAACTCCCGGATACCAGAGGAATACCTTGTGTTCTAAAAAACGTCAAAACATAATTGGGTGATCATAAAGATGCTCTATAGGTATCTCCAAAGGTGTTTGTTGAGTTGGCATAAATCAAGATTAGGATTTGTCACTCCGAGTATCGAAGAGGTATCTCTGAGCGCACTCAGTAATACACATCATAAGATGTCTTGCAAGCAAAGTGACTAATGAGTTAGTTGCAAGATGATGTATTACGGAACAAGTAAAGAGACTTGCCGGTAACGAGATTGAACTAGGTATGAAGATGTGACACCCCGAGACCGGTGCACCAGTGTCAGATAGTTTCGTCGTCGTTGCCATGTCATCTGATTGCATGTTGCATCCTGCCATGTCATCGTGTGCATTGCATCATCATGTTTTCAAAACTTGCATCCGTCTGAGTCCGTTCGTCCTTCCCGTTGTCCGTTCTGAGCCCAGACACACTTGCACGCGCCCGCGGCGCCTACGAATATTTATTTTATGAGTGGCCGGAAAACGTTCTCCGAATGGGTTGAAACTTGGCATGTGGTCTTATTATAGCATAGGTAGACCGCCTATCAAGTTTCGTCGCGTTCGGAGTTCGTTTGATAGCCCAACGGTTAACCGTGTTAACCGTCGGAAGCCTTTTGTCTTTTGGCCTAGCACCCCTCTCCACAGCCCACCAAGCCCATCCTAACCCCCTCCATGCTCTTGGTCGTTCGATCACGATCGCGTGGCCGCGAACTACTCCTCATTTGGACACTCCTACCTCCCTATGCCTATAAATTAGCCCTCCCCGTCCAAATTCTCGGATGAAACCCTAAAAATCCTCCTCCCCGCGCCCCCGGACATGTCCGCAGAGCAGCCGGACATGTCCGCCCCGCTGTCCACGTTGCTTCAGCCAATCCGGAGCTGCCACCTCAGCCAGCCGCCGCCCCCGGACGAATCCCGCGGCGCCACGTGGCCTCCTGCCACCTCCCACCGCGCCGGCCCGCCGGGCCCGCGAGCAGCCCGTCCGGGCCCGAGCCGCCCGCCGCCGTCCACGCCCGCGGGCCGAGCCGCCCTTGCCCCGCTCCTCCCGCAGTCCTCCCTGCCCGTCGTTCGCGACCCCGCCTCCGCTCGCCGGAGCGCCGCCATTCCAGGGCCGCCGCCGGCCGTCCTCCCGCCGGACCTGCCGCCTCGCATGACGACGCCGCCAATCTGCTTTCGCCACCGCCACCAAGACTCCACCCCGGCTAGATCCGGCGAGGAGCCACCGGATCCGGTCGGCCCCGGCCATCCCCGTCCTCCCCGCCAGCCGGTGAGTCGCAGCGCCGCCTCCATCCATGTCGTGCGCGAGCACGAACGACGCCGGCCGCATGGGCCTCGGCTTGCCAACCGGCCAACCTGCTGCCTCTGGCCCAGCCGCTCCGTCCAGCCGGGCCGGCCCAGTTCCTCGTCGGCCCAGACCGCCTCCTCTGGCCCACCTCCCTCTCCACCAACCGGCCCACGTGGCCTGGTGAGCAAACCCCCTTTTCCCCGCTCCGTGCGTTATATAGTATGTTGCGCTCAGTTTTCGTTTTAGAAATATGGCCAAGTCCCTAGGCGTTTTGTTAAAATGTTGCATGTTTGCATGGCTGTAATTAATTGTGTGCTTGTCCAAATTGAGTGAATGATATGTCAAAATGATCATGGTGATATGCTCTACACTTTGTTCCATTGTGACATGTTTGTTTGACTTCATCTAGATGCTCTAATCTCTATGCAAGAGTGCTACTTGTTATAAACTGATGTTACTTGTTATTTTGATGCCATGTTTGAGATATGATAACTTGGTGCATGTTTATCCAAATGGAGCATATGATATGTCAAAATGTTCATTGTGAAGTGCTCTACATGGTGGTTGCTGTAGCATGCTTGTTTGAATCCATATTGCCATGTTTATCTCTGTTGCAAATGTGCATTCGGCTGTTAGGTGCTGAAACTTGTTATGAGATGTTGATTTCACTTGCTCATTGTTATTGGTGTGTTTGTCTTCTTGCCACATGTTTAGATGTTTTAGAAGCACAATAATATGGTCTTTGCTTTGGTGCATTTAATTTTCCATGATATGCCTTGTGTTGACTTAAACATGCTTGTAAACATGCCATGTTGTTGTTACTGTTTTATACTTAGTGAAAAAAACTGCTAAGTCTGGAATCTGTTATAACCTGATGCTATGTTTGCTTGATGCCTCACTCAAATCCATGCATGTTTTGGAGTGGCCAATGATCATGTCTTGTTGTCCATGTTATTGTCTATCCATTCATGCCCTTACTTGCTCATATGACCTGCTATAGCTTATTTATTTCTTGCTCTCAAGTTGCTATAAATTATAACTGTCAGCCTTTTATCGGCATGTTCAATTTGGTGTAGCTTGTTGCTATTGATCCATGCCTCCTATGGAGATGCTCCAATGGAGTTGTTTGCTGTAGGATATGTCTACTACATGTCCATACTCTTTATATACCTAGTGGAGTTGATATGCATGTTGTTTTGTGCCTCCGAAGGCAGCATTGTGATGATGTTTTTGCCTTCCCAGATTTTGACTAAGTCTGGATAATTTTATTGCAACTTGTCATGCTTGTTTAAATGTGTTCCAGCAAGCTTTTGGGTGTGTTCTAAGTTCATGCTTGTAGAGTATAATGTCTACTTCACATCCATGCTTCTTGTTATCATGTTTGAGTGTTGTAGCATATATATATCTTGCTCCAAAGTTGCTATGTGACTGTTAACTTCAGCTTGTTGTTATATCTTGTTTCATGTGTATCTTTTAGACCGTTGCTCCGTTTTGGGTGTGCCTTATATGAAACTTGTGTGATTTTGCATGTAGAATCATAATATCATGTTGTTTACATGTTTGGAGTTTGTTTGCTTGATGTTTGGATGCTTCTTGCATAATTGTCATGTTTGACTTGTTTTGCTCATATCTTCTAGGCCGTAGCTCCGAATTGAACAAACTTTATATGAAACTTGACTAGAATTTCGTATAGATCATCATGGTGCATATTAACCTGCTGTTTAACAACTTTAACTTAAGGTTTGTTCAGATCTGGACTAATTTCAAACTATGCATATGAGGACTTACCGGATTTGTTATATGTTGATTCCGGCCTCATTTAAACTTGTTGGGTGATGTTGTTCTTGTGTGCTTCATCCCTTGCCATGTCTTGCATCATATATAGACTTGTCTTGCATCACACTTGGTTGAGCATATTGTCATGTTCTTGTGTTGTGTGTTTACCGTATTGCTTGCTTCTTCTCGTTAGTGCTTGTTCCGTTGCGATCGTGAGGATTCGTTCGTCTACCCATGGTTCTTCTTCAAGGCTTCTTGTTCATCTTCTTCATGGACCCGTTCTTCTTCCTTGCGGGATCTCACGCAAGATGACCATACCCTTGGATACCTTTACTATCATTGCCATGCTTAGTGTCTCGATGTTATCGTTATATGTCGCGCTACCCATCTTATTGTCAGCCCCTCTCCTTGTTGCCATGAAACCTCTAACATTTGACACCTTCCTAGCAAATCATTGTTTGGCTATGTTACCCGCTTGCTCAACCCTCTTATAGCATTGTTAGTTGCAGGTGAAGATGAAGATTGATCCATGTCGGATCTTGTTGTTGGAATATCACAATATCTATTATTATTATTAACACACCTATATACTCGGAATGGGTGGAAGGCTTGGCCTTTTGCTCGGTGTTTTGTTCCACTCATGCCATCTTAGGAGCCGATAAACCGGCAGTATGTTCCTTGATTCTGCGTTCCTTACACGGTTGGGTATATGGGGACCCCTTGACACTTCGTCTTTGAATAAAACTCCTCCGGCAAGGCCCAACATTGGTTTTAATTTGCCTCATAATAACAACTTAATTAATTAATTAAAATTGCATAGGGGGTCGCGTCCCCGAGGATTCTTTCTACATAGCAGGGAGGGCCAGTGCTGATGGTGTTGGTCCCAAACGGGGAGACTGCGGGGCCGCCACGGGGAAACTCGAGGTATCTGGTATAACCCGTAGGATCACCTATCCGGACGTGGCCTGAGACGAGATACGCGCGGCTACTATCAGGGTGTCGGCACGCCGGGAGGTCTTGCTGGACTTGTTTTACCATTGTCGAAATGTCTTGTTCACCGGGATTCCGAGCCTGATCGGATTGTCCCTAAGATAAGGGGTAATAATTATTATTATCTCAGCTGATCGTGAGAGCTTGTGATGGGCTAAGTTGGGACACCCCTGCAGGGTTATGATCTTTCGAAAGCCGTGCCCGCGATTATGTGGCAGATTGGAATTTGTTAATGTCCGGTTGTAGAAAACTTGACAGAGGATCCGAAGTAAAACACACAACTGTGTGAGTAACCGTGACTGTCTCTTTTCACTTTGAGAAGAGAACACGGTGGGGTTATGTTTGACTCGTAGGTAGTTCAGGATCTTTAGCGATCACTACTAGTTTGCGACCGTTTTCCTAGATGCTCATCTTATTCTTGTACTCGTAAGTTAGCCACCATACTTTTGCTAAGCCGCTGCTGCAACCTCACCACTTTACCTCTTCCTATCCATTAAGCTTTGATAGTCTTGTTACCCATGGTTATGGGATTGTTGAGTCCTCGTGGCTCACAGATACTACAACAACAGTTGCAGGTGCAGGTTTCCGATGTCTTGACGTGAGAGCGATGTTCTTTTGTTGGAGTTATGCTTCTTCTTCTTCTTCAGTCTTGGGTTAGGTTCCGGGTCGGCAGCCTGGGATAGCAGATGGATGTCGTTGTTCTTTTCGTGTTTGTATCCGTAGTCGGATGCCTTGTATTGATGTTGTTGTATTCATGTGACTTGTATGTATTGTTGTATCCCCCATGTATGTATGTAATGGTACGATGTAATGATATCCATCTTGCTAAGCGCCCGAAATGCGGTTGTGCCCCAATCACGTAAGTGTCACGTGATCGGGATAGAATCGCATCTTGGGCCTGACAGAAGATACCGATGATCGAATATCGAGCAAGTAACATACCGATGGACAAAGGGAATTACGTATGTTGTCATAAAGGTTCGACCGATAAAGATCTTCGTAGAATATGTAGGAGCCAATATGGGCATCCAGGTTCGCTATTGGTTATTGACCAGAGAGGTGTCCCGGTCATGTCTACATAGTTCTTGAACCCGTAGGGTCCGCACGCTTAACGTTCGTTGATGATATAGTGTTATATGAGTTATATGATTTGGTGACAAAATGGTGTTCGGAGTCCCGGATGAGATTACGGACATGACGAGGAATCTCGAAATGGTCAAGAGGTAAAGATTGATATATAGGACGATGGTATTCGGACACCAAAATAGTTTCAGAATGCACCGGGTAGTCATCGGGTCACCGGAAGGGGTTCCGAACACCCCCGGTAAGTGTACGGGCTTAATGGGCCAAAGGAGAGGACAGACCAGCCCACTAGTGGGCTGGTGGCCCCTCTACATGGTTGGCCGACCCTAGGGGAAGGAAAGGGGAGGGGTGGCCCCTCGTGCCTTCCTTTCCCTCCTCGTGAGAGAAAGGAAAGGGGGCGCCTCCTCCTCTTACCTTCCTCCCGCACTAATATATGGAAAGGGGGGCGCAGCTTGGCGAAGTCCCCAAGTAGGATTCGGCCCTACTTGGGGCGCCTCTTGGCCTCTCCCCTCCCCGCCCCCCTTATATATATGGGCGAGGGGAGGCGCCTAGCACAACAGAACATTGTCTTAGCCGTGTGCGGCGCCCCTCCTCCACCGTTTACACTCTCGGTCATATTTTCGTAGTGCTTAGGCAAAGCCCTGCGGAGATAGCATCATCATCACCGTCACCACTCCGTCGTGGTGCTAGAACTCATCTACTACTTTGCCCGTCTTCCTGGATCAAGAAAGCGAGGACGTCATCGAGCAGAACTTGTGCTCAACGCGAAGGTGACATACGTTCGGTACTTGATCAGTTGAATCATAAAAAAGTTCGACTACATCAACCCTATTAATAAATGCTTCCGCTTACGGTCTACGAGGGTACGTAGACACACTCTCCCCTCTCGTTGCTATGCATCTTGCGAGATTTTATTTTCTTATGACGAGTGTATATTTGCTTCCTAGTATGGATGAGCAGACCCCTCAAAAAGGAAAGTACCAGTCATCTATAACATTTGTCCTCGCGTGGTTTCTAAATCCGAAATTATCTGGCCCCTTGTTTTCGAGCGTCTATAACAGAAAAATGATTCCATTGCCCTCGATCTAGTTCGTGTGATTTCTTTGTGTAACACATATTAGGAAAGTGCATGCGAAAACGATGCACGACATTCAATTAATTCCATTTTGAATTTTTTTTTTCTAAAAGAAAGCTATGACTTTTGAATCGTGAAACGATGGCATGGATTCAGCTAGTCTTTATGAGAGCAGTGGACAAAATAAAATATGAAAAATACTTGACTACAACCGGTTGCCGCGTGCACAACCGTTGGATCAAGCTATGATCAACACGTACCATTTGGCTTCAACTAGGGGTGCAGAGCGGCATCCCGCGTAGTCCCGCAAAAGTGACCAGCTAGTACAAAAGCGGGGCATGCATCCCTAGCTTCAACAAGTGTTCCTACAAAGCCACTTGCTCCCATCGCTATCAATCGGCTTCTGCACCTCTCCACCGTGTATCCTTATTCTCACACGAAGCATGCTACAGCCTACATCCGCTCTCCTCCCACCACCTCCAGACCAACGCAACACCGATTGCTACAAGGCAGGGGAGCGAATCGAGCTTGGCCGCGTCGGCCGCTACATTGTGCTACAAGCTGTCATGCCCAACTACCATCATGCACCTCCCCAAGCGATCTCAAGAATAGAACCAATGGCCGCCGTTGCAAGACAGGGCAACGGTGTTGTGACTACTGTGGTGGGAGGCGGTTGTGCTATCAACGGCGCCCGACGATGGTGTTGCAATGCTTTGAGCACGCTTCCACTGCTATGAGGCCGTCCAGTGATGTTGCAACCGTTGCCATGAGGTCATCCAAGTTCTCGCGATTGGCGACGTTGCTGGTGTTGTAAGGGTGTCATCATGTTGTGAGCCGATACTGCGAGGGCCACCATGCTATTGGGCATAAGGCCAACGCTCAGGACGAAGCACTCGTCGCCACTAGAAGCTGAGGGGATCGACACATTTTTTGCTACAAACGCGTTGAGTTGGATGAACGATGTTGCAATGATGGCTGACACGAGAGGGTTGTTGCAGCGGGAACACAAGAACCACGAGATGAGAAGAACCATGTGCCACACAAGACACAAGCTTTGCTAGGAGGGAGCGAAAGCAAAAGGAAAGCATGAGAGGGTCAGGCAGGCCAGGCACTGCACATGTGACGGCTATCGGGACGGCTACTTTTTGGCCTGCTAAAGTCAGATGCCACCTATAGAGCCCGCTATAAAATATTTTAGAATAATTGGTAGGCTACTTTTTGGCCTGCTAAAGTCAGATGTCATCTATACAGCCCGCTATAAAATATTTTAGAATAATTGGTAGACTAAACGAAACAATGCTAAAGTCAGATGTCATCTATACAGCCTGCTATAAAATATTTTAGAATGATTGGTAGACTAAACGAAACAAAGCAATCGAAAAAACAAGGTTAAGCTTCATGCACTAACCAACACAAATACATCAATTTTTAAATAAATTACAAAAGACGAAACTACACAATTACATCAATTTTTAAATAAATTACAAAAGACGGAACTACACAAGTACATCAATTTTAAAATAAATTACAAAAGACGGAACTTGAACTTAAGATCTTAAGCTCTGATATCATGTTAGCTTCATGCACTAACCAACACAACCAACAAAAATCTGAACTGATCAAAAAAGCTATTCAATCCACATATACACTTCAACACGATGCACCCATGTCCCCAAATTACATACATCAAACCGAGGAAAACCAACCAGAGGTCCCAAAAAAAAAGGCAGGAAAATCAATTTGTATATACTCCCTCCGTCCCAAAATGTAAGACGTTTTTAAGACTTAGTCTAAGCCAAAAAAAGGTCTTACATTTTGGGACAGAGGGAGTAGTATAGAAGTTTACCTTATTAGATGCATTCATTTCGAAAACAACCAGCTTGGAAAGCAGCGGAATCCGGCATTACTTATTACCTAAATACGGCATACAATATGTCAATGGACAGGCAGAGTTGCAACTAATGTGACAGAAAGCCGTCAGAGCTGGAGATTGTTCACAAGTTGCTCTCATCCAAATCAAAGTTTCTGTCACAGAGCACTTGACAAAACTCCAGCCATAGTAAAATTCATGGGAGACAGCAAAAAGCTACATTAGTTGACAGCCTCCGCCTAAACCCTCCTGCGGGTGCGCCTGTCACTAGCCTCAACGCTTTCAACGGGATTCACATCTTCGCTGATACAAACTCCCCTTTTCCGGTTAACAGATGCAGGATCATCATCCACTACTGCGACAGTTGCTAACAAATCAGACAGCAAGGATGGGCAAGTCTCCTCCAGGTAATTAAACCCTTCTGTCTCCATCACAGCTGCACAACAAAACCAAACAGCTCAAGGTGACAACTCACCAGGCAAATTACATAGCTTCTTACAACAACAAAACAAATGTTTTAAAAGGATTTTAAATGGTGAAAGTTCCGTTGGGCACCAAACAGCAGGGAAATCCCACCGGTAGCTAAAATTTCCATGAAAAGGCATCTTATATTTGCAAAAGGCAAAGCTAATACCACGAACCCAACATTGGGAGATTACTAATTGAACTGAAGGTACTAAGCGAGCATCAGCTGCTCAAATTTAACATGAAGGGCATTTGGCAAATGAATGGGGATAACAGCATTATGCTGTTGAAGGTTTGCATTCTTCTCCTTCACTGAATGCGGTAATGCTCCGACATTTCTTATCTTGAAATAGGTAAAATACTCCTCCGTCCCATAATATAAGATGTTATTACAATCAGTATATCAGTATATTGATTGTAGTAACATCTTATATCATACTACCTCCATTCCTAAATACCAAGACGCTGGGGAGGTAGTATATTGGTTGTAATAACATCTTGTATTTATAGGATGGAGGGAGCACATTATAAGGAGCAGAAGTTGGAAACGGTCAATTACGACTTGCTTTTTTTTCTTTCAGTTTCCTTTACGAAACCAGCAACAGCTTCGTCTCTGTTGCTAAAGAATACAGTTCCAGAACTAGATAGAAGTAACACATTCTTGTTCAACCCTACAGTTTACAAGAATGTCATCTGATAAAGATTTCAAGTTACAAACCATAATTTCCATGCACAAAGACAATATAGGATCATCAAGCCATGATTTTGATAGCAAAAACATCTGAAATAGTAGCCTGTTCATGCTACTGTTTCAGGAAATCATCATCAACAAAGAAAAATGAGGAAGAATAATAATACATACTGTATATTATAGCAGGTAAAGTAGAACAATTATCATCCATTAAGCATTCAAGAGGCCAGCCAAACAAACCACTGGAGGATACGGGAAGAGTAAACAGTAATGACCAACAGAAAGACAAGGATGGAAATTCTTATGTTAAAATTTGAAATGTGGACATCAGTGAGCATTATTAATTTGCTTGAGTGGCAATGGACCACACCTCAATGACTACAAACACAGATGCCATGCACATGAGAGCATGTGCCTCATGGACCCACCCCACACACCGAGGCACTGACACATCAAACCCAATAAGCCCGAGAGAAAGGGCGAGCGCTTGGCGTGTCCATGTAGGATTTATAACAGTGCTTAGCGATGGAGAAAAAACGCGTGCACATGTGGGCCATTTGTTTAGTTGGTCCTATGTAATAGGCCTTTGATTGCTGCATGAGGATTGGGTTGAAAATAGAAGGAAGCTTAGGGGCTAAGAAAAGAGTCTTCTTCTGTACGCACGCAACCCAAACCCTCACACCGCCGCCAACACAACCCGCCGCCGCCTCAACACTCGCGTTCCTCTTTCCCAACCTTCCACTACTGCGGCGCACCGCCACTACATCTCCTTGGCGGCAACCAACGGAAAGAGCTTCAGCCACCGCTCATGTCGCCCTTGCGAACCTGCCTCCTCCTTTGGAACTGTTGCAGCTTGTAACTGGACGACCGCGAGCCGCCGTCATCCTGCACTATACGGCGATGCGATAATGGGAAGATCCTCTCGGAGAGCCCACCCCCTCTCGTTTGGCCACCTGATTTTTGGTTCTCGTGCTCCCTGTTCCTCTGTTTTGTTTTATTATATTCCATGCGAACATTCTGTCTCGTTTTTGGTGCTTGGTTCGTTGAAAATACCAGCTCAAGAAAGCATCCATGCATACTTCCATAGGGAAAAGCTTGCACTTAACAAATAGCAGCCTAGCAGAGTGGAGTGCGAGGAAGATCTCCGTACAAGGTATGCAGCTGTTTTATTTTGTTTTCAGCTCATGTGCTGGTTCTTTGATGAGGTTCAAACTTCCAATTTGATAGATGGGAGGGCATGGGGACTTCTGCCCGTGCATCTCAAATTGAATTCACAGGTGATCGATCCATGGAGATGAAGTGTTTGTCAAATTGCTTGCAAGGATGATCAGAATTTGACGCCATTTGCTTACTGTCATAATGTTTAAACTGCTGTTGATCTTCTAGAATGCTGTTTGTTATTCCTTTCAGCTATGAAGTAGTCACTTTTTATGTGTTTTCAACATTAGGTGCCTATCATTTCTGATGTGTTGGTATTAGAATGAAAGATTTGCATTTTCAGTTTGCGTCTACACTTTATCAAAGTTAGTGCTTCATGTTAATACATGTCAGCTTGGAATGATCTGCCTTTTATAGCCTCTCTAGTGCTTATGGTTTTGATGTACACATCGCGCACAGTTATTAACGTATGATTCATATAGAACTTAATGAATTTCAGAGTTATACTTCCATAATTCCATAAGATATTGAAGTTGAAAGTTTGGCTTCTATTTAATGAGCAGGTTCTCTTAGAAAATCGACAGCTGAAGGTAATCAACAGCTACAAATTTCTTCAAGCTCCGTATGCTAGGTTGCGGTTCAAGCCTTCCAAGGTTTTCGCCACTGCTCCCATCTTCGGTGCCTTCCAAGGTTTTCGCCACTGCTCCCATCTTCGGTGCTAAAATGATATCTCAAACTACTAAGTTTGAAAATTATGTTTCATTTTCACCACGATTAGGTTTCTTAATAGCATTAAGTGTCATCATTTGAACAGGAGAACAAATGTCAGTATTGCTACATCGTACATCATGATTTCTGTTTTCATCAATCCAGCTGTTATTGTTATCTCTTTGTAGCTTCATATATAAATGAGTGTTGACGTGGTAGAAATATATCAGTGAAAGTAGTGGATATTTTGCATTGCCTTTAACCAGTAGCCTCATACAGAAAATAGTCCCATTGTCACACTGCGACAACTATAAACTCCAGATATATGATTTGCATACTAAAAGTGTTATTACCATTTGAAAAACATCATAGATTGACGCTAATATTTGCTGTTTTCTGCTATGGACACCTGAGTGTCTTGCACCTGCTAGCCATGGCTAAAGCGGCATTGCTTTCACCACCATGATATTAAGTGTTACCTTGTGTAGCCTTAGCCTTTTCTGAACCTATATATACTTAAGTAGTTGACCCCCACTACTCTATTTATCTCAACATGCACGCATGCCACCTCATCAAGGCCCACCTTAATATGCATGTGAAAGATTTCCCTTATTAATTGATTCCCACTGCTATTTATCTCGACATGCAAACATGCCGCTTCATCAAAGGCCCACCATCACAAGCATGGCAAAAAAATCCATTATGTTATGCTACTTTTATTCAATACTCCCTCTGTAAAGAAATATAAGAGCGTTTAGATCACTAAAGTAGCGATCTAAACGCTCATATGTTTCTTTACAAAGGGAGTAAATACTTTAAACTATATAAAATAATCAAACATAATATATAACATGTATTTTTAGTTTTAGATCATATGCTATTAATCCAAATATTCATGTTTACTCATGTTCATACAACCAAATTTCAGTAAAGTATGTACCCAATACCTGCAGCAACACGCGGTTAACAACTACTAGTTGATATATGTTCCAATGCCTTGGTCAATGGAAGCAGGCAGAAGTACCAGATGGTGTGGTGATGGTTATGTTCCAGTTTTTTTTTTACATTTTGAGGCATGTATTGACGGTACATGAGATTGGCTGACCTCCACGTGTGTATTATTATTTTTTAGACATTGCAGATTCGTGAAGCTGTTATATCAAGGGTCTCATTTGCTGTTGAATTCTCTGAAGAATTCTAGGGAAGGTTTGTACATCACTTCCAATTCATATTCACAGTTTAGTCTTTCCCAACACTCACAATTTTATGAAATTATTTTGGGCTGCTTTGGTGGTGAGGAGACTGAAAGTAGTATTCCATTTTCACAAAGCAAAGTCAGCACTGCCTGTTTCTGAGTTGCAATGGGGAGGGACAAGGGGCGAGGTGGGACATATATTGCTTTAGGAAGCAGAACTTCCATGGCTTATCCAGAAGGATTTCCAGCATGAGTTTCTTTTATTTACATATAGCTTGTGTAAACAAATAAGCCTAAGATCCCACATAGTGAACTTCAGGCCTTGTAATCCTTTTGTGTGATTGTGTCACATGTAGCTTCCTCCACGTTACTTTCCCTTTTGGATTACTTCTTACCCGCAACTAATGGACTGTCTCACTCAATTATGCTCGACGGGTGACTCACCAGGTGTGCTACTACCTATAATGCATATGAGTTTCATATGAGCTTCTATAATATACTATATTATGGGTAACCCGATGACCTGATCTGTGTTTGTCGGCTCAACAATCTCAGCTACTGACACATCATGATTTTCATGTACTCCCTCTGTTTCTTCTTGCTCCGTGAATTAGATTTGTCTAAAGTCAAACTTTGTAAAGATTGATCAAATTTATAAAAAATATCAACATCTACAATAGCAAATAAATATAATATGATAACATATTTCATGATAGATCTAATGATATTGATTTTGTAGCATGATTGTTTATAATTTTTTGTATGAAGTTGGTCAAACTTTGGAGATTTGACTTTAGACAAATCTAATACACGGAGTATAAAGAAACGGAGGGCTCACATACTGTCAATTGCTGACTTTGATATCACCTGCTAACACAAGCCAATGTTCATATATCCATGCCTGACATCTTGTATGGCTGTACACTAACTAATCATGTGCTTAGCTTCACCCTTAATGATGCATATGAATGCCCACATGTTACGCCACACACTAAACAAGCCAGCTGAATGGGCACAAGCAAGCATAGCACCGCACATGAACATCTCAGGAGGCAGGCGTGTGCAAGCATTTGGCTTACAGAACTCAAAGCTACGGGTTTTCAGCATTAGTGGTTTGAATTGTAAGATCTCTGAAATTTCAAAGCAACTGCTACTTAAAGAAAGAGATGCTATACAGATTCATCAATCTTGATACATAACTGCAATCCTTGAGAACAATATCAACTCTATAACAAAATGAAAATAGAAACAAGAAGAGTGTTTTACCGATCCTACTATATTCTCAACAATCTAACACCCTCATATAGGACTGTTGAGCATTTGCGCTTTTTGCAATCATTCTATAGTATCGTCACCATTTTGCTAGTGAACCATTTTGCTGGTGAACGCACATGCGTATGTTGCAACTTGCAGCAAGAAAAATGTGCCAGGGCCCAAAATCTGTGTGGTATCCAAAGCTCGTGGAATATTGTAGTTAACATGAACCAAATGGTTATAATATGCCACATATTATATCACTACTCTAACTGACATTTCCAAATACCCAAAAAAGGCAGCTACTTTATCCTAAGAGCAATAGAAGGAAAAGCTCTTTGTGTTAGCATGTATATCTAGTTATGTACTCGTGAACTTCTAACAAAGTACTACAATACTGGGCAGATACAGATAAACAGAAGACAACACACTGTCTTCTACAGTATCAACAAAAAGATGCAAATATATTCTAGAGAATAAAGGCATACCTCCCAGATTTTGTCGAACAGCAGTGAATTTTAGACAGGCAGACTTGAGCTGAGCACAGTGGTGCTGTTCAGCTAGGGCTAAGGTTGTCGCTACTGTTTCAGAAGTGAGTTCATCACATAACTTCGCCTCACATAGGATTCGAAGCCGGTCCAATCCATATCTATCAGCTGCTGCCAACAGATGCTGTGTTACCGCAGTAGATGTCCACATTGAGAAAGATCCAGCTACTTCATGAATACTAGGAAGCTCATCAGAATATATGAAATTGACCATTGCCTGCATTGGAAGAGAAGCTGTAATATTATATTACCATAAGGGGGTCTTTCACTAAATAAGAATTTTGCAAGGATTTCCTTCTTTTTCTCGAGGTTGGATGTTAGGCGAGCCAGCAAAAGTCTAGTAATCCAAAATGGATCCAGACTGGTTCTAACACAAACAATTGAACTAGATTGTTCATACTAGACAAGATCAAACATGCTTACTTTACGGGGATAAACTTATTTATTCTGCTGGGAATTAAATTACAAGTGCACACAGCATGTGTGTTAATCAACAGAGAGCAGAGAGAACACACTGACAAATGAGTAAAAAAGATTCTAAAATGTAAATTATGACAGAAAACGCCTAAAAAGGAGGAACTGGGATTCCTAACAAAACAATACTGAAAATCGGTGCAGTCTGCATGTAACGATTACCGCGAAGACAATAGGTTCAACATCCTCCACAACAACTCTGTCCATGTCAGGTTTACCAATAGGTCCAAAGAATTGGGCTTTGAACACCGGGGAGCGAGCAGCAAGAATCCATTTATGTGCCTGGACTTTCTCATCACCTACTTCAAAAGTTATGTCACAGCCAATGTGGAGTTCGAAGAGCTCCTTGAAGCAACGGCCAATATCAGATGGGGGAACATTAATCTGAACATTCTTTGGTGTTTCGAGACGATTCTTGACGACACCTACTGTGCAGTTCATTACTAGGCAATCATCCTTTAAAAAATCTGATGCTTCTAACTGTGTCCTTCTGTAGAATCTCTTGTAACCCCTGAAAAGAATAAATCACCTTTAGCTGCCGTTACAAAATGACAAAGAGTAATGCAGGTACACAGAAAAATAGAAGATGCCAAGGAGGAGAGAGCACATTACAATCAGTAAGGGAGGATGATGAGAAGTAACGGATAAGAAAAATAAACCTCATTCATTTGGAACGAAATACCATTTGACCATTTCCTACGTAAGAATGTGGCAATAGAAACAGAATGCCAGTCTGCAAACCATCAACTCTTGGTTTCTTGTTCCGGAAATTATGCAGTATCTAATGAACAATACATTAGTCAGCAATATTTGCTTTGCTACGATTTAATTTAAGCTTGGTGTTGAAGATAACATTGTAAGGTATTTTGCCTAACCAAAACCAATCCACCTAGAACTAGAGGTGAAAATCTCAGCAGACAGAAAGTAGCAAACAGTAGTGGCATCCGTTAAACTCAGGCTGCAGGTGGGGGTGGGACTAAATGGGATTACCGGTCCCATCCCACTTAAACTGTTCTGATGGGGTCCCATTGGACAGGAAGAAAATTAGGTGGGCTAGCCCTATTAGCCCATTGGAATCCCACTTAATCCCGCCACAAATGTCAGTGATCAACAACAGCTTCTCTATGCCAATGACAGCCACGATCTCCCCCGCCGCAGTGTTGGCGTTGATGTTGTAGGCCTACCCGGTCACCGTCGGCGGCCACGGTGGCGATGAGCGGAATGTGGCCGGAAACGAAGATCGGGTGGAGCGCGGAGGGGTCTATGCAAGTCACCTCGCCGACAAACCCAAGGGCTGTGGAGTTGGGGGACGGGCACGCGTCTTTGCCGCAGAGGCCGACGGCGGTGGCGCCGGCGAGGCTGATTGTTAGCGACCGTGTGTGCTCGTGTCCTCTGTACATGTGTTCGTGCCCTCTGTACATGCCTATTCTAGCACTAGCATCGGTTGAGTTAGTTGAGCGGTACATATATAAACCTGTGTAACACCAGAAGATCAATACAGATTTGTAGCACGCCCTCTCCCTCTACTTCACTCTGGCTCCAACACTGATGAAGGAGACGAGCTGCTTGTTGATGTTTATCTTGATCTTGCGGACCAGCAGCATCTCGACGACCTCCATCGTGAGAGCGTCGGTGACGCGGAGGCCGTTTCAGAACTGCGGCTTGACACCGACGCGCTGCAGCCAGGAGTTGATCTCTGTGGACCGCCGCCGTGCTCGAGCACGATCACCGACGCCTGTAGTTCCGGCGACTATATGTCCGCGCCGCCGTACTTCACCACCACCGTCTTGCCCTTGAACCGCTGGATGATGGGGAGCGCCTCCGACAGGACGTCCACACAGTTCAGCGCCGCGACCGCGGGATGTGATGCAGACTCAGGCAGCGCTGGCGCTGGCGCCAGGGGAGGAGGCCGAGATGCCTTGTTGTTTGAATACAATGTGTTGCGTTTGTATTTTAGAAGTGGGATCCCACTTCCACCCGCCTAATCCATGTGGGCTACCCAATATTTCCCACCAATTCATAGTGGGATCAGGTGGACTAAGGTGGGATGCCCACGGGCAGTCCCACTTGCAGCCTGACGTTAAACAAATCCAAGGGGGACAAGACAAATGTAAATGGAAGCAATTTAGGTGGCAAGAGAGAGTAAATGGTGAGGGAGATGTTCTTAGTTACCACATGGATCCTCTGTACTTGAGGGTGTATGGTCCAGCCTGCATGGATCGGTCGAAATGGGAGTGGACCTTGTGGCGGGCGCGGCCGGACTGGTCGAGGAGCGTGAGCTCGAAGAGGGCGCGGACGTCGGTACCCTCGGAGGCGAGGGCGACGAACACGGAGACGTAGCTGGCGTTGTCCTCGTGGTTCTTCCCGTCCGGGTAGAGGTAGACGGCCCAGTCGTAGCCGCCGACGGCGAAGGTGTCACTGGACAGGTGCCGGCCGGGGCCGATGCCCTTGGCGAGGGAGAATCCCTTGACCGTGTACTGGTGCGATCCCCGCACGGTCTCTGTGACCGACCGCGACCACGACGGCCGCGGCACCGCCATCGCACAAACCCTAGGTACGCGGGATTAGGTTAATCTGGGCAGGCGGGCGGGGTGTGGGGGGGGGGGCGTAGGGGGGGTTATTACGTTTGGTATCGGCGGTGGGCTGCGGCGACCAGGAGGAGAGAGGAGAGGACAGCCGAGCTGCGCCGCGCCACCTGATTCCGGGGAGAAGCCCCGTCGATGACGATGACGACGACTCGACGAAGGAGTGAGGAAATGAAGGTGCGACGTATAGCTAGACTGGTATATAGCGATACATGTGGCTAAAATCAATGGCAGTAGGATACTCTAAGGGCATGTACAATGGTTGCTAAGATAGTCTTATCTTAAGTTTTGCATGTAAATTAGAGATGACAAAAAAACAAGTCTACAATGGATCATCTCTTAGCCTTGTCTTCAATAATTAGTTATTCCTAAAAACATGGTGAGACAAATTGTGCTAAGCTATCATCTCTTGTCTTTGCTTAAATAAGCTAAGACAAGCCTTCTCTTATGATTTCTCTCTCCTCCACCTCATCATTTATCTTACGTGGCATTCTTAAGCTAGAACCATTGTACATGCCCTAACTCGGTTAGAGGTACCGAAGAGGTGTTTGGATGACAGGGTTAGATTGACGGACGGGAGCGCGGATTCGGTGAGGCGCCTTCACGAACGATGCGAGAGAGAGGGAAGGAGAGGACGAGAAGCTTCGAGAAAGTAGGGGAGGGATCTGCTACCGAGAGAGCGGGAGAAAAAAATATTTTTTTAATGATCTCAGGAGAACTAACCCAAATAAGCACATCTTGGGTGTGTTAGTTTTTTTGGATGGGTTAGATGCATCTAACCCAAACTAACCCTCCTGTTTGGATACTTTTGGGTTAGTTGAGTCCAAACTAATCCAAACTAACTCTAACCCAGGGTATCCAAAACAGGGCCAATGTTTCAACCTTGTGTAATAGCCTGACTTTCCCCTCCTCCCGGGCCACTCGTGCGGGCGGCTCCGGAGATCGAATCCCTAAGAGCAACTCAAGCGGACCCCGCATCCCGCCGGCCCGCAAAACGCGTTTGCAGTTCGCACAAAATCGCTTTTGTGGCCTGGCGCAGGCTGGCACAGTTGCAGACTCTGTATAATGAACCCGTAAAAAAGCATATTCGTCGGCTTTTGCGGGTTCTGATCTGGCGCAGCTCCTCCCGGCCCGTAAAACTTAGATTTGCAACTTAAATTGATCTAGCATAATGATTTTCTTTGCTTTTGCAACAACATTAGATATAAAGATATCACCAAATCTTGGCTAGAATAGCAAAACCAAAGAAAACAAGAACCACAAGTATGCATTTCAGAAGATTTCCAACTTTCATAACTGCTCCCACTAGTTGAAGCAATATCTTCTCCATGCACGCATTGTTGATCTGCGGATTCTTGATCTTGCTTTCTTCATTCTTCATCTTTGGTTTCAAAGAAGTAGACGTTGCTTCCCCTCTAGTTGCACATGCCGCCGCATCATTGCCTTCAATTGTACTAAGGAGTGCACTAACATCTATTAAGTTTCTTTCTATCAACAAATAAATGTATTGGCCTTCCCAAAACCAAAATGAGCATCCATCGTCCTACACAAAACATTGAGCAAGCTCGAAGTGAGCTATCGCAATTGAACTAAAGAATGAGCTATGGAACGAGCTACCGCAAGTGCACGTACCCCGTCGTTTTCGCATTTGTAAAACACCCATCCGGGGTGCTTCGGTGTGCCCGAAGTGAGCCGCAGCACTTGGCACGGGCAGTCGTCGCACTCTATGAGCGGCATCGGCAGGCCACAAACACGCTGCGCGAGTGATACGTCCAAAACGTATCTATAATTTCTGCTTGCTCCATGCCTCTTTTGTGTGATATTGCTATGATATTTATGCACTTCCATACACTTTTGATCATATTTGGACTAACCTATTAACTCAGTGCACCCCAGTGCCAGTTTCTGTTTTCTGCTGTTTTTGTATTTCAGGTTTTCCCATTAGTAAACTGCCAGAAAAATCCCGGGAAAAATATATAAAAAATCAGCGTTCCGGAAGCTTCCATGCGGCCAAAGTAGGGCCAGAGGGGGGCCACCAGGGCTCCAGGCGACCAGAGGGGGCGGCCCCCCTCCTGGTCGCGCCGCCAGGGCGCCTGGGCCCCCCTGGCCTCTTCTGACGTCCCCCTTTGGCATATATTTACATCGCGTCCCGAAACCCTCGGTTCCAGACCCCTTTTCTCCAGAAGCTATTCCGATCTCCGCCGCCATCGCCACCAAGTTTCGGGGGACCAAAATTCCTGTGCCGGCACCCTGCCGGGACGGGGAAGTGCCCCCGGATTCATCTCCATCGACGTTGCTTCCTCCCTCCATGGTGCGGGAGTAGTTCCTCCTCGGGGCTGAGGTTTCTTACCAGTAGCTATGTGGTCAATTCTCTCTCCCATGATGTGATCTTCGTTGTGATCATAGGCTATGTTAATCTAGGGTGATCCCATGATATTTCCCCTTCCTCTATGTATTGGATTGATGTACTCACTTGTCTTTATCTAGTATAATCTCCGAGACCAAGGTGACAGCGGTCTATTGGACATGGATTAAAAGAATATTTTCATGAGTGATTTCCTCTTTTGTGTGTTGATTGAAGATTGAGAGTCTCTTGGTGCTTGTCTTTGACTATCCTTGAGATATGTTATGGTGATTGTGGTACTCTCTTTGGATGGCCGCGGTGACATTGGGAAATCCATGGATTGAGAACTACGAACTTAGAGGTGTGTGAGGGATCGAAGAAGGTGAGAGTGTCTAGAGGGGGGGTGATTAGACTACTCGACAAGATAAAAATTCTGTCTTTTATCAAGGACAGATTTTGGCAGATTTTGCATAACACACAAGTCAAGTAGCACACTACACATGCAATTCTAGAGTATGGGCAGCGGAAAGTAAATTGCACAAGTAGTAAAGAGAAGTGGAGAAGATCAAACGCAATTTGGAGAAGCAATGATTTTTCCCGTGGTTCCGATAGGTGGTGCTATCGTACATCCACGTTGATGGAGACTTCAACCCACGGAGGGTAACGGCTGCGCGAGTCCACGGAGGGCTCCACCCACGAAGGGTCCACGAAGAAGCAACCTTGTCTATTCCATCATGGCCTACGCCCACGGAGGGCTAGCCTTACTCGGGGTAGATCTTCACGAAGTAGGCGATCTCCTTGCCCTTACAAACTTCTTGGTTCAACTCCACATCTCGATGACGGAGGCTCCCAAGCGACACCTAACCAATCTAGGAGGCACCACCCTTCAAAAGGTAATAGATGTTGTAGAAGATGATGAACTCCTTGCTCTTGTGCTTAAAATGATAATCTCCCCAACACTCAACTCTCCTCACTGATATGGCTGTGGTGGAAGAAGGGATTGAGTGGAAAGCAACTTGGGAAGGTTAGAAATCAAGTTTCATATGGTAGGAATGGAGCAACTTGATCTCAACACAAGGGTAGGTGGTTCTCTTCTCAGAAAGTGTAAGATAGGAGTGGTAGTTCTTTCTGATGGCTCTCTCCACGAATGAAGAGGGGGTGGAGGGGTATATATAGCCTCCACACAAAATCCAACCGTTACACACATAATTGAGCAATCTCGGTGAGACCGAAGTGGAAACTCGGTCAAACTGAAAGTTCAAATATAGTGAACGTTGGGGTTTTCGGTGGGACCGAAAATACCATCTCGGTGAGACCGAAAGTGTAAATAATATGAACGTTGGGGTTTTCGGTGGGACCGAGAAAGAAAACTTGGTTAGACCGATTTGAGAAAAGACAGGAACATGCCAGTTTCGGTGGGACCGATAATGCAATCTCGGTTATTCCGAAATGATGTCAAACGGTTACAGAAGGTTGGCAGCCCGTATTTCGGTGAGACCGAACTCAAACTCGGAATGACCGATTTTTCTAGGGTTTGGCTTATGGCTGAGGTGGTTCATCTCGGTGGGACTGGGTTTGGAAAATCGGTTGGTCCGAGATTACTTACGAGTGTGTATTGTAGTGAAAGTTGCTGATAGTTGAAGGAGATATATCACTAAGCACTTGAGCAACCAGATCATCAACACAACCTCATCCCCTTTTAATAGTATTGGCTTTTCCTATGGACTCAATGTGATCTTGGATCACTAAACCAAAAATGGAGTCTTGAGCTTTTGCCAGTGCTTGCCTTAGCATTTTGAGGGGTCCACTTCTTCAGTCATTTTGCCATAGCCAATGTGATTGAATTTCCTGAAACATACTAGATAAAAGCATTAGTCCAACGACAAAGTATGTTGTCATTAATTACCAAAACCACCCAGGGAGAAAATGTGCTTTCAATCTCCCCCTTTTTGGTAATTGATGGCAACACACTAAAATCACACTAAACAAGACATCAAAGCTTATTGAAAGAAAGACAGAATTATCACGAAAGCTTTGACAAGCATGTAGTACACAGGCTCCCCCTACAAGTGTGCAAGATTTTCATAAATTATGGTTTTGGACTACCACAAGCACACAAGAGAGATAAGTAAGATGTGCTACAAGCAGCTTGGCTATATGCATCAGAGCAGATGAAAGGGAAGTGAGTGATAATGCATATGTGCATGGTGATTTCTTGCAAACAAGTATTCACAAGCAAGTCACCATCATGCACATTCTGCAAAGTGCATATACTTACCTTGAGGTTCCTTGGCATTGTACCTGAAGGGATAAACTTGGGAAAACAAGGTTAGATAACACAAGAGTATTCCTTCAACCAACTGCAAAAACATCAAGAGTACCAAGCCAGGGATGACATGTATAAGGAGTGTCTCGTATTGAGCACAGGCTTGAATCAGCAAACATGTCTCCGAAACTAAAAGATTTTCAATGAACTCTGAGAGATTTTGCTTTCCATAAAGATATCAATTGTGAAGATTCCTCTCCCTTTGAGTTCTCTCAGAACAGGGATGTGATGGAAACAGTAAAATCAAAAGAATGATGCCAAAAGAGAATGATGTCCAATGTAAGACACGACAAAGCTTTGATGTGATTCTCTCCCCCTTAAGATAAGATTGCTTTTCTTCTCCCCCTAAGTCTTCTCTTCTCCCCCTACTCCCCCTAAGTCTTCTCCCCCTTTGACATCAAGTGCCTAAAAGGACAGCAAACTAGGAAGGTGAGGAAAGACGGAAAGAAAGAAGTGGGATCCTTAAGAATCACAACAGGGCAAATAAGAACATGCATAGAGAAACAATGAGTGGAGCTGCAGGAGATGATATCCTGGAGGAAATAAATCAGTGACACCGAATTGAGTTAGGGTAGACCCTTTTCGGTTAGACCGAAAATTGTAAATCGGTGACGCCGAGTTTAATTCCAAGGAATACAGAAATAATTCAGCTCACTTTGCGAGGAATGTTTCAAAAGATTTGCAATGATTTTGTAAAAGATTTTCGGGGAATTCATCAGAGCCAGAAGGGTATTCAAAGAAACATAAGAATAGAAATGAAAAAGATTCCTAGATGAAGTTTTTTTTTGAAATGAAAAACTCAATGAGAGAACATAAGAGAAAAAGAAAGACTCCAAACATATGTACTTCATCTAGATAAAGGTCGGCGACAAGATCACCTATTTTTGAGTATATTGACTTAGGAGTCAAATGAAGACATTTGATCATAGGTCATACTCATCATTTAAGCTCAAAATGGGGTTGCCATTTTCCGATTAAGCATTTGATGTGATCACATCTTATGAAGCTGCTTGTACTCATGACTTTGAGCAAAGCTCCTTAAAGATGTGAAGAACATACCTTGGGCTTGTTGTTGCTTTACTCATGTAGGTAAGCTTGATGTAGGTGCTCATTGAATGTGAAGTTGGAGCGCCATTTCTACTTGTGTAGTTCATCTTCCTACATGGGTTAGGCAAGCAAGGAAATACTCGAGGACATCCAAGATGACAAGAATGAAATACTAGATGTATAAGATGTCAAAAAGGATATGTGGAATTTTGTTCCTTGAACTCAACATCCCAAAGGGCTAGATACTTGGTTAATGACAAGATTACTCATGATTTGAGTGTGTGGTAATCTTGTGGAATGTAGATCATCCAAGTACCTGCAAGGAGTTAGATGCAATACAAGGAGGCAAATGTGTCCAAGACATATGATCATCATCATAAGAGAAATATCAAGGATTAGTCAAGAGGGCTCATGCCTTGCATGCATCAATGGAGTTCTCACTCCAAGTTTGAAGCATCAATGATGTTCAACTCACTCCTTAAGCGACAAAACACTTTCTCATCAAGAGGTTTTGTAAAGATATCAGCAAGTTGTTTGTCAGTACGAACATGCTTAAGATTAATGTCACCCTTGGCAATATGATCACGAATAAAATGGTGACGAACTTCAATATGCTTTGTTCGAGAGTGTTGCACTGGATTGTGTCCAATTTTAATTGCACTCTCATTGTCACAAAGCAAGGGAACATGTCTCACATGTATCCCATAATCCTTAAGCGTTTGTGTCATCCATAGTAATTGAGCACAACACGAACCAGCAGCAATATATTCTGCTTCGGCAGTGGATAATGATACCGAATTTTGTTTCTTGGAGGACCAAGATACAAGGGATCGACCAAGGAATTGACACGTACTCAAAGTTGACTTTCTATCAACCTTGTCACCGGCATAGTCCGAGTCGGAATAGCCAACAAGGTCGAAAGAGGCTCTCTTAGGATACCAAATGCCAAAGTTTGGTGTGTGTATCAGGTATCTCACTATCCTTTTAACAGCTTTAAGATGACATTCTTTAGGGGCTGCTTGATATCGCGCACACATGCATACACTCAACATTATGTCAGGACGAGAAGCACAAAGATATAGTAGAGAACCAATCATAGAACGGTAAACCCTTTGATCAACGGGTTCTCCATCTTTTGTTAAGTCATTATGTCCACTTGTAGGCATGGGGGTACTCATACCTTTGCTTTCTTGCATGTTGAACTTCTTGAAGAGATCCTTGGTGTACTTTGTTTGTGAGACAAAGGTACCCTCCTTAGATTGCTTGATTTGCAACCCAAGGAAGAATTTGAGTTCACTCATCATGGACATCTCATACTTCTCCGGCATGAGCTGTCCAAACTTCTTGCTAAAATGAGGGTTAGTTGAACCAAAGATAATATCATCAACATATATTTGGCACACAAATAGTTCACCATTAACCCTTTTCGTGAATAGCGTTGAGTCTATCTTTCCAATCTCAAAGCCTTTTTCAAGAAGAAAGCTAGTCAAGCATTTGTACCAAGCTCTAGGAGCTTGTTTAAGACCATAAAGAGCTTTGTGCAACTTGTAAACATGATTAGGCTTTTTGGGATTCACAAAACCGGGAGGTTGTTTCACAAATACTTCCTCCTCAATTTCACCATTTAGAAAAGCACTTTTGATGTCCATTTGATAGAGAGTAATATCATGGTGATTGGCATAAGCAAGAAGAATGCGAATGGACTCAAGTCTAGCAACGGGGGCATAGGTCTCACCATAGTCCATACCTTCGACTTGTGTGTAACCTTGAGCTACGAGACGAGCCTCGTTGCGGATGACTTGTCCATCTTCATCTTGCTTGTTCCGAAACACCCATTTGGTTCCAATGATGTTTTGATCATCCTTGGGCTTCTCTACCAAAGTCCATACCTTGTTCCTCTCGAAGTTGTGTAGTTCTTCGTGCATAGCGTTCACCCAATCCGGGTCTTCAAGTGCTTCTTCTACCTTCATAGGTTCAATACTAGAGATAAATGAGTAATGCTCACAAAAGTTAGCTAAGCGAGTTTTAGAGCGAGTAATTCTCCCGGAGTTGATGTCGTTCATCATTTGTTCCACGGGATGATTTTTCTTGACTCTTGCTCGGACTCGGGATAACTTTTGTTGATGTTGTGGCTGAGCTTCCTCATCATCTTCATCTTCCTCTTCTTCTTCTTCATTGTTGTTGGTGTTGTCTTGAGGCGGTGGAGAAGGAGGTTGTGGTGGATCTTCTTGTTGCACTTCCTCATCTTGGTGAGTTCCACTAGTGGAGGCCTCCATATTGCCTTGAGGTTCATCTTGCCGTGAGGTAGGTGGCTCCACATATGTAGATGAGGTACTCTCCTTCACTTCCATGGGACGAATCTTTCCAATAGATAAATCTTGGATTGCTTCCGATGGGTCCTTGTCTCCTACATCAATAGGCATTTGCTCTACTCGCGAGCCATTAGATTCATCAAACTTCACATCTACCGTCTCTTCAACCTTTCGGGTGAAATTATTGTAGACACGGTAGGTGTGGGAGTTTGATCCATAACCAAGGAGAAAGCCTTCATGAGATTTAGGAGCAAATTTAGACCGACGATGCTTATCAAGGATATAGCATTTTGAACCAAAGACACGAAAGTATCCCACTTGAGGTTTGTTACCGGTGAGGAGCTCGTATGATGTCTTGCCGAGGAGCTTATGAAGATAAAGCCTGTTGATAGCATGACAAGCTGTCTCGACCGCTTCTCCCCAAAAGTGCTTCGGTGTCTTGTATTCATCAAGCATCGTTCTTGCCATCTCTATGAGCGTTCGGTTCTTCCTCTCAACAACTCCATTTTGTTGAGGAGTGTACGTGGCCGAGAACTCATGTAGAATCCCTTCCTCATCGAGAAAAGAGTCTACATTGGCGTTCTTGAACTCCGTTCCATTGTCACTCCGAACTTTCTTGATCTTCACCTCAAATTGATTTTGGGCCTTTTTGGCAAAGGTTTTGAAGATTCTCTGAACCTGCGATTTGTCATCAAGGAAAAATACCCACGTAAATATGGAATAATCGTCAACTATAACTAGACCAAAGGAGTTACCACCAAGGCTTTTGTAAGCATTGGGACCGAAGAGATCCATATGAAGAAGCTCAAGCGGTCTCCTTGTGGTCATGATGTTTTTCACGGGATGACTTCCACCAACTTGTTTTCCTGCTTGACAAGCACTACAAAGTCTATCTTTGTCAAAGAGAACATCTTTAACACCAAGAATATGATCACCTTTGATCAGCTTGTCTAGATTACGCATACCAACATGTCCTAGCCTTCTATGCCACAACCAACCTTTAGAGGATTTAGCAATGAAACAAGCTCTTGGTTGGGCTTTCTTAGTGAAATCAACAATGTATAGATCATCTCTGCGGATACCAGTAAATGCCATGTTTTGATTGTCACGACGAAAGACTTGGCAATCTACTTTGGTGAATAGCACATTGAATCCAAAGTCAGCTAATCTAGACACGGAAAGTAAATTTTATCCAAGAGATTCTACAAGCATGACATTTTGAATAGAGCTATCATGAGATATGGCCACCTTACCAAGGCCAAGTACCTTACCCTTGGAGTTGTCTCCAAAAGTCACATACTTGCGTGGACCATCGTTCTTTGCAAGCTCTCGAAACATGTCTTTGTCTCCGGTCATGTGATCGGTGCATCCACTATCAAGAATCCACTCTTTTCAGCCGGACATGTAGTCTCTCATATTTGCCATAAGATTGAGACTCTTCATGACCTTGTCTATGCTCACCATCATATTGACCCATAGATTGTTCATCATCAATACCTAGGTCAATTTGATAAAAACTTCTTGCATTAGTTTTGTCAATGTGACAATAATCTTCGGAATGCAATGCAAGAGCATTTCTAATTAAAACATTGATGAGAGCGGGATCACCCTTCTTTTTCATAAGATCACGAAGCTCAAAGAAGCATTTATCAAAGTTGGGATCATTGGGGTGCATCTTATCAAATTCAATAGTCTTGTATAGAATTTTATCAAGACTTCTCATAAAGTAGTCCGGATAAAGTTCTTCCAAGAACTTCCATATAGCATAGGCACACTCAAAGTTTGTAACAAGCTTAAGCAAATCATCGGGTAACCCTCTAATGATAAGATTTACAGTCCTAAGGTTACAAAGCAAATCAAGCTCTTCATCTACGGTAGGGTGCAAGGGATCAAAAGGAGGCACATAGGGGTTCTCAATATATTTGCACAAATTGTACTTCTTAAAGATACTAAGCATTTCAAACCTCCATGAGTTATATGACTCTCCATTAAGAATAGGCACTCTATGGCTAATACTCCCAAACGTAGACACGTCCATCTTCCTCCAATGGTGTGTAAACCAAAGCAATGGAGACCAAAGCTCTGATACCAATTGAGGGATCGAAGAAGGTGAGAGTGTCTAGAGGGGGGGTGATTAGACTACTCGGCAAGATAAAAATTCTGTCTTTTATCAAGGACAGATTTTGGCAGATTTTGCATAACACACAAGTCAAGTAGCACACTACACATGCAATTCTAGAGTATGGGCAGCGGAAAGTAAATTGCACAAGTAGTAAAGAGAAGCGGAGAAGATCAAACGCAATTTGGAGACGCAATGATTTTTCCCGTGGTTCCGATAGGTGGTGCTATCGTACATCCACGTTGATGGAGACTTCAACCCACGGAGGGTAACGGCTGCGCGAGTCCACGGAGGGCTCCACCCACGAAGGGTCCACGAAGAAGCAACCTTGTCTATTCCATCATGGCCTACGCCCACGGAGGGCTAGCCTTACTCGGGGTAGATCTTCACGAAGTAGGCGATCTCCTTGCCCTTACAAACTTCTTGGTTCAACTCCACATCTCGATGACGGAGGCTCCCAAGCGACACCTAACCAATCTAGGAGGCACCACCCTCCAAAAGGTAATAGATGTTCTAGATGATGATGAACTCCTTGCTCTTGTGCTTCAAATGATAATCTCCCCAACACTCAACTCTCCTCACTGATATGGCTGTGGTGGAAGAAGGGATTGAGTGGAAAGCAACTTGGGAAGGTTAGAAATCAAGTTTCATATGGTAGGAATGGAGCAACTTGATCTCAACACAAGGGTAGGTGGTTCTCTTCTCAGAAAGTGTAAGATAGGAGTGGTAGTTCTTTCTGATGGCTCTCTCCACGAATGAAGAGGGGGTGGGGGGGTATATATAGCCTCCACACAAAATCCAACCATTACACACATAATTGAGCAATCTCGGTGAGACCGAAGTGGAAACTCGGTCAGACCGAAAGTTCAAATATAGTGAACGTTGGGGTTTTCGGTGGGACCGAAAATACCATCTCGGTGAGACCGAAAGTGTAAATAATATGAACGTTGGGGTTTTCGGTGGGACCGAGAAAGAAAACTTGGTTAGACCGATTTGAGAAAAGACAGGAACATGCCAGTTTCGGTGGGACCGATAATGCAATCTCGGTTATTCCGAAATGATGTCAAACGGTTACAGAAGGTTGGCAGCCCGTATTTCGGTGAGACCGAACTCAAACTCGGAATGACCGATTTTTCTAGGGTTTGGCTTATGGCTGAGGTGGTTCATCTCGGTGGGACTGAGTTTGGAAAATCGGTTGGTCCGAGATTACTTATGAGTGTGTATTGTAGTGAAAGTTGCTGATAGTTGAAGGAGATATATCACTAAGCACTTGAGCAACCAGATCATCAACACAACCTCATCCCCTTTTAATAGTATTGGCTTTTCCTATGGACTCAATGTGATCTTGGATCACTAAACCAAAAATGGAGTCTTGAGCTTTTGCCAGTGCTTGCCTTAGCATTTTGAGGGGTCCACTTCTTCAGTCATTTTGCCATAGCCAATGTGATTGAATTTCCTGAAACATACTTGATAAAAGCATTAGTCCAACCACAAAGTATGTTGTCATTAATTACCAAAACCACCCAGGGAGCAAATGTGCTTTCAGTGTGCTTTTGTAGCCCTACATAATTCTCGTCCTCTCTTGACCACAAAGGAATGACCTCCGAGTGCGTTCCCCTTGCATGTTTTATGGGAAATATCATGTGATTCGATTATGTTAATGTTGTTGGGAGTTGCCACTAGTGAAAGTATGATCCCTAGGCCTTGTTTCCACCATTGCAATACCATTTGTGCTCACGTTTACCACATGTTTGCTTGCTGCACCTTTTATTTCAGATTTACAAATACATCTTTTGCCATCCATATCACTTGCCATTTAACATCTCTTCGCCGAACTAGGGCACCTATACATCTGACAAGTGTATTAGGTGTGTTGGGGACACAAGAGACTTCTTGTATCTTGATTGCAGGGTTGCTTGAAAGGGGTACGTTCAACCTCCACTTCCCTGAGTTCGATAAACCTTGGGTTACTCACTTAAGGGAAAATTGCTGCTGTCCTACAAACCTCTGCTCTTGGAGGCCCAACATTGTCTACAGGAATAGAAGCGTGTAGTAGACATCAAGCTATTTCTGGCGCCGTTGCCGGGGAAGTGAGGTAAGTGAAGGTACCTTCTCTAGATCATGCAATTAAATCTTTTTGTTTCTTGTTTTTATTTTACTAGTTATGTTTATGGAAAACCGCAATCTTAGTTCGCTCCTTGGGGAAGGCCGCTTTACCACACCCGTGGTAGAGAAGTCTCCTCCACCTACTGAATGTATCCCGTTCAAAATACCACTTGGGATAATTGAAATAATTAGGAATGATTGTTATGATGGGACAGTCAATCCTAGTATTCATTTGTTGAAACTTACAGAACTTTGTGAGTTGTTTAAGATTTCAGGTTTGACAAGAGATGGAGTCATGAGGAAATTATTTGCCTTGTCCCTGAAAGGAAAAGCATTGGAATGGTATAGGCTACTAGATGACTCTCACCTGCTGGATTGGGAAGAGATCCAGTCTCTCTTTTACTCCAAGTTTTATCCTCTTCATGAAGTCCATGGGAATAGGAATTATGTTTATAATTTCTATCCTCATGACGGAGAGAGCATAGCTCAAGCTTGGGGGAGACTGAAAACGTTAATGCTAAAATGTCCTAACCATGGGCTCCCCAAATATATGATTATTACTAATTTCTATGCGAGGCTCTCTCGACAGGATAAAGATTTGCTCGATGCTTCCTCTATGGGTTCTTTCACAAACGAAAAGATTGATGCTAAATGGGAACTCCTTGAAAGAATTCAACGCAACACTGAAGATTGGGAGATCGACAAAGGTAAAGAGTCAGGTATAATTTATGAGTATGATTGCATTAAGTCCTTTGTTGAAACTACAAGTTTTAATAAGTTTAGCGCTAAGTTTGGGCTTGATTCTCAACTCCTTGTTGATTTCCTCGAATCTTTTGCTTCACATCTTAATATGCCTAAGGAAGATTGGATCAAGCATCATGAACCTTTTAAAGAGATTTGCAAAGAAAATGAAATTGTTCATGATGATTGCAAGATGCATGATCTAATTCCTAAAAATGAAGTTTTATATAAGCATGTTAATTTTTGTGGAGTGGATAGACCTTGTAAAAGGCCTATGATTGAAGAAGAGAAGTATTGTAAGCAACATAAGCACGAAAGAACAATCACTTGGGTCAGAGATTTAAATGAAATTGCTAGAGAATTGTGTGACCTTTATCCTTTTACTTGTGAACTTTGTTGTATAGAGGGTTACTTTAATTTTCAATGCACGCACTTTCAAAACATAACTGTTAACCAGTTGTGTGATAACATGATCACCTCTGATCTTTATGATGAGCTTATGTTATTTTTGATGTGTGAGGAGTTATCAGAAAAGACTTCTTGGCTAGATGTTAATGCCATAGGAATAAAAAACACATTGCAAAATTGCCATCTCTATTGTGTTGTTAATTGCCATGAAAATGATTACATAAGTAAGATTAGAAAGGAGGGAACTTTACCAAAGTATAAAAATGTCTCTTATATTTCTGCTAATAAAAAGGAGAGTTTCTCCCAAGTTTCCCCTATTGTTTCTAATGATAATCCAGGATATGTGGAGAAGCTTCATCTCCAACCACTCCCTCCTAAGGTGAAGAAGAAGAAAAAGAAGAAGAGGAGGAAGAGGAGCAAGAAGGAAGAAGAATGGGTATCAACCTGGCTTGAGCATATTCCTCCCATCAACTTTTATCCTAACGGTTGTAAGTTTAAAGAATAAGGTGAAGTTTATTGCCTTAATTATCATCTTGATGATACGTCCGTAGGTACTATTGAAGATGATTTTGATTATGATATGCATGTTACTTATTGTGATTGGGAAAATGATGATAATGCTACTTATGATCTTGAAAATCTTTTTGGTACCAACTCTGAAAGTGATGATATGGAAAGCTCTAAGCTTGGGGATGATAGGATTGCAAATCCTTTACCCACTAGTGATGTGACAATTGATAATTCTTTTGCTAGTAAGAATAAAGATAACATGTTTACAAATATAGTTGCTAGCAATGATAATCCTCTTCTCTACTATGATGATGTTGTAACTCCAATCTATAGTGATTATAAAGGTACCTATGACATAAGGAGAAATTATCCTTATGAAACTTGTCATAATCATGGAGGGAATTACTCCCTTGTTGAACACCATCTTCCTAATACACAATTAATCTATAGTGTTCAAGTTGTTTATGATAGTCCTACTCCCACTATTACCAATGAGAAAGATTATGCTTATGTGGAGAGTAAGAGTACCTTTTTGCATGTGGATCATGGTAACAAGGCTTTATGTGATGCTTATACTGTTGAGTTTATTCGTGATCCCACTGAAAATTATTATGAGAAGGGAACATATGCTTATAGATATTTCAATAATATCAAGTTCCCTCTCTTTATGTTGAAGGTTTTGAAGCTGCACTTGTTTTGTCTTCCTATGCTTATTGCTTTGTGCTTCAATGAATTATTCTATTGCAATATTCCTATGCATAGGAAGCATGTTAGGCTTAAATGTGTTTGGTATTTGCTTCTTGATGCTCTCTTTTGTTCTTCAGCTCTTATTCCTACGAGAGCATCATTAAAGTCTTAAGCCTATCTTTATGGCTATAAAGAAAGAGCTCTAGGGAGACAACCCATTGTTATCTTTGCTTTCAGTTTTTAGTGGTCTTGATGTTTGTTACTACTGTAGCAACATCATTGTATCTTTATTTTTCAGCTTTGTGCCAAGTTTAGCCTCTGATTGCAAGAAAGTTCAAAAGTTGTGACGTGCTGCCCAGGAAACAGATTCTGTCCTTGGACAGAAAAAATTCGTATAAAACCACCAGATCATATTTTTGGTCTGATTTTTTTCGACAGCGTGCTCTATACAATTGGCTTTCGGGCATCTGTTCTGAGTTTTTTGATTTGAGTTGCAGAAGTGTCCCGAAAAAATTATTTACTACCTGCTGGTCTGTTTTTCACAGATTCTGTCCTGTTTTGCCTTTCCTTCGTTTTGCAAACCTTGAGCTTGCTTTTTCTTTGCAAAAACCTTTTGGCAATCTTGAGAAACAGTAGACCTTCAAGATTATCCTTATTTCCAGCAAGGAAAAATTATTTTTTTATGGGTACTAACCTCGCTAATCAGATTATGATGAGTTATGTATGAAGGGAGTTTTCAAGTGTGTGAGGGAAGATGATAAAAAGATTCAGGAGTGTCAAACGCTCAAGCTTGGGGATGCCCCCGTGCACCCCCAAGAAATATTCAAGAAGACTCAAGCGTCTAAGCTTGGGGATGCCCCCGTGCATCCCCTTCTCCATCAACAATTATCAGTTCGTCTTTCGTTCCACTATATTTTTATCACTTCATGTGTTATGTGCTATGCTTGGAGCGTCTTGCTTTTAGTTTCCTTTTTAGTTTTCTTTAGCTTTGCTTGCTGTTCATAACGAGTTGGAACCCATCTTTCTTTGTGTGGGAGAGAAACACGCTCCACTTCAACCTAGAACACAACATAGAATTTTCATGTCTATCTTTGTTGTGTGTGTTCTTTGTCTTTCAATAGCTACTGTCATGTTCAGCTCTTAGTTTTCATGCTTTACTTTTTAAAGAGCTTTTGTTTAGTTGGTTGCTGGAACTCTCTTTAGTTATCATGCTTATCTTGTTAAGAGAGTTGGCTTCTGTTGCACTGGTTGATATGTCTATGATAAAAATGCTATGTGCATAATGGTGCTTAGTAGTTCATGTTTTCTTATGGTTAGTCTCAAATAGCTGGGGGGTTCTTAATATGTTATTGAAGTACCAACATGATTTGTTTGCCTATGATGTGGTATGGTTTAGTGATATCTTCCTCCAAGAATTTATTTTGATTGACTTGGCATATGCTCACGCATATTTAAGACTGTAAAGAAAGTCTATCAAGCCTTGATGATCTTTAATTTCTGAGTAGCGATATAACTTCCATGCCCGATTCAATGTTGCTTTGTCGCTCTGCATGATTATGACCGTCATTGCTCTCTTAGTTGGTCGCTTCCAGTCTTTTGCTAACCTTCGCCTGTACTAAGCGGACTGACTGCTTGTGCATCCAAAATCCTTTAAACCAGTTATGCCATATGAGTCCACCATACCTTCCTATACATGGTATTTACTTGCCATTCCTAACAAAGACTTTTGTGTACCATCTCGAAATTATTCAAAAAAGCATTTCTATTTTGTGCCTCTGTTTTAGCTCATGAGGAAGTAGTAGTTAATTCATGATCTTTTTAAGTTGGACAAGCTTCACCCCGGGATTGCATGTCTAATGTGCAAACCCCTAATACGAGAAGGAACTCGCAAAGAGTGCGCCCGGCTCATTAAAAAATATACAACAAACAAACCCTCCTTCACGCTTTGTTCATGAGAAATCAGAAAACTTTGGCAGTGATAAACAAAGGAGATTAAGAGGATGTGATCGTCCTCGTGCGGGAGCCGTTCCTCGAAACTTGTCCAGCTCGAGAAGTAATTGAGTTATCTGCTAGCATTCGTTGACGAAATATGCATCTCTAAAAAATAATTATTACCACTGTTTTTAAAAACCAAGAGCTCTGGTACATGTTTAGTTTTTGTTTCCGACCACGGGTTTTCAACCTTGCCATCAAAAGCCACGGTTCGAGAGTCTCCACCTTCTTTCTTTAAAGCACCAACTATTGAGAGCATGATTGTCATTCTGAGTGTAATGTGCATTGTCCCAAAGTACCATTGTCTTCTGCATGATTATGATATCGTTTATTCTGAAATCATTGTATCTAGTCGTCACTTAAACTTTGGAGGTGCCCCTGCATTTATGTTTTGCTTCACTAAGGGGGCAAGCGAGGTACCACTTTGTCATGTTTGCACACCATGCTCACTACAAATCTATTGAGTGTTTCAGTATCATATTGTAAAACTTTCAGTTCTTTGTGATATTCTCATGAGGCAACTTAATTACTACAGATTCATTGTCTCAGTAAGCATTTGTCATGTGACTGTGAAAAGTTCTTATATGGTTGATAGCATGTCACCACAGAAATTATGCTTGTTATCATTTACCTACTCGAGGACGAGCATGAATTAAGCTTGGGGATGTTGATACGTCCAAAACGTATCTATAATTTCTGCTTGCTCCATGCCTCTTTTGTGTGATATTGCTATGATATTTATGCACTTCCATACACTTTTGATCATATTTGGACTAACCTATTAACTCAGTGCAGTGCACCTCAGTGCCAGTTTCTGTTTTCTGCTGTTTTTGTATTTTAGGTTTTCCCATTACGTAAACTGCCAGAAAAATCCCGGGAAAAATATATAAAAAATAAGCGTTCCGGAAGCTTCCATGCGGCCAAAGTAGGGCCAAAGAGGGGCCACCAGGGCTCCAAGCGACCTGAGGGGGCGGCCCCCCTCCTGGCCGCGCCGCCAGGGCGCCTGAGCCCCCCTGGCCTCTTTTGACGTCCCCCTTTGGCATATATTTACATCGCGTCCCGAAACCCTCGATTCCAGACCCCTTTTCTCCAGAAGCTATTTCGATCTCCGCCGCCATCGCCACCAAGTTTCGGGGGACTAGAATTCCTGTGCCGGCACCCTGCCGGGACGGGGAAGTGCCCCCGGATTCATCTCCATCGACGTTGCTTCCTCCCTCCATGATGCGGGAGTAGTTCCTCCTCGAGGCTGAGGTTTCTTACCAGTAGCTATGTGGTCAATTCTCTCTCCCATGATGTGATCTTCGTTGTGATCATAGGCTATGTTAATCTAGGGTGATCCCATGATATTTCCCCTTCCTCTATGTATTGGATTGATGTACTCACTTGTCTTTATCTAGTATAATCTCCGAGACCAAGGTGACAGCGGTTTATTGGACATGGATTAGAAGAATATTTTCATGAGTGATTTCCTCTTTTGTGTGTTTATTGAAGATTGAGAGTCTCTTGGTGCTTGTCTTTGACTATCCTTGAGATATGTTGTGGTGATTGTGGTACTCTCTTTGGATGGCCGTGGTGACATTGGGAAATCCATGGATTGAGAACTACGAACTTAGAGGTGTGCTTTTGTAGCCCTACATAATTCTCGTCCTCTCTTGACCACAAAGGAATGACCTCCGAGTGCGTTCCCCTTGCATGTTTTATGGGAAATATCATGTGATTCGATTATGTTAATGTTGTTGGGAGTTGCCACTAGTTAAAGTATGATCCCTAGGCCTTGTTTCCACCATTGCAATACCATTTGTGCTCACGTTTACCACATGTTTGCTTGCTGCACCTTTTATTTCAGATTTACAAATACATCTTTTGCCATCCATATCACTTGCCATTTAACATCTCTTCGCCGAACTAGTGCACCTATACATCAGACAAGTGTATTAGGTGTGTTGGGGACACAAGAGACTTCTTGTATCTTGATTGCAGGGTTGCTTGAAAGGGGTACGTTCAACCTCCACTTCCCTGAGTTCGATAAACCTTGGGTTACTCACTTAAGGGAAATTTGCTGCTGTCCTACAAACCTCTGCTTTTGGAGGCCCAACACTGTCTACAGGAATAGAAGCGTGTAGTAGACATCAGCGAGCGCCGAGCCCGGCGGACGGCCGGACGAGTCCATGTCGGCAAACCTTTGGCGGCGGCGGGCGGACGAACCCGTGCCTGCATGCGGCGATGCGCCCTTGCCTGGACTGCGGGAGAGGCTCCCCGACCACTCCATCACATGGGGCAGCAACCGGTGGCGGGAAAAAGGGAAATCTGGCGGCCCGCGATGAAGTGTCGCTGCAAATCCGACGGCCCGCCGACGCGGGGGGGAAGGGAGGGGAGGCCTCGTGCGCGTGGCGGCCTTCTGGCGTGCTCCTGCCGGCTGCTGTTGCCGGAATCTTGGGCGGCGGCCGGCGGCGGCGCGCGGGGGAGAGGAGAGGTGGTTGGTGGGAGAAAGCGCGGGATGAAATGTCCCCCATCCACCAACCGCTTCCGCTTATATGCAGGGCACCGCAGCCGCGAGGGGGAATCCCGCGTTTTCCCGGGTTGGGGTCGGGATTTTGCCGCGCCCCCTAAATTTTTTTGCGGGCTGGGGAGGGGGGGATGCAGGGTCTGATCGGGCTGGTTTTTCCGCCCCGACCTGCATTTTTGCGGTTATTTTGCGGGTCAGGGCGGGATGCGGGGTCTGCTCAAGGTTCCTTGACAGCCGCCGCCAGCAGTGGCAGCAGCGCCCGGCCGTGGAAGCCGGCGGGCAGGGTCGGCGCGCCTTGATGTGCTTCCTTCATGTGGGGGCGAGACGTCATCTAGGCGGCGCAGTGGTTTCCTCCGGTGTGGCGGCGCGTGGTGGGGGAACGCAGCGGTGATGGTGGAGCTCGGCAGGAAGTGCAGCGGAGGTTGATGGCACTCAAGTTTGGGCTCTTGGTGGCGCCGGCGTGGGGATCTGGTGGCGGTGGCGCGGTTGATCCGAGGTGGTTGCGGGGCTGCGAGTTCGGTTAGGAGGGGTTAGGCTTGCATCAGTGTTGGGGGTGTGGGGCTGCGGCAGGACGGCCTCGGCTTGCGTCGGCGCGGATGTTGGAGGTGGTGGCGATCACGAGATCTGAGGCCACTCATGGTCCGTCCATGTGTGGCTGGTGTCTGATTGGAGTGGCTGGAGGTTGCAACCACACGGTCTGTAATCAATGTGTGCTTGGCGGATGCGTGCGGCGTCAGTGGCCCTTGGTCGTGTTGCGATGGATGGAGGTCCAAAGCTGCAATTTTGCTTGGTTGTTTGGGAGTTGGAAGTTGGGTTGCGTTCCCTTGGCCGTGTTGGGTTGATGTGTTGCATCGTTATGGCCACGATGGCAAGGTGTTGCGGCGACAGCGGAGCGGCCTTTCATGGACACTCCTCACTAGAAACTGAGATTGCAATCTGTATATTGCGAATTTAAGAGAAAATCTTTGTTGATCAAAGAGGGTTTTGTGACGTCTTTGTCTGGTCGTTGAACATAAACGAAGTATACAAAGTTGCAGCTATGGCAAACTTTAATCTAAACAAAACCAAAGTCTAAACGACGCCCTAAGGGTTGTATATGGAGGGATAGGGGAATTTCGTGACCCCTTGGAGGAGGGGTCCAAAACCAACCCTAACTCTGTTTTCCCATACTTACAAACTCTAAAAACTGTCTACACTGAAGTATTTCTAAATTACATGGGACTGGCCCAATAATAAGGTGACGCAACACCTATAATAGCCTCTAGACGAAATTGATGAGGTGGCATCTTGTATATTTCGTCCAAGCCTTTATGCACTCATTATGGTGGCTTCAAAGTTTTGAAATTATTATTTGAAACTCTGTTCTTGTTCCCCTTGTGAGTGCTATTTTTTTTCCATACTTGATCATGCTCCAACGTTCATCGTTCTTGTCCATGATTGGTCCTTCATTTATAAGCAAAACAAATGTATCCAATTTAGGCAGCATCATATTTTCATGAACATTAGAATCATAACTAAGAAACGAAAGTACCTGATAATTTTATTGGAGTACGCGAGCACTAGTAACTGGACCAATATATGTAGCAATAGGGGCTATGGGTGTAACTTTGGTAGTGATGTCATCATCAAAAATCTTACCTGCATTTGGTCGGTGTTGGGGGCAACGACGCTTTCAGGTGTCACTACCTTCCTTGGAGGCGTCGCTAAGGTGTGTCGGCATCTCTTCCTCCTAGCTTGGATGGTTGTCTTCGGGCAAAAGCCTTGGTTCGTCTCGGACCGGCGATGGCGGTGTCTCGGCATCGTTCCTCTCTTGGGAGCATCGGATGTGGAGACATGGCCTGGAGGTTCGATGATGTGGTTTCTTCGGTGCTCGCCGCTGGTCCAATTGGATCTTCTTCGGTGCTATATACGCGGGTGCCGATGAGTCCAAGACGATGGCTATCTCGGGATCGACTGAGTCCCGCCACCGACTCGTCATCTCCTTTTAGGCATTCAATGGTTGTTGGTGCGTTGTTAAGGGGAGTCTGGTGGTAGTTGTTGCTCTTCGAGGTGACCGGTGTTGGTTGAGACGCGACTTTGTTGTTCTAAGTTCCTTTGCATTGTGTTTGTAATGTGCGTGGTGGCTCTCTTCGGATTAGCTCGGGTGTGGAGTTTGTATAACGCTTGTTGATAACAAGTGGTGGTCTCTTGTAATTGTTTTCTGACTTCTATAAAAATATGGTACGTCTTTGCGTACTCTCTAAAAACCTTGTCAGCAATCTTTAGCACAAAATAACATATCCCAAAATTTTTAACATGATTTGACCATTTTCTACCACGCCGTGCCTCATGGTGTTTCTACGCTACATAGAAACGGCGAACCTTCCGGCATTTCTGGCTTGGTCCACCAACTCGCCGAGGTGGCAGCGTCTGCCTACGTGCCATCGTGCAACGTCAAAATGTTGGGCGTTTCTAGAAATGCCATTGACCCAGGATTTTCTTACCTACATATGTAAGTGGCAACGGGGCCGCAGGTGGGGCCCGGTCTACTCGCCGCCCCGCAATGGGTTTGTATGCCCCATCTCGCATGAAGAACAGAGGCGCTGCCCTCTCTCCCCTCTTCGCCAAATCCTCCCCAAATCGACTCATTTGACCGCCAAAATCCGTGGATCTAAGCTTCCCCGGGTTGGTTGAGGTATTCTCTCTCTATTCCTCCAATTTTTTCCATCCAAACTTACTATGTTAGTTGCATTTTTGGTATTTGGTGGAACCCTAAGATTAGTTTTTTCTAATTGGTTATTATACTTGGTATTGTGCACTAATGGATTTAGAGAGGGAAAATATAAGCATTGTGTATGCATGTATTTTTTGGTGAAACATGAATGCACGACTTTAAATAGAATTTTTATAGGTGAGGGAGTCCTGGATTAAGGGGTCCTCAGATCGCCAGCCTATTGCTTATGGGTCGGACTGAAGGGATATTGTAAAACCAAGCTAGAGCGTAACCCGTGACCGGATAAGAGATCTTCGGAGCCATGGTGTTGTTGGAAATATGCCCTAGAGGCAATAATAAAATGGTTATTATTATATTTCCTTGTTCATGATAATTGTCTGTTATTCATGCTTGAATTGCATTATCCAGAAACAGTGATACATGTGTGAATACATAGACCACAACGTGTCCCTGGTAAACCTCTAGTTACTAGCTCGTTGATCAACAGATGGTTACGGTTTCCTGATCATGGACATTGGATGTCATTGATAACGAGATCACATCATTAGGAGAATGATGTGATGGACAAGACCCAATCCTAAGCCTAGCACAAGATCGTGTAGTTCGTAATGCTAAAGCTTTTCCAATGTCTAGTATCTTTTCCTTAGATCATGAGGTTGTGCAACTCCCAGATACCGTAGGAATACTTTGGGTGTGCCAAACGTCACAACGTAATTGGGTGGCTATAAAGGTACGCAACGGGTATCTCTGAAAGTATTTGTTGAGTTGGCACGAACCGAGACTGGGATTTGTCACTCCGTATGACGGAGAGGTATCTCTGGGCCCACTCGGTAAGACATCATCATAATGAGCTCAATGTGACTAAGGTGTTGGTCACGGGATGATGTATTACGGAACGAGTAAAGAGACATGCCATGACGAGATTGAACAAGGTATCGGTATACCGATGATCGAATCTCGGGCAAGTACTATACCGATAGACAAAGGGAATTGTATACGGGATTGATTGAATCCTTGACATCGTGGTTCATCCGATGAGATCATCGAGGAACATGTAGGAACCAACATGGGTATCCAGATCCCGCTGTTGGTTATTGACTGGAGAGTCATCTCGGTCATGTATACGTGTCTCCCGAACCCGTAGGGTCTACACACTTAAGGTTCGGTGACGCTAGGGTTGTAGAGATATATGCACACGGTAACCCGAATGTTGTTCGGAGTCCCGGATGAGATCCCGGATGTCACGAGGAGTTCCGAAATGGTTCGGAGGTAAAGAATTATATATAGGAAGTCCAGTTTCGGCCATTGGAAGAGTTTCGGGGGTCACCGATAGTGTACCGGGACCACCGGAAGGGTCCCGGGGGTCCACCGGGTGGAGCCACCTATCCCGGAGGGCCCCATGGCTCGAAGGGGGAGGGGAACCAGCCCATAGTGGGCTGGCGCACCCCCTTGGGCTTCCCCGTGCGCCTAGGGTTGGGAACCCTAGGGGTGGGGGGCGCCCCACATGCCTTGGGTGGCAAGCCTCCCCCCTTGGCCGCCCCCCCTAGGAGATTGCATCTCCTAGGGCCGGCGCCCCCCTTGGACCCTATATATAGTGGGGGGAGGGAGGGCAGCCGCACCCCTTGCTCCTGGCGCCTCCCTCTCCCTCCCGTTACACCTCTCCCTCCTCCCACGGTGCTTGGCGAAGCCCTGCAGAATTTCCGTTGCATCCACCACCACGCCGTCGTGCTGCTGGATCTCCATCAACCTCTCCTCCCCCCTTGCTGGATCAAGAAGGAGGAGACGTCGCTGCACCATACGTGTGTTGAACGCGGAGGTGTCGTCCATTCAGTGCTGGGATCATCGGTGATTTGGATCACGACGAGTACGACTCCATCATCCACGTTTTCTTGAACGCTTCCGCTCGCGATCTACAAGGGTATGTAGATGCACTCTTTTCTCCCTCGTTGCTAGATGACTCCTTAGATCGATCTTGGTGAAGCGTAGAATTTTTTTGAATTCTGCTGCATTCCCCAACAGTGGCATCTGAGCTAGGTCTTTGCGTAGCATCTTGCACGAGTAGAACACAAAGCAGTTGTGGGCGTAGATTTGTTTAATTCTCTTGCCGCTACTAGTCTTATCTTGATTCGGCAGCATCGTGGGATGAAGCAGCCCGAACCGACCTTACACGTACGCTTACATGAGACAGGTTCCACCGACTGACATGCACTAGTTGCATAAGGTGGCTAGCGGGTGACAGTCTCTCCCACTTTAGTCGGATCGGATTCGATGAAAAGGGTCCTTATGAAGGGCAAATAGAATTTGACATATCACGTTGTGGTCTTGGCGTAGGTAAGAAACGTTCTTGCTAGAAACCTATAGCAGCCACGTAAAAATTTGCAACAACAATTAGAGGACGTCTAACTTGTTCTTGCAGCATGTGTTATGTGATGTGATATGGCCAAAAGATGTGATGAATGATATATGTGATGTATGAGATTGATCATGTTCTTGTAATAGGAATCACGACTTGCATGTCGATGAGTATGACAACCGGCAGGAGCCATAGGAGTTGTCTTATTTTTTGTATGACCTGCGTGTCACTAAACAACGCCATGTAATTACTTTACTTTATTGCTAAATGTTAGCTATAGTAGTAGAGGTAATGTTTGGCGAGACGACTTCATGAAGACACGATGATGGAGATCATGGTGTCATGCCGGTGACAAAGATGATCATGGAGCCCCGAAGATGAAGATCAAAGGAGCAAAATGATATTGGCCATATCATGTCACTTTATTTGATTGCATGTGATGTTTATCATGTTTATTACACTTGTTTGCTTAGAACGACGGTAGTGAATAAGATGATCTCTCACTAAAATTTCAAGAATTGTGTTCCCCCTAACTGTGCACTGTTGCTAAGGATCGTTGTTCCGAAGCACCATGTGATGATCGGGTGTGATAGGCTCTAACGTTCGCATACAACGGGTGTAAGCCAGATTTACACACGCAATACACTTAGGGTTCACTTGACGAGCCAAGCATGTACAGACATGGCCTCGGAACACGGAAGACCGAAAGGTCAACCATGAGTCGTACAGAAGATACGGTCAACATGAAGATGTTCACCGTTGATAACTAGTCCGTCTCACGTGATGATCGTGTTGGGGAACGTAGCAGAATTCAAAAAAATTCCTACGCTTCATCAAGATCAATCTAAGGAGTCATCTAGCAACGAGCATAAAGGAGTGCATCTACATACCCTTTGTAGATCGCGTGCGGAAGCATTCGAAGGAACGTGGATGATGGAGTCGTACTCTTCGTGATCCTCGTCACCGATGATCCCAGCGCCGAACGGAAGGCACCTCCGCGTTCAACACACGTACGGTACAGCGACGTCTCCTCCTTCTTGATCCAGCAAGGGGGAGGAGAGGTTGATGGAGATCCAGCAGCACGACGGCGTGGTGATGGATGCAACGGGAAAAGCTGTAGGGCTTCGCCGGCGCCCTGCGAGAGGAGTTGGAGGTGTGACGGGGGGGGGGGGG
>LR738710.1:478261660-478530012 GCA_902687465.1 Secale cereale | reverse complement strand
AGAGGCGCCAGAGGCTTGGGGTGCGGCTGCCCTCTCTCCCCCCACTATATATAGGGGGCCAGGGGGGCGCCGGCCCTAGGAGATCCAATCTTCTAGGGGGCGGCGGCCGGAGGGGGGAAACTTGCACCCCAAGGCATAGGGGGCGCCCCCACCCCCTAGGGTTTCAACCCTAGGCGCATGGAGGGGGGCCCATGTGGGTGCGCCAGCCCACTAGGGGCTGGCCCCTTCCCCTTGCGGCCTACGGGGCCCTCTGGGATGGGTGGCCCCACCCGGTGGACCCCCGAGACCCTTCCGGTGGTCCCGGGACACTCCCGGTGACCCCCGGAATTCTCCCGATGGCCGAAACGGGACTTCCTATATATCATTCTTTACCTCCTGATCATTCCGTAACTCCTCGTGACGTCCGGGATCTCATCCGGGACTCGGAACTACATTCGGGTTTCCACGTGCATGTATCTCTACAACCTTAGCGTCACTGAACCTTAAGTGTGTAGACCCTACGGGTTCGGGAGACACGCAGACATGACCGAGACGACTCTCCGTTCAATAACCAACAGCGGGATCTGGATACCCATGTTGGTTCCCACGTGTTCCTCGATGGTCTCATCGGATGAACCACTGTGTCAAGGATTCACTCAATCCCGTATGTTATTCCCTTTGTCTACCGGTACGGTACTTGCCCGAGATTCGATCGTCGGTATGCCCGCTACCTTGTTCAATCTCGTCATGGCAAGTCTCTTTACTCGTTCCATAATCCATCATCCCGTGACTAACTCCTTAGTCACTTTGAGCTCTTTATGATGATGTCTTACCGAGTGGGCCCAGAGATACCTCTCCGTCATACGGAGTGACAATATCCCAGTCTCGGTTCGTACCAACTCAACAGACACTTTCGAAGATACCCGTTGGGTACCTTTGTAGCCACCCAGTTACGTTGTGACGTTTGGCACACCCAAAGTATTCCTATGATATCCGGGAGTTGCGCAACCTCATGGTCTAAGGAATAAATACTTGACACTAGAAAAGCTTATGCATTACGAACTATACGATCTCGTGCTAGGCTTAGGATTGGGTCTTGTCCATCACATCATTCTCCTAATGATGTGATCCCGTTATCAATGACATCCTATGTCCATGGTCAGGAAACCGTGACCATCTGTTGATCAACGAGCTAGTAACTAGAGGCTTACCAGGGACACGTTGTGGTCTATGTATTCACACATGTATCGTTGTTTTCGTACAATACAATTCAAGCATGAATAACAGACAATTATCATGAACAAGGAAATATAATAATAATCCTTTTATTATTGCCTCTAGGGCATATTTCCAACAGTCTCCCACTTGCACTAGAGTCAATAATCTAGTTACATTGTGATGAATCGAACACCCATAGAGTTCCGGTGTTGATCATGTTTTTCCCGTGGAAGAGGTTTAGTCAACGGGTCTGCAACATTCAGATCCGTATGCACTTTACAAATATCTATGTATCCATCTTGAACATAATTCCGGATGGAGTTGAAATGGTGCTTGATGTGCTTGGTCTTCTTGTGAAACCTGGGCTCCTTGGTAATGGCGATAGCTCCAGTGTTGTCACAAAAGAGAGTCATCGGGCTTGACGCGCTTGGAATGACTCCTAGGTCGGTGATGAACTCCTTCATCCAGAATCCTTCTTGCGCTGCTTCGCAAGCAGCTATGTACTCCGCTTCACATGTAGAATGCGCCACGACGCTCTGCTTGCAACTGCACCAGCTGACTGCTCCACCATTCAAAATATACATGTATCCGGTTTGTGACTTAGAGTCATCCTGATGAGGACATCACTAACAAGGTTACACCCACAGCTCCAACTGACACATATACAGGACCAATTACTAGAGCTCGCGCACGCCAATTAAATTACCAGGTACTTTCGTTTCTTGGTAATGAATCTAATGTTCATGAGAATATGATGCTGCCTAAATTGGATACATTTGTCTTGCTTACAAATGAAGGGCCTAGCTTGGACGAGAAGGATGAATATTGGAGCAAGATCAAGCATGGAGATGATGGCATGCGCAAGGGGAACAAGAATGGAGTTACAAGTGATGATTTCAGGACTTTGAAGCCACCATAATGAGTGCGTGAAGCCTTGGACGAAATATACAAGATGCCACTTCATAAATTTCGTCCAGAGGCTATTATAGGTGCTGCGTCACCTTATTATTGGGCCAGGCCCATGTAATTTCGAAATACTTGAGTATAGGCTGTTTTTAGAGTCCGTATGTGTGGGTAAACAAGAGTTAGGGTTGGTTTCGGACCCCTCCACCAAGGGCCACAAAATTCCCCCCTCTTTCTCCCATATATACAGCCCTTAGGGCGTCGTTTAGACTTTGGGTTTTGTTTAGATTAAAGTTCGCCATAGCAGCAACTTCGCGTACTTCGTTTGTGTTCAACGACCAGACCAAGACGTCACAGAACCCCACTTGATCAATAAAGCTTTCCTCTTGAATTCGCAATATCCAGATTGCAATCTCAGTTTCTTGCTTGTTCTTCGTTTGCCTGCAGGAAATAGACCTTCGTGGTCAGGTTGATCGTGCTCCGGCGTGGTCAATAACCTCTCGGAGTTGGTTGAGCGGTTACTAAGGCGCGACGTCCTCGCACGTTCGTAGTCGGATCGTCAAAGTCGACTTCCTCCAAAACGATAGCCACCATCTCATCGAAAGGCGGGACACCTTTGCCTCTATCAAGTGGTATCAGAGCCAGGTTGCTCGGTGAGATTTTACAGTTTTTTGTAGATTAGATCGAGTCTGTTCTTCATACCTACAGTCCACGAAAAAGCAAAAAAAAGGGTTAGTTCATCATATCCGAACCAGTCTGAGCCATTGCATAATCTTTTCCGTGTTTGCTTAGTTGAATTTTCGGTTGCATCGTCATGTCAAGTTGCTGGTCTTAGCGTCTAGTCTTTTAGAGTTTCGAGTTCTGGTCATAAGTTGTCACGCCGCCGCCGCAACATCTTCATCGCTACTGCCACATACCACCACCGATCCGTATCCATATACCACCACCAATCCGTATCCAAATACCACCACCGCTGCCAAATACCACCACCGCTGCCATATTCTACCACCACATATCCACCACCAATCCGAGTTCTTTTCGTTCTAGATTGGCTTTCGAGATCCATCTAGTTTCGGTTTCGTGTTTCCTTGCCTGAGTTGGTCTCGGCAAAAAAAAAAGAGTCTGGAGACCCCCGGGCAGTTTTTAGGCCAAAATTTCGACACGTGAAAATATTTTTTCCCTATCCTATTTTTGGGCTTTTCTGAGTCTTTTGAGACACGTGCCACCATACTGTTTTTTTACCGCACTTTTTCATCATCGCTGCCCTGATTCCGAAAAAAAAATCGTCAAATTTTTTTTGTGCCTATCATCTTAGTTTGACTTGGGAAGTGTTTTGAGACACTCGCCATTATAGTGATTTTCGGCAAAAAAAAATATATAAAAAAAAGAGCGCAAAAAAAAAACAAAAAAAAGAGGCGAAAAAAATTCAGAGTGTGCTTTCCCCCTTATTACGTGCAGCGCCGTGATTTTGTTTTTGTTCTAGGCTCGCGTCTCTAGTACGGTCTAGCCTAGGACCAGCACAGTACCGTCGTTGAGCGTTTATTCAATTTTGCATCTCTGAATTGATTATTGCTGACCCCTTTTGCTACCATCTTATAAGCCTTCCCAGCTCCACATACATCTACGTCGTGCGTTTGACTCTCCCTAGTAATCGCTTTATCCAAGCTTTGAGAGTTTTGACTACCACGGTTGCCGATCACCACCTGCTGCTGGGTAAGAACTGGTAAGAATTTGAGATTTGCTTGTCGGATTTGTGACACCCGCCACCACCACCACTTATTAGTTGTGACGCCCGAAGACCGACGTCCCAGAAGATTCCAGAAGATTCCCGAAGTTCCAAACGTTCCGGGCTACCCGTGTGTTCTTTTGTGCTTGTGTTTTTATTTTTGCATTGCATCATGTCATCATGCCTTCATCTCATTAATTTTTTGCAACCAAATAAATCGTGTGGGCCTTCGGTCCATTTAAATCGAGGGAAGGTGACTTCTCTTTATAACATATAAAAGCCTCTCAATATATTAGGGAGCTATATAAATAATATTCCATTTGTTTGGAATTACCCGCAACACACTTGCATATTTTCCCCATGTCTTTTTCACTTCGAGTTTCTCCTTCAAAACCTTCCCTAGATTCTTTTCTCATTTTTCGAGGCTCCTCCAAAAATCTAGACTCCTTTTAAAACTCCTTTAAGGCAAGCTATTTATTTTAGTTTGCACTTCCCTTTTTGTTGGAACTATTTTTGTGGGTTGGAATTATTCCATAAAGCCTTACAAAAATGTCCATCATTTTATTCTTATTCTTTGCCTCTTTTCTTTTTATTTTTGGCTCTCTCCTTATTTGTTTTTTTTCTGCTAAGAAATAAAAAGAGGAGCAGCCAGGCTCCCAGCTCTGGACTCCTTTTGGCCTTTTTCCCTCCAGCAGCTGGCCCATCTCTCCTCCCTCTTGGGCCTCCTCTCTCCTGGCCCGTTTTTCTCCTCCAACCCTAGCTGGTCGCGCTCACCCGTTCGCTCCTCCTTTCCTCCCGAGCGCCGCCGCACCTCTCGTCCGTTTCCTCCCCTTCTCTCCCTCGTCCCCTCGCCCGCACTCTTTCCCTCGAGCCTCCCGCATCGCCCGCCCGGACGAGCCTCCCTCCGATCCCCTCGTCGAACCTCTCGATCTCTGGCCCTCGAACCCATTCCGCTCCCTCTCCAGCACCCCTCGTTCCCTCCGTCGCCCGCGAGGCCTTTTTTCCCTCGAGCCAGAAGCCCGAGCGCCTCCTTCCAGCGCTCCTCCCTCCGTTCCAGCTCGCCCTCGAGCCTCCATCGCCAGTCACCCCCGTCGCCGTTCCCTGCGGAACCAGTCGACCGCACCAGGCCCAGGAGCCCTGGCCTCCCGCGCCACCTTCCAGCCAAGGCCGGCCCCGTGCGGCCCCTCTCGAGCGTCGTCTGGCCCCTGCCTTGCCCCTGGCGTCCCGCGGGCGAGCCACCGGGCCAGGGAGGCCACCCCGCCACGCAGCCACGCCCCTCCGTCCTCGACTCCAGCGCCGTCCCGCGGCCACCAACTCGCCTCTTCTCCAGGACGACGCCCGGCGCCCGTCTCCAGGAGCTGCAGCAGCTCCGCAGCGCCGCCCTCCCTCGCGTGGATGCGTCCGGCCGCCCCGGCCCTGTCCAGCAGCGCGGTGACCCGCCCCGCGTCTGCTTCGCCAAGGCCCCGTACTTTTTTTTTCCAGATCGTCGCCGACCGCAGCCTTCTTTTCCCTTTGTTTTGTTGTTTTGTTGCTGGTATTGTTAATCTTAAATAACCATGAAACAGCAAGTTTATCTTCTTTTGGACCCGTACATCTACGGATCGAGACCGCCGAGTACCCCTTCGAGTCGCCGATGAACCGCCAAGTTCGACTACACGTGTACCTCTACGGATAACCGAACGTCTACCGTCGCCCGAACGTCCACCGTCGCCCCGTGTACCACTACGGCTCAAGTTCCTCTCCGATACGACCAAGTACCACGACGTCCGAACGGCTACGATGACAAGTACATCTACATGAACGAGTACACGGCGACCCGACCAAGTACCCCTTCGGATATGTCAAGTTCGACTACATGGCGATGCGACAAGTACCCCTACGGAACGTGTACCACTACCGTCGCGAGATCGAGAACCCCCAAGTACCACGACGACCCGAACCTCTACGGGAAAACGAGCTCCAAGTTCGACTACTTCACGGGACCCGTCAAGTCCGACTACTACATGAACGAGTACCTCTCTGACTCACGAGAACGTCTACTTCCGCTACCGTCGCCCGTGTACCTCTACGTGAACAACTACTTCCTCTACGACGTGAACGCCTTCTTCCTCTACGAACTCGAACCGTCCCGAAACGAGTGTTTCGAAGGTATAACCCCGAGACGTGACCCGTGGATGCTTGTTGTGTTGTATGAAATGTTTCCCGTGTGTGCTTCGTGCCCGTTCCACCTTTGTCATGTTCCTCGGTTGCCTCGTCGCCGACCCGTGGGAACCCGGTGACGGGATCGCCCCACCTTTCATCTTGTTTGACTCGCTCACGCCATCTTTCCTTTTGCACCGGACTCTCAACGAGTTACCGGAACCGAGATGTTGCGTTGCATCATTTTCGGTTCGTTGCCGTGGCACCCTTTCGTTCCACCACGGTGACTAATTCTCCTTATCATCTATATCTCTTTTAAGTCAACCTTTTAATAATTGCATAAAACTTGATCATGTCATCCGCATCATGTTAACAACATTGAAATGTTAAATTGTTGTTGCTTTATAATTACTAAACATGCTCATGGGGATTTTCCGGATATGTTGTTGTTCTTCCGGCCTCATTTAAATTGCCTAGTTAGTGTAGTTTCTTTATGCTTCACCTCTTGCCATGTTAACCAACATTTAATCTTGTCTTGTAAATAACGAGAGTCAATTAAATAATTAATGTGGTGTTTCGTCAATATGCAACTCGTTGCATATTGAGCTCCACTTAACTTGTAGTCTTGTTTGTGCACTTTGCCATGCCATGCATAATTAAACCGGACATGCATCATACTTGTTTGTGCATCGTATGCCATGTTTATGATTGTGTGTTTACCGTGTTGTTTGCTTCTTTCCGGTTTGCTTCTCTTGTTAGCTTCGGTTTCGTTCCGGAGTTGTGAGGATTCGCTCGTCTGTGTTGCTTCGTCTACTTCGTGGATCCGTTCTTCTTCCTCTGTGGAATCCCAGGCAAGATGACCGAACCCGGATACCATTACTATCTTTGCCTATTGCTAGAGTATCGCTCTATAGTTTTGCCTCGATGCCCATGTTTTCCTGTCAGCCTCCTATTGTAACCATCACCATGTTTAACCACCCTACCTATGCAAACCGTTGCTTGGCTAAGTACGCTTCGCTCAGCCCTTCTTATAGCATTGTTAGTTGCAGGTGAAGATTGAAGATGCTTGCTTCATGTTGAAGTTTGGTTGAGTTATAGCACACTATATAAATGCTTAAATGAAATCATCTATATATTGGCAAGGGTGGAAGGCTAAGCCTCTTGCTTGGTGATTTGTTCCACTCATGCCGTTAGGAACCGTATAAACCGGTGTTATGTTCCTTGATTATGCGTTCCTAACATGGTTGGGGTGTATGGGACCCCCTTGATAAACCGCTAAGTGCTAAGTCTTTTCCAGCAAGTCCCAACATTTGGTACTATTTGCCTAATAACTAATAAAAACTTGCATGTGGACTAGCTATCCCTTTTATTCTTAATTCTACAACCCCGGGCCAGTGCTCCACATGAGTGTTGGTCCAAAACGGGGGTTACGCGGGGCCACCTCAAGGAAACTCGAGGTTTGGCAAAAACCTGTGGGATCGCCCATCCGGTCGTGTCCTGAGACTTAGATACGCGCGGCTACTATCAGGGTGTCGACACGCCGGGAGGATTTGCTGGATTAGCCTTACCTTAGTTCGGTTTAACTTGAGCACGGGATTCCGAGGATACTCGGGTCTTCCCACTTTGGAGTTGCGACTCCGCGGATCGTGGGCTTGTAATGGGTCAAGTTGGAACACCCCTGCAGGGTTTGAACTTTCGAAAGCCGTGCCCGCGGTTATGTGGCAGATGGGAGCTTGTTAATATCCGGTTGTAGAAAACTTGACACAATGTTTCTAATACACTACCAGCGTGTGTACCGTGACTGTCAATTTCCGAATAGGGATTCGGGAGTTGAACACGGTGGGGTTATGTTTGACCGGCTTTAGTTAGGATCACTTCGTGATCATCTCTCGACCGAGGCTTTCTCTTCTCGCTCTCTGTCACGTAAGCTAGTGCTAGATGCTGCTGCAGACTCTTGTTGTTCCTTCACCTCTCGTTCTTCTTCGGCCTTGTCCTCACCCAAGGCTTAAATAGTCTTGTTACCCGGGAACGGGATTGCTGAGTCCTCTGTGGCTCACAGTTACTTCACCACACCAGATGCAGGTTCAGCCGAGTTTGATGCAGGAGTTGGATCAGTTCTTCACCCGGGAGTCTGATGAAGATCGTGGCTGTTTGCTTGTGCTGTTTCGAAGATCAGTAGTGGTTCTTCTACTAGGATTCGATCCTGACCTGTGGCTTTATGTTGTTTTGGTATCTTTCTTTGGATCTTCGCCCGTAGTCGGGTTGTGATGTTTTGAATGATGTATTGCTTATGTAATGTATTGTGTGAAGTGGCGAGTGTAAGCCAACTATCTCCTTTTGCATTTTAATCCCTCTTTTACATGAGTTGTGCAAAGATACCAAACTTGAGATCATTCTAGGATGGGCTTATACCTTTAAGTCGTGCCTCGACACGTAGGAGGTATAGTCCCATCCTAGGCATTACAAGTTGGTATTCAGAGCCTTCTCCGACCTAGAAGCCCCCATTGATTGATCGAATCGTTGACGGTTGAGTCTAGGCACACACTGAAAATGTTTTGAGTCCTATATATATATCGGGGAGTATGATTTCTGTTTGCTCCTCATCCCCTTTCATTCTTGTGAGGACTCCTGATGATTACTCTTGCCTCTTCTACTTTCAAAAATTGCACCAAATTTTTTTTAGGATCCCGCGAGTATTCTGGGATTGTTTCGATGTTCTTGTGACAAGGATATTGTTCTCGATGCCTCCTGTTACCGAGGAGTTGAGCTTCGGGGTATTGTTGTCACAAGCATATCGCGGCAGTACTAAATACTTAAGACGGCCGACATCGAAAATCTCTCCTATACGGCCAGTGGCAAGATAACCCCGACATCACCCAGTACTGGGGAGGTAGTTCGGGAGTATTGCCATAGCTTGTTATAGTGGATGCTTTTCGAAGGTCCGAGGTACACAGTTTCCGAGAAAGACTGGTTATGTGTTGAAGGATGGATACACCTGGATGTAGGTTAGAGTTGATTGCGCGGTGCTTCCCGTGTATCCCCAACACCTGATTGCATAACTGGAACCTTTCGGAAATCTATAGGTGGGTTCATCCAGTAGTTCTAGGCATTCTTCCAACGGATGCACGATATGAAGTTCGGGGTTCTACATTGAGTGAAGTGGTTTTATGGACTTGTTCTGATCGGGAGTTGCATCTTAAAGGGTCCTTGGCTATGCTGATCCGGGGATGAGAAAACCCTTTTGTAACACGTTCCATGAGCTTTCAGCACGAAGATGTCGAACGAAACTTCTATCTTGTATTTGTTCTATCTGATCCTTGTTCCTTTTTATTTAACTTTTGTTCTCCAAGTGGATTCTCGTCAAGTTGATGTACCTGCGGAATTCATTCGTTCAATTCTCTGTTCGGATGATATTGTGAAGATTAGGCTGCTACACATCTATCCTTTGTTTTTTGTTCTGATTCCGGTATTCGAGTTGCTTCGATGTCAAATGTTGATTCCATACCTTTCTTAATCGGTATTCTCATATTTCTATGGGAGTGCTAATTCTTCTTGATCAGCAAGATGATCATGTTAAATTCTTTTTCAACCGGTGTGCCTTCTCTTCAAGTTATTCCATACGGACGTCGTTGGGAAATCTGACGATTGTCTGTTTCATTCATCCCAAGTTGTCCTTGTTTTCCCCACCCTCCCACCCATCTTCTTCTCGGAGCAAGAAATTATCAGATGAAGTATCCATTTTATTCATGTGATGTTTCCTCATTCATTTTCCTTCAATGTTCTTATCCGGTGTTTTATCGTGAAGGCTCAAGAGCTTCAAGTTCATCATGCTTTTGTTCTCATATTCTGCCGGTGGATGTAATTCAAGATTTTGGTGTTGATCTTATCCTTTTCCTCATTTCACAATGCTTTCTTATTCCGGTGCACCAATTAATCATTTTTTTCCTCTTGTTATTCATATCCGGAGTGTTGAAGATATCTCAGAAGATTCATAATTACATTCTTAATCCGTTCAAGCTATTTTGAGGATTGTTATCTTATTCAAGCCATTTAATTCAACCGGTGCAATATCTCTTAAGCAATCTTTTCCAACGGTAATTTCTTTGAGTGGGCCCTAACCCACAGGTCTTTTCCCAGGATCTTACCTGACTCTTCTTTTTCCGGAGTTATTCTCAAATTCTTTTTAAAGTGTGACGTAAGAATGATTTCCATCAGTCACATGCCTTCTCCAAGATCGCTTTCAAATTCTTTTCATCTTTGGTTCAACCTTTTAATTCTTCATTCCGGAGTGCTCAACAATTCTTATGGCATTTCTCGTCTTCATTCTCAACATTTGGAGACCGGAGAAGTGTTTCTCTTAATCTTGGCCCGTGCTCTTGAAGATTCGTGGTTCTAGCTTCATGCCATCCTCATTATCGTTTGATTGTGAGGAATTCTTTTATACCCATCCGAAGCATTCTTGAATTCTTTTCTTTGTGATCCTCCGAAGGCCATCATTTCAGAAGATTTCTTCGTTCTCAGTTTTCAACTTCGTCCTCCAAATATTTCTTCATTGATGTCTCTTCGTTCATCTCCATATTTTTATGGTGGTTCGTTCAAGTTTACCCTTCCGTTGTTATCATTTTAATTCATGTGTTCTTTCATAATCCTACCGGTGCTTTGTTGAAGATTTTACCCAAGCTTGTGCGAGATCTCTCTTTAATTCTTTCCAATGAGAATAAGTAGTTTGCCAAATCCTTTGGTTGTCATCAATTTAAATTGATGAAGGTTATGCATGACATAATTCTTATTCTTATTCCTTCAAGGGGATTTAATTCCTTCCTTCGGAGCTTGTTCATCATATCATATTCTCGGTTCTAAGTTGTTCATCTTGTTTTCCGGAGCTCCAAGTTATTTCTATTACATCATTTCAAGCTCCATCTAATTCATCGCAGACCCTGAATCTTATTCTTTTCATCTTTCACTTCTCATGCTTTCATTACCGGAGTTCTTCATGGTGGTTCATCATGTTTTAATTCATCCTCGAAGTCTTCATCAAGATTCTTGTTGGAGCTCAAGCATTCTTCATCATGCTTTCCAAGTGCAATTCTTGCTCCCTTATCTGTTTAGGTGGTGTTATGCCATTCTTGATAATTTTCCTCCATGTTTCATGAGTCATGAGTTATCAAGAATGAGATATTAAAAACCCATCATTTTCCTTGTTCAGGAGATCTTTCCAACCATTCAATTTATCTCTTGGAGTTATCTTGGGTTATATTTCACCTAAAAGCTTTCCCTAAGGATTGTTGCTAAGTATGGTGCTTACAAATGACTCAAGTTCTTCAATTATCATTCCGGTGAATTAAGTTTTTCCTCTCCTTGTTGATCTCAATCCAATCAATATTTCCGTTAGTGGCTGGTTGTCACCTCTTAATTTTGAGATGTTTTCCATAAGCCCACATCAAGCTTATTCTTTTCGTTGTTGATTTTCCATCAACTCCGTTCAACCCTTCTTCGTAAGGATGCTCTTTCAAATTCAATTTTGAGAGAAGTTGTCATTTTCTTCTCCATTCATTCTTTCTTTGATCTATATTCTATTCTTTCATTCCGGAGGCTTTGTGATGTTGCTCTCTTCAAACCATCATCTTGTCATATCAAGATCATAGTCTTCCTTGCTTGTCTTTTAACCGGAGTGTTGTTTTCTTCATTCAAGTTCTCTCATCTTATCAAGTTTTGCCTATCTTTAACCGGAGTGTTGTCTGAAATCCTTCTTACCCCTTGTGCCATTCTTTTAATTGTTCCGGAGGCAGTGTTTTGTTGATTCCATAAAGTATCTTCCCAACTTGGCAAGTTCTTGTTAATTCCTTCCATTTTCAGACAGAGTGCTGTCCGAATTCTGTCATTCTTATTCCTTGGCTATACCGTTGCAGTTTCATATTCTGTTGGTCCGTGAGCTCTTGTTTCATGTCTTTCAACCTACAAGGTTCTCATTGTGTTCCTTGTTCCTCCTTTTACCGGAGTGCTTTCATCTTCGTTCATCTCTGTTGTATTCTTTCTTTCAACTTGTTCAACCTCTCAGGTTCGTGGTTTCACTCGTCTGTCAAAGAAGCAACTTTGTTTTACCTCTTCTTTTTCCGTTTTTACCCGGTGCTATCTCTAGGATCTCGGGTCGAGATCCTCTGTTAGTGTGGGAGAGTTGTGACGCCCGAAGACCGACGTCCCAGAAGATTCCAGAAGATTCCCGAAGTTCCAGACGTTCCGGGCTACCCGTGTGTTCTTTTGTGCTTGTGTTTTTATTTTTGCATTGCATCATGTCATCATGCCTTCATCTCATTAATTTTTTGCAACCAAATAAATCGTGTGGGCCTTCGGTCCATTTAAATCGAGGGAAGGTGACTTCTCTTTATAACATATAAAAGCCTCTCAATATATTAGGGAGCTATATAAATAATATTCCATTTGTTTGGAATTACCCGCAACACACTTGCATATTTTCCCCATGTCTTTTTCACTTCGAGTTTCTCCTTCAAAACCTTCCCTAGATTCTTTTCTCATTTTTCGAGGCTCCTCCAAAAATCTAGACTCCTTTTAAAACTCCTTTAAGGCAAGCTATTTATTTTAGTTTGCACTTCCCTTTTTGTTGGAACTATTTTTGTGGGTTGGAATTATTCCATAAAGCCTTACAAAAATGTCCATCATTTTATTCTTATTCTTTGCCTCTTTTCTTTTTATTTTTGGCTCTCTCCTTATTTGTTTTTTTTCTGCTAAGAAATAAAAAGAGGAGCAGCCAGGCTCCCAGCTCTGGACTCCTTTTGGCCTTTTTCCCTCCAGCAGCTGGCCCATCTCTCCTCCCTCTTGGGCCTCCTCTCTCCTGGCCCGTTTTTCTCCTCCAACCCTAGCTGGTCGCGCTCACCCGTTCGCTCCTCCTTTCCTCCCGAGCGCCGCCGCACCTCTCGTCCGTTTCCTCCCCTTCTCTCCCTCGTCCCCTCGCCCGCACTCTTTCCCTCGAGCCTCCCGCATCGCCCGCCCGGACAAGCCTCCCTCCGATCCCCTCGTCGAACCTCTCGATCTCTGGCCCTCGAACCCATTCCGCTCCCTCTCCAGCACCCCTCGTTCCCTCCGTCACCCGCGAGGCCTTTTTTCCCTCGAGCCAGAAGCCCGAGCGCCTCCTTCCAGCGCTCCTCCCTCCGTTCCAGCTCGCCCTCGAGCCTCCATCGCCAGTCACCCCCGTCGCCGTTCCCTGCGGAACCAGTCGACCGCACTAGGCCCAGGAGCCCTGGCCTCCCGCGCCACCTTCCAGCCAAGGCCGGCCCCGTGCGGCCCCTCTCGAGCGTCGTCTGGCCCCTGCCTTGCCCCTGGCGTCCTGCGGGCGAGCCACCGGGCCAGGGAGGCCACCCCGCCGCGCAGCCACGCCCCTCCGTCCTCGACTCCAGCGTCGTCCCGCGGCCACCAACTCGCCTCTTCTCCAGGACGACGCCCGGCGCCCGTCTCCAAGAGCTGCAGCAGCTCCGCAGCGCCGCCCTCCCTCGCGTGGATGCGTCCGGCCGCCCCGGCCCTGTCCAGCAGCGCGGTGACCCACCCCGCGTCTGCTTCGCCAAGGCCCCGTCCTTTTTTTTTCCAGATCGTCGCCGACCGCAGCCTTCTTTTCCCTTTGTTTTGTTGTTTTGTTGCTGGTATTGTTAATCTTAAATAACCATGAAACATCAAGTTTATCTTCTTTTGGACCCGTACATCTACGGATCGAGACCGCCGAGTACCCCTTCGAGTCGCCGATGAACCGCCAAGTTCGACTACACGTGTACCTCTACGGATAACCGAACGTCTACCGTCGCCCGAACGTCCACCGTCGCCCCGTGTACCACTACGGCTCAAGTTCCTCTCCGATACGACCAAGTACCACGACGTCCGAACGGCTACGATGACGAGTACATCTACATGAACGAGTACACGGCGACCCGACCAAGTACCCCTTCGGATATGTCAAGTTCGACTACATGGCGATGCGACAAGTACCCCTACGGAACGTGTACCACTACCGTCGCAAGATCGAGAACCCCCAAGTACCACGACGACCCGAACCTCTACGGGAAAACGAGCTCCAAGTTCGACTACTTCACGAGACCCGTCAAGTCCGACTACTACATGAACGAGTACCTCTCCGACTCACGAGAACGTCTACTTCCGCTACCGTCGCCCGTGTACCTCTACGTGAACAACTACTTCCTCTACGACGTGAACGCCTTCTTCCTCTACGAACTCGAACCGTCCCGAAACGAGTGTTTCGAAGGTATAACCCCGAGACGTGACCCGTGGATGCTTGTTGTGTTGTATGAAATGTTTCCCGTGTGTGCTTCGTGCCCGTTCCACCTTTGTCATGTTCCTCGGTTGCCTCGTCGCCGACCCGTGGGAACCCGGTGACGGGATCGCCCCACCTTTCATCTCGTTTGACTCGCTCACGCCATCTTTCCTTTTGCACCGGACTCTCAACGAGTTACCGGAACCGAGATGTTGCGTTGCATCATTTTCGGTTCGTTGCCGTGGCACCCTTTCGTTCCACCACGGTGACTAATTCTCCTTATCATCTATATCTCTTTTAAGTCAACCTTTTAATAATTGCATAAAACTTGATCATGTCATCCGCATCATGTTAACAACATTGAAATGTTAAATTGTTGTTGCTTTATAATTACTAAACATGCTCATGGGGATTTTCCGGATATGTTGTTGTTCTTCCGGCCTCATTTAAATTGCCTAGTTAGTGTAGTTTCTTTATGCTTCACCTCTTGCCATGTTAACCAACATTTAATCTTGTCTTGTAAATAACGAGAGTCAATTAAATAATTAATGTGGTGTTTCGTCAATATGCAACTCGTTGCATATTGAGCTCCACTTAACTTGTAGTCTTGTTTGTGCACTTTGCCATGCCATGCATAATTAAACCGGACATGCATCATACTTGTTTGTGCATCGTATGCCATGTTTATGATTGTGTGTTTACCGTGTTGTTTGCTTCTTTCCGGTTTGCTTCTCTTGTTAGCTTCGGTTTCGTTCCGGAGTTGTGAGGATTCGCTCGTCTGTGTTGCTTCGTCTACTTCGTGGATCCGTTCTTCTTCCTCTATGGAATCCCAGGCAAGATGACCGAACCCGGATACCATTACTATCTTTGCCTATTGCTAGAGTATCGCTCTATAGTTTTGCCTCGATGCCCATGTTTTCCTGTCAGCCTCCTATTGTAACCATCACCATGTTTAACCACCCTACCTATGCAAACCGTTGCTTGGCTAAGTACGCTTCGCTCAGCCCTTCTTATAGCATTGTTAGTTGCAGGTGAAGATTGAAGATGCTTGCTTCATGTTGAAGTTTGGTTGAGTTAATGCACACTATATAAATGCTTAAATGAAATCATCTATATATTGGCAAGGGTGGAAGGCTAAGCCTTTTGCTTGGTGATTTGTTCCACTCATGCCGTTAGGAACCGTATAAACCGGTGTTATGTTCCTTGATTATGCGTTCCTAACACGGTTGGGGTGTATGGGACCCCCTTGATAAACCGCTAAGTGCTAAGTCTTTTCCAGCAAGTCCCAACATTTGGTACTATTTGCCTAATAACTAATAAAAACTTGCATGTGGACTAGCTATCCCTTTTATTCTTAATTCTACAACCCCGGGCCAGTGCTCCACATGAGTGTTGGTCCGAAACGGGGGTTACGCGGGGCCACCTCAAGGAAACTCGAGGTTTGGTAAAAACCTGTGGGATCGCCCATCCGGTCGTGTCCTGAGACTTAGATACGTGCGGCTACTATCAGGGTGTCGACACGCCGGGAGGATTTGCTGGATTAGCCTTACCTTAGTTCGGTTTAACTTGAGCACGGGATTCCGAGGATACTCGGGTCTTCCCACTTTGGAGTTGCGACTCCGCGGATCGTGGGCTTGTAATGGGTCAAGTTGGAACACCCCTGCAGGGTTTGAACTTTCGAAAGCCGTGCCCGCGGTTATGTGGCAGATGGGAGCTTGTTAATATCTGGTTGTAGAAAACTTGACACAATGTTTCTAATACACTACCAGCGTGTGTACCGTGACTGTCAATTTCCGAATAGGGATTCGGGAGTTGAACACGGTGGGGTTATGTTTGACCGGCTTTAGTTAGGATCACTTCGTGATCATCTCTCGACCGAGGCTTTCTCTTCTCGCTCTCTGTCACGTAAGCTAGTGCTAGATGCTGCTGCAGACTCTTGTTGTTCCTTCACCTCTCGTTCTTCTTCGGCCTTGTCCTCACCCAAGGCTTAAATAGTCTTGTTACCCGGGAACGGGATTGCTGAGTCCTCTGTGGCTCACAGTTACTTCACCACACCAGATGCAGGTTCAGCCGAGTTTGATGCAGGAGTTGGATCAGTTCTTCACCCGGGAGTCTGATGAAGATCGTGGCTGTTTGCTTGTGCTGTTTCGACGATCAGTAGTGGTTCTTCTACTAGGATTCGATCCTGACCTGTGGCTTTATGTTGTTTTGGTATCTTTCTTTGGATCTTCGCCCGTAGTCGGGTTGTGATGTTTTGAATGATGTATTGCTTATGTAATGTATTGTGTGAAGTGGAGAGTGTAAGCCAACTATCTCCTTTTGCATTTTAATCCCTCTTTTACATGAGTTGTGCAAAGATACCAAACTTGAGATCATTCTAGGATGGGCTTATACCTTTAAGTCGTGCCTCGACACGTAGGAGGTATAGTCCCATCCTGGGCATTACATTAGTAGTCTGTAGGATCATATTCTTGTGTGTTTCTATTGCTGCTAACCATGCCAGCATCACAAGTCGACGAGACTGACTGGGAGAACTTGACGAACAAGGAGCTTCATGATAAGTTTCAGCAAATGATGAGTGTACAGGTGCAAGATGTGCTAAACACATTGGACGAGGCCATGGAGAAGATAGATGGCATGGAGAAGACGTTTGAAACAAAGCTGGATAACAAGTTTGCTCAATTGCTTTCGCGTTTTCCACCACCATCGGCTGCTGCACCTGTCCCACCTCTATAACAACAACAACAACAACAACAACAACATCGCCTTCCAAATCAAGTGGGACGAGCACAACGCGTCCCCCTTGAGTCTGGTCAAGCTTCTGGTGCTGCTGTTGATGTTTCTGTAGCTCTTGCTGCTACTGCAGAGGTGGAGGACCATTACGAGGATGAGGTTGACCAAAATCAGAACTACGTGCAACAACCAGCACCACCACCACCAGGTCGTTCTCATGCATATCATCGCAACGGTAGGGCTGCACCACCACCTGAGGTACATGACCATCTTCCTAAACTGAAATTGAATATTCCACCATTTGAGGGTAGATATGTTCCTGATATATATCTTACTTGGGAGTTAGAAACTGAACAACGTTTTACATGTTTACATTATCCCGAGGAGAGACGTGTTCCTGCTGCTGTTTGTGCTTTCACTAGTTTTGCATGTGTTTGGTGGTCTGAACATTGTAGATTATATCCTATTCCAGCTACTTGGGCTACTTTGAAAACTGCTATGCATACTCGTTGGGTTCCACCATATTATCAATGTGAATTACTTCAAAAACTGCAGCGCTTAAGACAAGGGAAAAATTCTGTAGAAGAATATTATCAGCAATTACAAACTGGCCTGATTAGATGTGGTATTGTTGAGGAGAATGAAGCTATGCTTGCACATTTTATGGGTGGATTAAATAGAGAGATTCAGACCATTCTAGAGTATAAGGATTATAATAATATCACTTGTTTATTCCATCTTGCTTGTAAAGCTGAACGTGAAGTGCAGGATCGACAGGCATTGGCGCGGACTAACTTTTCTGCAGGTCGACCTTCATCATGGACACCGCGTGCATCCTCTACTTCCACACATTCTACTGCACCGACACCTCCATCAGCTCTTACCGCCAGCCGTGATACAAGGAAGTAGGCACAACCACCATTATCTGCCAAGAGCACACCTATTGGGCCTGCACAGAGTTCGTCTTCTTCCATGGCATCAACAGGGCACACCAGTGATATTATTTGTCGTCGTTGTAAGGGAAGAGGACATTTTGCGAGAGAATGCAAATCTCAGCGTGTGATGATTGCTACTGAGGATGGTGGATATGAGTCCGTTAGTGACTATGATGAGGAGACTTTGGCTCTTATTAAACGTGAAGAACACGACGGAGATGATTCTGATCATGAGACGCAATACATGGCTCCTGAAGATGCTGACACGTATGAATGTTTAGTTGCTCAACGTGTTTTGAGTGTGCAGGCTACACAAGCTGAGCAAAATCAGAGGCATAATTTGTTCCATACAAAGGGAGTTGTGAAGGAACGTTCTGTTCGCGTGATCATAGATGAAGGGAGTTGCAACAACTTGGCTAGCATGGAGATGGTGGAGAAGCTATCTCTCACCACAAGACCACATCCACATCCTTACTACATCCAATGGTTCAACAACAGCGGCAAGGTTAAGGTAACACATACTGTTCGTCTGCATGTTAGTATCTCTACATATGCTGATTATGTTGATTGTGATGTGGTACCTATGCAAGCATGTTCGTCTGAAATTAAATTGAAAAGTGCATGTTTATTTGCCACCAAATCTGATATTGCTGAGCTAGATTTTAGCAAATCTGTTTGCTATGCTTTTGTGTGCAAAGAGGCATTATTTTTATTCGAGGACGTGCCTTCCTCTTTGCCTCCTGCTGTCACTAACATTTTCCAGGAGTTCGCCGACGTCTTTCCACAAGACGTGCCACCGGGATTACCACCTATTCGAGGGATTGAGCATCAGATTGACTTAATTCCGGGTGCATCGCTACCCAACCGCGCACCATACCGTACCAATCCAGAAGAGAGGAAGGAGATTATGCGTCAAGTACAGGAGCTACTCGACAAAGGTTATATACGCGAATCCCTTAGTCCTTGTGCTGTTCCTATTATTATAGTGCCAAAAAAGGATGGTACAACGCGTATGTGTGTTGATTGTAGAGGCATTAATAATATTACTATTCGTTATCGTCATCCTATTCCTAGGCTAGATGATATGCTTGATGAATTGAGTGGCTCTACAATATTCTCCAAAGTTGATTTGCGTAGTGGATACCATCAAATTCGTATGAAATTGGGAGATGAATGGAAAACAGCATTTAAAACTAAGTTTGGATTATATGAGTGGTTAGTCATGCCTTTTGGGTGCACCTAGTACTTTCATGAGATTAATGAATGAAGTTTTACGTGCTTTCATTGGACGATTTGTGGTAGTATACTTTGATGATATATTGATTTTTAGCAGATCTTTGGAGGAACATTTGGAACATTTACGTGCTGTTTTTATTGCTCTACGCGATGCACGTTTGTTTGGTAACCTTGGGAAGTGCACCTTTTGCACCGACCGAGTCTCTTTTCTTGGCTATGTTGTTACTCCACAGGGAATTGAGGTTGATAAAGCCAAGATTGAAGCTATTGAGAGTTGGCCGCAGCCCAAAACGGTCACACACGTGAGGAGTTTCCTTGGCCTCGCTGGATTCTATCGGCGTTTTGTGAGAGATTTCAGGACCATTGCTGCACCTCTCAATGAGCTTACAAAGAATGATGTGCCTTTTGTTTGGGGTACTGCACAGGAAGAAGCATTCACGGTATTGAAAGATAAGTTGACACATGCTCCTTTTGTAATGCCCCGGATGTAATACTTTCCCTTTTGGGCAATATATATATCTTTGGCTCCGTCAGTTCCATTCCGGGTTTTTTGTCTTTTCGGGTTTTCGTCGTTTTGTCGTGTTGCGTGTGTGCATTCATCCATATCATGTAGTCATGTGCATTGCATTGCATTTGTGTTGTCGTTTGCATCCGGTCCCACTCGTTCCTTTCCGTGGTCCGTTTCGAGTTGCGGAGCTCTCTCACGTGTCCGTGGCATCCCCAAGGCCTACTTTGGTGTTTGGCCGTGTAACGTTTCCGGTTTGGCGTGAGACTTGTCGTGCGATGTTGTTTTGGTGTGTGAAACCCGCCTGTCAAATCTCGTCGCGTTTGGAGTTCGTTTGCTACTCCAACAGTTATTCTCGTGGGCTGAAAGTACCTCCACTTTGAGGCCCAAGACACCCCTCCAACAGCCCACCAAACCAACCCAAACCCCTCCCTTCATCTAGTCCATCCAATTGTGATCACGTGGCCGAAAACCTCACCTCATTTGGACAACCCTAGCTCCTTGTGCCTATATAAACGTCCAACTCCCCCAATTTTCGCGTCTGAAACCCTAATGCTTCCACAGTGCGCCGCCGGTGCTTCCACCGTTGATCCGCGGTGCTTCCACCGTTGAGCCACCGTGCTTCCGACGTCCCAGAAAATCGTGCTTCCGAAGGCCGCCGCCCGTGCTTTCGTCCGACGCGCGGGCCCCGCGACGTCATCTTCCTCCACTCCGCCCGGATCTCCTCACCGCCGCCGTGTCGGGCTCCCCTCGCCGCCGGCCCCCTCCTCCACCTCGCCGGCCAGTCCGCGCCGGAGCTCCGCCGCGCCACGCCCTCGGGTCGCCGCCCCGCCGCCACTCCGCCGGCCGGCGCCACCGGCCCCCGTCGCCGACTCCGCCTGCTCCCTTCTCCGACTCCGCCGGCTCCCTTCTCCGACCAGACCGCCGCCGGCCAACGCCTCCCGCCGGCCCCTCGTCTTCGCCCCGCCGCTGGTCCCGTGGGCTCGGGAGGTCACCGCCGCACCTGCGCTCGAAGGGATCGGGGAGCAGTGCCCAGATCCGATCGGCTCTGCCTCCCGCGGGCCGAACCCTAGCGGCTAGTGGGCCGCGCCCGGCCCGACTAGGCCCACTCCGCAGATCCGTCAGCCCGCTCCAGATCCGACCCGCTCCGAGGCCGCGTTGATTTTGACGTTGACTGACGTTGATTTTTTTTCGAAGTCCCTAGAATTTTGATGTCTGATGCCGTTTTGCATTGTGGATAACTTTTCGTGTGGTTGTCCGATTTGAGCAAATGATATGTCAAAACGATCGTGGAGACTTGTACTACGTTTTGTTCCATTGTGCCATGCATGTTTGAGGTCATCTAGATGCTTAAATATCTGTTGCAAGAGTGCTACTTGTTATAAATTGCTGTTAGTAGTTGTTTTCATGCCATCTTTGCAATGTGATATCTTGGTGCATGTTTATCCAAATGAAGCAAATGATATGTCCACATGTTCATCATGATATGCTCTACATGTTGGTTGCTTTAGCTTGCATGATAGATTTCATCTTGCCATGTTTATCTCCTTTGCAAAGTGCTATGTGGCTGTTATGTTGTTAAACTTGTTACGAGATGCCTAGTTGAGGAGCTCGTTGCTATTGATGTGGTTGTCCCCTTGATGCATGCTTAGATGTTTTGGACTCCCCATCATGTGTACTTTGCTGTGGTGCTTACCACTTGTCTTGATATGCTTTGAGGTGACTTAAACTTGCTCACAAAGATGCCATGATATTACTGCTGTTTTAACACTTAGTGAAATTTCACTAAGTCTGGAATCTGTAATTTCCAGATGCCATGTTTGCTTGTTGTTCTAGGCAAATCCAAGCTAGTTTTGGGGTGACTCTTGATGATTCATTGCAACAAATTACTGCTGTCAGGTTTTTGTTGTCAAGTTCAAAATGTCATAGCTTGTTGCTATTGATCCATGGCTCCTTTGGAGATGCTCCAATGGATTTGTTTGCTGTAGGATATGTCTAGTTTATGTCCATGCTCCTTGCCATGATGTTTGAGTGCTATAGACTATTTATCTCTTGCTCCGAAGTTGCTATGTGGCTGTTAATTTCAGCTTGTGCATGTTTTTTGTTTCGGGTGTAACTTTTAGCCCGTTGCTCCGTTTTGAGCAAGTCCTATATGAAACTTGTGTGATTTTGCATGTAGATTCATAATATCCTCATGTTATCATGTTTTGAAGTATTTTGCTTGAATGCACATTGCCATGCTCCTTGTGCTGTAACACTGTGCTTCCTATGTAGACTTTCTGTGCTTCCATAGTGCATCTGTTTTGCCTCCATAGTGCATCAGTCATGCATCCAGTAATTTTTCTGCGCATTGCATCTTGTTTGATTTCGTGCCTTGTGTGTTTGTGTTGAGTAGAGCCGGAAACTGAGTACGAATACGAGCACGAGGTTACTACCGAGGTTGAGAACGAGGAGCTCTCTTACGATCCCATCGACAACTCTTCAGGCAAGATGACCGAACCCCGATAACATTACTATCTTTGCCTATTGCTAGAAGTCTCGATCTATAGTTTTGCCTCGATGCCCATGTTTTCCTGTCAGCCTCCTATTGTAACCATGAACCTGTTTAACCACCCTACCTATGCAAACCATTGATTGGCTATACGTAGGCTTCGCTCAGCCCCTCTTATAGCATTGTTAGTTGCAGGTAAAGATTGAAGATTCTTGCTTCTTGTTGAAGCTTGTTGGGATATCACACTATATTAAATATTAAATGAAATCATCTATATATTGGTAATGGGTGGAAGGCTAAGCCTTTTGCTTGGTGTTTTGTTCCACTCGTGCCGCCTTAGGAACCGTATAAATCGGTGTTATGTTCCTTGATTATGCGTTCCTCACACGGTTGGGGTTATGGGACCCCCTCGATAAACCGCTAAGTGCTAAGTCTTTTCCAGCAAGTCCCAACATTGGTACTATTTGCCTAATAACTAAAAACTTGCATAGGGTCTTGCAAACCCGAGTTCTTAATCAACAACCCCGGGCCAGTGCTCCACATGAGTGTTAGTCCGAAACGGGGAGCCTGCGGGGCTACCACGAGGAAACTCGAGGATTGGTAAAAACCCGTAGCTTCGCCCATCCGGTCGTGGCCTGAGACTAGATACGCGCGGCTATTGTCAGGGTGTCGGCACGCCGGGAGGATTTGCTGGATTAGCCTTACCTTAGTCGGAGTATCTTGAGCACGGGATTCCGAGGATACTCGGGCCTTCCCACTTTGGAGTTGCGACTCCGCGGATCGTGGGCTTGTCATGGGCCAAGTTGGAACACCCCTGTAGGGTTATGAACTTTCGAAAGCCGTGCCCGCGGTTATGCGGCCGATGGGAGCTTGTTAATATCCGGTTGTAGAAAACTTGACACCATGTTCGAATACACTACCAGCGTGAGTACCGTGACGGTCATTTTCCGAAAGGGATTCGGGATGTGAACATGGTGGGGTTATGTTTGACTTGCTTTAGTTAGGATCACTTCGTGATCATCTCTCGACCGAGGCACCTTCTCTTCTCGCTCTCTTTTACGTAAGCTAGGCTAGTGCTGCTGCAACCCTTGTTCTTTCTTCAGCCTTGTTCCACACCCAAGGCTTGAATAGTCGTGTTACCCGGGAACGGGATTGCTGAGTCCTCTGTGGCTCACAGTTACTTCACCACACCAGATGCAGGTACGATGGTCAGCTACACAGGCGATGGCACTGAGCTAGACTAGGAGTACGACGAGAAGCGTAGCCGTTACTATGTGAACTATCCGGTTGATCAGTAGAGCTTCTACTAGGATTCGTTTCAGACCTGTGGTTTTATGTTATGTTTGGTATCTTGTCATTTGGATCTTTACCCTTAGATGGGCTGCGATGTTCATTTGGATGATGATTGGATATGTAATGAATTTGTGTGACGTGGCGAGTGTAAGCCAACTATCTTTTCCGCTTTCATCCCTATTTTTACATGAGATGTGCAAAGGTACCAAACTTGCGATCATTCCATAATGGGCTTATATCTTTAAGTCGTGCCTCGACACGTAGGAGATATAGTCCCATCCTGGGCATTACAAGTTGGTATCAGAGCCGACCCTCGCGGTTACACGGATGTTTGCGGACAGTTTGCAGTCATGTTGTGCATGACATTTGTGACCCGTCGTGGCATACGGCATGGCACATGTGCTGTCCTGGAAGCACAGACGATGGTGCCAAGAGGGAACGTTCTTGTGGCCCGACGAGGACGTCGGTTCCTCTGAGTGAGGATATATATCGGAGAGTAGGAATTCTTTTGCTCCTCATCTCTTTTCATTCTGGCGAGGACTCCTGACGACTACTCTTGCCTCTTCTACTTTCAAAATTTGCACAATTTTTTTTAGGAATCTCGCGAGTATTGTTTGGATTGTTTCGATGTCTTTGTGACGAGAATATTGTTCTCGATGCCTCCAGACATTAGGGGTTGTGGCAGTGTCCCGGGGAGTTGAGCTTCGGGGTATTGTCGTCACAAACATATCGTGGCAGTACTAGAATACTTAAGACAGCCGACATCGAAAACTCTCCTATGCGGTTAGTGGCAAGATAACCCCGACGTCACCTAGTACCGGGGAGGTAGTTCGGGAGTATTGCCATAGCTTTGTATAGTGGATGCTTTTCGAAGGTCCGAGGTAGACAGTTTCCGAGAAAGACTGGTTATGTGTTGAAGGATGGATACAGCTGGATGTAGGATTAGAGTTGAGTGCGCGATGCTTCCCCTGTATCCCCAACACCTGATTGCATAACTGGAAACTTTCGGAAATTAATAGGTGGATTCATCCAGTAGCTCGTAGGCATTCTTCCAACGAATGCAGGTTACGGAGTTCGGGGTTCTACATTGAGTGAAGTGGTATTATGGCCGATGTTCCGATCGGGAGTTGCATCTTAAAGGGTCCTTGGCTATGTGATGGCTTCTCGCCCCTCGTTGGTTACCCCAAGTGGAAGGTTTGAGATGTAGCGTAGCAGCAAGTTTCCCTTGGCAAAGGTACCAAGGATCGAATCCCGTGAGACTCCGAGGGTCGACAAGAAGGTGTCAACGGCGCCAGAAACTTAGCGGTTGACAGGACCTGCACACAGATACAAATAACTTTGCTCCCAACGAGTACAGAGAGGTTGTCAATCCCTCCGGCCTTGTCATTTACAAAGGATCAAACACAAGAGATAATAATGATAGGTATGACTGCAACTAGGAAATAAAGACAGGAAGTAAATAGCGGGTGTGATCAGTGGTGGTAATATGGACCGGGGTCCCATGATGTTCACTAGTGATGTCTCTCTCCCAAAAGAGGATAAAACAACAAAGCGAGGTAAACAAATTACAGCTGGGCAATTGATAGGATTATGTGCGCAAACCAATGCTAACTATGCTGTAAAGAAAGGTAGAGGCTCAAAAGCATGGGCGGTATGCCAAGGCAAGTAGATCGAAATCCATCTGCATCTACTACTAATCATCCACCTTGAGATATCTATCCAGAACATCTCGCTGGTATTAAGCTGCGAATCCCACCCGAAGTGTAGACTCAAAACAACAGACAACTGCATTAAAAGAACTTTGCGTAAAGTAAACAATCCTTGCACCCGCAAGTACAAGCACCATTGTTTTCCCCCTTGTGGCAACAACACATCCCCTAGACTCATGTTTCTGTCACTCAAACTAGTCATCAGGGGGCATGAACCCACAATCAAGCATAACGTTCCCTCTTGGAGTTACTACCTACTACTTGGCCAAAGCAATAAACAACAACGGAGAACATGCAAGAATTACTCAAGAACATAAATATAAAAGAGGTGAATGAAATATATTACTCACACACAATCTGAACATAATCTCATAATCCATCGGATCCCAGCAAACTTAGCAGAGGAACAGCATAAAGATTACATATGTGCCTCGATCATGTAGGGCAACTCACGAGGTCTAAACCATGAAGAACAAAGAGGGGAGGAGAACATCACATAGCTACTGATCATGGACCCATGGTCCAAGGTGGACTACTCACGACTCATCGGGGAAACGTCCATGGTGGTTGAGAAGCAACCGGTGGTGGTTCTCCCCTCCGGCAGGGTGCCGGGAAGAGTTCTCCTGGTGCTCCCGATCTTGGAAGCGCGGCGGCGGCAGAACAGAGGCGAGATCGCGAAAAAGGGTTCCGTCCTCGAGGGTTTCGGGACGCGAGGAATATATATGCGAAGGGGGGTCACCAGAGGCGGAGAGGGGGCCCCAGACGCCCCCTGGCGCAGCCAGGGGTGGGGCCGCGCCGGGTGGCCGCCTGGGCCACCCCTGGGTCCCCTCTGGCCCTGCTTTGGTTTTTCTCGAAGCTTCCGGTACGCTGATTTTTCCTGTATTTTTCCCGGAATTTTTGGAGCACTTTTAATATGGGGGAAACCTGAAATAGAAAAACAGCAGAAAACAGGAACTGGCACTGTGGTGAACTGAGTTAATAGGTTAGTCCAAATATGATCAAAAGTGTATGGAAGTGCATAAATATCATAGCAATATCACACAAAAGAAGCATGGAGCAAGCAGAAATTATAGATACGTTTTGGACGTATCAACATCCCCAAGCTTAATTCCTGCTCGTCCTCGAGTAGGTAAATGATAACAAGCATAATTTCTGTGGTGACATGCTATCAATCATATAAGAACTTTTAAGTAAAGCAATCAAGGCATGTAATTCAATTCAAGTCATAACAAGCAAGAGTCTATATTAGCATTGTAACAAGTAACATAAGAACATAAAGGTGTAAGAGCTCTCGCTGTCCGTGACTCGAATGTCTCCAAATGGTGTTTGCGTGCAAGAAAGGGGATATGGATATATGAGAGAGTAAAACATAGTTTTTGTATTGTTGAGAACTTAATCTACTAAAGTTTCACACTTGGTCTTCTTTGGAATCTTATCTTGACTCATCCCCAGACCGTCAACCAGGTACAAGTCAAAATGATCCACTCCCTTAAGATATTTTGAGCACTCATGCAATGGATGAGCGTAAGCAAGAAAGTTGACACTTAGGATGGCAAAGAGAGAAAAATGATGAAGGGGGAAGACAAAAAAGGTGTGAAAGGCTCACATCAATGAGGACAATCATAGGCGAGAGAAAGCCAAATGATAGATATGATGTGAGGAGTAGGGATTGCCATGCAACGGATGCACATATGAGCTAAGGTAAGCTCTCCAATGGAACTAGTGGGGGTGCATCCAACTTGCTTGCTCAAGAAGACCTAGAGCTCTTTTGAGGAGGCTCATCATTGGAATATACAAGCCAAGTTCTATAGTGTGAAGGTCCCCACATAGCTATATGCATGAATGATAATCTCTATGGAGTACAAGGTATAAGATGGAGTACGAGTGTGGATCTCTCAAAAGGAATAGTAGTGTGCCCCCTTCTCTCTTTTTATTTCTTTTTCAATTTTTTTGTGTGGCCTCAATGGCTCTTTCTATTCAACTCTCATTTGTCCTCTTTGGGATCTTTTGATTTTGTTCTCTTTGGGATCTTTTCCTCACTTTAGGGGCAATACTCTATTTATTACAAGAAGTATAGAAGATCTTTCACACTTTACAAAAGTACTCAACATAAAGAAAATGAAACTATCATGATGTATGCAAATGTATGCCTCTGCCAGTGTAGCATGATATGCAATGATACTAGCGCGTCATGTAGCAATGATTAGGGCAAGGCCCAACTAGCATGCGGCTCATCGATCAAGCAAAAAGAATGTATGACATGAAGATCAAGTCATGAGAAGATGGATGTTGCATGGCAATGTATCTCGGAAAGGCCATGGAAATGCCTTGATAGGTAGGTATGGTGGCTGTTTTGAGGAAGGATATAATGAGGCTTATGATGACAGAGCGTATCGTGCCAATGATTTGGATGCACCGGCGAAGTATGCGCCAACTCTCGAGGTGAGAAAGGGCAATGCACGGTACCGAAGAGGCTAGAAAAATATGGCTAGGTGGAAGTGTCAACTTTCGAATACTCACATTAGTCCGAAGAACTCATGCACTTATTATCGGTAACTCTCAATCTAATTAGGAGGTTCACAAAGAGACAAGTACCCCGAGGAGGAGTGTATGGGGGTTTTGTTATCCTTGCGCATCCTCGACTCATGGTACGTGAGTGTACTCTAATATTCGATCCCTCCAAAGATTAGTGATCCATTTAGTAGCTAAAGTTCTCAACTATTTGTAGGTTCTCGAAAATAAACACGGATTGCCCAAAATACGACATCTATCACTAATAGGCTAAGGCTCTTGACACCAAAAGTCCAGACATTACCCATGGCAATACCTCAAAACTATTGCAAGTTACTACTAAAATTAAATAGCAACCTCAATTACCTACTTTAAGTTAAGACACACAACTCAGTGCAACAGGCAAACTCTCTTAATAAGATAAACATGAAAACTCAAGAGAGTTCAGCAACCAACTAAACAAAAGCTCTTTAAAAAGAAAAGCATGAAAACTAAGAGCTAAACATGACAGCAGCTATGGAAAGACAAAGAACACACACAGCAAAGATAAGCATGAAAATCCTATGTTGTGTTCTAGGTTGAAGTGGAGCGTGTTTCTCTCCCACACAAAGAAAGATGGGTTCTAACTTGTTATGAACAGCAAGCAAAGCTAAAGAAAACTAAAAAGGAAACTAAGCACAAGACGCTCCAAGCATAGCACATAACATATGAAGTGATAATTATAGTGGAACGAAAGACGAACTGATAATTGTTGATGGAGAAGGGGATGCATGGGGGCATCCCCAAGCTTAGACGCATGAGTCTTCTTGAATATTTCTTGGGGGTGCATGGGGCATCCCCAAGCTTGAGCGTTTGACCCTCCTGAATCTTCTTTTATCATCTTCCCTCGCACACTTGAAAACTCCCTTCATACATAACTCATCATAATCTGATTAGCGAGGTTAGTACCCATAATAAAATATGTTTTCCCTACTGGAAATAAAGATAATCTTGAAGAGCTACTGTTTCTCAAGATTGCCAAAAGGTTTTTGCAAAGAAAAAGCAAGCTCAAGGTTTGCAAAACGAAGAAAAGGCAAAACAGGACAGAATCTGTGAAAAACAGACCAGCAGGTAGTAAATAATTTTTTCGGGGCACTTCTGCAACTCAAATCAAAAAACTCAAAACAGACGCGCGAAAGCCAATTGTATAGAGCACGCTGTCAAAAAAATTCAGATCAAAAAGATGATATGGTGATTTTATTTGAATTTTTCTGTCCAAGGACAGAATCTGTTTTTTGGACAGCACGTCACAACTTTTGAACTTTCTTGCAATCGGAGGCTAAACTTGGCACAAAGCTGAAAAGAAAAGATACAATGATGATGCTACTATAGTAACAAACATCAAGACACAAAAAAAGCAAAATAAAACCTAATTCGTTGTGGGCTGCCTCCCAAAAGCGCTTTCTTTTATGCCTTTAAGCTAGGCAGGATGCAAAAAGAGAGGATCAAGTTTTTATCAAGAGTAAGAGAATAGCTAGCCCGTATAACGGACTCAAAAGGCAACTTAATCTTCTTTCTAGGGAAGTGTTCCATTCCTTTCTTGAGAGGGAATTGGAATTTTATATTCCCCTCTTTCATGTCAATGATAGCACCAACGGTGCGAAGAAAAGGACGTCCCAAAATAATTGGACATAAAGGTTCACATTCAATATCCATAATAGTAAAATCAACTGGAACATAATTGTCATTGACATGATAAGAACATCGTCGATCTTCCCCAAAGGTTTCTTTACGGAAGAATCCACAAGACGAACACCAAAAGAACAAGGATCAAAAGATTTCAATTTAAACATATCATATATTCTTTTGGGCATAACGGAGGTACTAGCTCCAACATCACATAAAGCATAGCAAGAGAAGTTATTCAACTTAATTTTAATCATAGGATCCCAACCATCTTCTAGCTTTCTAGGTATGGAGGCTTCTACCCTAAGCTTCTCCTCCCTAGCTTTGATAAGAGCATTAGTGATATGCTCCGTGAAGGCAAGATTAAGTGTGCTAGTGTGGGGGTCTCTAGACATCTTGTGAAGAAAACCAATAACTTCAGAAAGGGTGCAATTATCAAAATCAAGGTCACTACTATCAAGTAAAGTGGTAGTGGTGTCCTTTAGGCTCACTTGTTTGGTAGCTTCTATGGTCATAGGAGTTTCTTCTTCTACGGTTGAGGTCATAGCATCACCATTAATAGGTCCAATGGGACTAGGAGTGCATTGGGTGCTAAGAGTTTGGATATCCTCAACAACTTGGATAGTAGCAACAGTGTGGTGGGTAGGAAGGCTCTTAATTCTGTCTTCTTCCTTCTTTTCTCTAGCCCATCTCTCTTTAAGTTTAGCCATCATCCTAATGTTTTCATTAATTTGCACTTGAATAGCATTCATAGGAGTGGTCTTCCTCTCCTCAAGAGGAGAAGTTCTAATTTTAAGCAACTCTACCTCATGGGCTAAATTGTCTACCTTCGAAGAGAGATTACCTAGTTTGTCTAGTTTTTCTTCTACACTCTTATTGAAGGCCTTTTGGGTAGTGATGAAGTCTTTAAGCATAATCTCTAGTTCAGAAGTGGAGTTCTTGGTGCTAGGATAAGCATTGTTGTTCCCATAGGAATTAGAGGGGAACGATCTAGGGTTGCTACCAAAATTACTCCTATAAGCATTGTTATTGAAATTATTTCTAGAGATAAAGTTCACATCTACTTGATCTTGAGCAATCAAAGAATTTAAAGGAACATCATGAGGATCAATAGAAGATTGCTTGGAAAGTAGAGACATGATCAAGTCAACTTTTTCATTTAGGGAGGAAATCTCCTCGACAGAGTTTACCTTCCTACCTGTTGGAGCGCGTTCGGTGTGCCATTGGGAATAATTGGTCATCATCTCATCGAGAAGCCTCGTGGCAGCACCAAGTGTAGTTGACATAAAGGTTCCTCCCGCGGCCGAATCTAACAAGTTCCGCGAGGTAAAGTTCAAGCCTGCATAAAAAGTTTGGATAACCATCCAAGTAGTCAAACCATGAGTAGGGCAGTTCTTGACAAGAGATTTCATGCGTTCCCAAGCTTGGGCAACGTGTTCATTATCCAATTGCTTAAAATTCATTATGTTACTCCTTAGTTGGATAATTTTAGCAGGGGGATAGTACTTCCCAATAAAGGCATCCTTGCACTTGTCCCAAGAATCTATGCTATTCCTAGGCAAGGATTGAAACCAGATTTTAGCTCCTCCTCTCAAGGAGAAAGGAAAAAGTTTAAGCTTAACAATATCACCATCTATTTCTGTGTACTTTTGCATATCACAGAGCTCAACAAAATTATTTAAGTGCAAAGCAGCATCATCTCCAGCACCGGAGAATTGATCTTTCATAACTAGGTTCAGTAAAGCAGGTTTAATCTCATAAGAAGGTGCTGAAGTGGCAGGTGTAGCAATAGGCGTGCAGATAAAGTCATTGTTGTTATGACTAGTGAAGTCACACAACTTGGTGTTCTCGGTGGAACCCATAGCAGCAGCAAGCAAGATAACTATTTTTGTGATTTTTGATAAGGGACACTAAAGCAAAAACTGAAAGATAAACTAACAAGACTAAAAAGCAAAGATAAAAGATAGCGTGCAACTCCCCTATCTTGAAGAGTGGAGTCCCCGGCGACGGCGCCAGAAACTTTGCTTGATGGCTTCTCGCCCCTCATTGGTTACCCCAAGTGGAAGGTTTGAGATGTAGCGTAGCAGCAAGTTTCCCTTGGCAAAGGTACCAAGGATCGAATCTCGTGAGACTCCGAGGGTCGACAAGAAGGTGTCAACGGCGCCAGAAACTTAGCGGTTGATAGGACCTGCACACAGATACAAATAACTTTGCTCCCAACGAGTACAGATAGGTTGTCAATCCCTCCGGCCTTGTCGTTTACAAAGGATCAAACACAAGAGATAATAATGATAGGTATGACTACAACTAGGAAATAAAGACAGGAAGTAAATAGCGGGTGTGATCAGTGGTGGTAATATGGACCGGGGTCCCATGATGTTCACTAGTGATGTCTCTCTCCCAAAAGACGATAAAACAGCAAAGCGAGGTAAACAAATTACAGCTGGGCAATTGACAGGATTATGTGCGCAAACCAATGGTAACTATGCTGTAAAGAAAGGTAGAGGCTCAAAAGCATGGGCGGTATGCCAAGGCAAGTAGACCGAAATCCACCTGCATCTACTACTAATCATCCACCTTGAGATATCTATCCAAAACATCTCGCTGGTATTAAGTTGCGAATCCCACCCAAAGTGTAGACTCAAAACAACAGACAACTGCATTAAAAGAACTTTGCGTAAAGTAAACAATCCTTGCACCCGCAAGTACAAGCACCGTTGTTTTCCCCCTTGTGGCAACAGCACATCCCCTAGACTCATGTTTCTATCACTCAAGCTAGTCATCAGGGGGCATGAACCCACAATCAAGCATAACGTTCCCTCTTGGAGTTACTACCTACTACTTGGCCAAAGCAATAAACAGCAACGGAGAACATGCAAGAATTACCCAAGAACATAAATATAAAAGAGGTGAATGAAATATATTACTCACACACAATCTGAACATAATCTCATAATCCATCGGATCCCAGCAAACTCAGCAGAGCAACAGCATAAAGATTACATATGTGCCTCGATCATGTAGGGCAGCTCACGAGGTCTAAACCATGAAGAACAAAGAGGGGAGGAGAACATCACATAGCTACTGATCATGGACCCATGGTCCAAGGTGGACTACTCACGACTCATCCGGGAAGCGTCCATGGTGGTGGAGAAGCTACCGGTGGTGGTTCTCCCCTCCGGCAGGGTGCCGCGAAGAGTTCTCCTGGTGCTCCCGATCTTGGAAGCGCGGCGGCGGCGGAACAGAGGCGAGATCGCGAAAAAGGGTTCCGTCCTCGAGGGTTTCGGGACGCGAGGAATATATATGCGAAGGGGGGTCACCAGAGGCGGAGAGGGGGCCCCAGGAGCCCCCCTGGCTCGACCAGGGGTGGGGCCGCGTCGGGTGGCCGCCTGGGCTACCCCTGGCTCCCCTCTGGCCCTGCTTTGGTTTTTCTCGAAGCTTCTGGTACGCTGATTTTTCCTGTATTTTTCCCGGAATTTTTGGCGCACTTTTAATATGGGGGAAACCTGAAATAGAAAAACAGCAGAAAACAGGAACTGGCACTGTGGTGCACTGAGTTAATAGGTTAGTCCAAATATGATCAAAAGTGTATGGAAGTGCATAAATATCATAGCAATATCACACAAAAGAGGCATGGAGCAAGCAGAAATTATAGATACATTTTGGACGTATCACTATGCTGATCCGGGGATTGCAAAACCCTTTCGTAACACGTTCCATAAGCCTTCAGCACAAAGATGTCGAACGAAGCTCCTATCTTGTGTTTGTTCCATCTGTACCTTGTTGTTTTTTTTCTTATTTACCTTTTGTCCCAGTGGCTTCTCGTGAAGATTGTTGTTATCATTTAACTGAGAATTTCATTCGTTCCTCTTGTTCGAATGATTCTTGTGAAGACTATGTTGCATTTCTATCCGTTGTTTCAGCTTATACCTTCTTTCAATCAATTGCTGATTGGTGGTCATCTCTTTCAGGATGGCTCCGAAACGGGTTCCTAACGCTAACCCAGAGGGTGAAGAGGTTCCAGACCGTCCTCCTTCCCCTCCTCCTCCGTCTGAGGCCCGGAGAGCGATTATGCAGACTACAAACCAGAACACCCAGATGTTGATGCAGATGATGCAGCAAATGCAAGCAAATCAAGCAAATCAGGGTGCTCCAGGGAACCAAGGCAACTTCTTCAACCAACAGCACCATGCTACGCTCAACTAGTTCTTGGCCAATCAACCAAAGGCTTTCAGTTACTGTGTCGACCCTCTCGATGCTGAAGATTGGATAACCGATATCAAGAAGCATTTTGAGTGCAGTAACGTCAGGCCTGAGGACTATGTGAAGTTTGCAGCCTTCCAACTCAAGGACCAAGCAGCTGATTGGTGGTAGCAGTACAAAGACTCTAGAGAAGGGCGTGTGATCTCTTGGGATGATTTCTGCAAGGACTTTCGCTCTCACCACATTCCAACAAGTGTCATCGAGGGTATGCGTGAGCAATTCCGCAACCTGAAGCAAGGCTCAATGACTGTCTACCAGTATAATGTCAAGTTCCAGAATCTTGCCCGCTATGCTAAGCAAGACATCCCAGATGCCAAGAGCAAGATCTATCAGTTCCGAGGTGGTCTCAAGGATGAACTTCAACTTGCTCTCACCTTGTTCGAGCCCGATGAGTTTGGCAAATTCTATAACATGGCGCTTAAGCAAGAGGCAGCCCAGCTCAAGATGGAAGCTTCCAAAAAGAGGATCCGATATGCTGTTCACTCCTCCTCATCTTCTCAAGTGGTCGCGAAGCAACAGAAGTTTTGGCTTCCACCACCTCCAGTGATCCGAGCTCCCTACAACAACAACAAGAATGCTGGTGGTCGTGGTTTCTCCCACCCACACAACCAAGGCAATCAGTCCAAGTCGCAGTTCCAAGCTCCAAGACCAAGTGTTCCTCCTGCTCGTCCTCTTTCTGAGGTCACTTGCTACAAGTGTGGCCAGAAGGGTCATTATTCCAACAAGTGCAACAACCCAAGGCGCCTTCCGCCTCCTCCACCTGTCAGTACAGCTATTGTCAAGCATGATCCAAAGGCAGCAAGGGTGAATCCGATGAATGCAGCGCAAGCGGAGAATTCTTCTGATGTCATATTGGGTAACCTTCCAGTGAACTCTTTTCCTGCTAAAGTGTTGTTCGATTCGGGTGCTTCATGTTCTTTCATGTCATATCCATTTGCATCCAAGCACGATGTTGTCACCAAAAAATTGCCTCAGAAGTTGCAAGTTATTTCTCCGGGGAGACGTATGTTGATACGTCCAAAATGCATCACTATTTTATATCATAATTCATCCTTATTCATTGATATATTTCACATTACGATGATGTTCTTATGTAGTTTTGGCCTATTTTACACAGTTTGCAACTTTCCGGTGCCGAAGCAGCAGACGTAGGATTCAGTGGTGAAAAGTGGATGCTGAGTTGCTGAAGAAGAATACCTCCAAATTACCTGAAAATCGACGAAGGGTATTTTCCAGAAGGATCACGAAGATACGCAAAAGAGCAATCAGAGGGGGGCCACAGGGTGCCCAGGCGGCCACCTGGCGCGGCCCCCACCCTGGCCGCGCTGGGAGGGCGCCTGGAGCCCCTGGCCCACTCCAGGTTTCCCCCGTTTGGCATATATACTCCTCGTCATCCAGAAACCCTAAAAAAGGAGAGAGTTTACGGAGTTCCGCCGCCGCTCCATGGCGGAAACCTACAGAGAAGAAAAGCCATCTCCGGCGGGCAGATTCCGCCGGGAGATCACCTCCCGGAAGGGGAGATCATCGCCATCATCATCACCATCGTCACGGGCATCATCGAGATCATCATCAACATCATCCCCAACATCAGCACCATCTCCATATTCATCCAATCTCATCTCACAATTGCAACTTGTGTTGTAATCCGTACTATCTATCCTCTCTACCCTATCGGTGTTGATTACTACTTTGTGGTGAATGTTATTGAGTTTTGTTGGAGAAATATCATTATGTCCAGATTGTTTATCACCCATCTATCTCCACTGATCATGATCTCTTTTATGTCTTGTGAGTAGTTACTTTAGTTCTTGAGGACATGGGAGAAGTCTTGTTGTTAGTAGTCATATGATGTTGAAGTAATATGTGTTGTTTGATACTTAAGTTGTGTTGTTATTTTCCTAGTGGTGTTGTGTGAGTCAAACACTCAACACTTCGCCTTATTAAGGACCTAGGGGAATACATTGCGTACAAAGAATGCTTACGATGGGTTGCCGGAGTGACAGAAACCTGAACCCCAGTTCGCATGCTTTTGCACAAGGGAACAATGGATCATCGATCGTATTGCTATGGTTAGGCTTTTGCCTTAAATACTATCTTGTATTTGCGGATGCTTGCAAGGTGTTTAATCATAAGAGTGCACTCATCTTAGTCTAGAGGGTGTACTAGCATAGATCCACCCACTCAACACTTATCAACACATCACATAGTACCGATACGGAATATGGCGAAAGCACATGACTACCTCTCCCGTGTGTCCTCAAGAACACTTTAGCCTTTATAAGTTCAGTTGCTAGGCCTCTCCTTTGCTCAGAAAGGATTGGGCCACTTGTTACTCTCCAGTGCCTTTTACTTTGCTCACTTTTACTTTCCTGTTGCTTATATCAAGAAAACCCCTAAAAAGTTATCTTTCAGTGCTTGCAGTTATTCCTTGCTCAGAATCACTTATCAATACCTTCTGCTCCTCGTTGGGTTCGACACTCTTACTTATCGAAAACGCTGCAATAGATCCCTTACGGTTGTGGGTCATCAAGTACCGTTTTCTGGTGCCGTTGCCGGGGAGTGTAGCGCTATTGGTAAGTGAAGCTGGTAAGGAAGTTTTTATATTTCTGTTTTTATTTTGCTGTTGCTGCTCTTTGTCCTTATGGACAACCTTGCTATTGGATCGTTGCTTGTGGGAAGACGCCCCACATCTGTGGTGGTTGCTCCTCCCCCTACTGAAATTGTGCCCTATAAAATACCAGCTGGTATTATCGATCATGTTTTGTCTAATCGTTATGCAGGAGACAGACATCCCGGTGAACACTTGCTATATCTGTCACAACTATGTTCATTATTTAAGCTTGCAGGTGTATCAATGGAGTTTGTCATGAGGAAATTATTCTCCATATCGCTTATAGATAAAGCTTCAGATTGGTATAAGCTTCTCGATAACTCACACTTGCTTGATTGGCAAGAGCTTATGTCTCTCTTTTATACCAAGTTTTATCCTCTTCATGAAATTCATCGAGACAGGAACTATATCTATAACTTTAGGTATCGTGACGGAGAAAGCATTGCTCAAGCTTGGGGGAGATTGAAGTCCCTAATGCTCAAATGTCCTATTCATGAGCTCCCCAAGAAAATTATACTTACAAATTTTTATGCCAGGCTTTCTCGTCAGGATAAGGAGATGCTGGATGCCTCCTCTAGTGGGGTATTTCAGACGAAGAGTGTTGAAGAAAGGTGGGATTTCATTGAAAGGATCCAGAGGAATACCAAAAATTGGGAAATCGATAAAGTTATATATGAAAAGCCTCCTTTTCCCGCAAGGATAAGGGAGCACTCTCTTGTGACAGGCATAATAAATAAAAGTGAGAGAAGAATTGATGAGCCTGAGGACCAGATCAAGGTCGATCCTCAAATTGCATTGGTTAAAGACCTTGTTACTGGTGATGTTTTGGATTCCAATGTAAATTTTTGTGCTGTCTCCACTAACCTTGTCACAGCCAAGAATAAAGGCCAATTTCAGGTACTCCAGTAGTATCTGTTAAAATAGGAGATCACAATTATTATGGGCTATGCGATTTGGGATCGAGTGCTAGTGCTATCCCCTATTCACTTTATGAAGAGATCATCGGTGAGATTTCACCTTGTGAACTTGAAGAAGTTGATGTTACCATTCATCTTGCAAATAGAGCAACTATTTCTCCTATCGGAATTGTGAGAGACGTTGAAGTCCTATGTGGAAAGGTAAAATACCCTACCGACTTTCTAGTACTTGGTTCAGTGAGGGACAATTTTTGTCCTATTATTTTTGGTAGATCTTTTTTCAGAACTTGTGGAGCTATAATAGATTGCAAGAAAGGTAAAGTTTCTGTTGAATTCAATGGTGAGCCATATGAATTTAACTTTTCTAAGTTCTCTAAGCACCCTCGTGGTACCGATTTACCTAGTGATGATAAAATTATTGAAAGTATTGCTTCTATTGCTATTCCCCCTAATGATCCTTTGCAGCAATATATGGAGGACCACGAGAATGATTTGCATATGCAGGAAAGAAATGAACTAGATGAAATATTCTTGAGACAACCTGCTATCCTGAAGCACAACCTTCCGGTTGAACCTTTGGGAATTTTATCAAAACCAAAAGAAGACCCGGTGTTCGATCTTAAACCTCTTCCCGATACGCTCAAGTATGCTTATTTAGATGAAAAGAAAGTATATCCTGTTATTATCAACTCTAACCTTTCAGGATATGAAGAAGAGCGACTATTGGAAGTGCTTCGTAAACACCGAGGTGCAATTGGCTATACCCTTGATGACCTTAAGGGGATTAGTCCATCTATCTGTCAACATACTATCAACCTTGAGCCCGATGCTAAACCAGTTGTTGATCATCAATGACGGTTGAACCCGAAGATGATGGATGTAGTAAGAACTGAGATTCTCAAGCTTCTAGCCGCAGGTATTATCTACCCTATAGCTGATAGTAAGTGGGTAAGCCCGGTACATTGTGTTCCTAAGAAAGGAGGTACAACTGTGGTTCCTAATGATAAGAATGATCTAATACCTCAGAGAATTATTATTGGATATAGAATGTGTATTGATTACAGGAAGCTGAACAAGGCAACCAGGAAGGATCACTACCCGTTGCCGTTCATCGACCAAATGCTTGAAAGGTTATCCAAAAATACCCACGTTTGTTACCTCGATGGTTATTCTGGCTTCTCTCAAATTCATGTTAACACTGCTGATCAAGAGAAGACCACTTTTACTTGTCTCTTTGGTACTTATGCTTACAGGCGTATGCCTTTTGGTTTATGTAATGCCCTTGCTACTTTTCAAAGAGATGTGAGGAGACAAACTTCTCATATGAGACTGGAGAACCCCTTCCATGGAAGCGCTTCGCCGAGGACTACGTGACCAACGTCAAGAAGAATGAGGAGTGAAATCTCCTTGGGTAATGGCATCCCCTTGGCTTGTTCCAAGCTTGGGGGAGTGCCCGGTATCTTTATCTTTATCTTTTGTCTTTTAGAGTCAAGTAGAGTCGTATCATGTCTAGGGAGGTTATTATATGAAATAGGTGTGTGCATTGAGGTCTATCACTCCTTCTGTGGAGAGATTGTATCCGTGAGTGTGGAGTCGTCTATGATGGAATATTAATGAGAAGTCTATTGGTTCCTTTGCTGCACTCGGTATTCTCTTAACGCAATCGACCTTATATGATGATTCTTATGGGGAGTATTGACCTTATATCAGGTATGGCTTTGAAAACTTTATTTAATCTTGGCAAACATAGCTTTGGTCATAACAACAAGCATGATTTTCTTAAAGTAGCGACATAGCCAAAACCTTTATGTTATTATGCTTGAAGTGTTATGCTGACAAGGAAGACAACTTGATGTGTTATGCTTATTTTAGTGTTTATGCTTTATATTGCTTTGCATCTTAGTCATCATCAATTGTCTGTGCTCTCAAAGCCTTTGCTAGCCTAAACTCTGTACTAAGCGGAATTCTGCTTGTGCATTCATACCCTTAAACCAATACGTTCCATATGAGTCCACCATACCTTCCTATTCGTGGTATTCCACTACCACCTCCTAAAGTATAGAATTTGTGTGTTATCCTTAAATGTTCAAAATCTTCTATTTTGTGCCCCTGTTTTAGCTCATGAGGAAATAGTAGTTAATTCATGATCTTTTTAAGTTGGACAAGTTTTACCTCGGGATTGCATGTCTAATCCGCAAACCCCTAATACGAGGAGGAACTGGCATGAGTGCGCCCGGCTCATAAAAGATAATACAACAAACAAACCCTCCTTCACGCTTTGTTCATGAGAAATCAGAAAACTTTGGCAGCGATAAACAAAGGAGATTAAGGGGATGTGATCGTCCCCGTGCGGGAGCCGTTCCTCGAAACTTGTCCAGCTCGAGAAGTAATTGAGTTATCTATTAGCATTCGTTGACAAATCATGCACCTCTCAAAACTTGTTTTCATTCTGTTTGATTTAAGGATAGCACATGAGTTTTCCCTACTTCCCTAGAGCAGGGCCTATCTCTTAGTTTTAGGATGAGTCAGTTATTCCTACTTCCTTCTATTCTTAAAGAGAGCAGACATTTGATGTTGACGAGGATTCATTCATATAAAGTTGCATTAAGATTTGTCATATCATATCCTTGTTGACATTATCATTTGATAAGTAAGTTGTTTGTCAAGCCCAGCTAAAGCAAACATCTTCCTTTGTGTTAACACTTTCACTTCTTGCCTAATAACATGTTCTTTCAAAAGCTTCAATTAATCTCATCAAAACATAAAGAGAAAGAGCAAAAGTAAAAGCTATTAGTTGTTCTTTGACCAAAGGACATGTTTGCCACGATTTGATGAGTTTCCTTAGCCCTACTTTCGATTATAAGTGTTACCACTCTTTTATAAGGGCCTTATGAGTTGAAGATTGCTGTTGAGGATATTTGAGTTTGGTGAAGAAACTGTGATGCTTCTTATCCGTATTCTATTTATCGACACTTCACTCTCTAAACTTGTGGACAGGTTTACCGAGCTCATTATTCGCTTGGGGACAAGCGAGGTCTAAGCTTGGGGGTGTTGATACGTCCAAAATGCATCACTATTTTATATCGTAATTCATCCTTATTCATTGATATATTTCACATTACGATGATGTTCTTATGTTGTTTTGGCCTATTTTACACAGTTTGCAACTTTCCGGTGCCGAAGCAGCAGACGCAGGATTCAGTGGTGAAAAGTGGACGCTGAGTTGCTGAAGAAGAATACCTCCAAATTACCTGAAAATCGACAGAGGGTATTTTCCAGAAGGATCACGAAGATACGCAAAAGAGCAACCAGAGGGGGGCCATAGGGTGCCCAGGCGGCCACCTGGCGCGGCCCCCACCCTGGCCGCACCGGGAGGGCGCCTGGAGCCCCCGGCCCACTCCAGGTTTCCCCCTTTGGCATATATACTCCTCGTCATCCAGAAACCCTAAAAAAGGAGAGAGTTTACGGAGTTCCGCCGCCGCTCCGTGGCGGAAACCTAGAGAGAAGAAAAGCCATCTCCGGCGGGCAGATTCTGCCGGGGAGATCACCTCCCGGAAGGGGAGATCATTGCCATCGTCATCACCATCGTCACGGGCATCATCGAGATCATCATCAACATCATCCCCAACATCAGCACCATCTCCATCTTCATCCAATCTCATCTCACAATTGCAACTTGTGTTGTAATCCGTACTATCTATCCTCTCTACCCTATCGGTGTTGATTACTACTTTGTGGTGAATGTTATTGAGTTTTGTTGGAGAAATATCATTATGTCCAGATTGTTTATCACCCATCTATCTCCACTGATCATGATCTCTTTTATGTCTTGTGAGTAGTTACTTTAGTTCTTGAGGACATGGGAGAAGTCTTGTTGTTAGTAGTCATATGATGTTGAAGTAATATGTGTTGTTTGATACTTAAGTTGTGTTGTTATTTTCCTAGTGGTGTTGTGTGAGTCGAACACTCAACACTTCGCCTTATTAAGGACCTAGGGGAATACATTGTGTACAAAGAATGCTTACGGTGGGTTGCCGGAGTGACAGAAACCTGAACCCCAGTTCGCATGCTTTTGCACAAGGGAACAATGGATCATCGATCGTATTGCTATGGTTAGGCTTTTGCCTTAAATACTATCTTGTATTTGCGGATGCTTGCAAGGTGTTTAATCATAAGAGTGCACTCATCTTAGTCTAGAGGGTGTACTAGCATAGATCCACCCACTCAACACTTATTAACACATCACATAGTACCGATACGGAATATGGCGAAAGCACATGACTACCTCTCCCGTGTGTCCTCAAGAACACTTTAGCCTTTATAAGTTCAGTTGCTAGGCCTCTCCTTTGCTCAGAAAGGATTGGGCCACTTGTTACTCTCCAGTGCCTTTTACTTTGCTCGCTTTTACTTTCCTATTGCTTATATCAAGAAAACCCCTAAAAAGTTATCTTTCAGTGCTTGCAGTTAATCCTTGCTCAGAATCACTTATCAATACCTTCTGCTCCTCGTTGGGTTCGACACTCTTACTTATCGAAAACGCTGCAATAGATCCCTTACAATTGTGGTTCATCATATGTCTTCTAGTGTGTTTGCTCCAGATGTATCTATTCGCATGGGTGATTATCGATTTCTGGCCTCTCCGGTGGTTCTTGGCAATTCTGACATCGACCTTATCCTCGGAATGGACTGGCTTTCTAAGCATGATGCTCAAATTGACTGTGCACAGAAGGAAGTCAAGATTACTCATTCCAATGATGATGTGATTATCTTCGCCTCTCGGGATAACACAATCAGGCTTTTCTCTCTCAATGACAAGGGCGAGATGAATGCCATATCTCAAATTCCCGTGGTTAACGAATACGAAGACGTCTTTCCTGAAGAACTTCCAGGCATGCCTCCACACCGTCAAGTGGAATTCGTCATTGAACTCGAGCCTGGTACTGAGCCAGCATGCCGGCGTCCGTACAAGCTCTCTCCTAAAGAGTTGAAGGAGTTGAAGAAACAGCTTGATAAATAGGAGCGTATGGGTCTGATCAGGCCTGGTACGTCTCCTTGGGGCTGTGGTGTCTTATTTGTCAAGAAGAAGGATGGCACGGAGCGCCTTTGCGTCGATTACCGGCCATTGAACAAGAAGACAATAAAGAACAAGTATCCACTCCCCAACATCAATGAATTGTTCGAGCAGCTCAAAGGAGCTAAAGTGTTCTCAAAGCTCGATCTCCGAATGGGTTATCACCAAATTCGCATTCGTGAAGAAGATATCCCCAAGACTGCCTTTAGAACGAGCTACGGCTCATATGAGTATACATTCATGTCCTTTGGTCTCGCCAATTCTCCACCTACCTTCTCGAGAATGATGCACTACATTTTCAACCCCTACACCGGCGAGTTTGTGCTTGTGTATCTGGATGACATTTTGGTATTTTCCAGGAATGAAGAAGATCACGAAAAGCACCTCCGTCTGGTTCTCGACAGACTCCGTGAACATAAGTTCTATGCCAAGTTCTCCAAGTGCGAATTTTGGCTCGATAAGGTCTTGTATCTGGGCCATATCATCTCCGCTGACGGTATTGCGGTAAACCCCGAGAAAGTTGAAGCAATTGTCAACTGGGAATCTCCTCAGAATGTCAAGCAACTCCGAAGCTTTCTTGGTCTTGCCAGCTATTGCAGAAGGTTCGTTGAGAACTTCTCCGAGATTGCCAAGCCTCTTTCCAACTTGCTGCAGAAGAATATCAAGTACTACTGGTCTCCAGATTGTGAAGTGGCATTCAAAACTCTTAAAGAAAAGCTCGTCTCTGCTCCAGTTCTTACTCCTCCAGATGAGTCCAAGCCCTACGAAGTATTCTGTGATGCTTCTCTTCAAGGACTTGGTGGTGTGCTTTTGCAGGACAAGAGAATTGTGGCTTACACTTCTCGTCAGCTCAAGCCAAGTGAGAAGAACTACCCCACACATGATCTTGAACTAGCAGCTGTGGTACATGCTTTGATTACGTGGAGACATCTTCTGTTGGGCAGAAAAGTCGACATCTTCACCGATCACAAGAGCTTGAAGTACATCTTCACACAGCCGAATCTGAACCTCCGCCAGACTCGTTGGGTTGAAATGATCCAAGAGTATGATCCCAGCATTGAATACACACCTGGCAAGGCGAATGTGATTGCAGATGCTTTGAGCAGAAAGGCATATTGCAACAGCCTCCTTATCAAGCCGTTCCAACCTGAGCTTTGTGAAGCATTCAGGAAGCTCAACCTCCAAGTTGTTCCGCAAGGCTTTCTTGCAAATCTTCAAGTTGCTCCTACCTTGGAAGATCAGATCCGTGAGGCCCAACTCAGTGATGCTATGGTGCAGAAAGTGAAACATGGTATTTCAAAGGGTACTCCTAAATACAAGTGCTATCGCGTTGATGAGAGAGATACCTTGTTCTTTGAGGACAAACTTGTGGTTCCCAAAGGTGATCTCAGGAAGCTCATAATGGACGAAGCACATGATCCCCTCCTTTCCATTCATCCTGGCAGTTCCAAGATGTACCAATACCTCAAGCAATCTTACTGGTGGACTCGCATGAAAAGGGAGATTGCCCAATTCGTGAATGAATGTGATGTCTGCAGAAGAGTGAAGGCAGAGCATCAACGTCCAGCCGGTCTTCTCCAACCTCTTCCTATTCCCGAGTGGAAATTCGACCACATTGAAATGGATTTCGTCACTGGCTTTCCTAAGTCCAAGAGAGGGAATGATTCTATCTTTGTGGTGATTGACAAGCTTACCAAAGTCGCTCACTTCCTTCCAATCAAAGAATCCATCAATGCAGCTCAATTGGCAGAGTTGTACACTTCCAGAATTGTGTCCTTACATGGCATTTCTCAAGTTATCTCCTCAGACCGTGGAAGTTTGTTCACTTCCAAGTTCTGGGACTCTTTCAGTCTGCCATGGGCACTAAGATTCGTTTCAGCACTTCATTTCACCCTCAGACTAGTGGTCAAATTGAGAGAGTGAATCAGATTCTAGAAGACATGCTCAGAGCCTGTGTCATATCTTTTGGCATGAAATGGGAAGATTGCCTTCCATTTGCCGAGTTCTCTTACAACAACAGCTTTCAAGCAAGTGCCGACAAAGCTCCGTTTGAAATCCTCTATGGCAGAAAGTGCCGTACCCCTCTCAACTGGTCCGAGACAGGCAAATGTCAACTTCTTGGCAATGACTTGATCTCAGAAGCCGAAGAAATGTGCAAAGTCATACGTGAGAATCTCAAGGCCGCTCAGTCGCGTCAGAAGAGCTACTATGACGGCAAGCATCGTGATTTGGCCTTCAACATTGGGGATCATGTATATCTCCGTGTTTCTCCGATGAAAGGAACCCAAAGATTCGGTATCAAAGGAAAGCTTGCTCCTAGATACGTCGGGCCTTTCAAGATCCTTGGCAAAAGAGGCGATCTAGCCTATCAACTTGAGCTCCCTTCCAACTTCGCCAATGTTCATGATGTGTTTCATGTGTCTCAACTCCGCAAGTGCTTCAAGACACCTGAACGCACCATTCCGTTTGAGGAGATTGATCTTCAACAAGACTTGTCTTACCGAGAGCACCCAGTTGCTATTCTCGAAGAAACCGAGCGCAAGACCCGCAACAAGTCCATCAAATTCTTGAAAGTCAAGTGGTCACACCATACCGACCGAGAAGCTATGTGGGAATGAGAAGATCACCTTCGTTCCGAGTACCCTTTCTTCTTCCAGTCCTAGATCTCGGGACGAGATCTTTTTGTAGTGGAGGAGAGTTTGTAATGCCCCGGATGTAATAGTTTCCCTTTTGGGCAATATGTATATCTTTGGCTCCGTCAGTTCCATTCCGGGTTTTTTGTCTTTTCGGGTTTTTGTCGTTTTGTCGTGTTGCGTGTGTGCATTCATCCATATCATGTAGTCATGTGCATTGCATTGCATTTTGATGTCTACACACGCTTCTATTCTTGTAGACTATGTTGGGCCTCCAAGCGCAGAGGTTTGTAGGATAGTAGCAATTTCCCTCAAGTGGATGACCTAAGGTTTATCGAACTCAGGGAAGTAGAGGTTGAAGATGGTCTCTCTCAAGCAACCCTGCAATTAAGATACAAGAAGTCTCTTGTGTCCCCAACACACCTAATACAACTAGGAGTTGTATAGGTGCACTAGTTCGGCGAAGAGATGGTAAAATATGGATGATAGGAGTGGCAAAGCAAAGTAATATAAATCTGTAATAAAAAGTGCAGCAAGCAAACAAGTGGTAAACGTGAGCACAAATGGTATTGCAATGGTGGAAACAAGGCCTAGGCTTCATACTTTCACTAGTGGCAACTCCCAACAACATTAACATAATCTAATCACATGATATTTCCTATAAAACATGCAATGGAGACGCACTCGGAGGTCATTCCTTTGTGGTCAAGAGAGGACGAGAATTATGTAGGGCTACAAAAGCACACCTCAAAGTTCGTAGTTCTCAATCTATGGATTTCCCAATGTCACCGCGGCCATCCAAAGAGAGTACCACAATCACCACAACGTATCTCCAAGATAGTCAAAGACAAGCACCAAGAGACTCTCAATCTTCAATCAACACACAAAAGAGGAAATCACTCATGAAAATATTCTTCTAATCCATGTCCAATAGACCGCTGTCACCTTGGTCTCGGGGATTATACTAGATAAAGAAAAGTGAGTACATCAATTCAATACATTAAGCAAGGGGAAAATATCATGGAATCACCCTAGATTAACATAGCCTATGATCACAACGAAGATCACATCATGGGAGAGAGAATTGACCACATAGCTACTGGTAGAAACCTCAGCCTCGAGGAGGAACTACTCCCGCATCATGGAGGGAGGAAGCAACGTCGATGGAGATGAATCCGGGGGCACTTCCCCGTCCCGGCAGGATGCCAGCACAGGAATTCTGGTCCCCCGAAACTTGGTGGCGATGGCGGCGGAGATCGGAATTGCTTCTGGAGAAAAGGGGTCTGGAAACAGGGTTTTCGCGACGAGAGGAATATATATGCGAACGGGGGCAACCAGAGGCGGAGCTGGGGCCCTAGGCCCCCCCGGCGCGGCCAGGGGTGGGGCCGCGCCAGGTGGCCGCCTGGGCCCCCCTGGCTCCCCTCTGGCCCCGCTTTGGTTCTTCGTGAAGCTTCCTGTACGCTGATTTTTCCTGTATTTTTCCCGGAATTTTTGGAGCACTTTTAATATGGGGGAAACCTGAAATAGAAAAACAGCAGAAAACAGGAATTGGCACTGTGGTGCACTGAGTTAATAGGTTAGTCCAAATATGATCAAAAGTGTATGCAAGTGCATCAATATCATAGCAATATCACACAAAAGAAGCATGGAGCAAGCAGAAATTATAGATACGTTTTGGACGTATCAACATCCCCAAGCTTAATTCCTGCTCGTCCTCGAGTAGGTAAATGATAACAAGCATAATTTCTGTGGTGACATGCTATCGACCATATAAGAACTTTTAAGTAAAGCAATCAAGGCATGTAATTCAATTCAAGTCATAACAAGCAAGAGTCTATATTAGCATTGTAACAAGCAACATAAGAACATAAAGGTGCAAGAGCTCTCGCTGTCCGTGACTCGAATGTCTCCAAATGGTGTTTGCGTGCAAGAAAGGGGATAGGGATATATGAGAGAGTAAAACATAGTTTTTGTATTGTTGAGAACTTAATCTACTAAAGTTTCACACTTGGTCTTCTTCGGAATCTTATCTTGACTCATCCCCAGACCACCAGTCAGGTACAAGTCAAAATGATCCACTCCCTTTCGATATTTTGAGCACTCATGCAATGGATGAGCGTTAGCAAGAAAGTCGACACTTAGGATGGCAAAGAGAGAAAAATGATGAAGGGGGAAGACAAAAAAGGTGTGAAAGGCTCACATCAATGAGGACAATCATAGGCGAGAGAAAGCCAAATGATAGATATGATGTGAGGAGTAGGGATTGCCATGCAACGGATGCACATATGAGCTAAGGTAAGCTCTCCAATGGAATTAGTGGAGGTGCATCCAACTTGCTTGCTCAAGAAGACCTAGAGCTCTTTTGAGGAGGCTCATCATTGGAATATACAAGCCAAGTTCTATAGTGTGAAGGTCCCCACATAGCTATATGCATGAATGATAATCTCTATGGAGTACAAGGTATAATATGGAGTACGAGTGTGGATCTCTCAAAAGGAATAGTAGTGTGCCCCCTTCTCTCTTTTTATTTCTTTTCCTTTTTCTTTTTTTTTTGTGTGGCCTCAATGGCTCTTTCTATTTAACTCTTATTTGTCCTCTTTGGGATCTTTTGATTTTGTCCTCTTTGGGATCTTTTCCTCACTTTAGGGGCAACACTCTATATATTACAAGAAGTATAGAAGATCTTTCACACTTTACAAAAGTACTCAACATAAAGAAAATGAAGCTATCACGATGTATGCAAATGTATGCCTCTGCCAGTGTAGCAGGATATGCAATGATACTAGCGCGTCATGTAGCAATGATTAGGGCAAGGCCCAACTAGCATGCGGCTCATCGATCAAGCAAAAAGCATGTATGACATGAAGATCAAGTCATGAGAAGATGGATGTTGCATGGCAATGTATCTCGGAAAGGCTATGGAAATGCCTTGATAGGTAGGTATGGTGGCTGTTTTGAGGAAGGATATAATGAGGCTTATGATGACAGAGCGTATCGTGCCAAGGATTTGGATGCACCGGCGAAGTATGCGCCAACTCTCGAGGTGAGGAAGGGCAATGCACGGTACCGAAGAGGCTAGAAAAATATGGCTAGGTGGAAGTGTCAACTTTCGAATACTCACATTAGTCCGAAGAACTCATGCACTTATTATCGGTAACTCTCAATCTAATTAGGAGGTTCACAAAGAGACAAGTACCCCGAGGAGGAGTGTATGGTGGTTTGGTTATCCTTGCGCATACTCGACTCATGGTACGTGAGTGTACTCTAATATTCGATCCCTCCAAAGATTAGTGATCCATCTAGTAGCTAAAGTTCTCAACTATTTTGTAGGTTTTTGAAAATAAGCACGGATTGCCCAAAATACGACATCTATCACTAATAGGCTAAAGCTCTTGACACCAAAAGTTCAGACATTACTCATGGCAATACCTCAAAACTATTGCAAGTTACTACTAAAATTAAATAGCAACCTCAATTACCTACTTTAAGTTAAGACACATAACTCAGTGCAACAGGAAAACTCTCTTAACAAGATAAACATGAAAAACTCAAGAGAGTCCAGCAACGAACTAAACAAAAGCTCTTTAAATAGAAAAGCATGAAAACTAAGAGCTAAACATGGCAGCAGCTATGGAAAGACAAAGAACACACACAACAAAGATAAGCATGAAAATCCTATGTTGTGTTCTAGGTTGAAGTGGAGCGTGTTTCTCTCCCACACAAAGAAAGCTGGGTTCTAACTTGTTATGAACAGCAAGCAAAGCTAAAGAAAACTAAAAAGGAAACTAAGAGCAAGACGCTCCAAGCATAGCACATAACACATGAAGTGATAAAATTATAGTGGAACGAAAGACGAACTGATAATTGTTGATGGAGAAGGGGATGCATTGGGGCATCCCCAAGCTTAGACGCTTGAGTCTTCTTGAATATTTCTTGGGGGTGCACGGGGGCATCCCCAAGCTTGAGCGTTTGACCCTCCTGAATCTTCTTTTATCATCTTCCCTCGCACACTTGAAAACTCCCTTCATACATAACTCATCATAATCTGATTAGCGAGGTTAGTACCCATAATAAAATAATTTTTCCCTACTGGAAATAAGGATAATCTTGAAGAGCTACTGTTTCTCAAGATTGCCAAAAGGTTTTTGCAAAGAAAAGGCAAGCTCAAGGTTTGCAAAACGAAGAAAAGGCAAAACAGGACATAATCTGTGAAAAACAGACCAGCAGGTAGTAAATAATTTTTTCGGGGCACTTATGCAACTCAAATAAAAAAACTCAGAACAGACGCTCGAAAGCCAATTGTATAGAGCACGCTGTCAAAAAAATTCAGATCAAAAAGATGATCTGGTGATTTTATTCGAATTTTTCTGTCCAAGGACAGAATCTGTTTTCTGGACAGCACGTCACAACTTTTGAACTTTCTTGCAATCGGAGGCTAAACTTGGCACAAAGCTGAAAAGAAATGATACAATGATGATGCTACTGTAGTAACAAACATCAAGACCACTAAAAACTGAGAGAACAAGCTGAAAGCAAAGATAACAAGGGTTGTCTCCCTAGAGCTCTTTCTTTATAGCCATAAAGATAGGCTTAAGACTTTAATGATGCTCTCGTAGGAATAAGAGTTGAAGAACAAAAGAGAGCATCAAGAAGCAAATACCAAACACATTTAAGCCTAACATGCTTCCTATGCATAGGAATATTGCAATAGAATAATTCATTGAAGCACAAAGCAATAAGCATAGGAAGACAAAACAAGTGCAGCTTCAAAACCTTTAACATAAAGAGAGAGAACTTGATATTATTGAAATATCTATAAGCATATGTTCCCTTCTCATAATAATTTTCAGTGGGATCACGAATAAACTCAACAATATAAGCATCACATAAAGCATTGTTACCATGATCCACATGCAAAAAGGTACTCTTACTCTCCACATAAGCATAATCTTTCTCATTGGTAATAGTGGGAGTAGGACTATCATAAACAACTTGAACACTATAGATTAATTGTGTATTAGGAAGATGGTGTTCAACAAGGGAGTAATTCCCTCCATAATTATGACAAGTTTCATAAGGATAATTTCTCCTTATGTCATAGGTACCTTTATAATCACTATAGATTGGAGTTATAACATCATCATAGTAGAGAAGAGCATTATCATTGCTAGCAACTATATTTGTAAACATGTTGTCTTTATTCTTACTAGCAAAAGAATTATCAATTATCACATCACTAGTGGGTAAAGGATTTGCAATCCTATCATCCCCAAGCTTAGAGCTTTCCATATCATCACTTTCAGAGTTGGTACCAAAAAGATTTTCAAGATCATAAGTAGCATTATCATCATTTTCCCAATCACAATAAGTAACATGCATATCATAGTCAAAATCATCTTCAATAGTACCTACGGACGTATCATCAAGATGATAATTAAGGCAATAAACTTCACCTTCTTCTTTAAACTTACAACCGTTAGGATAAAAGTTGATGGGAGGAATATGCTCAGGCCAGGTTGATACCCATTCTTCTTCCTTCTTGCTCCTCTTCCTCCTCCTCTTCTTTTTCTTCTTCTTCACCTTAGGAGGGAGTGGTTGGAGATGAAGCTTCTCCACATATCCTGGTTTATCATTAGAAACAATAGGGGAAACTTGGGAGAAACTGTCCTTTTTATTAGCAGAAATATAAGAGACATTTTTATACTTTGGTAAAGTTCCCTCCTTTCTAATCTTACTTATGTAATCATTTTTATGGCAATTAACAACACAATAGAGATGGCAATTTTGCAAAGTGTTTTTTATTCCTATGGCATTAACATCTAGCCAAGAAGTCTTTTCTGATAACTCTTCACACATCAAAAATAACATAAGCTCATCATAAAGATCAGGGGTGATCATGTTATCACACAACTGGTTAACAGTTATGTTTTGAAAGTGCATGCATTGAAAATTAAAGTGACCCTCTATACAGCAAAGTTCACAAGTAAAAGGATAAATGTCACACAATTCTCTAGCAATTTCATTTAAATATTTGACCCAAGTGATTGTTCTTTCATGCTTATGTTGCTTACAATACTTCTCTTCTTCAATCATAGGCCTTTCACAAGGTCTATCCACTCCACAAAAATTAACATGCTTATATAAAACTTCATTTTTAGGAATTGGATCATGCATGTTGCAATCATCATGAACAATTTCATTTTCTTTGCAAATCTCTTTAAAAGGTTCATGATGCTTGATCCAATCCTCCTTAGGCATATTAAGATGTGAAGCAAAAGATTTAAGGAAATCAACAAGGAGTTGAGAATCAAGCCCAAACTTAGCACTAAACTTATTAAAACTTGTAGTTTCAACAAAGGACTTAATGCAATCATACTCATAAATTATAACTGACTCTTTACCTTTGTCGATCTCTCAATCTTCAGTGTTGCGTTGAATTCTTTCAAGGAGTTCCCATTTAGCATCAATCTTTTCGTTTGTGAAAGAACCCATAGAGGAAGCATCGAGCAAATCTTTATCCTGTCGAGAGAGCCTCGCATAGAAATTTAGTAATAATCATATCTTTGGGGAGCCCATGGTTAGGACATTTTAGCATTAACATTTTCAGTCTCCCCCAAGCTTGAGCTATGCTCTCTCCGTCATGAGGATAGAAATTATAAACATAATTCCTATTCTCATGGACTTCATGAAGAGGATAAAACTTGGAGTAAAATAGAGACTGGATCTCTTCTTAATCCAGCAGGTGAGAGTCATCTAGTAGCCTATACCGTTCCAATGCTTTTCCTTTCAGTGACAAGGCAAATAATTTCCTCATGACTCCATCTCTTGTCAAACCTGAAATCTTAAACAACTCACAAAGTTCTGTAAGTTTCAACAAATGAATACTAGGATTGACTGTCCCATCATAACAATCATTCCTAATTATTTCAATTATCCCAAGTGGTATTTGGAACGGGATACATTCAGTAGGTGGAGGAGACTTCTCTACCACGAGTGTGGTAAAGCGGCCTTCCCCAAGCAGCGAACTAAGAGTGCGGTTTTCCATAAACATAACTAGTGAAACTAAAAACAAGAAACGAAAAGATTTAATTGCAAGATCTAAAGATATACCTTAAACACTTACTTCCCCGGCAACGGCGCCAGAAAATGGTACTTGATAACCCTCAACCGTAAGGGATCGAGATAGTCTTCGCGGGTAAGAATAACCCAATTTATAGATTCGACACACGGGGAGCCAAAGAGTATTTATAAGCTTTGACAGTTGAGTTGTCAATTCAACCGCACCTGAAATATACTTACTTGCAACAAAAGATAAGTGGTAACGGTGATATGATAGTGATGGTGGTGACAACAAAAGTAAACAGCAAAAGTAACAACTAATAATCAGCAGGATTGAAACACTGTAGGCTAGGGAGATGGATGGTTGGGCGCTGCATGGATGAGATACATCATGAATCTAACTTGGGGCAAGGCACACAGAAAAGTAATGATCATCTATTCTAGGCAAATATCAAACATTAGGCATGTATCCCACAGGTAGTTGTACGTGCTTGCAATAAGAACTTGCACAACATCTTTTGTCCTACCATCCCGCTACGAACAGGGCCAAAAGGAACTTATGGAGATTAAGGTGCTCCTATCAAAGAGCACCGGAACAAAGCAATAAACTCAATGGATACATGGAATCCTCAAATTATGGACCATCCCCTTTGGTGTCCCAACCTGTCACCTTTGGGATCGCCGGTTCCGGACCATAATAGGTGCAAACAACTCATAGATAGGATCAAGAACACAAATATATTCATGCAAACACATATGGTTCAGATCTGAAGTCATGGCACTCGGGTCCTAAGTGACAAGCATTAAGAGCAACAAGTTGAAGCAAAGATGATAAACACCAAAGTAGATGATAGGCAACATGCCCCCAACAATCTGATAAACTATTACATGATCTAACTCATCTAATCCCTACCATCCCCTTTGCCTACAGCAGGGAATTACTCACACATGGAAGGAGAAGTCATGGAGGGAGGATGGAGTGGTGATGATGATGACGATGGCGACGATCTCCCCTCTCCGGAGGCCAAATCAGCCTCCAGATTAGCCCCCCCGAAGAAGAACAGAGGGTGGCGGCGGCTCCGCGACGGAAACTGGAAAAACGACTTCTGTTCTGGGGTTTTCTCGTCACGGGAATAAATACGAGCCAAGGTAGGGCACCAGAGGGGGGAGGACCCTCCCAGGCAGCCTCCCGGCGTGGCCAGGGGTGGGGCCGCGCCAGCAGGGCGCGTGGGGCCCCCCTGGCTGCCCTCTGGCCCCACTTCTGGCACAATGGCCCTTCGGGTGCGTGGATTTTCTGTGATTTTTCTCAGAATTTTCTGAGACACCTAAAAATCCGTTTTCCTGCACACAATAAAACCATACAAGCAGCTCTGCTGGAAACAACGCCAGTCCGGGTTAGTTTAGTTCAAATCATGCAAGAATGAGGTCAAAACAATAGCAAAAGTGTTTGGAAAAGTAGATACGTTTGAGACATATTAACTCCCCCAAGCTTAGCATATTGCTTGTCCTCAAGCAATTCAGTTCAACGAACTGGACGCGACAAAGAAAACTTTGACAAACTCTTTTGCTTCATTAGATGTATATAAGCATTTACTACGAAAAGAGTCTAGCAAGTATTGAAACAATGCTATGAGGACAATGCATGGAGCAATCCTTCTTTCAAGTGACCAATCACAAATACCTAAAAGTAAATAGTATACTACTGAAAATCAAGACAAGATTACATTGCACATAGCTTGAACATACTAGAGTGGTATCTTGCTAGCCTCCATGGGTGAAGCAAAACATAAATGCAGAAACTCCTCCAGAGTTTTAAAGGAGACTAGAACTAAGAATTTCAGAATAAATAATACCACAAGCATGCAGAAGACAATGTAATACTTTGGGACAATGCACACTCAGAATGACAATTATGCTCTCCTAGTTGGTGCTTTGAAGAAACAAGGTGGAGACTCTCGAACCGTGGAATTTGATGGCGAGGTTGAAAACCCGTGGTTGGAAGCAAAGACTAACATGTACCAGAGCTCTTGGTTTTGAAAACAGAGGTAAAAATGATTTTGGGAGTTGCATATTTCGTCAACGAATGTTAGTAGACAACCCAATCACTTCTCGAACTGGACAAGTTTCGAGGAACGGCTCCCGCACGGGGACGATCACATCCCCTTAATCTCCTTTGTTTATCACTGCCAATAGTTTTCTGATTTCTCATGAACACAGCGTGAAGGAGGGTTTGTTTGTTGTATTATCTTTTATGAGCCGGGCACACTCATGCCAGTTCCTCCTTGTATTAGGGGTTTGCATATTAGACATGCAATCCCGAGATAAAACTTGTCCAACTTAAAAAGATCATGAATTAACTACTACTTCCTCATGAGCTAAAACAGCGGCACAAAACAGGAGTAAATTTGAATAATTTCGAGATGGTACAAGAAAGTCTTCGTTAGGATGGCCGGTGAATACCACATAGGAAGGTATGGTGGACTCATATGGAATAACTGGTTTGAAAGGATTTGGATGCATAAGCAGAATTCTGCTTAGTGCGAGCGAAGGCTAGCAAGAGACTGGGAAGCGACCAACTAGAGAGCAATAACGGTCATAATCATGCTGAGCGACAAAGCAACATTCAATTGGGCATGAAAGTGATATAACTATTCTGAAACTCAAAGATCATCAAGGCAAAGCAGACTTTCTAGTCTTAAAAATGTGTAAACATGTGCCAAGTCAATCCAAGAATTCTCCAAAAGGAAATACCACCTTAGTATACCAAACTATGAACAATGCAATGCATGTAAATCATTTCAATAACACATTATATACTCTAGCTATTTGAGACTAGCCACAAGGAAAGCATGAACCACTGGGAAAGCATTGTAAACATAGCACTATGTCGCTACAAGCTGGTCTCTAGGTCATAAGTACAGGCATATGTACAAAAGTAGAAACAAGAAGAGTTCATACCGGTTTTCCTTGTTGCTTCCCTTCCGTCGATCTTCGTCATTACTGCCTTGTCACTTGCACGATCGAACGTAGGAAATATAATTAAATGCCATCACGGACTCGAGCTGAACTCTGAAAACAAAGCAAACTAAAGAGAGAAAGGAAATCTTTTTGTTGTTTTTGCAAAGAAAGAAACAAAGAAGAACGGGCAAAAACTTCAAAAAGATCAAAGCGAACAAAAATAAAACGGATAATACAATGGAAAAGTGAGAAGGGCACATACTCCCCCAAGCTTAGGCTTTTGGCCTAAGTTGGTAGTAGCTACTGCCCCCAGGAGCCTCCTGCTCCGGAGTGGTACTGGTGAGTCCAAGGGTCGTAAAAGGATTCTGGCGCGTATACCGAAGTCCTCGGATCCTCCCACGAAGAAGGGTCTGCACTCCAAGCAGAGGAAGACCCTTCACCAAACTGGGTGACGGTCTCCCCCTGAAAAGGTGGTAACTCACCGTGCTCCTCCTCGTCGGGCACAACCCCCTCCATGGGGTTATGAAACTGATGCTGGACCATGAACTCATCAAACTGGATAACATCAAAGGACCATCTGTTCCCGCGAGAAAAATCAAACAAAAGAGGTGCAGGTAGACGGATCTTGCGTTCCGCGGTAGTTCCGAAACGCAAGATATAAACAAGGTTACCAAACTCAGAAGTCATGGTAACAAACTTATGCCTTTTCATAGCAGCAAGATCAAAACTTAAATAAGTAAAAGGCTTATCATCAGGGTGTGGGGTGCCTTTAAGATACTCTAAGATAAGTGTGGCATAAATGCCACCAAATAAATCTCCCCTGTTACCGTTCATAGCAAGGCGTCGAGCAATTAAGGCACCCACATTATAATCAAACCTCCTTGAGAGGGCGGTTGCCAGGATAGCAATATCCGGCGCAGAAATGTTGCTCGTGTTGTCACGAGCTAATACCCCTCTAGCAACATAATACGCAAAATACCTGAGGTGAGGGAATAAGATGCTGGAGAATTTTGACCGATTAATATCCCTCGTATCCATGCTGCAGAGAGAGTTGAAGATGGTTTTCAGCTCGGAGGGCTGAGAGGTCATCTTCGCCGTCCGCCCAACGTTTGGCACACCTATTATTTCACAAAACTTTTCCAAGGGCATGGTCAAAAGATCATTGTAAATTTTAAACTCAATAGAACCAGTATCAAGGTTATATCTAAAACTGTTAATGAAACCAGAGGTGAGTTTTTGATACTGAGTAACACGGCACGTGACGAGCCGTGTCAGACCTGCATTAGCACAAAGGTTATAAAACTCATCCTTGATTCCTGCAGCTTCAAGGAATTCATCACATGGGAACATCATCGCACGTGCTGGATTTGTGTCTTCCAACAACTCTAGGGGCACATGATCTTCATTGTAGCTCACCCTAGCAGTCGAGGGTGAAGCTGCGGCTCTAGTAACTCGATCGGAGCGCGTGGGCTTCTTCTTCTCAAGCCACTCCTTTGCCCTTCCTAACAAACTCATTTCTGAAATTTTTGACAAATTACAAAAACAAGGATTTAAACAAAGTGGATTAAGGCAAACTACTCAACTCACTTACCTAAGGCATAAACTTGCATCAAAACTTGGAAAATAAATTTCTACACATGCATGCAAGCTCATCTACACAGCACCAAGAACTACTAAATACTCACAAATGAAGCCACCAATCAGAAATCTAATTGGAGGGGTGGAGGAGTTACATACCAGGGAGTATTTGTTCAAAATCTCAGCTCGAATGATAGGCTGTAGAGAGAGATCGAAAATTGCCTCCAAGAACAGCAAGAACGCAAGAACAGGTGCAGAACTCGTGTTTTTGGAGAGAAAGAGAGAGAGAGGAAGAAGACTCACCTGGAGGCGGGACCTGTGGGCCCCAGGCGCCCTATGGGCGCGGCCAGGGGGCAGGCCGCGCCAGCTGGCCGCCTGGGCCACTGGTGGCCCCCCTGGTCAGCCCCAGGTGCCTCTGGGTCACTCCCGGCATGGATTTTTTTTATTTTTCTGGAATTTTTCTGAAAACTTCACTGTTGAAATTTTTTCGAAGTTCAAAAAGCTGCAAAACTTTTTGAAAACTTAAAGGAGTGATTAGTATTGTGAAGCTTCAAAAACATAAACACTTGGTACAGCAAGGAGAACAAAAGCTAAAACAAATGAAAACATAACAAGCTCAACTTTTTACCTATATAAAACATGCTCGATAGTAAGGTTGATCAAGTCCTACCAACAAACCGGCGATATATAGAGCAAAAAGTCCCACCTCTTACGAAGTGATCATTGCACCTTTACTTTAATGGACATTGTCCCCACCATAATAGTTTTGTATTTGTGGTGCACATGTAGTGGACAGTCCCATTCTCCAATCTTCACGGTCTCGATATTTTCTATAGAGTTGAGGCCATGCCTCTTGTCGGTCTTCTTTGGAAAATACACCGTGTGTTCTTTATCATTCACATTGAAGGTAACCTTTCCTTTATTGCAATCAATAATAGCACATGCGGTGTTAAGAAAAGGTCTACCAAGTATAATGGACATGCTCCCATCCTCGGGCATGTCAAGCACGACAAAATCAGTAAGGATCAAACAATTAGCAACTTCTACGGGAACATCCTCACAAATACCTATCGGGACGGCGGTTGACTTGTCAGCCATCTGAAGAGAGATATCTGTAGGAATTAGTTTCTCTAAACAAAGCCTCTTGTAAAGAGAGAGAGGCATAACACTCACTCCTGCTCCAAGATCACATAAAGCAGTTTTGACATAATTATTCTTTATGGAGCAAGGAATGGTGGGTATACCTGGATCACCAAGCTTCTCAGGAATCTTAACACTGAAAGAGTAATTAGCAAGCATAGTAGATATTGCTTCATTAGGAATTTTTCTTTTATTAGTAACAATATATTTCATATATTTTGAATAGGGAGGTAACTTAATAGCATCAGTCAAAGGGATTTGAAGAAAAAGAGGTTTCATCCACTCACAAAACTTATTGTAATGCTCTTCTTCTTTAGATTTGAGAGACTTACCTGGAAAGGGCATGTGTTTCTGTATCCATGGTTCTCTTTCCTTCCCATGTCTTCTTGCGAAGAAGTCTTCTCTAGTGTACTTCTTGCGTTTGGCAGGTGCTTCTTCTTCTCGAACTTCAGGCGGATCATTCTTCTCCTTATCCTTATCTTCAGGTTCGACACCGTCTTCAGTCTCAGCATCGGAGGTAGATATACTGTTGGGATCAACAACTGGCTCTTCACTTGTAATAGGATCATTGGAATTGTCAGCCTCCTTGTGTTTCTTCTTCTTCTTCTTTGGAGAGCCAACAATTTCTTCTTCCTGCATTTGAGAATCTTGCTCGATTCTCCTCGGATGCCCCTCTGGATAGTGAGGATCTTGAGTGCTAGTTCCTCCTCGGGTCTTAATCCCGAAGGCCTGTAAATCATCTTGTTTGGCATTGTTAGCAAGCAAATCTTTTTGCACATTAGAAATTTGTTCAAGCTGAGTTTGAACCATATGAAAATGCTTCACAAGACATTTAACATCATTAACTGTTCTACCTAGAACGTCAAGCAAACTTTTGATAGCAAGGGAATTATCATGCAATTGACTTTGTATCCTCTCATTAAAATGACTTTGCTTCATAATAAAATTATCAAGCTCATCTAAACATTGATCAGGAGGCTTACCATGAGGGATGTCACTTGCGTTGAAATCTAAAAGCGAGTGTACCTCTACCATAGGAGGGTGAGTGGCAGGCTCACACAACTTCTCAATAGGGGGTAGATTCTTCACGTCTTCAATTTTAATACCCTTCTCTTTAATAGATTTCTTTGCTTCTTGCATATCTTCGGGGCTTAGAACAAACATGCCCCTCTTCTTTGGTGGTGGAGGTGGTTCAGGGACGGACCAATCTTCATGGTTTTTGGCAATCCTGCCCATCAAATCCTCTGCATCGTCCGATGTTCTTTTCCTGAAAACACAACCAGCACAACTATCCAAATAGGACCTGGATTCATCAGTTAGACCAGCATAAAATATATCGATTAATTCATTCTTAGGGACTCCATGTCCTGGTCTAGCCTGGATCAGATTAGAGTACCTCCCCCAAGCTTTAGGGAGGTGCTCATCCTGCAACTATTTAAAGTTATAAATTCTTTGTAAAGCAGCATGTTGCATATGAGCAGGAAAGTACTTATCAACAAAAGAGTGAGCTAAGTCTTGAGGACTCTTAATGGAACCACATGGTAGTGCATCATACCATGTTTTAGCACCTTCCTTCAAAGAGAAAGGAAGAAGCTTAGTCACATAAAAGTTTTGTATCTTTTCATTCGTGGTAAACAAGCCACCCAACTCAGTGAGTTTGGTCAGGTGTGCAATAGCATCATCATTTTCTCTGCCATAAAAGGGGTCAGCTTCAACCATAGATATAAGTGAAAGATCAACAAAGAAATCATAATCAGGATCATTGATGCATATAGGAGATGTAGCAAATTCAGGATTAGGAACAGTCTTGTTCTTCAAGGAGTGTTTTTCAAGCAGCTTCTTAATAGCTTCAGGGTCAGAGTCGGCAAACTCTGTCAGTTCCCTGCATAAATCATCATCAAGCATAATGTAATCATCATCAAGGAGTCTCTCCTTGAGTTTACTCAAATCAGGATAATCATAAGTTCCACCAATAGGGTAGCGAGTAACAGGAATTTCAATTCCAGATTTTTTTTGCAGCAGCATCGATCTGTTTCTCAAGAGCATAACCAAGTGAACCAATATCATCAAGAGTAGTAGAAGCATCATCAAAAGTATCGGACATAGTAACAGATTCAGTAGAAGCATCATGTGGTGGCAGTGAGGCAAACTTACTCATAACAGAAGGTGAATCAAGTGTAGCACTAGTGTTCAGAACAGTACCTCTTCTTGTAGTGGATAGTAAGATCGGAATCTTGGGGTCTCCTTTCTTACCCATAGCGGATGAAGTGCAGCAGGTAGGATACTTCAAGTAGACTTGTAAATATTGCTATGCTCCCCGGCAACGGCGCCAGAAATAGCTTGATGTCTACACACGCTTCTATTATTGTAGACTATGTTGGGCCTCCAAGCGCACAGGTTTGTAGGACAGTAGCAATTTCCCTCAAGTGGATGACCTAAGGTTTATCGAACTCAGGGAAGTAGAGGTTGAAGATGGTCTCTCTCAAGCAACCCTGCAATTAAGATACAAGAAGTCTCTTGTGTCCCCAACACACCTAATACAACTAGGAGTTGTATAGGTGCACTAGTTCGGCGAAGAGATGGTAAAATATGAATGATAGGAGTGGCAAAGCAAAGTAATATAAATCTGTAATAAAAAGTGCAGCAAGCAAACAAGTGGTAAACGTGAGCACAAATGGTATTGTAATGGTGGAAACAAGGCCCAGGCTTCATACTTTCACTAGTGGCAACTCCCAACAACATTAACATAATCTAATCACATGATATTTCCTATAAAACATGCAATGGAGACGCACTCGGAGGTCATTCCTTTGTGGTCAAGAGAGGACGAGAATTATGTAGGGCTACAAAAGCACACCTCAAAGTTCGTAGTTCTCAATCTATGGATTTCCCAATGTCACCGCGGCCATCCAAAGAGAGTACCACAATAACCACAACATATCTCCAGGATAGTCAAAGACAAGCACCAAGAGACTCTCAATCTTCAATCAACACACAAAAGAGGAAATCACTCATGAAAATATTCTTCTAATCCATGTCCAATAGACCGCTGTCACCTTTGTCTCGGGGATTATACTAGATAAAGACAAGTGAGTACATCAATTCAATACATAGAGGAAGGGGAAAATATCATGGAATCACCCTAGATTAACATAGCCTATGATCACAACGAAGATCACATCATGGGAGAGAGAATTGAACACATAGATACTGGTAGAAACCTCAGCCCCGAGGAGGAACTACTCCCGCATCATGGAGGGAGGAAGCAACGTCGATGGAGATGAATCCGGGGGCACTTCCCCGTCCCGGCAGGATGCCGGCACAGGTATTCTGGTCCCCCGAAACTTGGTGGCGATGGCGGCGGAGATCGGAATTGCTTCTGGAGAAAAGGGGTCTGGAATCAGGGTTTTCGCGACGAGAGGAATATATATGCGAAGGGGGCAACCAGAGGCGGAGCTGGGGACCCAGGCGCCCCCCCGGCGCGGCCAGGGGTGGGGCCGGGCCAGGTGGCCGCCTGGGCCCCCCCTGGCTCCCCTCTGGCCCCGCTTTGGTTCTTCGTGAAGCTTCCTGTACGCTGATTTTTCCTGTATTTTTCCCGGAATTTTTGGAGCACTTTTAATATGGGGGAAACCTGAAATAGAAAAACAGCAGAAAACAGGAACTGGCACTGTGGTGCACTGAGTTAATAGGTTCGTCCAAATATGATCAAAAGTGTATGGAAGTGCATCAATATCATAGCAATATCACACAAAAGAAGCATGGAGCAAGCAGAAATTATAGATACGTTTTGGACGTATCACATTTGTGTTGTCGTTTGCATCCGGTCCCACTCGTTCCTTTCCGTTGTCCGTTTCGAGTTCCGGAGCTCTCTCACGTGTCCGTGGCATCCCCGAGGCCTACTTTGGTGTTTGGCCGTGTAACGTTTCCGGTTTGGCGTGAGACTTGTCGTGCGATGTTGTTTTGGTGTGTGAAACCCGCCTGTCAAATCTCGTTGCGTTTGGAGTTCGTTTGCTACTCCAACAGTTATTCTCGTGGGCTGAAAGTACCTCCACTTTGAGGCCCAAGACACCCATCCAACAGCCCACCAAACTAACCCAAACCCCTCCCTTCATCTAGGCCATCCAATTGTGATCGCGTGGCTGAAAACCTCACCTCATTTGGACAACCCTAGCTCCTTGTGCCTATATAAACGTCCAACTCCCCCAATTTTCGCGTCTGAAACCCTAATGCTTCCACAGTGCGCCGCCGGTGCTTCCACCGTTGATCCGCGCTGCTTCCACCGTTGAGCCACCGTGCTTCCGAATTCCCAGAAAATCGTGCTTCCGAAGGCCGCCGCCCGTGCTTTCGTCCGACGCGCGGGCCCCGCGACATCATCTTCCTCCACTCCGGCCGGATCTCCTCACCGCCGCCGCGCCGGGCTCCCCTCGCCGCCGGGCCCCTCCTCCACCTCGCCGGCCAGTCCGCGCCGGAGCTCCGCCGTGCCACGCCCTCGGGTCGCCGCCCCGCCGCCACTCCGCCGGCCGGTGCCGCGCCTCCGCCGCCGGCCCCCGTCGCCGACTCCGCCGGCTCCCTTCTCCGACCAGGCCGCCGCCGGCCAACGCCTCCCGCCGGCCCCCCGTCTTCGCCCCGCCGCCGGTCCCGCGGGCTCGGGAGGTCGCCGCCGCACCTGCGCTTGAAGGGATCGGGGAGCAGCGCCCAGATCCGATCGGCTCTGCCTTCCGCGGGCCGAACCCTAGCGGCTAGTGGGCCGTGCCCGGCCCGATTAGGCCCACTCCGCCGATCCGTCAGCCCACTCCAGATCCGGCCCGCTCCGAGGCCGTGTTGACTGAGGTTGTTTTTTTTTCTAAGTCCCTAGAATTTTGATGTCTGATGCTGTTTTGCATTGTGGATAACTTTTTGTGTGGTTGTCCGATTTGAGCAAATGATATGTCAAAATGATCGTGGAGACTTGTACTACGTTTTGTTCCATTGTGCCATGCATGTTTGAGGTCATCTAGATGCTTAAATATATGTTGCAAGAGTGCTACTTGTTATAAACTGCTGTTAGTAGTTGTTTTCATGCCATCTTTGCAATGTGATATCTTGGTGCATGTTTATCCAAATGAAGCAAATGATATGTCCACATGTTCATCATGATATGCTCTACATGTTGGTTGCTTTAGCTTGCATGATAGATTTCATCTTGCCATGTTTATCTCCTTTGCAAAGTGCTATGTGGCTGTTATGTTGTTAAACTTGTTATGAGATGCCTAGTTGAGGAGCTCGTTGCTATTGATGTGGTTGTCCCCTTGATGCATGCTTAGATGTTTTGGACTCCCCATCATGTGTACTTTGCTGTGGTGCTTACCACTTGTCTTGATATGCTTTGAGGTGACTTAAACTTGCTCACAAAGATGCCATGATATTACTGCTGTTTTAACACTTAGTGAAATTTCACTAAGTCTGGAATCTGTAATTTCTAGATGCCATGTTTGCTTGTTGTTCTAGGCAAATCCATGTTAGTTTTGGGGTGACTCTTGATGATTCCTTGTTGTATAAGTTGTTGGCTATCCATTCATACTCTCACATGCTTATTTGAGTGGCTGTAGAATATTTAACTCTTGCTCCCATGTTGCAACAAATTACTGCTGTCAGGTTTTTGTTGTCAAGTTCAAAATGTCATAGCTTGTTGCTATTGATCCATGGATCCTTTGGAGATGCTCCAATGGATTTGTTTCCTGTAGGATATGTCTAGTTTATGTCCATGCTACTTGGCATGATGTTTGAGTGCTGTAGACTATTTATCTCTTGCTCCGAAGTTGCTATGTGGCTGTTAATTTCAGCTTGTGCATGTTTTTTGTTTCGGGTGTAACTTTTAGCCCGTTGCTCCGTTTTGAGCAAGTCCTATATGAAACTTGTGTGATTTTGCATGTAGATTCATAATATCCTCATGTTATCATGTTTTGAAGTATTTTGCTTGAATGCACATTGCCATGCTCCTTGTGCTGTAACACTGTGCTTCCTATGTAGACTTTTTGTGCTTCCATAGTGCATCTGTTTTGCTTCCATAGTTCATCAGTCATGCATCCAGTAATTTTTCTGCGCATTGCATCTTGTTTGATTTCGTGCCTTGTGTGTTTGTGTTGAGTAGAGCCGGAAGCTGAGTACGAATACGAGCACGAGGTTACTACCGAGGTTGAGAACGAGGAGCTCTCTTACGATCCCATCGACAACTCTTTAGGCAAGATGACCGAACCCGGATAACATTACTATCTTTGCCTATTGCTAGAAGTCTCGATCTATAGTTTTGCCTCGATGCCCATGTTTTCCTGTCAGTCTCCTATTGTAACCATGAACCTCTTTAACCACCCTACCTATGCAAACCATTGATTGGCTATACGTAGGCTTCGCTCAGCCCCTCTTATAGCATTGTTAGTTGCAGGTGAATATTGAAGATTCTTGCTTCTTCTTGAAGCTTGTTGGGATATCACACTATATTAAATATTAAATGAAATCATCTATATATTGGTAATGGGTGGAAGGCTAAGCCTTTTGCTTGGTGTTTTGTTCCACTCGTGCCGCCTTAGGAACCATATAAACCGGTGTTATGTTCCTTGATTATGCGTTCCTCACACGGTTGGGGTTACGGGACCCCCTCGATAAACCGCTAAGTGCTAAGTCTTTTCCAGCAAGTCCCAACAATGGTACTATTTGCCTAATAACTAAAAACTTGCATAGGGTCTTGCAAACCCGAGTTCTTAATCAACAACCCCGGGCCAGTGCTCCACATGAGTGTTGGTCCGAAACGGGGAGCCTGCGGGGCCACCACAAGGAAACTCGAGGATTGGTAAAAACCCGTAGCTTCGCCCATCCGGTCGTGGCCTGAGACTAGATACGCGCGGCTATTGTCAGGGTGTCGGCACGCCGGGAGGATTTGCTGGATTAGCCTTACCTTAGTCGGAGTATCTTGAGCACGGGATTCCGAGGATACTCGGGCCTTCCCACTTTGGAGTTGCGACTCCGCGGATCGTGGGCTTGTCATGGGCCAAGTTGGAACACCCATGCAGGGTTATGAACTTTCGAAAGCCGTGCCCGTGGTTATGCGGCAGATGGGAGCTTGTTAATATCCGGTTGTAGAAAACTTGACACCATGTTCGAATACACTAACATCGTGAGTACTGTGACGGTCATTTTCCGAAAGGGATTCGGGAAGTGAACACGGTGGGGTTATGTTTGACTTGCTTTAGTTAGGATCACTTCGTGATCATCTCTCGACCGAGGCACCTTCTCTTCTCGCTCTCTTTTACGTAAGCTAGGCTAGTGCTGCTGCAACCCTTGTTCTTTCTTCAGCCTTGTTCCACACCCAAGGCTTGAATAGTCGTGTTACCCGGGAACGGGATTGCTGAGTCCTCTATGGCTCACAGTTACTTCACCACACCAGATGCAGGTACGATGGTGAGCTACACAGGCGATGGCACTGAGCTAGACTGGGAGTACGACGAGGAGCGTAGCCGTTACTATGTGAACTATCCGGTTGATCAGTAGAGCTTCTACTAGGATTCGTTTCAGACCTGTGGTTTTATGTTATGTTTGGTATCTTGTCATTTGGATCTTTACTCTTAGATGGGTTGTGATGTTCATTTGGATGATGATTGGATATGTAATGAATTTGTGTGACGTGGCGAGTGTAAGCCAACTATCTTTTCCGCTTTCATCCCTATTTTTACATGAGATGTGCAAAGGTACCAAACTTGCGATCATTCCAGAATGGGCTTATATCTTTAAGTCGTGCCTCGACACGTAGGAGATATAGTCCCATCCTGGGCATTACACCTTTACTCCAACTTCCTGATTTTAATAAGACTTTTGAGCTTGAATGTGATGCTAGTGGAATTGGGTTAGGAGGTGTGTTATTACAAGATGGTAAACCTGTTGCATACTTTTCTGAAAAATTGAGTGGGCCTAGTCTGAATTATTCTACTTATGATAAGGAATTATATGCTCTTGTTCGGACTTTAGAAACATGGCAACATTATTTATGGCCCAAAGAATTTGTTATACATTCAGATCATGAATCTTTGAAGCACATTAAAAGTCAAGCAAAACTGAACCGTAGACATGCTAAATGGGTTGAATTCATACAGACTTTTCCTTATGTTATTAAACACAAGAAGGGAAAAGAAAATGTTATTGCTGATGCATTGTCTCGTCGTTATACTATGCTTTCAGAACTTGACTTTAAAATATTTGGTTTGGAGACCATCAAAGATCAATATGTGCATGATGCTGAATTTAAAGATGTATTGCAGAATTGTAAACAAGGGAGAACATGGAACAAGTTCGTCGTTAATGATGGATTTGTGTTTCGTGCTAACAAGCTATGCATTCCAGCTAGCTCTGTTCGTCTTTTGTTGTTGCAGGAGGCACATGGAGGAGGATTAATGGGACACTTTGGCGTGAAGAAGACAGAGGACGTACTTGCTACACATTTCTTTTGGCCAAAGATGCGACGGGATGTTGAGCGTTTTGTTGGTCGCTGCACTACATGTCAAAAAGCTAAGTGACGACTCAATCCTCATGGTTTATATATGACTTTGCCTGTTCCTAGTGTTCCTTGGGAAGATATATCTATGGACTTTGTTTTAGGTTTACCTCGAACAAAGAAGGGGAGGGATAGCATATTTGTTGTCGTGGATAGGTTCTCGAAGATGGCACACTTTATACCATGTCATAAAAGCGATGATGCTGCTAATGTTGCTGACTTGTTCTTTCGTGAAATTATTCGCTTGCATGGTGTGCCAAATACTATTGTTTCAGATCGTGATACTAAATTTCTTAGCCACTTTTGGAGATGTTTATGGGCTAAGTTGGGGACTAAACTACTTTTCAGTACTACTTGTCACCCCCAAACTAATGGTCAAACTGAAGTAGTCAACAGAACTTTGTCTACTATGCTTAGGGCTGTTTCGAAGAATAATAAGAAAACGTGGGAAGAATGCTTGCCTCATATTGAATTTTCTTATAATCGTTCGTTGCATTCTACTACTAAGATGTGCCCTTTTGAAATTGTCTATGGTTTCCTACCTCCTGCACCTATTGATTTGTTGCCTCTTCCATCTTCGGAGAAGGTTAATTTTGATGCTAAATAACGTGCTGAATTGATCTTAAAAATGCATGAGTTAACTAAGGAAAATATTGAGCGCATGAATGCTAAATATAAACTTGTTGGAGATAAGGGTAGAAAACGTGTTGTCTTTGCACCTGGAGATCTTGTTTGGTTACATTTGCGTAAGGATAGGTTTCCTAATTTGTGCAAGTCAAAGCTAATGCCACGTGCTGATGGTCCTTTCAAGGTGTTAGAGAAAATAAATGATAATGCATATAAACTTGAGTTGCCAGTAGATTTTGGGGTTAGTCCCACATTTAACATTGCAGATTTGAAGCCTTACTTGGGTGAGGAAGATGAGCTTCCGTCGAGGACGACTTCAATTCAAGAAGGGGAGGATGATGAGGGCATTACTAACAAGGTTACACCCATAGCTCCAACTGACACATATACAGGACCAATTACTAGAGCTCGCGCACGCCAATTAAATTACCAGGTACTTTTGTTTCTTGGTAATGAATCTAATGTTCATGAGAATATGATGCTGCCTAAATTGGATACATTTGTCTTGCTTACAAATGAAGGGCCTAGCTTGGACAAGAAGGATGAATATTGGAGCAAGATCAAGCATGGAGATGATGGCATGCGCAAGGGGAACAAGAATGGAGTTACAAGTGATGATTTCAGGACTTTGAAGCCACCATAATGAGTGCGTGAAGCCTTGGACGAAATATACAAGATGCCACTTTATAAATTTTGTCCAGAGGCTATTATAGGTGCTGCGTCACCTTATTATTAGGCCAAGCCCATGTAATTTCGAAATACTTGAGTATAGGCTGTTTTTAGAGTCCGTATGTGTGGGTAAACAAGAGTTAGAGTTGGTTTCGGACCCCTCCACCAAGGGCCACGAAATTCCCCCTATTTCTCCCATATATACAGCCCTTAGGGCGTCGTTTAGACTTTGGGTTTTGTTTAGATTAAAGTTCGCCATAGCAGCAACTTCGCGTAATTCGTTTGTGTTCAACGACCAGACCAAGACGTCACAGAACCCCACTTGATCAATAAAGCTTTCCTCTTGAATTCGCAATATCCAGATTGCAATCTCAGTTTCTTGCTTGTTCTTTGTTTGCGTGCAGGAAACAGACCTTTGTGGTTAGGTTGATCGTGCTCCGACGTGGTCAATAACCTCTCGGAGTTGGTTTAGCGATTGCTAAGGCGCGACGTCCTCGCACGTTCGTAGTCGGATCGTCAAAGTCGACTTCCTCCAAAACGATAGCCACCATCTCATCGAAAGACGGGACACCTTTGCCTCTATCACATCCAGATCTGTGTCGAAGCTAGCATCGATGTAACCCTTTACGACGAGCTCTTCGTCACCTCCATAAACGAGAAACATATCCTTAGTCCTCTTCAGGTACTTTAGGATGTTCTTGACCGCTGTCCAGTGTTCCATACCGGGATCACTTTGGTACCTCCCTACCAAACTTATGGCAAGGTTCACATCAGGTCTGGTACACAGCATGGCATACATGATAGAACCTATGGCCGAGGCATAGGGAATGACACTCATCTTTTCTCTATCTTCTGCCATGGTCGGGGACTGAGCCTTGCTCAATCTCATACCTTGCAAAACAGGCAAGAACCCCTTCTTGGACTGATCCATATTGAACTTCTTCAATATCTTGTCAAGGTATGTGCTTTGTGAAAGACCAATGAGGCGTCTTGATATATCTCTATAGATTTTGATGCCTAATATGTAAGCAGCTTCTCCAAGGTCCTTCATTGAAAAACTCTTATTCAAGTAGGCCTTTATGCTCTCCAAGAATTCTATATCATTTCCCATCAGCAATATGTCATCCACATATAATATGAGAAATGCTAGAGAGCTCCCACTCACTTTCTTGTTGATACAGGCTTCTCCCCAAGTCTGTATAAAGCCAAACGCTTTGATCACATCATTAAAGCGAATATTCCAACTCCGAGATGCTTGCACCAGCCCGTAGATCGAGCGCTGGAGCTTGCATACCTTGTTAGTATTTTCTGGATCGACAAAACCTTCCGGCTTCATCATATACAGCTCTTCCTTGAGGAAACCATTAAGGAATGCCGTTTTGACGTCCATTTGCCATATCTCATAATCATAGAATGCGGCAATTGCTAACATGATTCAGACGGACTTCAGCATCGCTACGGGAGAAAAAGTCTCGTCGTAGTCAATCCCTTGAACTTGTCGATAACCCTTAGCGACAAGCCGAGCCTTATAGATGGTCACATTACCATCTGCGTCTGTCTTCTTCTTAAATATCCATTTATTTTCTAAGGCGTGCCTATCATCGGGCAAGTCCACCAAAGTCCATACTTTGTTTTCATACATGGATTCTATCTCGGATTTCATGGCTCCAAGCCATTTATTGGAATCCGGGCCCGCCATCGCTTCTTCATAGTTCGAAGGTTCACCGTTGTCTAACAACATGATTTCCATGACAGGGTTGCCGTACCACTTTGGTGCGGAACGTGTCCTTGTGGACCTTCGAAGTTCAGTAGTAACTTGATCTGTATCTTCATGATCATCATCATTAACTTCCTCCCTTGTCGGTGCAGGCACCTCAGGAACAATTTCCTGCACCGCGCTACTTTCCGGTTCGGGAGGGGTGACTTTCATCTCATCAAGTTCTACTTTCCTCCCACTCACTTCTTTCGAGAGAAACTCTTTCTCTAGAAAGGATCCATTCTTGGCAACAAAGACCTTGCCCTCGGATCTGTGGTAGAAGGTGTACCCAATCGTTTTGTCACAACCCTAGTTCTGGTATGCACTAGGTTAGCCTTGTGGTTTGCATCATGTTTAATTTTTAAGTGAAATTGAAATTAGGACTTGTGAAACCCTCAGAAACCCTTTAGAAAATGACCCAAATAAAGTTGCTCCAAAAAGGTCCAAGAAAATGTTCATGTGGCCCTCTAAAAATATTGGTCAGAGATAAAAATCAAGCCAATATTATTAGGAGCTCATAAGTATTTATTTTGGGCATTTGGAATTAATGCAATAGTTATTTGCATTGGATATATATATATTATATATTTTATATATGTCCAAAATTCTGGTTCTTTATTTTGAGGGGTTTGGGTTAATTCCTAGGTCCCTGCAAAATAAACATGTCAGAAGAAAATTATTGATTTAATTTAGATATTAAATCAAAACAAATGTCAGAAAATTAGAAAACAGAAAGAAATAAAAGGGAGAGCTTACCTCGCTTCCTGCAGCCCAACTGCCTGGCCGGCCCAGCTGGCAGCCCAGCCCACCGAGCCTTCCCCTGTCGTCTTCCCCGACGACAGGAGGCCGAGCGTGTGGCCGGCGCGCGCTCGCGGCGGGAGCGCCACGCGAGCTGCTTGCTTCACCTCCCCTCGCCGCCTGGTGGTCTCTGGATGAGCCACGCACTCGCCCCGATCCTCCCTCACTCTTCTGGATCCCTCCCCTCTCCTCTATCTCCCTCTCTCGCAGCTCCCGAACGCCGCCGTCGCCGTCGACCGCCGTAGCCGTAGCCACTGCTCTTCCCTCGCCCCTCCGTAGAGCCCACGAGCTCCGCCACGACTCCCTCGTCCTCTCCGTCAAGCCACCAGACGCCGGACGCCCTGTGGAGCCGCCGTTGTCATCGTCTTCCTCCTCGGACGCCGACGATCGCCGCCGTCGATTCGCCGTAGCAGAAGCGTCCCCGAGCCCACTAGGCTACTCCGTCGCCTCACCGTGAGCTCCTCTATCTTTCCCCCCTATCCTCGCCGTCGTCTGCGGCCTCTAGCCCTACCACCGCAGTTGCCCGACCTCACCGCCGCCGGTGATGCCGCCGCCGTGGCCACAGCCACCCACACTCCAAGCGGAGCACGCCACCGCGTCCGCCGTTTCACCAGGAGCCCGTAGCGCCCCTCCGTAGGTCTCCCCGTGCCCTGTAGCCCCAGACCCGACGAGGGCCGAACTCCGGCGCCGCCGCGAGCTCATTTCCGGCGAGCTCCGGCCGTCCCAGCTGCTGCCGCTTGCGGAAATGAACGCGGGTGAGCTCCAGCTCCCCATAGGTGGTCTCCGTTGCTCAAAAGACCCTCGGAGCAGGAATCCCGATGCCCTCCGCCGCGTTTGCTGCCGCCGGCGGCTAAACGCCGGCGTGCTAGCCGTAGTTTGACCAGGATTTGACCCCCTGGGTCAATGACAGGTGGGCCCCACCCCTTTTAGTTAGATGTCTGTTTAGTTAATTTAAATACTTTTGGTTAATTAGTTTAGACACTGACATGTGGGCCCAGCCCTGCTAATTTTTTTGTTAGAATTAATTTAGAGTTAATTAACTCAGTTAATTAACTAAGTCACTCACCAGTGGACCCCACTGTCAGGTTTGACTCTGGACCAGCCCCTTTGACCTGCTGATGTCATGCCTGTATCATGCTGACGCAGTAATCCAGTTCTGGTTTTTAAATAAATCTTAAATGATTTATTTATTTCAGAAATTGGCTTAAACTTCAAAAAATCACAGAAATTCAACCGTAGCTCAGAATGAAATAATTTATATATGAAAAATTATCAGAAAAATGCAATCTATCCATCTGTACCATTTTCATGCATGACAAATGAAGTTAAACCTACTGTTTATATGAAAACACATATATGGCTTTAGAAAATACTTATTTTAAAGTTGCATTTGAGCCTTTGGTTCAAATGGACTTCTTTCAAATTGGATGATAGTTGCATTAGCTCAACAACATCATATTTTCATGCCATATTCATGCATCATATTGTTGCATATGCTTGTGTTTGATTGTCGGCACCGTTCTTCTCGATAGGTCCAGCTCCGGAGACCGATCCAGAGTACCAGTCAGAGGAGCAGTGCTCTGCACGTTGTTTCACCAGGCAAACAAACCCCCTTGTTCATTCCGATACAACCCCTTTCTCGCTCCTGCTCCCTGTTATTGCATTAGGACAACAACGATCTCAACTGCTACTTTATGCTGCGGTAGTTGAACCCATTCCTCTGCATGACCTGTCTTTCCACAGTAAATAGTTGAAACCCACTAGCATGTGTATTAGTTGATTGAAGCCATGTTGTGATCTTACCATGCCTTGCTTACTATTGCTTAGAGTGTGTCAGGTCTGATTCATCGGGAATGAATTGGAGTGAAATGATATGTTCTGATGCTGAGGGTTAAACGTGTGAACACGATTTGGTAAAGGTAGCGGTGAGAGGCCATGTAGGAGTACATGGTGGGTTGTCTCACTGGAACCGTCCCTAAGAACTGAGTTCCGAGTATGTTGTCCAATGACTAGTTACTACCACACATTGGGTTCCGGTAACTCGACCCCTCTCGACTTATTAATCAACATGATCTCTGTCCAGGAGTTGCAACTAGTTTCTGGTATTTGTAGGTAGTGTTAGTAGTCTACCAAGTGGCACTCGGCCAGTGGGCTTGGGACAGACTGGGCACCGTGGCACGGTGTACCAAGCGTAGATCCACTCGGCGAGGTGGGCTTGGGAACCCTGCGCACATCATTTGGGGCCGTGAGCGACACCCCGGCCGGATCTCCCCACGGATGGAACCCGAATAGGCGATAAACATGGACGAGAGACTTGTGTGGTTAGTCAAGTCGTGGCCGACACCCTCACCAGGCTTCCGCTTGAAGGTTGCCGAGATACACGAGATGTACCTGGCGGTAAGTGGCGGGAGCGTGTGTGAAGAAGTACACCCCTGCAGGGTTAACATGATCTATTCGAATAGCCGGGTCCGCGGATATGGACTTCTTGGATGCTTACGTGGTACATAGATAACTTGAAGTGGATACTCTAAAATACTCAAGACAAGTGTGAGTGATATGGATGGCCTTCTCGTAGGGAGACGGGGATGAATCCATAGTGGTGTATTGCGTGGTGCTTAGTGGACTCGTGTGCGCCACCTCAAAAGAGTTACCAGCAATCGTAGAATAGGATAGCCACTGAGTCAAAGCTGGCTTGCTGCAACTAAACCCCACTTTGCCATCTTGATACAAGTGCATGTATGATAGGATCTGATGTAAGTCTTGCTGAGTACCTTTGTACTCATGTTTGCTTAATTTATGTTTTGCAGATAGGATTGATGTCTCACTAGTAGTTCCGCTTGGACTTCGACAAGTAGCTTGATACCTCAGCTACGATCTTGGACGAGTGTTGTAGATAGTCAGGCTCTTCAGCCTTTTTCATTTGTAGATGTCTGTACTCAGACATGTAGTGCTTCCGCTTGTTGCTTGTATGCTCTGAATGTTGGGTCATGAGACCCATGTTTGTAATACTTGGCTCCTCGGAGCCTAATGAATAAATACTTTGTTTATTAGAGTCTTGTTGTGATGCCATGTTGTACTTGCACATATTGAGCATATTGTGTGTATGTTATTGAAATGCTTGGTATGTGTGGGATCCGACACCTAGTTGTTTACCCTTGGTAGCCTATCTTACAGGGAAATGTCTCCTAGTGCTTCCACTGAGCCTTGGTAGCTTGCTACTGCTCCGGATCACTTAGGCTGACCGGCATATGTCCTTCTTCGTTCCTGTGTCTGTCCCTTAGGGGAAATGTCACGCGTTGTTACTTTAAGTCCTTGTAGCTTGCTACGACTTGGGTTCATACGTTGATGACCGACACGTTCGTTGCTGGGTCATGAATGCCTGTCTCTGTAATTTAGTGCCACTTTTGGTTTATAACTGGTCATGTCGGCCCGGGTTCTCTGTCATATGGATGCTAGCGACACTATCATATACGTGAGCCAAAATGCGCAAACGGTCCCGGGCCAGGTAAGGTGGCACCCGTGGGGATACAGTGCGTGAGGCCGCAAAGTGATATGGTGTGTTACATGCTAGACCGGTGTGACTTAGGATCGGGGTCCCGACAGCGTTGGTATCAGAGCCTGACTGCCTGTAAGATTACCAAGCCCAACTGGTCGAAGTTGAGTCTAGAAATTCTTTAGTTATATAAGGGAATTGATTGTGGAAGGGAACATAAGGCTCTTTTACTCCTTATACCTCATGTCTTCTGATCTGAGTCATCTTACCTTTCCTACGGGGTTAAGGAACTAGGCTTTCTCTTCCGTCTATCAGGATCACGAGTTACTACTCCGTAGTCCCTTAGGATTGGTTGATCAGAGTCCTAATCTTGTTTCAAGCTCTTTCGGTGAAGTTGTTTTAGTACTATCACAGTACCTTGAGTGATGATGTTGAGATGTTGAACTATTCTTTGTTAGCAGGATGTCTCATTCTGAGCATTTTACTGCCGTTATGCTGCCGGAATTATCCTAGTAGTTCGAGAGATACTAATTTCTTGTTCTACCTTATGCATCCTATAGTTGTTGATGTTTCCGTCTTCGGTTTCGCTTCTCAGGATGTCTTCAGTTAAGCGAAGCTCAGCTGTTCGTAGGCAGAACCACGGAGATGGTAGGGATGAGGAGGATCCTCCCGACCAGCCTTCGTTGGCAGAGTTAATGATAGAGATGGAGAGAAATAAGCGTGAGTCTAACCGCCTGTTGGCACGTATTGAGGAGAACACCGCACAACAGTGCAAGGAATCAACAACCATCCATGACTTCATTCGTCTGAAAGCACCCACCTTTCATCATTCCATTGAGCCACTCGATGCAGATGACTGGCCCTGTAGTATCACTAACAAGCTGCGTTCTGCGAACGTAGCTGAAGATGACAAGGTCATCTATGCCACTTATCATCTAGAAGGTACTGCTAGTCTTTGGTGGCAGAACTATGAGGCCATGATTCCAGCTGACCAGATTCTTACCTGGAGAGATTTCACCGAGGCTTTTTGTGAGCATCATATCCCTCAAGCCCTTATCGATCGTAAGAGAGAAGAGTTCTGTAATCTTACACAGGCTAAGATGGCTGTTGATGCTTATAGTCGAGAGTTTGAGAACCTCGCCCGCTATGCTACAGAAGAAGTGTCCACGGACGCCAAGAAGCAGGCTAGGTTCCGAAAGGGTCTCAACCCCAAACTGCGTCGTGATCTCCACTTGCATCATTGCAACACATTCCAGGCTCTTGTGAACAAGGCCATCAATGCAGAGACAGCTCAGCTCACTTACGACGAGTCTCGTAAGCACATCCTTGATTTGGGATCTTCCTCCGGTACTAGTCTCCAGAAGCGCCGGATTTGGGTTCCGAACTCTGTTCTTCCACCCATCTATCCTTCGAGGCCATCTCGTGTGGTACCTCTTCCAGTTCAACAGTATGCTCCACCCAGGTCTATTGATGGACCGTTTGTCAATACGGGTCCACGTCCTAATCCCAGGATTTGTTACAAGTGCGGAGAGCCGGGCCACATTGCTCGTATTTGCACTCAGACCTGTGTTGCCCCATCCCAGTCCGTAAAGTCTGTTAGACGTGATAAATCATCACGCAAGATGATCAGTGTTAAGTCAGCTCCCATCGAACATGGACGTGTGCATCACGTCTCAGCCAAGAACGCTCATGATGATCCAGATGTCGTTCTTGGTACACTTCCTGTCAATTGTCATCCGGCATCGGTTCTATTCGATACTGGAGCGTCTCATTCTTTCATTTCCGAAAGTTATGCCCGTTTGCACGACATGTCATTTTGTGATATGCCTTGCCCACTACTTATTCAAACTCCTGGATCCAAATGGCAAACTTCTAGTGTAAGCCATGGTAATGAAATCCTTGTCGACAGACTTGTGTTCCTTGCATCACTTGTAGCCCTCAAGTCTTCAGATATTAATATCATCTTGGGTATGGACTGGATGACAGCTCATCATGCCAAGATTGATTGCTTCACTAGGTCTGTTCAGCTTACACATCCATCTGGTAAGATAGTCACTGTCAACACTAGAGTTGTAAAGCGTCAACTTTATTCTCTTAATGCCAGCCCTCTCCCAGATCTTGAAGATGTTCCGGTAGTCCGTGACTTTCTGGATGTCTTTCCAGAGAAACTGCCAGGTGTTCCACCCGATCGAGATGTAGAGTTTGTTATAGAGCTTATCCCAGGAACCGCTCCAATCTCTAGGATACCCTACAAAATGGCACCCTTAGAACTAGCCGAGCTTAAGAAACAACTTGATGAGTCCTTGCAAAAGGGTTTCATCCGTCCTAGTTCTTCTCCCTGGGCTTGCCCCGTCCTCTTTGTCAAGAAGAAGGATGGTACGGATCGGATGGTTGTAGATTATCGTCCCGTTAATTTGGTCACGGTAAAGAACAAGTATCCGCTTCCCAGGATCAACGACCTGTATGATCAGCTCGCTGGATCCTCAGTCTTCTCCAAGATGGATTTGAGGTTAGGATACCATCAAATCAAGATTAGAAATGGGGACATCCCCAAGACGGCTTTCGTCACTCGTTATGGTCAGTACGAGTACACCGTCATGTCCTTCGGTTTAACAAATGCTCCAGCCACCTTCTCCCGCTTGATGAACTCGGTCTTCATGGAGTACTTAGATAAGTTCGTCGTGGTTTACCTCGATGATATTCTTATTTACTCGAAGAACGAGGAAGAGCATGCCGAACATCTTAGACTTGTTCTAGAAAAACTCAGAGAGCACCGCCTTTATGCCAAGTTCTCCAAGTGCGAATTTTGGTTGCCAGAAGTGACCTATCTCGGCCATGTAATCTCTAGTAAGGGCATTGCTGTCAACCCCGAGAGAGTTCAGGCCGTTCTTGATTGGACTCCGCCTGAAACAGTTAAACAAGTTAGGAGTTTCCTTGGTCTAGCCAGTTATTGTCGCCGCTTTGTTGAGAACTTCTCTAAAGTGGCCAAACCTCTCACGGAACTTCTTAAGAAAGATAAAAAGTTTGAGTGGTCCCCACAGTGTGAGCACAGTTTTCAGGAACTGAAAAGATGCCTGACTTCTGCTCCCATACTTGTGCCACCGGATTTCACTAAGGACTTTGTTATCTACTGTGATGCCTCACGACAGGGACTAGGTTGCATCCTTATGCAGGATCGTCGTGTGATTGCCTGTGCATCTCGACAGTTGCATCCACATGAGGAGAATTATCCTACTCATGATCTAGATCTTGCAGCCCTAGTCTATGCACTTAAGACCTGGCGGCATTACCTCCTTGGTAATCGTTGCGAGATCTACACCGATCACCAGAGTCTCAAGTATATCTTCACCCAACCAGATTTGAATCTTAGGCAAAGACGTTGGTTGGAGTTAATCTCAGATTACGACTTAGGGATTACCTATACCCCAGGCAAGGGAAATGTCATGGCTGATGCGCTAAGTCGTAAATCCTATTGCAACAATCTCATGTTGCAGCAGGGCCAACCACTTCTCCATGAGGATTTATGTAAGCTTAACCTTCACATTGCTCCTCACGGATTCCTTTCTACCTTGGTGGCGAAACCTACTCTTATGGATCATATCATAGAAGCCCAGAAGCATGATACCGGAATTACCCGGATAAAGAGAAACATTGCCAAAGGTATTGCTGGTAGTTTCTCTATGGATGATCGAGGTGTTGTTTTCTTTGATAACCGCTTGGTAGTTCCCAAGAAGCAACATCTTCGGAAATTGATTCTTAAAGAGGCTCATGAATCTCCTCTCACGATTCATCCCGGTAGTACTAAGATGTATCAGGATCTACGCCAGAGATTCTGGTGGACTAGGATGAAGAGAGAAATTGCTGAGTTCATTGCTAGATGTGATGTTTGTCGTCGCGTTAAGGCAGAACATCAAAGACCTGTTGGCACCCTTCAGCCTCTAGCTATTCCTGAGTGGAAATGGGATAAAGTTGGTATGGACTTCATCACCGGCTTTCCCAGGACCAAGAGAGGGAATAATGCTATCTTCGTAGTCATTGATCGTCTCTCCAAAGTGGCTCACTTCCTACCTGTTCGAGAGAGTATCACTGCTAGCCAGCTTGCTGACTTGTATATTTCTCGAATAGTGTCACTTCATGGTGTCCCACTAGAGATCAATTCAGACCGTGGTAGTCTTTTCACTTCTCATTTTTGGGAGAGTTTCCAGACTGCCATGGGCACCCATCTTTCTTTCAGCACCGCTTTCCACCCTCAGTCAAGTGGTCAAGTGGAACGGGTTAACCAAATTCTCGAAGACATGCTTAGAGCTTGTGTTATCTCATTCGGTATGGATTGGGAGAAATGTCTTCCTTTCGCCGAATTTGCTTATAACAATAGCTATCAATCCAGTCTCAAACAAGCTCCTTTTGAGATTCTTTATGGACGAAGATGTCGAACACCTTTGAACTGGTCAGAAACCGGTGAAAGACAATTCTTTGGACCGGATATGACCCAGGAAGCAGAAGAGCAAGTTCGCATCATTCGTGAGAATTTGAAAACAGCCCAGTCTCGTCAAAAGAGCCAGTATGATCGTCATCATAAGGAAGTGGCTTATGAAGTTGGTGACAAAGCTTATCTTCGGGTTACTCCTTTGAAGGGTACCCATCGTTTCGGTATCAAGGGCAAGTTGGCTCCCCGTTACATTGGTCCTTTTCGCATTCTCGCTAAACGAGAAGAGGTTGCCTACCAATTGGAACTACCCCCACATCTTTCTCGAGTTCATGATGTCTTCCACGTCTCTCAACTCAATGGTCTCATCATTTCGAGAGAGAAGCTACTTGGGAGCAAGAAGATCGTCTCCGACTGGAGTACCCCACCTTCTTTCCGCCTACTCCTGAATCTCGGGACGAGATTCTTTCGAGTGGAGGCGAGTTGTCACAACCCTAGTTCTGGTATGCACTAGGTTAGCCTTGTGGTTTGCATCATGTTTAATTTTCAAGTGAAATTGAAATGAGGACTTGTGAAACCCTCAGAAACCCTTTTGAAAATGACCCAAATAAAGTTGCTCCAAAAAGGTCCAAGAAAATGTTCATGTGGCCCTCTAAAAATATTGGTCAGAGATAAAAATCAAGCCAATATTATTAGGAGCTCATAAGTATTTATTTTGGGCATTTGGAATTAATGCAATAGTTATTTGCATTGGATATATATATATTATATATTTTATATATATCCAAAATTCTGGTTCTTTATTTTGAGGGGTTTGGGTTAATTCCTAGGTCCCTGCAAAATAAACATGTCAGAAGAAAATTATTGATTTAATTTAGATATTAAATCAAAACAAATGTCAGAAAATTAGAAAACAGAAAGAAATAAAAGGGAGAGCTTACCTGGCTTCCTGCAGCCCAACTGCCTGGCCGGCCCAGCTGGCAGCCCAGCCCACCGAGCCTTCCCCTGTCGTCTTCCCCGACGACAGGAGGCCGAGCGTGTGGCCGGCGCGCGCTCGCGGCGGGAGCGCCACGCGAGCTGCCTGCTTCACCTCCCCTCGCCGCCTGGTGGTCTCTGGATGAGCCACGCACTCGCCCCGATCCTCCCTCACTCTTCTGGATCCCTCCCCTCTCCTCTATCTCCCTCTCTCGCAGCTCCCGAACGCCGCCGTCGCCGTCGACCGCCGTAGCCGTAGCCACTGCTCTTCCCTCACCCCTCCGTAGAGCCCACGAGCTCCGCCACGACTCCCTCGTCCTCTCCGTCAAGCCACCAGACGCCGGACGCCCTGTGGAGCCGCCGTTGTCATCGTCTTCCTCCTCGGACGCCGACGATCGCCGCCGTCGATTCGCCGTAGCAGAAGCGTCCCCGAGCCCACTAGGCTACTCCGTCGCCTCACCGTGAGCTCCTCTATCTTCCCCCCTATCCTCGCCGTCGTCTGCGGCCTCTAGCCATACCACCGCAGTTGCCCGACCTCACCGCCGCCGGCGATGCCGCCGCCGTGGCCACAGCCACTCACACTCCAAGCGGAGCACGCCACCGCGTCCGCCGTTTCACCAGGAGCCCGTAGCGCCCCTCCGTAGGTCTCCCCTTGCCCTGTAGCCCCAGACCCGACGAGGGCCGAACTCCGGCGCCGCCGCGAGCTCATTTCCGGCGAGCTCCGGCCGTCCCAGCTGCTGCCGCTTGCGGAAATGAACGCGGGTGAGCTCCAGCTCCCCGTAGGTGGTCTCCGTTGCTCAAAAGACCCCCGGAGCAGGAATCCCGATGCCCTCCGCCGCGTTTGCTCCCGCCGGCGGCTAAACGCCGGCGTGCTAGCCGTAGTTTGACCAGGATTTGACCCCCTGGGTCAATGACAGGTGGGCCCCACCCCTTTTAGTTAGATGTCTGTTTAGTTAATTTAATTAATTTTGGTTAATTAGTTTAGACACTAACATGTGGGCCCAGCCCTGCTAATTTTTCTGTTAGAATTAATTTAGAGTTAATTAACTCAGTTAATTAACTGAGTCACTGACCAGTGGACCCCACTGTCAGGTTTGACTCTGGACCAGCCCCTTTGACCTGCTGATGTCATGCCTGTGTCATGCTGACGCAGTAATCCAGTTCTGGTTTTTAAATAAATCTTAAATGATTTATTTATTTCAGAAATTGGCTTAAACTTCAAAAAATCACAGAAATTCAACCGTAGCTCAGAATGAAATAATTTATATATGAAAAATTATCAGAAAAATGCAATCTATCCATCTGTACCATTTTCATGCATGACAAATGAAGTTAAACCTACTGTTTATATGAAAACACATATATGGCTTTAGAAAATACTTATTTTAAAGTTGCATTTGAGCCTTTGGTTCAAATGGACTTCTTTCAAATTGGATGATAGTTGCATTAGCTCAACAACATCATATTTTCATGCCATATTCATGCATCATATTGTTGCATATGCTTGTGTTTGATTGTCGGAACGTTCTTCTCGATAGGTCCAGCTCCGGAGACCGATCCAGAGTACCTGTCAGAGGAGCAGTGCTCTGCACGTTGTTTCACCAGGCAAGCAAACCCCCTTGTTCATTCCGATACAACCCCTTTCTCGCTCCTGCTCCCTGTTATTGCATTAGGACAACAACGATCTCAACTGCTACTTTATGCTGCGGTAGTTGAACCCATTCCTCTGCATGACCTGTCTTTCCACAGTAAATAGTTGAAACCCACTAGCATGTGTAGGAGTTGATTGAAGCCATGTTGTGATCTTACCATGCCTTGCTTGCTATTGCTTAGAGTGTGTCAGGTCTGATTCATCGGGAATGAATTGGAGTGAAATGATATGTTCTGATGCTGTGGGTTAAACGTGTGAAGACGATTTGGTAAAGGTAGCGGTGAGAGGCCATGTAGGAGTACAAGGTGGGTTGTCTCACTGGAACCGTCCCTAAGAACTGAGTTCTGAGTATGTTGTCCAATGACTAGTTACTACCACACATTGGGTTCCGGTAACTCGACCCCTCTCGACTTATTAATCAACATGATCTCTGTCCAGGAGTTGCAACTAGTTTCTGGTATTTGTAGGTAGTGTTAGTAGTCTACCAAGTGGCACTCGGCCAGTGGGCTTGGGACAGACTAGGCACCGTGGCACGGTGTACCAAGCGTAGATCCACTCGGCGAGGTGGGCTTGGGAACCCTGCGCACATCATTTGGGGCCGTGAGCGACACCCCGGCCGGATCTCCCCACGGATGGAACCCGAATAGGCGATAAACCTGGACGAGAGACTTGTGTGGTTAGTCAGGTCGTGGCCGACACCCTCGCTAGGCTTCCGCTTGAAGGTTGCCGAGATACACGAGATGTACCTGGCGGTAAGTGGCGAGAGCGTGTGTGAAGAAGTACACCCCTGCAGGGTTAACATGATCTATTCGAATAGCCAGGTCCGCGGATATGGACTTCTTGGATGCTTACGTGGTACATAGATAACTTGAAGTGGATACTCTAAAATACTCCAGACAAGTGTGAGTGCTATGGATGGCCTTCTCGTAGGGAGACGGGGATGAATCCATAGTGGTGTATTGCGTGGTGCTTAGTGGACTCGTGTGCGCCACCTCAAAAGAGTTACCAGCAATCGTAGAATAGGATAGCCACTGAGTCAAAGCTGGCTTGCTGCAACTAAACCCCACTTTGCCATCTTGATACAAGTGCATGTATGATAGGATCTGATGTAAGTCTTGCTGAGTACCTTTGTACTCATGTTTGCTTAATTTATGTTTTGCAGATAGGATTGATGTCTCACTAGTAGTTCCGCTTGGACTTCGACAAGTAGCTTGATACCTCAGCTACGATCTTGGACGAGTGTTGTAGATAGTCAGGCTCTTCAGCCTTTTTCATTTGTAGATGTCTGTACTCAGACATGTAGTGCTTCCGATTGTTGCTTGTATGCTCTGAATGTTGGGTCATGAGACCCATGTTTGTAATACTTGGCTCCTCGGAGCCTAATGAATAAATACTTTGTTTATTAGAGTCTTGTTGTGATGCCATGTTGTACTTGCACATATTGAGCATATTGTGTGTATGTTATTGAAATGCTTGGTATGTGTGGGATCCGACACCTAGTTGTTTACCCTTGGTAGCCTATCTTACAGGGAAATGTCTCCTAGTGCTTCCACTGAGCCTTGGTAGCTTGCTACTGCTCCGGATCACTTAGGCTGACCGGCATATGTCCTTCTTCGTTCCTGTGTCTGTCCCTTAGGGGAAATGTCACGCGTTGTTCCTTTAAGTCCGTGTAGCTTGCTACGACTTGGGTTCATACGTTGATGACCGACACGTTCGTTGCTGGGTCATGAATGCCTGTCTCTGTAATTTAGTGCCACTTTTGGTTTATAACTGGTCATGTCGGCCCGGGTTCTCTGTTATATGGATGCTAGTGACACTATCATATATGTGAGCCAAAATGCACAAACGGTCCCGGGCCAGGTAAGGTGGCACCCGTGGGGATACCATGCGTGAGGCCGCAAAGTGATATGGTGTGTTACATGGTAGACCGGTGTGACTTAGGATCGGGGCCCCGACACGTTTCCTTTGGGTATCCTATGAAGACGCATTTTTCCGATTTGGGTTCGAGCTTTTCAGGTTGAAGGTTCTTGACATAAGCATCGCAACCCCAAAATTTTAGAAACAACAACTTAGGTTTCTTGCCAAACCAAAGTTCATACGGTGTCGTCTCAACGGATTTCGACGGAGCCCTATTTAAAGTGAATGCGGCAGTCTCTAAAGCATAACCCCAAAAAGATAGCGGTAAGTCGGTGAGAGACATCATAGATCGCACCATGTCCCACAGAGTACGATTTCGACGTTCGGACACACCATTACGCTGAGGTGTTCCGGGCGGTGTCAATTGTGAAACAATTCCACAGTTCCTAAGGTGCGTGCCAAATTCATGACTTAAATATTCACCCCCACGATCCGATCGCAAGAACTTTATTTTTCTGTCACGTTGATTCTCAACTTCATTCTGAAATTCCTTGAACTTTTCAAAAGTATCAGACTTGTGCTTCATCTAGTAGATATACCCATATCTACTCAAGTCATCTGTGAGGGTGAGAACATAATGATAGCCTCCGCGAACTTCTACACTCATTGGACCGCACACATCGGTATGTATGATTTCCAATAAGTTGGTTGCTCGCTCCATTATTCCGGAGAACGGAGTCTTGGTCATCTTGCCCAAGAGGCATGGTTCGCACGTGTCAAATGATTCATAATGAAGAGACTCCAGAAGTCCATCTGCATGAAGCTTCTTCATACGTTTGACACCAATATGACCTAGGCGGCAATGCCACAAGTATGTGGGACTATCATTGTCAACTTTACATCTTTTGGCATTCACACTGTGAATATGTGTATCATCACGATCGAGATTCATCAAAAATAAACCATTGACCAGCGGGGCATGACCATAAAACATATCTCTCAAATAAATAGAACAACCATTATTCTCGGATTTAAATGAGTAGCCATCTCGCATCAAACGAGATCCAGATACAACGTTCATGCTCAAAGCTAGTACTAAATAATAATTATTAAGGTTTAAAACTAATCCCGAGGGTAGATGTAGAGGAAGCGTGCCGACGGCGATCACATCGACCTTGGAACCATTCCCGACGCGCATCGTCACCTCGTCCTTCGCCAGTCTTCGCTTATTCCGCAGCTCCTGCTTTGAGTTACAAATGTGAGCAACTGCACCGGTATCAAATACCCAGGAGCTACTACGAGCGCTGGTAAGGTACACATCAATAACATGTATATCACATATACCTTTGACGTTGCCGGTCTTCTTGTCCGCTAAGTATTTGGGGCAGTTCCGCTTCCAGTGACCCATTCCCTTGCAATAAAAGCACTCAGTCTCAGGCTTGGGTCCATACTTTGGCTTCTTCCCGGCAACTGGCTTACCAGGCGCGGCAACTCCCTTGCCGTCCTTCTTGAAGTTCTTCTTACCCTTGCCCTTCTTGAACTTAGTGGTTTTATTGACCATCAACACTTGATGCTCTTTCTTGATCTCCACCTCCGCTGATTTCAGCATTGAATACACCTCGGGAATGGACTTCTCCATCCCTTGCATATTGAAGTTCAACACAAAGCTCTTGTAACTAGGTGGGAGCGACTGAAGGATTCTGTCAACGACCGCTTCGTCTAGGAGATTCATTCCCAACTGAGACAAGCGGTTGTGCAACCCAGAAATCTTGAGTATGTGCTCACTGACAGAACTATTTTCCTCCATCTTACAGCTGTAGAATGCGTTGGGGACATCATATCTCTCAACTCGGGCATGAGCCTGGAAAACCATTTTCAGCTCTTGGAACATCTCATATGCTCCGTGGTGCTCAAAACGCTTTTGGAGCCCCGATTCTAAGCTGTAGAGCATGCCGCACTGAACCAGGGAGTAATCATCACAACGCGACTGCCAAGTGTTCATAACATCTTGGTTTGCCGGGGCGGGAGCGTCACCTAGCGGTGCTTCTAGGACATAAGTTTTCTTGGCAGCTATGAGGATGATCCTCAGGTTACGGACCCAGTCCGTATAGTTGCTACCATTGTCTTTCAGCTTGGATTTCTCTAGGAACGCGTTGAAGTTGAGGGTGACATGAGCGTGGGCCATTTGATCTACAAGACATATTGTAAAGAATTTAGACTAAGTTTATGATAATTAAGTTCATCTAATTAAATTTTAATGAACTCCCACTCAGATTGACACCTCTCTATACATCTAAGTAATACATGATCCGAATCGACTAGCCCGTGTCCGATCATCACGTGAGACGGACTAGTCATCAACGGTGAACATCTTCATGTTGATCGTATCTTCCATACGACTCATGTACGACCTTTCGGTCTTCCGTGTTCCGAGGCCATGTATGTACATGCTAGGCTCGTCAAGTGAACCCTAAGTGTATTGCGTGTGTAAATCTAGCTTACACCCGTCGTATGCGAACGTTAGAGCCTATCACACCCGATCATCACGTGGTGCTTCGGAACAACGATCCTTAGCAACGGTGCACAGTTAGGGGGAACACAATTCTTGAAATTTTTAGTGAGAGATCATCTTATTTACTACCGTCGTTCTAAGTAAACAAGATGCATAAACATGATAAACATCACATGCAATCAAATAAAGTGACATGATATGGCCAATATCATCTTGCTCCTTTGATCTCCATCTTCGGGGCACCATGATCATCTTTGTCACCGGCATGACACCATGATCTCCATCATCATGATCTCCATCATCGTGTCTTCATGAAGTCGTCACGCCAACTATTACTTCTACTACTATGGCTAACGTTTAGCAATAAAGTAAAGTAATTACATTGCGTTATTCAGTGACACGCAGGTCATACAATAATTAAGACAACTCCTATGGCTCCTGCCGGTTTTCATTTTCATCGACATGAAAGTCGTGATTCCCTATTACAAGAACATGATCAATCTCATACATCACATATATCATTCATCACATCTTCTTGGCCATACCACATCACATAGCACATGTTGCAAGAACAAGTTAGACGACCTCTAATTGTTGTTCCAAGTTTTTACGTGGCTTCTATAGGTTTTCTAGCAAGAACGTTTCTTACCTACGCAAAAGCCACAACATGATTTGTCAATTTCTATTTACCCTTCATAAGGACCCTGTTCATCGAATCTGATCCGACTAAAGTGGGAGAGACAGATACCCGCCAGCCACCTTATGCAACTATTGCATGTCAGTCGGTGGAACCAGTCTCACGTAAGCATACGTGTAAGGTCGGTCCGGGCCGCTTCATCCCATGATGCCGCCGAATCAAGATTGGACTAGTAACGGCAAGAAAATTGAACAAACTCAACGCCCACAACTTGTTTGTGTTCTACTTGTGCAAGATGCTACGCAAAGACCAAGCTCTGATACCACTGTCGGGGAACGTAGCAGAATTCAAAAAAATTCCTACGCTTCACCAAGGTCAATCTAAGGAGTCATCTAGCAACGAGCATAAAGGAGTGCATCTACATACCCTTTGTAGATCGCGTGCGGAAGCGTTCGAAGGAACGTGGATGATGGAGTCGTACTCTTCGTGATCCTCGTCACCGATGATCCCAGCGCCGAACGGACGGCACCTCCGCGTTCAACACACGTACGGTACATCGACGTCTCCTCCTTCTTGATCCAGCAAGGGGGGAGGAGAGGTTGACGGAGATCCAGCAGCACGACGACGTGGTGATGGATGCAACGGGAAAAGCTGCAGGGCTTCGCCGGCGCCCTGCGAGAGGAGTTGGAGGTGTGACGGGGGGAGAGGCGCCAGAGGCTTGGGGTGCGGCTGCCCTCTCTCCCCCCACTATATATAGGGGGCCAGGGGGGTGCCGGCCCTAGGAGATCCAATCTCCTAGGGGGCGGCGACCAGAGGGGGGAAACTTGCCCCCCAAGGCATAGGGGGCGCCCCCACCCCCTAGGGTTTCAACCCTAGGCGCATGGAGGGGGCCCCATGTGTTTGCGCCAGCCCACTAGGGGCTTCCCCCCTTCCCCTTGCGGCCTACGGGGCCCTCTGGGATGGGTGGCCCCACCCGATGGACCCCCGAGACCCTTCCGGTGGTCCCGGGACACTCCCGGCGACCCCCGGAATTCTCCCGATGGCCGAAACTGGACTTCCTATATATCATTCTTTACATCCGGACCATTCTGGAACTCCTCGTGACGTCCGGGATCTCATCCGGGACTCTGAACAACATTCGGGTTTCCACGTGCATGTATCTCTACAACCCTAGCGTCACTGAACCTTAAGTGTGTAGACCCTACGGGTTTGGGAGACACGCAAACATGACCGAGATGACTCTCCGGTCAATAACCAACAGCGGGATCTGCATACCCATGTTGGTTCCCACGTGTTCTTCAATGATCTCATCGGATGAACCACTGTGTCAAGGATTCACTCAATCCCGTATGTTATTCCCTTTGTCTATCGGTACGGTACTTGCCCAAGATTCGATCGTCGGTATGCCCGTTACCTTGTTCAATCTCGTCATGTCAAGTCTCTTTACTCATTCCGTAATCCATCATCCCGTGACTAACTCCTTAGTCACTTTGAGCTCTTTATGATGATGTCTTACCGAGTGGGCCCAGAGATACCTCTCCGTCATACGGAGTGACAATATCCTAGTCTCGGTTCGTACAACAGACACTTTCGGAGATACCCGTTGCGTACCTTTATAGCCACCCAATTACGTTGTGATGCTGGGCACACCCAAAGTATTCCTACGGTATCCGGGAGTTGCACAACCTCATGGTCTAAGGAATAAATACTTGACACTAGAAAAGCTTATGCATTACGAACTATACGATCTCGTGCTAGGCTTAGGATTGGGTCTTGTCCATCACATCATTCTCCTAATGATGTGATGCCATTATCAATGACATCCTATGTCCATGGTCAGGAAACCGTGACCATCTGTGGATCAACGAGCTAGTAACTAGAGGCTTACCAGGGACACGTTGTGGTCTATGTATTCACAGATGTATCGCTGTTTCCATACAATACAATTCAAGCATGAATAACATACAATTATTGTGAACAAGGAAATATAATAATAATCCTTTTATTATTGCCTCTAGGGCATATTTCCAACAGATCGAACACGGGCTAGTCGATTCGGATCATGTATCACTTAGATGACTAGAGAGATGTCTATCTGAGTGGGAGTTCGTTAAATTTGCTTAGATGAACTTAATTGTCATGAACATAGTCTAAATCTTTACAATATGTCTTGTAGATCCAATGGCCCATGCTCATGTTGCCCTCAACTTCAATGCATTCCTAGAGAAAACCAAGCTGAAAGACGATGGTAGCAACTATACGGATTGGGTCCGTAACCTGAGGATTATCCTCATAGCTGCCAAGAAATCATATGTCCTTGAAGCACCGCTAGGTGATGCACCCATTTTCCTGGTAGCCCAAGACGTTATGAACGCCTGGCAGTCACGTTGTGATGATTACTCCCTGGTTCCATGCGGCATGCTTTACAACTTAGAATCGGGGCTCCAAAAGCGTTTTGAGCACCACGGAGCATATGAGATGTTCCAAGATCTGAAAATGGTTTTCCAAGCTCATGCCCGAGTCGAGAGATATGACGTCTCCGACGCATTCTACAGTTGTAAGATGGAGGAGAATAGTTCTGTCAGCGAGCACATACTCAAATTGTCTAGGTTGCACAATCGCTTGTCTCAGTTGGGAATTAATCTCCCAGACGAAGCGGTCGTTGACATAATCCTTCAGTCGCTCCCACCTAGCTACAAGAGCTTCGTGATGAACTTCAATATGCAAGGGATGGAGAAGTCCATTCCCGAGGTGTATTCAACGCTGAAATCAGCGGAGGTGGATATCAAGAAAGAACATCAAGTGTTGATGGTGAAGAAAAACACAAAGTTCAAGAAAGGCAAGGGTAAGAAGAACTTCAAGAAGGACGGCAAAGGAGTTGTCGTGCCCGGTAAACCAGTTGCCGGGAAGAAGCCAAAGAATGGACCCAAGCCTGAAACTGAGTGCTTTCATTGCAAGGGAACTGGTCACTGGAAGCGGAATTGCCCCAAATACTTAGCAGATAAGAAGGCCGACAACGTCAAAGGTATATCTGATATACATGTTATTGATGTGTACCTTACCAGCGCTCGTAGTAGCTCCTGGGTATTTGATACCAGTGCAGTTGCTCACATTTGTAACTCAAAGCAGGAGCTACGGAATAAGCGGAGACTGGCGAAGGGCGAGGTGACGATGCGCGTCGGGAATGGTTCCAAGGTCGATGTGATCGCCGTCGGCACGCTGCCTCTACATCTACCCTCGGGATTAGTTTTAAACCTTAATAATTGTTATTTAGTACCAGCTTTGAGCATGAACATTGTATCTGGATCTCGTTTAATGCGAGATGGCTACTCATTTAAATCCGAGAATAATGGTTGTTCTATTTATATGAGAGATATGTTTTATGGTCATGCCCAGCTGGTCAATGGTTTATTCTTGATGAATCTCGAACGTGATGTTACACATATTCATAGTGTGAATGCCAAAAGATGTAAAGTTGATAATGATAGTCCCACATACTTGTGGCATTGCCGCCTTGGTCATATTGGTGTCAAACGTATGGAGAAGCTCCATGCAGATGGACTTCTAGAGTCTCTTGATTATGAATCATTTGACACGTGCGAATGATGCCTCTTGGGCAACATGACCAAGACTCCGTTCTCCGAAACAATGGAGCGAGCGACCAACTTATTGGAAATCATACAGACCGATGTGTGTGGTCCAATGAGTGTTGAAGCTCGCGGAGGCTATCGTTATGTTCTCACCCTCACAGATGACTTGAGTAGATATGGGTATGTCTATTTAATGAAACACAAGTCTGAGACCTTTGAAAAGTTCAAGGAATTTCAGAATGAGGTTGAGAATCAACGTGACAGAAAAATAAAGTTCTTACGATCGGATCGTGGGGGTGAGTATTTAAGTCACGAATTTGGCACACACCTAATGAACTATGGAATTGTTTCACAATTGACACCGCCCGGAACACCTCAGCATAATGGTGTGTTCGAACATCGTAATCGTACTCTGTTGGACATGGTGCGATCTATGATGTCTCTTACTGACTTACCGCTATCTTTTTGGGGATATGCTTTAGAGACTGCCGCATTCACTTTAAACTGGGATCCATCTAAATCCGTTGAGACGACACCATATGAACTTTGGTTTGGCAAGAAACCTAAGCTGTCGCTCCTGAAAGTTTGGGGTTGCGATGCTTATGTCAAGAAACTTCAACCTGAAAAGCGCGAACCAAAATCGGAAAAATGCGTCTTCATAGGATACCCAAAGGAAACGATTGGGTACACCTTCTACCTCAGATCCAAAGGCAAGGTCTTCATTGCCAAGAATGGATCCTTTCTGAAGAAAGAGTTTCTCTCGAAAGAAGTGAGTGGGAGGAAAGTGGAACTTGATGAGGTGACAGTCACCCCTTCCGAACCGGAAAGTAGCGCAGCGCAAGAAGTTGTTGCTGAGGTGCCTGCACCGACTAGGGAGGAAGTTGATGATGATGATCATGAAGCTTCAGATCAAGTTACTACTGAACTTCGAAGGTCCACAAGGACACGTTCCGCACCAGAGTGGTACGGCAACCCTGTCATGAAAATCATGTTGTTAGACAACGGTGAACCTTTGAACTATGAAGAAGCGATGGCGGGCCCGGATTCCAACTAATGGCTTGAAGCCATGAAATCCGAGATAGGATCCATGTATGAAAACAAAGTATGGACTTTGGTGGACTTGCCCAATGATCGGCATGCCATAGAAAACAAATGGATCTTTAAGAAGAAGACTGACGCGGATGGTAATGTGACTATCTATAAGGCTCGACTTGTCTCTAAAGGTTATCGACAAGTTCAAGGGATTGACTACGATGAGACTTTCTCTCCCGTAGCGATGTTGAAGTCCGTCTGAATCATATTAGCAAATGCCGCATTCTATGATTATGAGATATGGCAAATGGGCGTCAAAACGGCATTCCTTAATGGCTTCCTCAAGGAAGAACTGTATATGATGCAGCCGGAAGGTTTTGTCGATCCTGAGAATGCTAACAAGGTATGCAAGCTCCAACGCTCAATCTATGGGCTGGTGCAAGCATCTCGGAGTTGGAATATTCGCTTTAATGATGTGATCAAAGCGTTTGGGTATATACAGACTTGGGGAGAAGCCTATATTTACAAGAAAGTGAGTTGGAGCTCTGTAGCATTTCTCATATTATATGTGGATGATAAATTGCTGATGGGAAATGATGTAGAATTCTTGGAAAGCATAAAGGCCTACATGAATAAGAGTTTTTCAATGAAGGACTTTGGAGAAGCTGCTTACATATTAGGCATCAAGATCTGTAGAGATAGATCAAGACGCCTCATTGGTCTTTCACAAAGTACATACCTTGACAAGATATTGAAGAAGTTCAATATGGATCAGTCCAATAAAGGGTTCTTGCATGTATTACAAGGTATGAGATTGAGCACGGCTCAATCCCCGACCACGGCAGAAGATAGAGAAAAGATGAGTGTCATCCCCTATGCCTCAGCCATAGGTTCTATTATGTATGCCATGCTGTGTACCAGACCTGATGTGAACCTTGCCATAAGTTTGGTAGGGAGGTACCAAAGTGATCCCAGTATGGAGCACTGGACAGCGGTCAAGAATATCCTGAAGTATCTGAAAAGGACTAAGGATATGTTTCTCGTCTATGGAGGTGCATAAGAGCTCGTTGTTCCTGGCGCCTCCCTCTCCCTCCTGTTACACCTCTCCCTCCTCCCGCGGTGCTTGGCGAAGCCCTGCAGAATTTCCGTTGCATCCACCACCACGCCGTCGTGCTACTGGATCTCCATCAACCTCTCCTCCCCCCTTGCTGGATCAAGAAGGAGGAGACATCGCTGCACCGTACGGTGTTGAACACGGAGGTGCCATCCGTTCGGCGCTGGGATCATCGGTGATTTGGATCACGACGAGTACGACTCCATCATGCACGTTCTCTTGAACGCTTCCGCTCGCGATCTACAAAGGTATGTAGATGCACTCCTTTCTCCCTCGTTGCTAGATGACTCCTTAGATTGATCTTGGTAAAGCGTAGAATTTTTTTGAATTCTGCTGCGTTCCCCAACAGTGGCATCTGAGCTAGGTCTTTGCGTAGCATCTTGCACGAGTAGAACACAAAGCAGTTGTGGGCGTAGATTTGTTCAATTCTATTGCCGCTACAAGTCTTATCTTGATTCAGCGGCATCGTGGGATGAAGCGGCCCGAACCGACCTTACACGTACGCTTACGTGAGACAGGTTCCACCGACTGACATGCACTAGTTGCATAAGGTGGCTAGCGGGTGACAGTCTCTCCCACTTTAGTCGGATCGGATTCGATGAAAAGGGTCCTTATGAAGGGTAAATAGAAATTGACATATCACTTTGTGGTTTTGGCGTAGGTAAGAAACGTTCTTGCTAGAAACCTATAGCAGCCACGTAAAAATTTGCAACAACAATTAGAGGACGTCTAACTTGTTCTTGCAGCATGTGATATGTGATGTGATATGGCCAAAAGATGTGATGAATGATATATGTGATGTATGAGATTGATCATGTTCTTGTAATAGGAATCACGACTTGCATGTCGATGAGTATGACAACCGGAAGGAGCCATAGGAGTTGTCTTATTTTTTGTATGACCTGCGTGTCACTAAACAACGCCATGTAATTACTTTACTTTATTGCTAAACGTTAGCTATAGTAGTAGAGGTAATGTTTGGCGAGACGACTTCATGAAGACACGATGATGGAGATCATGGTGTCATGCCGGTGACAAAGATGATCATGGAGCCCCGAAGATGAAGATAAAAGGAGCAAAATGATATTGGCCATATCATGTCACTTTATTTGATTGCATGTGATGTTTATCATGTTTATTACATCTTGTTTGCTTAGAACGACGGTAGTGAATAAGATGATCTCTCACTAAAATTTCAAGAATTGTGTTCCCCCTAACTGTGCACCGTTGCTAAGGATCGTTGTTCCGAAGCACCACATGATGATCGGGTGTGATAGGCTCTAACGTTCGCATACAACGGGTGTAAGCCAGATTTACACACGCAATACACTTAGGGTTCACTTGACGAGCCAAGCATGTACAGACATGGCCTCGGAACACGAAAGACCGAAAGGTCGAACATGAGTCGTACAGAAGATACGATCAACATGAAGATGTTCACCGTTGATAACTAGTCTGTCTCACGTGATGATCGGACACGGGCTAGTCGATTCGGATCATGTATCACTTAGATGACTAGAGAGATGTCTATCTGAGTGGGAGTTCATTAAATTTGTTTAGATGAACTTAATTGTCATGAACATAGTGTAAATTCTTACAATATGTCTTGTAGATCCAATGGCCCACGCTCATGTTGCCCTCAACTTCAATGCGTTCCTAGAGAAAACCAAGCTGAAAGACGATGGTAGCAACTATACGGATTGGGTCCGTAACCTGAGGATTATCCTCATAGCTGCCAAGAAATCATATGTCCTTGAAGAACCGCTAGGTGATGCACCCGTTTTCCCGGCAGCCCAAGACGTTATGAACGCCTGGCAGTCACGTTGTGATGATTACTCCCTGGTTCTGTGCGGCATGCTTTACAGCTTAGAATCGGGGCTCCAAAAGCGTTTTGAGCACCACGGAGCATATGAGATGTTCCAAGATCTGAAAATGGTTTTCCAAGCTCATGCCCGAGTCGAGAGATATGACGTCTCCGACGCATTCTACAGTTGTAAGATGGAGGAGAATAGTTCTGTCAGCGAGCACATACTCAAATTGTCTGGGTTGCACAATCGCTTGTCTCAGTTGGGAATTAATCTCCCAAACAAAGCGGTCGTTGACAGAATCCTTCAGTCGCTCCCAACTAGCTACAAGAGCTTCGTGATGAACTTCAATATGCAAGGGATGGAGAAGTCCATTCACGAGGTGTATTCAACACTGAAATCAGCGGAGGTGGATATCAAGAAAGAACATCAAGTGTTGATGGTGAATAAAACCACAATGTTCAAGAAAGGCAAGGGTAAGAAGAACTTCAAGAAGGAAGGCAAAGGAGTTGTCGTGTCCGGTAAACCAGTTGCCAGGAAGAAGCCAAAGAATGGACCCAAGCCTGAAACTGAGTGCTTTCATTGCAGGGGAACGGGTCACTGGAAGCGGAATTGCCCCAAATACTTAGCAGATAAGAAGGCCGACAACGTCAAAGGTATATATGATATACATGTTATTGATGTGTACCTTACCAGCGCTCGTAGTAGCTCCTGGGTATTTGATACCGGTGCAGTTGCTCACATTTGTAACTCAAAGCAGGAGCTACGGAATAAGCGGAGACTGGCGAAGGACGAGGTGACGATGCGCGTCGGGAATGGTTCCAAGGTCGATGTGGTCGCCGTCGGCACGCTGCCTCTACATCTACCCTCGGGATTAGTTTTAAACCTTAATTGTTATTTAGTACCAGCTTTGAGCATGAACATTGTATCTGGATCTCGTTTAATGCGAGATGGCTACTCATTTAAATCCGAGAATAATGGTTGTTCTATTTATATGAGAGATATGTTTTATGGTCATGCCCCGCTGGTCAATGGTTTATTCTTGATGAATCTCGAACGTGATGTTACACATATTCATAGTGTGAATGCCAAAAGATGTAAAGTTGATAATGATAGTCCCACATACTTGTGGCATTGCCACCTTGGTCATATTGGTGTCAAACGTATGGAGAAGCTCCATGCAGATGGACTTCTAGAGTCTCTTAATTATGAATCATTTGACACGTGCGAACGATGCCTCTTGGGCAAGATGACCAAGACTCCGTTCTCCGGAACAATGGAGCGAGCGACCAACTTATTGGAAATCATACATACCGATGTGTGTGGTCCAATGAGTGTTGAAGCTCGCGGAGGCTACCGTTATGTTCTCACCCTCACAGATGACTTGAGTAGATATGGGTATGTCTACTTAATGAAACACAAGTCTGAGACCTTTGAAAAGTTCAAGGAATTTCAGAATGAGGTTGAGAATCAACGTGACAGAAAAATAAAGTTCTTACGATCGGATCGTGGGGGTGAGTATTTAAGTCACAAATTTGGCACACACCTAATGAACTATGGAATTGTTTCATAGTTGACACCGCCCGGAACACCTCAGCGTAATGGTGTGTCCGAACGTCGTAATCGTACTCTGTTGGACATGGTGCGATCTATGATGTCCCTTACTGACTTACCGCTATCTTTTTGGGGATATGCTTTAGAGACTACCGCATTCACTTTAAATAGGGATCCATCTAAATTCGTTGAGACGACACCGTATGAACTTTGGTTTGGCAAGAAACCTAAGTTGTCGCTCCTGAAAGTTTGGGGTTGCGATACTTATGTCAAGAAACTTCAACCTGAAAAGCTCGAACCAAAAACGGAAAAATGCGTCTTCATAGGATACCCAAAGGAAACGATTGGGTACACCTTCTACCTCAGATCCGAAGGCAAGGTCTTCATTGCCAAGAATGGATCCTTTCTGGAGAAAGAGTTTTTCTCGAAAGAAGTGAGTGGGAGGAAAGTGGAACTTGATGAGGTGACAGTCACCCCTTCTGAACCGGAAAGTAGCGCAACGCAGGAAGTTGTTCCTCAGGTGCCTGCACCGACTAGGGAGGAAGTCGATGATGATGATCATGAAGCTTCAGATCAACTTACTACTGAACTTCTAAGGTCCACAAGGACACGTTCCGCACCAGAGTGGTACGGCAACCCTGTCATGGAAATCATGTTGTTAGACAACGGTGAACCTTCGAACTATGAAGAAGCGATGGCGGGCCCGGATTCCAACTAATGGCTTGAAGCCATGAAATCCGAGATAGGATCCATGTATGAAAACAAAGTATGGACTTTGGTGGACTTGCCCGATGATCGGCATGCCATAGGAAACAAATGGATCTTTAAGAAGAAGACTGACGCGAATGGTAATGTGACCATCTATAAGGCTCGACTTGTCGCTAAAGGTTATCGACAAGTTCAAGGGATTGACTACAATGAGGCTTTCTCTCCCGTAGCGATGTAGAAGTCCGTCCGAATCATGTTAGCAATTGCCGCATTCTATGATTATGAGATATGGCAAATGGACGTCAAAACGGCATTCCTTAATGGCTTCCTCAAGGAAGAACTGTATATGATGCAGCCGGAAGGTTTTGTCGATCCTGAGAATGCTAACAAGGTATGCAAGCTCCAGCGCTCAATCTATGGGCTGGTGCAAGCATCTCGGAGTTGGAATATTCGCTTTAATGATGTGATCAAAGCGTTTGGGTTTATACAGACTTGGGGAGAAGCCTGTATTTACAAGAAAGTGAGTGGGAGCTCTGTAGCATTTCACATATTATATGTGGATGATATATTGCTGATGGGAAATGATGTAGAATTCTTGGAAAGGATAAAGGCCTACTTGAATAAGAGTTTTTCAATGAAGGACCTTGGAGAGGCTGCTTACATATTAGGCATTAAGATCTGTAGAGATAGATCAAGACACCTCATTGGTCTTTCACAAAGTACATACCTTGACAAGATATTGAAGAAGTTCAATATGGATCAGTCCAATAAAGGGTTCTTGCCTGTATTACAAGGTATGAGATTGAGCACGGCTCAATCCCCGACCACGGCAGAAGATAGAGAAAAGATGAGTGTCATCCCCTATGCCTCAGCCATAGGTTCTATTATGTATGCCATGCTGTGTACCAGACCTGATGTGAACCTTGCCATAAGTTTGGTAGGGAGGTACCAAAGTGATCCCAGTATGGAGCACTGGACAGCGGCCAAGAACATCCTGAAGTATCTGAAAAGGAGTAAGGATATGTTTCTCGTCTATGGAGGTGATGAAGAGCTCGTTGTAAAGGGTTACGTCGATGCTAGCTTCGACACAGATATGGATGACTCCTAGTCACAAATTGGATACGTGTATATTTTGAATGGTGGGGCAGTCAGCTGGTGCAGTTGCAAGCAAAGCGTCATGTCGCATGCTACATGTGAAGCGGAGTACATAGCTGCTTGCGAAGCAGCGCAGGAAGGAGTCTGGATGAGGGAGTTCATAACCGACCTAGGAGTCATTCCAAGCGCGTCGGGCCCGATGACTCTCTTTTGTGACAACACTAGAGCTATTGCCATTGCCAAGGAGCCCAGGTTTCACAAGAAGACCAAGCACATCAAGCGCCGTTTCAACTCCATCCGGAATTATGTTCAAGATGGAGACATAGATATTTGTAAAGTGCATACGGATCTGAATGTCGCAGATCTGTTGACTAAACCTCTTCCACGGGCAAAACATGATCAACACCAGAACTCTATGGGTGTTCGATTCATCACAATGTAACTAGATTATTGACTCTAGTGCAAGTGGGGGGCTATTGGAAATATGCCCTAGAGGCAATAATAAAATGGTTATTATTATATTTCCTTGTTCATGATAATTGTTTGTTATTCATGCTTGAATTGTATTATTCGGAAACAGTGATACATGTGTGAATACATAGACCACAACGTGTCCCTGGTAAACCTCTAGTTACTAGCTCGTTGGTCAACAGATGGTTACGGTTTCCTGACCATGAACATTGGATGTCATTGATAACGAGATCAAATCATTAGGAGAATGATGTGATGGACAAGACCCAATCCTAAGCCTAGCACAAGATCATGTTGTTCATAATGCTAAAGCTTTTCCAATGTCAAGTATCTTTTCCTTAAACCATGAGGTTGTGCAACTCCCGGATACCGTACGAATACTTTGGGTGTGCCAAACGTTACAACGTAACTGGGTGACTATAAAGGTACGCAATGGGTATCTCCGAAAGTATCTATTGAGTTGGCACGAACCGAGACTGGGATTTGTCACTCCGTATGACGGAGAGGTATCTCTGGGCCCACTCGGTAAGACATCATCATAATGAGCTCAATGTGACTAAGGTGTTGGTCACGGGATGATGTATTACGGAACGATTAAAGAGACTTGCCATGACGAGATTGAACAAGGTAACGGTATACCGATGATCGAATCTCGGGCAAGTACTATACCGATAGACAAAGGGAATTGTATACGGGATTGATTGAATCCTTAACATCGTGGTTCATCCGATGAGATCATCGCGGAACATGTAGGAACCAACATGGGTATCCAGATCCCACTGTTGGTTATTGACCGGAGAGTCATCTCGGTCATGTCTACGTGTCTCCCGAACCCGTAGGGTCTACACACTTAAGGTTCGGTGACGCTAGGGTTGTAGAGATATATGCACACGGTAACCCGAATGTTGTTCGGAGTCCCGGTTGAGATCCCAGACATCACGAGGAGTTCCGGAATGGTCCAGAGGTAAAGAATTATATATAGAAAGTCCAGTTTTGGCCATCGATAGAGTTTCGGGGGTCATCGATAGTGTACCAGGACCACCGGAAGGGTCCCGGGGTCCACCAGGTGGGGCCACCTATCCCGGAGGGCCCCATGGGCCGAAGGGGGAGGGGAACCAGCCCATAGTGGGCTGGAGCACCCCCCTTGGGCTTCCCCCTTCGCCTAGGGTTGGGAACCCTAGGTGTGGGGGGGCAAGCCTCCCCCCTTGGCCGCCGCCCTCCTAGGAGATTGCATCTCCTAGGGCCAGCGCCCCCTGGACCCTATATATAGTGGGGGAGGGAGGGCAGCCGCACCCCTTGCTCCTGGAGCCTCCCTCTCCCTCCCATTATACCTCTCCCTCCTCCCGCGGTGCTTGGCGAAGCCCTGCAGAATTTCCGTTGCATCCACCACCACGCCGTCGTGTACTGGATCTCCATCAACCTCTCCTCCCCCCTTGCTGGATCAAGAAGGAGGAGACGTCGCTGCACCGTACGGTGTTGAACGCGGAGGTGCCGTCCGTTCGGCGCTGGGATCATCGGTGATTTGGATCACGAAGAGTACGACTCCATCATCCACGTTCTCTTGAATGCTTCCGCTCGCGATCTACAAGGGTATGTAGATGCACTCCTTTCTCCCTCGTTGCTAGATGATGATAACCCACAAGTATAGGGGATCGCGTGTAGCCTTTTCTATAAGTAAGAGTGTCGAACCCAATGAGGAGCTAAAGGTAGGATAAACATTCTCTCAAGTTCTATCAACCACTGATACAACTCTACGCACACTAAGCGTTTGCAATATCTAGGAAATAAAACTAGAGCGATAACGGGTATGAGAGGTGACTTTGCAGAACAATAAAATACACGCAATAAATGTTAGTGCTGCAGCAATAAAACAAACTAAACTAACAGTACCATGAATGTGGAAAGGCGGTGGTAATAGTGGTGGCTTTGTCCAAGATCAATTAGTGAAGATCTTGGGTTCAATGTCTTCGATGCAGCTTTCTATGTAGGAGAGGCTAAATATACATGCCCTCCCTCCGGGATTACAAGTACTATATGATTGGCGTGCTAGCAAACATCCGTAAATACTAGCAAGCATTAAGGTTTCCCCAACCATAGCCTTAAGTAAATGGTCCTCTTACTCACATACATGCAACTATCTGGTTCGCGTCCTTAGGTTTCTCTCACTCCGGCAGAACTTCCCCCTTCTAGTATACAAGTACTACCAACCCTATGGTGCTTGATCCATGCGCGCACAAATATAATGGGCACCAAGGACGGTAACATATCAACATACAACTCTAATGAACCAAAGAGAAACAACCAATCAATCAAAGAACAAATAAACTATGGCAACATGACATAGATCATAGGATTATAACTTATAGCATCAAACACCATGTTTACATAGGGCGGTACAGAGGTTTGTGAGAGGATGGACCACTGAATACAATGAGGAGTTGGTGATGGAGATGGCGTTGAAGACATTGGAGGGCTCAACGAGGAGCGCCGGGAGGCGGAGGCGTGGGCGGCGGCGGCGGCGGCGCGGGGGACTCCTTCCCCGCCGCCGGCATTATGGGGGAGCGCCGCCCCTTAGCCTTCTTCTTCCTTGAGTTGGTGCTGGTGTAGATGAGTGTTTCCCCCTCCTTGGTTGCTGCCAAGGAGGAGGATTTTCGTGACAATGCTTGGAGGCCTCCAAAAATAGGGTTTCCCATCAATATATAGTGTTGGAGATGCAATCTAGGCCATGGGATGGATGCCCCTTTGATCCAAGGTCTCTTGGGCACCTCTAGAACCTTCCTAGGACTCCCATCTGTCCTTCATGAGCCTCAAAACTCGTGGCTGGGCCGAAATATCCAGGTATAGAAAGAGTTTGTGTCAAATACGTCACCAACTTTCGGAGTCCCGAGACTGCACGAACCTCCGCAGTAATTCTGCTCTGCCGGATGCATCCGTTGTCCGTTCTGAACGAATAAGATGTCCAAATTGTTCGGTTTGAAATTCTCTACAACTTTGTAGTTTACGACTTTTTCATTGGAGGTCGTTTTGATGGAGTTTTGAAGCGATCTTTTAAAAGTGTTCAGCAGGGACAGATTCCGGGAAATTCCAGATTTCATCATAATGAGCTATTTCCTTCCATATTTGCCTGTTTCCTGCACAACAAAGTTGAAACCAAGAACTTGTGCACTTTTGCAACTATTAATAGGTTTGTCCCTTAAAATATATAATAATTGGTGTAAAACAAGCATAGAACATCAAAAATTATAGATACGTTTGCGACGTATCAACATCCCCAAGCTTAACTCCTGCTCGTCCTCGAGTAGGTAAGTGATAAAAGGAATAATTTTTGAGGTGACATGCACCTTAAAAGTTCATAGGATGACTAGATACAAATAATTTAAGAACAAGTAATAACACATTCATGATTCAATCAATAATAATTTTGGGACCATGCACATAGAACTAAGAATGACAACTATGCTCTCATAAGACGGTGCATATAACTTAGAAGATGAAGACTCAACATAAAAGTAAAAGAATGGCCCTTCGCAGAGGGAAGCATGGATTACTCATGTGCTAGAGCTTTTTATTTTGAAAACATAGAAATAATTTTGTCAACGGTAGTAATACTTCATATGTGTTATGCATAAGACATCCTATAAGTTGCAAGCCTCATGCATCGAATACCAATAGTGCTCGCACCTTGTCCTAATTAGCTCGGATTTCCATGGATTATCATTGCATTACATATGTTTCAACCAAGTGTCACAAAGGGGTACCTCTATGTCACCTGTACAAAGGTCAAAGGAGATAGATCGCATTTGATTTCTCATTTTTGATAGATCTCAACTTGAGGACATCCATACCGGGACAACATAGAAAATAGATAATGGACTCCTCTTTAATGCTTAAGCATTCAACAACAGAGAATATTCTCATAAGAGATTGAGGATTAATGTCCAAGCTGAAACTTCCACCATGATACATGGCTTTGGTTGGCGGCCCAATGTTCTTCTCTAAAAATATGCATACTCAAACCATTCAACTCATGGCAAATCACCCTTACTTCAGACAAGACGAACATGCATAGCAACTCACATGATATTCAACAAAAGTGTAACAGTTGATGGCGTCCCCAGAAACATGGATACCGCTCAACAAGCAACTTATAAGAAATAAGATACATAAGCGACATATTCTTTACCACAATAGTTTTTAAGCTACTTTCCCATGAGCTATGTATTGCAAAAACAAGGAATTATTTTGAAGATTTTAAAGGTAGCACATGTAAATTTACTTGGAGTGGCGGTGAAATACCACATATAGGTAGGTATGGTGGACACTTTTGGCATATTTTGGTTTTTGGTGGTTGGATGCACGAGTAGAGATCATACTCAGTACATAATGAAGGCTAGCAAAAAGAAAGATAGCGACCAACTAAGAGAGCAATAATGGTCATAATCATGCATAGCAACAAAACTTATTAATTAAAACATATGGTGATATTAAAAGTCTAAACTAAATGATCAATTCAACCCAATTGGAACATCAGAGGAGATCTTCCATTTGCATCACTATTAATATGAAACCTTTTTACTCGTATCCAACACCAATCAACTTATTTGAAACAACTCTCATTTATAATATTCATTGAAGATCAGAGAGCTAATCATATATAACTGAAGCATACTAACAAGCTCTGAACAAAATAGGAGTGAAAAACCAGAGCTAAACGCAGTACTAGCAAAAATAAAACGCTTGTTGAACAATAAGAGTGAAAACTAGAGCGTTCATACAATTAAAACGGAGCATGTCTCTCTCCCAAACAAACATGGTATGATGGTGCCCACTTTATTGAAAATAAAATACACAATAGAAAATAAAGACGCTCCAAGAATAACACATAGTATATGAAGCAATAAAAGTATAGTGAACAAAAACAGGACCTGATATTTTTATTGATGAAGAAGGGGATGCCTTGGACATCCCCAAGCTTTGTCGCTTGTACTTCTTGAATATATATCTTGGGGTGACATGGGCATCCCCAAGCTTGAGCTTTTGTCCATTCTTCATCTCATCTCATCATTCTTCTTTCCTACACTTGAAAAACTTCCTTCATACAAAACTCATCACAAATCTCATTAGCAGCGTTAGTGCAATGATAATATTAATCAAATCTACAAAGTTCAGTATGACATATGAAAATCATTTTAATAAGCATTAGCTACTGTAGCACAACTTCAATAAGGTTCTTTGATCAAGAGAACTCAAAAAGGTGGGCAAAAAGATGCAAATGCAAAACAGTGCAAGAATCTGTCAAAACAGAACAGTTCGCAAAATTTGATTTTTGAAAAATAATTACACTGCATAAATCAAAAAACTCTGAACTAATGAAAGTTAGATAAATACCTGGGGAAGATGCTCGTAAATTGGCAGCTCAAGCTTACGCTCTGGTGATTTTTGGCGATTTTTCTCGTGACGAACCAGAAACAGTAAACAAGATTGCAAATCTCCCAATACCACTTTCTTACCATTAGAGGCAATTCTTGGCACAAAAACAAAACAAACATGATAAGGAGAGGTCATTACAGTAGTAATGACTTCCAAGACTCAACAAAGCAGTAAATAACAGAAATATAAACATATTGGGTTGTCTCCCATAAAGCTCTTTCTTTATAGCCTTTTAAGATGGGCATGATTATTTGATGGAGCTCTCAAACCCCCTTTTTGTTGTTGTTGTTGTTTTCCAATTATAAGTGAAATTGACAAAGAAACAAGAACCAGATAAAGAACCTAATAAAACTAAATAGGATAAAACCAAAGATAATAAAAGCAACTATATACAATGCTTACATGTGGATGGGTAATATTGAGTTTGAAGGAGACAACCTCATGTTGGTTGATGAATAGGGGGATGCCTTGGGCATCCCCAAGCTTAGATATTTGCATCTTCTTGAATATTCTCTTGGGATCCATCTACACATCCCAAAGCTTGAACTCTTGCATCCTCTTGCTCATCTCATATCACCATATTGATTGGAACTTAAAAACTACATCCACATAAAGCTTCACAAAACTCATTAGTAGGTTAGTACTCATTAAATAAAATCCACAAGTGTTCAAGTATCCCTAATTTCTATAAAATCTATCAAATATTTAGCCACTGTAATACTGAGGTTTCTTATTATTTCAATCATACGTCGAAAACGAAGGAAACTTTTGAATCCTAAGTACAATATTTAAACAAAGAGAATAGAAATCTGTCAAAACTGAACACTCTGTAAAGATGTCACTCAATGAGATAGTTACGTAGCTCAAATCGAAAAACTCATGATTAATGAAAGACAGATCATAACCTCAGGTCTATGCACAAAAAAAAATTCAGATCAAGATGCCATACTGAGATTTTTCACGAATTTTTGCAGCACAACACAGGAAATCTGTCTCAACAGAATCAGTCCGTAAAGATTGAATTATTAGATCTGTCTATGTACCTCAAATCAGAAAATTCAGAACTAACGAAAGTTAGATAGCAAGCACTACTATGCACTCAAGAAATTTCAGATCAAGATCACGTTCTGGTGATTTTTAAAATTTTCTACAATGGAGCACAGGAAATCTGTTTTCTAGTCAGCATAGTGACAAACTTGCATAACAAACTAGGGGTTATCTATACATTCTATTTACAGCGGGATATGTACACTATATACATTATATACACTATTTACAAGTTTTTAATGAAAAGCTTCCATGGAAAGAATTGTTTTGGTTTCGCAGGCATGAACACAAGTGTTCAAGATCGACCCCCACTTCACCATTACTCATCTTTCCAAACACTTTTCTTTTCTGATTTTTTATATATAAGAAGTACAACTAATTTTTTTTTGTAATTCACATTCCCTATCCATACAAGAGATAGAGAACAACTAGGTACATGAAGTAAAACTACTTAGAGATGAAGCAAACAAGTGCACACGAAAATATTCACCTACGCTATGGCTCCCCGGTAACGGCGCCAGAAAAGGTCTTGATAACCCACAAGTATAGGGGATCGCGTGTAGCATTTTTGATAAGTAAGAGTGTCGAACCCAACGAGGAGCTAAAGGTAGGATAAACATTCTCTCAAGTTCTATCAACCACTGATACAACTCTACGCACACTAAGCGTTTGCAATATCTAGGAAATAAAACTAGAGCGATAACGGGTATGAGAGGTGACTTTGCAGAACAATAAAATACACACAATAAATGTTAGTGCTGCAGCAATAATACAAACTAAACTAACAGTACCATGAGTGTGGAAAGGCGGTGGTAATAGTGGTGGCTTTGTCCAAGATCAATTAGTGAAGATCTTGGGTTCAATGTCTTCGATGCAGCTTTCTATGTAGGAGAGGCTAAATATACATGCTCTCCCTCCGGGATTACAAGTACTATATGATTGGCGTGCTAGCAAACATCCGTAAATACTAGCAAGCATTAAGGTTTCCCCAACCATAGCCTTAAGTAAATGGTCCTCTTACTCCCATACATGCAACTATCTGGTTCGCGTCCTTAGGTTTCTGTCACTCCGACAAAACTTCCCCCTTCTAGTATACAAGTACTACCAACCCTATGGTGCTTGATCCATGCGCGCACAAATATAATGGGCACCAAGGACGGTAACATATCAACATACAACTCTAATGAACCAAAGAGAAACAACCAATCAATCAAAGAACAAATAAACTATGGCAACATGACATAGATCATAGGATTATAACTTATAGCATCAAACACCATGTTTACATAGGGCGGTACAGAGGTTTGTGAGAGGATGGACCACTGAATACAATGAGGAGTTGGTGATGGAGATGGCGGTGAAGACGTTGGAGGGCTCAGCGAGGAGCGCCGGGAGGCGGAGGCGTGGGCGGCGGCGGCGGCGGCGCGGGGGACTCCTTCCCCGCCGCCGGCATCATGGGGGAGCGTCGCCCCTTAGCCTTCTTCTTCCTTGAGTTGGTGCTGGTGTCGATGAGTGTTTCCCCCTCCTTGGCTGCTGCCAAGGAGGAGGATTTTCGTGACAATGCTTGGGGGCCTCCAAAAATAGGGTTCCCATCAATATATAGTGTTGGAGATGCAATCTAGGCCATGGGATGGATGCCCCTTTGATCCAAGGGCTCTTGGGCACCTCTAGAACCTTCCTAGGACTCCCCTCTGTCCTTCATGAGCCTCACAACTCGTAGCTGGGCCGAAATATCCAGGTATGGAAAGAGTTTGTGTCAAATACGTCACCTACTTTCGGAGTCCCGAGACTGCACGAACCTCCGCAGTAATTCTGCTCTGCCTGATGCATCCGTTGTCCGTTCTGGACGAATAAGATGTCCAAATTGTTCGGTTTGAAATTCTCTACAACTTTGTAGTTTACGACTTTTCCATTGGAAGTCGTGTTGATGGAGTTTCGAAGCGATCTTTGAAAAGTGTTCAGCAGGGACAGATTCCGGGAAATTCCAGATTTCACCATAATGAGCTATTTCCTTCCATATTTGCCTATTTCCTGCACAACAAAGTTGAAACCAAGAACTTGTGCACTTTTGCAACTATTAATAGGTTAGTCCCTTAAAACATATAATAATTGGTGTAAAACAAGCATGGAACATCAAAAATTATAGATACGTTTGCGACGTATCAGATGACTCCTTAGATTGATCTTGGTGAAGCATAGAATTTTTTAGAATTCTGCTGCGTTCCCCAACAGGTGTGTCCTCCAAGTCAAGATCCGGCATGATCTTTCATTCATTGTAACTGACCTTGTGTAACCCTAACCATATCAGTGTCTATATAAATCGAAGGGTTTTAGTCTTTAGGGCTAGAGCTACAACCAACACCTCATCAACCTGGGGTTTAGCTCGCCTGATCTCAAGGTAGATCGACTCTGTAACCATATCATACACATTGAATGCAATCAAGCAGGATGTAGAATTTTACCTCCTAGAGAGGGACGAAACCTGGGTAAACATCATGTCCTTCGTCCCTTGCTCCCCATCGATCCTAGATCCACAGCTGATACGTCTCCAACGTATCTATAATTTTTTATTGTTACATGCTATTATATTATCTGTTTTGGATGTTTCATACGCATTAATATGCTATTTTATATTATTTTGGGAGTAACTTATTAACCTACATGCCTCTTCCGATTGCTGCCGTTTGTTGACAAAGTTGACCACGCCGCGCCGAGAGAACCAACACAGTGAACGATGGCGAGTCCTAGGAAGGGAACGACCCAGAGCCGGCGAAGACACAAAAGTGGATGCCCACGCGGAGGGGGGTACGAGGGTTCACTAATTCGGCTACGGTGTGACGTTGCCCTCGCCGGAGAAGAACAAGAGGTGTTGGTGAGTAGAGGAATGGCCTGGACAACGTTTGGGAGTAGGGTGGGCTGGTGAAGCCTGTGCGGCAACACTGCCGGCCACGGGAGGCGGTAGAGGGTGGTATCGCCGGCGGTGGTTTGGGCAGGTGAAGCAAGAATATCTGATATTGAAGAAGCGCTACAGCCATTGGATGGACATACAACGACCACTGCTGCTAGAATCGTGTCTTGACTATAAGTTGACAAAGCCTTCCCTACGCCTTAGTAGGCCCACAAGCCTTCCGTATGTGTCACTGACTACAATTCTCATAAAAAATAGTAGGCCCACAAGTGAGCATCACATGTGTGGCAGAGAATATATAGCCCATTTGCGATTTGTAATAATGTACATCCCATTTTTGAAGTCTAATGGAATTTACTATAACCCATCTGCAGTCTGTTAAAATTACATCCCATTTTCTAGCCAGCCCACGACAACGATTAATAATTTCAACCAACCGATCAAAACAGAATTCAATCAAAAATCCCACATTTTGATGGGATCCGATATACTTTTATCCCGAAATTTTTTAAATATAATTTCAAAATGAATTTGTATTAGGTAAAATATAACGAAATATTACCCGCGTAATAAGTAATGAAATTAAAATTTTCAAATTAAAAAAATAATATTTTTGAAACTAATTACCTGTTTGGTGCGTTTTGTATATTTACAGCCCAGTATTTATAATTACATCACATTTATTATTTTTAAGGCCCATTTTCTTGTTAGGCCTAATGCATCCCTCATAGGAAAGATTTACATCCCAGCGTGGCGGAGAATAACAAGCTTACCTGGGTTGGGTATTTCGCAAACAAAGTATAGCTAGGCTAGCCATTTTCACCTTGAAAAATTAATATCCGGCCTGGATATTTGGTCGACATAAAATAACAGCCTGGGCTAGACGGGCCACAGCCCGCCCAGTTGATCTCGTCTGAACAACAACAAAAACATCGCTCAAGAAAACCTCCGCTTACACCTCAAAAAACAAATATTGCTCGAGCTGCTGGGTCCGAGCTATCGGCCGCTCCTTGTGCAATTCTCTCATTTATTGACTATATAGGTTGACAAGGTGTGGGACCGTGATGTCAGGAAACCAGGAGGAAGCAAAAATATATAGTTGTAGTATATAATAAGGAGGAACTTGCGTATGTACGGCTATGGCCCTGGTGGGTCCCTACTGTCATGCTCTCCAAGTAAAGTCATCTCCCGATTCCTCATGTTTGTTGACCAAGTTGACAAGTGACAATGCTCGCCGCCACGACGAGCGCAACAACTCAAAGGACGACGGAGAGGGCCCCGCGGGCCCTACGGATGGTCTGATACAGCTGTTGGAGATATGCCCTAGAGGCAATAATAAAAGCATTATTATTATATCTCCTTGTTCATGATAATTGTCTGTTATTCATGCTTGAATTGTATGGTACGGAAACAGCGATACATGTGTGAATACATAGACCACAATGAGTCCCTGGTAGGCCTCTAGTTACCAGCTCGTTGATCAACGGATGGTCACGGTTTCCTGACCATGGACATGGGATGTCAGTGATAATGGGATCACATCATTAGGAGAATGATGTGATGGACAAGACCCAAACTTGAGCATAACACGAGATCGTATAGTTCGTAATGCATAAGCTTTTCGGTGTCAAGTATTTATTCCTTAGACCATGAGGTTGTACAACTACCGGATACCGTAGGAGTACTTTGGGTGTGCCAACCGTCACAACGTAACTGGGTGGCTATAAAGGTACGCATCGGGTATCTCCGAAAGTGTCTGTTGAGTTGGTACGAACCGAGACTGGGATGTTGTCACTCCGTATGACGGAGAGGTACCTCTGGGCCCACTCGGTAAGACATCACCATAATGAGCTCAATGTGACTAAGTGGTTAGTCATGGGATGATGGATTACGGATCGAGTAAAGAGACTTGCCATGACGAGATTGAACAAGGTATTGGGAATACCGACGATCGAATCTCGGGCAAGTACCGTACCGATGGACAAAGGGAATAACATACGGGATTGAGTGAATCCTTGACACAGTGGTTCATCCGATGAAGATCATCGAGGAACACGTGGGAACCAACATGGGTATCCAGATCCCGCTGTTGGTTATTGACCGGAGAGTGGTCTCGGTCATGTCTACGTGTCTCCCGAACCCGTAGGGTCTACACACTTAAGGTTCGGTAACGCTAGGGTCGTAGAGATAAATGCACGTGGAAACCCGAAAGTTGTTCGAAGTCCCGGATGAGATCCCGGACGTCACGAGGAGTTCCGGAATTGTCCGGAGGTAAAGATTGATATATAGGAAGTCCAATTTCGGCTATCGGGTGATCTCCGGGGGTCACCGGGAGCGTCCCGGGACCACCGGAGGGTCCCCGGGGGTCCACCGGGTGGGGCCACCCATCCCGGTGGGGCCCCTAGGCCGCAAGGGGAAGTGTCCAGCCCCTCTGGGCTGGCGCACCACTAGGGGCCCACCTTCCCATGCGCCTAGGGTTAAAACCCTAAGGGGAGGGGGGCCACCACTTGCCTTGGGGGGCAAGGACTCCCCCCTGGCCGCCGCCCCCCCTTGCAGATTGGATCTGCAGGGGGCTGGCGCACCCCCTGGCCCCTTATATATATGTGGGGAGGGAGAGGGCAGCCGCACCCTTGCCCTGGCGCCTCTCCCCCTCCCGTCACACCTCCATACTCCAACGCAGGGCGCCCGGCGAAGCCCTGCTGCGATCTCCACTACATCCATCATCACGCCGTCGTGCTGCCGGATCTCTGACGACTTCTCCTCCCCCCTTGCTGGATCAAGAAGGAGGTGACGTTGCTGCACCATACGTGTGTTGAACGCGGAGGTGTCGTCCGTTCGGCGCTAGATCATCGGTGATGAAGAACGCGAAGAGTACGACTACTTCATCCACGCTTCTTCGAAAGCTTCCGCTCGCAATCTCCATAACGGTATGTAGATGCACTCTCACTTGCTCGTTGCTAGATGTCTCCATAGTTGGATCTTGGTGAAAGCGTAGAATTTTTTTGAATTATGCTACGTTCCCCAACAGTGGCATCTGAGCTAGGTTTTATGCGTAGCATCTTGCACGAGTAGAACACAAACAGTTGTGGGTGTTTGGTTTTGTTCAACTTTCTTACCGTTACTAGTCAATCTTGATTCGGCGGTATTGTGGGATGAAGCGGCCCGGACCGACTTTACACGTACGCTTACGTGAGACTGGTTCCACCGACAAACATGCACTAGATGCATAAGGTGGCTGGCGGGTGTCTGTCTCTCCTACTTTAGTCGGATCGGATTCGATGAAAAGGGTCCTTATGAAGGGTAAATAGAAGTTGACAAATCACGTTGTGGTTTTGGCGTAGGTAAGAAACGTTCTTGCTAGAAATCCTATAGAAGCCACGTAAAACTTGCAACAACAATTAGAGGACGTCTAACTTGTTTTTGCAGCATGTGTTTTGTGACGTGGTATGGCCAAGAACGAAGATGTGATGAATGATATATGTGATGTATGAGATTGATCATGTTTTTGTAATAGGGAATCACGACTTGCATGTCGATGAACTTGACAACCGGCAGGAGCCATAGGAGTTGTCTTAATTATTGTATGACCTGCGTGTCACTGAATAACGCCATGTAATTACTTTACTTCATTGCTAAACGTTAGCCATAGTAGTAGAAGTAATAGTTGGCGTGATGACTTCTTCAAGACACGATGATGAAGATCATGATGATGAAGATCATGGTGTCGAGCCGGTGACAAGATGATCATGATGCCCCGAAGATGGAGATCCAAGGAGCAAGATGATATTGCCCATATCATGTCACTTTAATTGATTGCATGTGATGTTTATCATGTTTATGCATCTTGTTTACTTAGAACGACGGTAGTAAATAAGATGATCTCTCACTAAAATTTCAAGTATTGTGTTTCCCCTAACTGTGCACCGTTGCTAAAGTTCGTTGCTCCGAAGCACCACGTGATGATCGGGTGTGATAGGTTCTAACGTTCGCATACAACGAGTGTAAGATAGATTTACACACGCGATACACTTAGGGTTCACTTGACGAGCCTAGCATGTACAGATATGGCCTCGGAACACGGAAGACCGAAAGGTCAAACACGAGTCGTATAGAAGATACGATCAACATGAAGATGTTCACCGTTGATGACTAGTCCGTCTCACGTGATGATCGGACACGGACTACTCGATTCGGATCGTGTATCACTTAGATGACTAGAGAGATGTCATTCTGAGTGGGAGTTCATTAAAATTTGATTAAGATGAACTTAATTATCATAAACTCAGTCTAAATTCTATACAAAATCTCTTGTAGATCAAATGGCCCACGCTCAGGTTTCCCTCAACTTCAACGCGTTCCTAGAGAAAACCAAGCTGAAAGACGATGGTAGCAACTATACGGATTGGGTCCGTAACCTGAGGATTATCCTCATAGCTGCCAAGAGATCATATGTCCTAGAAACACCGCTAGGTGATGCACCTGTTCTCCCGGCGACCCAAGACGTTATGAACGCCTGGCAGTCGCGTTGTGATGATTACTCCCTGGTTCAGTGCGGCATGCTTTACAGCTTAGAGTCGGGGCTCCAAAAACGTTTTGAGCACCACGGAGCATATGAGATGTTCAAAGAGCTGAAAATGGTTTTCCAAGCTCATGCCCGAGTCGAGAGATATGATGTCTCCGACGCATTCTATAGCTGTAAGATGGAGGAGAACAGTTCTGTCAGTGAGCACATCCTCAAGATTTCAGGATTGCACAACCGCTTGTCTCAGCTGGGAATGAATCTCCCAGATGAAGTGGTCGTTGACAGAATCCTCCAGTCGCTCCCACCAAGCTTCAAGAGCTTTGTGTTGAACTTCAATATGCAGGGGATGGAGAGGTCCATTCCCGAGGTGTATTCGATGCTGAAATCAGCGGAGGTGGATATCAAGAAAGAACATCAAGTGTTGATGGTCAATAAAACCACTAAGTTCAAGAAAGGCAAGGGTAAGAAGAACTTCAAGAAGGACGGCAAAGGAGTTGTCGCGCCCGGTAAGCCAGTTGCCGGGAAGAAGCCAAAGTATGGACCCAAGCCTGAGACCGAGTATTTTCATTGCAAGGGAACGGGGCACTGGAAGCGGAACTGCCCCAAATATTTAGCAGACAAGAAGGCCGGCAACGTCAAAGGTATATTTGATATACTTGTTATTGATGTGTACCTTACCAGCACTCGTAGTAGCTCCTGGGTATTTGATACCGGTGCAGTTGCTCACATTTGTAACTCAAAACAGGAGCTGCGGAATAAACAGAGACTGGCAAAGGATGAGGTGACGATGCGCGTCGGGAATGGTTCCAAGCTCGATGTGATCGCCGTCGGCACGCTACCTCTACATCTACCCTCGAGATTAGTTTTAAACCTCAATAATTGTTATTTAGTACCAGCTTTGAGCATGAACATTGTTTCTGGATCTCGTCTTATGCGAGATGGCTATTCTTTCAAATCAGAGTATAATGGTTGTTCTATTTATTTGAGAGATATGTTATATGGTCATGCCCTGCTAGTCAATGGTTTATTTTTGATGAATCTCGAACGTAGTGATACACATATTCATAGTGTAGATGCCAAAAGATGTAAAGTTGATAATGATAGTCCCACATACTTGTGGCATTGCCGCCTTGGTCATATTGGTGTCAAACGTATGAAGAAGCTCCATTCAGATGGACTTCTAGAGTCTCTTGATTATGAATCATTTGACACATGCGAACCATGCCTTTTGGGCAAGATGACCAAGACTCCGTTCTCCGGAACAATGGAGCGAGCAACCAACTTGTTGGAAATCATACATACCGATGTGTGTGGTCCAATGAGTGTTGAGGCTCGCGGAGGCTACCGTTATGTTCTCACCCTCACGGATGACTTGAGTAGATACGGGTATATCTATTTGATGAAACACAAGTCTGAGACCTTTGAAAAGTTCAAGGAATTTCAGAATGAGGTTGAGAATCAACGTGACAGAAAAATAAAGTTCTTGCGATCGGATCGTGGGGGTGAATATTTAAGTCATGAATTTGGCACACACCTTAGGAGCTGTGGAATTGTTTCACAATTGACACCGCCCGGAACACCTCAACGTAACGGTGTGTCCGAACGTCGAAATCGTACTCTGTTGGACATGGTGCGATCTATGATGTCCCTCACCGATTTACCGCTATCTTTTTGGGGTTATGCTTTAGAGACTGCCGCATTCACTTTAAATAGGGCTCCGTCGAAATCCCTTGAGACAACTCCGTATGAACTTTGGTTTGGCAAGAAACCGAAGCTGTCGTTTCTAAAAGTTTGGGGTTGCGATGCTTATGTCAAGAAACTTCAACCTGAAAAGCTCGAACCCAAATCGGAAAAATGCGTCTTCATAGGATACCCAAAGGAAACAATTGGGTACACCTTCTACCACAGATCCGAAGGCAAAGTCTTTGTTGCCAAGAATGGATGCTTTCTGGAGAAAGAGTTTCTCTCGAAAGAAGTGAGTGGGAGGAAAGTGGAACTTGATAAGGTGACAGTCACCCCTCCTGTACCGGAAAGTAGCGCAGAACAGGAAACTGTTCCTGAGGTGCCTGCACCGACAAGGGAGGAAGTTGATGATAATGATCATCAAGAAACAGATCAAGTTACTACTGAACTTCGAAGGTCCACAAGGGTACGTTCCGCACCAGAGTGGTACGGCAACCCTGTACTGGAAATCATGTTGTTAGACAACGGTGAACCTTCGAACTATGAAGAAGCGATGGCGGGTCCGGATTCCAATAAATAGCTTGGAGCCATGAAATCCGAGATAGAATCCATGTATGAAAACAAAGTATGGACTTTGGTGGACTTGCCTGATGATAGGCACGCCATAGAAAACAAATGGATATTTAAGAAGAAGACAGACGCGGATGGTAATGTGACCATCTATAAGGCTCGACTTGTCGCTAAAGGTTATCGACAAGTTCAAGGGATTGACTACGATGAGACTTTCTCTCCCGTAGCGATGCTGAAGTCAGTCAGAATCATGTTAGCTATTGCCGCATTCTATGATTATGAGATATGGCAAATGGACGTCAAAACAGCATTCCTTAACGGCTTCCTCAAGGAAGAGTTGTATATGATGCAACCAGAAGGTTTTGTCGATCCAGAGAACGCTAACAAAGTATGCAAGCTCCAGCGCTCGATTTACGGGCTGGTGCAAGCATCTCGGAGTTGGAATATTCGCTTTGATGAAGTGATCAAAGCGTTTGGCTTTATACAGACTTATGGAGAAGCCTGTATTTACAAGAAAGTGAGTGGGAGCTCTGTAGCATTTCTCATATTATATGTGGATGACATATTGCTGATGGGAAATGATATAGAATTCTTGGAAAATGTAAAAGCCTACTTGAATAAAAGTTTTTCAATGAAGGACCTTGGAGAAGCTGCTTACATATTAGGCATCAAAATATATAGAGATAGATCGAGACGCCTCATTGGTCTTTCACAAAGTACATACCTTGACAAAATATTGAAGAAGTTCAATATGGATCAGTCAAAGAAAGGATTCTTGCCTGTTTTGCAAGGTATGAGATTGAGCAAGGCTCAGTCGCCGACCACGGCAGAAGATAGAGAAAAGATGAGTGTCATTCCCTATGCATCGGCCATAGGTTCTATCATGTATGCCATGCTGTGTACCAGACCTGATGTGAACCTTGCCATAAGTTTGGTAGGGAGGTACCAAAGTGATCCCGGTACGGAACACTGGATAGCGGTCAAGAACATCCTAAAGTACCTGAAAAGGACTAAGGATATGTTTCTCGTTTATGGAGGTGACGAAGAGCTCGTCGTAAAGGGTTACGTCGATGCTAGCTTCAACACAGATCTGGATGACTCTAAGTCTCAAACCGGATACGTGTATATTTTGAACGGAGGGGTAGTCAGCTGGTGCAGTTGCAAACAGAGCGTGGTGGCAGCGTCTACATGTGAAGCGGAGTACATAGCTGCTTCTGAAGCAGCGCAGGAAGGAGTCTGGATGAAGGAGTTCATCACCGACCTAGGAGTCATTCCAAGCGCGTCAAGCCCGATGACTCTCTTGTGTGACAACACTGGTGCTATTTCTATTACCAAGTAGCCCAGGTTTCACAAGAAGACCAAGCACATCAAGCGCCGTTTCAACTCCATCCGGAATTATGTTCAGGATGGAGACATAGATATTTGTAAAGTGCATACAGATCTGAATGTCGCAGACCCGTTGACTAAACCTCTTTCACGAGCAAAACATGATCAACACCAGAACTTTATGGGTGTTCGATTCATCACAATGTAACTAGATTATTGACTCTAGTGCAAGTGGGAGACTGTTGGAGATATGCCCTAGAGGCAATAATAAAAGCATTATTATTATATCTCCTCGTTCATGATAATTGTCTGTTATTCATGCTTGAATTGTATTGTACGGAAACAGCGATACATGTGTGAATACATAGACCACAATGAGTCCCTGGTAGGCCTCTAGTTACCAGCTCGTTGATCAACGGATGGTCACGGTTTCCTGACCATGGACATGGGATGTCAGTGATAACGGGATCACATCATTAGGAGAATGATGTGATGGACAAGACCCAAACTTGAGCATAACACGAGATCGTATAGTTCGTAATGCATAAGCTTTTCGGTGTCAAGTATTTATTCCTTAGACCATGAGGTTGTACAACTCCCGGATACCATAGGAGTACTTTGGGTGTGCCAACTGTCACAACGTAACTGGGTGGCTATAAAGGTACGCATCGGGTATCTCCGAAAGTGTCTGTTGAGTTGGTACGAACCGAGACTGGGATGTTGTCACTCCGTATGACGGAGAGGTACCTCTGGGCCCACTCGGTAAGACATCATCATAATGAGCTCAATGTGACTAAGTGGTTAGTCATGGGATGATGGATTATGGATCGAGTAAAGAGACTTGCCATGACGAGATTGAACAAGGTATTGGGAATACTGACGATCGAATCTCGGGCAAGTACCGTACCGATGGACAAAGGGAATAACATACGGGATTGAGTGAATCCTTGACACAGTGGTTCATCCGATGAAGATCATCGAGGAACACGTGGGAACCAACATGGGTATCCAGATCCCGCTGTTGGTTATTGACCGGAGAGTGGTCTCGGTCATGTCTACGTGTCTCCCGAACCCGTAGGGTCTACACACTTAAGGTTCGGTAACACTAGGGTCGTAGAGATAAATGCACGTGGAAACCCGAAAGTTGTTCGGAGTCCCGGATGAGATCCCGGACGTCACGAGGAGTTCCGGAATGGTCCGGAGGTAAAGATTGATATATAGGAAGTCCAGTTTCGGCTATCGGGTGATCTCCGGGGGTCACCGGGAGCGTCCCGGGACCACCGGAGGGTCCCCGGGGGTCCACCGGGTGGGGCCACCCATCCCGGTGGGGCCCCTAGGCCGCAAGGGGAAGTGTCCAGCCCCTCTAGGCTGGCGCACCACTAGGGGCCCACCTCCCCATGCGCCTAGGGTTAAAACCCTAAGGGTAGGGGGGCCACCACTTGCCTTGGGCGGCAAGGACTCCCCCCTGGCCGCCGTCCCCCTTGCAGATTGGATCTGCAGGGGGCTGGCGCACCCCCTGGCCCCCTATATATATGTGGGTAGGGAGAGGGCAGCCGCACCCTTGCCCTGGCGCCTCTCCCCTCCCGTCACACCTCCATACTCCAACGTAGGGCGCCCGACGAAGCCCTGCTGCGATCTCCACTGCATCCGTCATCACGCCGTCGTGCTGCCGGATCTCTGACGACTTCTCCTCCCCCCTTGCTGGATCAAGAAGGAGGTGACGTTGCTGCACCGTACGTGTGTTGAACGCGGAGGTGCCATCCGTTCGGCGCTAGATCATCGGTGACGAAGAACGCGAAGAGTACGACTACTTCATCCACGCTTCTCCGAAAGCTCCCGCTCGCAATCTCCATAACGGTATGTAGATGCACTCTCACTTGCTCGTTGCTAGATGTCTCCATAGTTGGATCTTGGTGAAAGCGTAGAAATTTTTTGAATTATGCTACGTTCCCCAACAACAGCGCCCGCTGCTCATTCAGGAAGCCAGGATCATTAGACACCTATGAGCACCTTCGAGAGACTGAGCCGACATGAACCGGTAAGGCCGTGCTTGGGATCTCTGGATTGTTTCACACGTGTATTAAGATACAAGTGTAATTTACTCGTCACCGGAAACAACGCGTAAAATACAGGCATAATAAAATGGATGGCCCGAGGTCTGTAACGAAAACCGGCGAGTTACGCGTGTAATTTGAGAGACCAGTGTATATTTTACCAGTCGAAATCGACCAACCAAGAGCTTCGCTCAAGATCATCCGCTCTCATTTATGATCCAATCACGGCCTAATATGATGAGTTGGTCGGTAGATCATATGGTTTCACCTCTAACCTACCCGAGTGGTCGTATAGGCTACGAATGGAACATAAGATGATGAACTTCTTAAGAACAGAAACAACAGAAGAGGATGATCTTATTAACATGCAAATCACTGGCATTGGATCAACATACAAAACAATATGAATCATTATTCTCATGAGGCACGGTGAACAGCTCATGATGCCGCATGCCAGAGCACTCCAAGATCAACTTTGCAATCAAACTCACAAGACCTGGCATTTCATATACAACATTCAAAACAAACTCATAAAATACCTTACATAAGTCAACATTCATGTGACTATGCATCTCAGTAGAGTAAATATTTACTTTTGAACTGAACACAGAAATAGGAAAAACGATCGACGCTGCTCACAGCAAAGGGCGTCCCACTCCAAAATATCAAATGCATGTCTTCTGGCTAACATCAATTACCAAAATTTGACAAGGTTTTCCGATTCCAATATATTAAACTAATATCTTCTTGCTAACATCAATGATTAACTTTGACAAGCATTTCCCATTCAAAATATGTAATGCCTATGATTGTGGAACAGACAAGGTTTGTCATCAGTTTGCACATTGAAATGGCACATGGAGCCGAATTAACCAGTGTATCTTTTTGTGCAGTTCCACTGAAATCAAGCAATGTCTTGCGTAGCATGCTGGATTTCATATTTATATGGTGCAAGGCGTTGAACACGTTGGTAGCTCCATTCAAGTAGATAGTCCGGTGGCTCAAGGTGACGACGAATGGTTAGAGAACCATTCATGTATTGTGCATGATGGAAGTATTATGGAGGACACGAACCATCTGAACATTTTGTGCGGTTCCACTAAAATCAAACTGAGCATCCCTGTCTGCATAAATACAGAAAAAAACATGATGAATATAATAGTGGTACTAGTTGATTAAACATACGCTTACAACTAATCATCTTCATTATCTTAACCGGAAAATATTGCAATACAATAGCTTCAATTAAATATGTATTCAAAACAATACAACAATATAAGTAGCGCAACATAACAAAGCACAATCATTTGGATGAAGGCCGATACTGACCTCGTTTGTTATACCTGCGTCGGCAACTGACTTGGTCAAAATTTCCTTGTGAAGTGAATTTTGTACTCCACGTGTTGTTGAGTTTCCCATGATCTCTGCAGACTAGTCAATGCACCAGTGTCTACTAATATGCTGTAAAGCTTCTCGGTTATTCCTTGTGTAATGTGGCGCAAACAGTGACTACTTCTTTCTACAAAGTGGAAAGACCAACTGGGCCCAATAATGCAACAGTTTGCCTAACACATTGGCTCCTTTTGTGCAGTTCAACTAAAATCAAAGTCGAAATAGAATCGAGCAGAAGTTTTGATATCCCTGTATGCAATAATATGTATAAAGGAAACAATTACTGAGAAATAACGGTTGATGAATTATACTCCTAGAAGAAAAAATAACTACCTTATCTTAATGGGAAACAAAGCAGGAGAGTAGCTGTAACATCCCAATTTTCAATTTGGATGTTATCATAGATCATTCATATGCAATTCATCATTTGAGCATTTTGAGCATGAGTTTATTTGAAAATGGATCCAAAACTTTAAGCAACTTAAGGACCCAAGTGAGGGAGTTGGAAGTTTTCCGGAGAGAAGTCCACCATTTTTCTTATTTCCAAGTGGGGTTAGATCAATAATATTTTTGCCAAATTTCCTTTTTCCAATATTTAAAATAAATGAGAGAAGATAATACGACTTCTTCAAAAACATAACAAAAAGATTGGAATTTGATTTTTGAGTAAAATATTTTTTATTGGAATTTTATTTGCAGTTTCTTATTTTAAAAATTGCATTAAAAGTTATTTTATTTTTAGGCATTTTATATCAGAAAAATGTTCACCTTGTTCTAAATATTAGGTTTAGACGGTGAAAATTGTTTCTGGTATTTTTAGAGTTTTTATATTTTATTTTGATTTATTTTTTCTATTCGGGCAAATTTTATAATAAAAAAAACTCTTCGGACCGCAGTGGGCCGAAGCCCAGTTGGCCCGCTCGCGCCAACCGCCTCCGCGCCGCGCCGGCGGACTCCGCCTGGAGTCCGGCTCGGACTCCACGCCGCTTGCCCCCTCGTGCAAGCAGCCCCCCTCGGCCTTTATATATCGCCGCCGCTGCCCCCTCGCCTCCTCACCTCGCCCCATCGCCACAAGCCCCGCAGCTGCCGCCCGCACTAGCCGCCGCCGCCGCCTGCCGCTGCCGCGCTCGCCGCCGCCCGCCGCCGCAGCCCCGCCGCCGGTTTTTCTCAGAGAACCGGTAAAAAAACGCCGCCATCGTCGATTTTTTTGGTTTAGATCTAAATCTGTTTTATTTTAGGGATTCAGTTTTTCTCGGTTTAAAGTTATTTTGCGAACGTTCGTTGGTTTAGATCTAAATAATGAACGAATTCATTCGTTTGTCTCTGTTAGCGGACGTTCATCCGATAGATTTTTCTTTTCCTGTTTTATTTTCAGCCAGGGACCTATCCGCGATTGTTTTATCACAAATTAGCCCTGATCTTAAAACCTTCGCAACTTTTTAACCGTTCGTCCAAATCCAGTGAAACCAACGCCAAAATCTTCGTCTCGAACCCCTCTTTCCTGTTAACCAACTTGAATATTATTCTGTTAATTCTAAAATTTGGTTTCAAGCAGATTTGAATTCGAATTTTTTATATCGTAGTTTTAGTTCTGTAGCTCCGATTCGAATGATTCGTTTTGCAAATCGAAGCTCTTCAGTTGAACTTTCAGATTTGGATCTTTTATTTGAGTTTTACCCTTGCATCTATGCTTGAGTGCTTATGTATGTTATTGTTTGCTTGCGATAGAATTTCCAGACTGCGAAGCGTGCTACTACGAGTCTCTAGGGTTTGCAGATCGTCAGCAAGGCAAGTTCATACTTTGATCATACTTTTCAATACCCAGTTTTCATTGCATTAGATATATCCTCAAACACTTGCATGAGTAGGACTGGTTACATGTGATTATGCTTTGTAGTACATGAGGTAGGAACCCAATGACTTGAGATCAACCCAAGGGAATATACGCTTTGTTACTTATTGCTTAGCCATGCTTATAGACGTGGATTGGTATGAGAGTTTCATGAAAGTTGTGAGTGTAATAAGAACTAAGGGTTTCTTTAAGGTGGAAATTTAATACACATCTGGGTGGATTGGTTCCAGGGCACCTGGAGAATCCAGTGTTGTCCTAGGAAATCCCGAAGGACCCGTGTGATTATCCTATGGAATGCCACCCAGGCTCAAAGAGATCATATATCTTTCATGCCTAGAAACTTCTGTGTGCAGCCACAAGCCATTATGGGCTCTGGCATAGTTGAGTATGTTGTGTGAGCTCTTTTGGTGGTAGACTAGCAGATGTAGGTGTAACGGTCTACCCAGGGTAAAGAGTTAATGCTTCTGAAAGAGTGTCTCGGTCATCCGTTTCTCAAACACCATGTAGTGCGAGAAGTTAAACGGAGGCGATCGAGTCTTGTGGGGAAAAGTGCACAAACCTCTGCAGAGTGTACAACCTATTCATGAGTAGCTGTGTCTATAACATCCCAAATTTTCAATTTGGAATGTTATGCATAGATCATATTTGCATTGCATGCTTTTGCATTTTTGTTCGTGGCGTTCCTCGAAATTCTAAGCAACTCAAGGACCTACGGAGAGAGTTGGAAATTTTACCGTTTTCATATTTGAGTTCGCTCGAATACCGATACGAGGACAATGTGATTCTAATTATTTTTCTCTCCTAAAAATATTTCTAAAAACAAAATATGAGCGGAGATAATATGACTTCTCCAAAATAACAGAAATATTGGAGGAAAAATGTTAAAATCACTTTTGGTATTTTTCTGGATTTATTTGCATAGGAAAAATGCGCGTTTTTCAAAATTGCATTTAGGATTAGGAAAAATGTTCACTTTGTCCTAAATATTATTAGAGGACGGTGAAAATTTGTTTCGGGAATTTTGGAGTCCGTTTGGTATTTCTTTCGTTAGTTTTTCTGCGCCGGGACTCTTTTAGAAAAAAAAGTGAACCGACTTAGGATTCGTATAGGAGTAGGACTGTGGGCTTTATAAGCCAGCGCCCCGGCCCGTCTCGCCCCCAGCCCGCTAGCCGCCGCCCCTGCCCTAACCCTAGCCGCGCCGCGCCGCCGCCGCCGCCTGCCGTCGCTGCCAGCGCGCCGCACCTCGCCGCCCGCGCCGCATGCCGCCCCGCCGCCTCCCACCGCTGCCACCTCCGCGCCGCCCACCGCTCGCGCCGCGCCACCGCCGCCCCGCTGCCGGAGTCGCCGGACCCCGCAGCCGCCTCGCCGCCGGAGTCGCCAGACCCCGCAGCCGCCTCGCCGCCGGAGTCGCCGGACCTCGCCTCCGACGCCGAGGTAGACACCGCCGCCGCCATCGTTTTTTTAAAAAAGACCGATCGTTTTTTTAGGAAAACCCTAGATCTGTTTTTTTAGAATAGATCGGTTCGGTTTTTCGTCGGTTTAGTTATTTAGCGGACGTTCGTCCGTACGTCCGTTTTAACGAACGGTTTTCGTTAGTTAGCCGCAGACAGCGAACGTTCGTTCGTTAGCCTGTTCGTCTGTTTTTCCTTTTCGGGGTATTTATCCGCGATTATTCCGATCTCGATTTCTGCCTTGATCTTGTTTTTCGTTTTTCTTTTCGCTCGAGAGTCGGAATCAGGTGATTCAAAATCCCAGATCTTCGTCTCGAAGCCCTCTTTACGTTTAATCAACTTGAACAAAGTTTTGGCTACTGTAAAAATTGACTTTAGGTCAACTAGTAAACCAGAGCTCGTTTCTTTTGCAGTTTGAGTTTCGTTGCCTCTTTCGAGTTGATTCTTTTTGCAAACCGGAGTTCTTAAGTTGAACTTTCTGGTTAGATTTCTTATTTGAGTTTTACCCGTGCATTATTTAAGTACTTATTGTGTGCTTGTTTGATTGCGATAGAGTACCCGGAGTGCGCCGCTTGCTACTTTGAGTCTCTAGGTTTTGCGGATCATCAGCAAGGCAAGTAACACTTTGATCATACTTTCCAATTACCCAGTTTTCATTGCATTAGTCAAACCCTCACACATTGCATGAGTAGGAGAAATTAACTTGTGGGACTGGGAAGTAGATTGAGGTAGTACCTATTACCTGCATTACATTCAAACCTTTGGGAGTTACTTCTACGTTGCTGTTAGGACATGCTATGCTCGTAGACGTGGATTGGGTGAGTGAAATCCATGACAGATGTGAGTTTGTTAATTAATGGTTCAACATAAGGTGGCAACATTAATACACAACTGGGTGGATTGAGGCATCAGGGTATTCCAGTGATTGCCTGTTTTTCTTTTGGACCGCCACCCAGGCTCAAAGGGATCATGAGATTATTCATACTAGAAACTTCCGTGTGCAGCCACAATGCTATTATGGGCTCTAGCATAGTATGAGTAAGTCGTGCGAACTCTTACAGTGGTGGACTAGCAGATGTAGGGGATGTAGGTTGGTACGGTCCGCCCGATCGTAAGGTGCTAGCGCTTCTGAAAGACTATGTCTCGGTCATCCATTTCTCAAACACCATGCAGTGCGAGAAACCAAACGGAGGCGACCGAGTCTTGTGGGAAAAGTGGACAAACCTCTGCAGAGTGTACAAACTGATCATGATTAGCCGTGTCCCCGGTTATGGACGTCTTGAGTATCTAGTACTTGGATTTTCATGTGCATCTCATCATGTTACTCTAATTTATTATTGTTGGGTTTAATAATTATTTTAATTGGGGTTGAGAGGATGTCTATCTTCTCAACGATGTTTCAACTACCATGATAGTTAAATTAAAATCTATTCCTTTGAAGTAGGGAAAAATTGGCTTTACGCAAAAACTTAACCGTAGAGCTTTCCACCAGCCAAATACTGCATATAGTATAGCTTTACTTTCATTGTATTCTCTTGTGTTACCTTGCCAGCATATTCCATGTGCTGACCCGTTTTCGGGCTGCAACGTTTCATGTTGCAGACTTTTCAAACGACGAGTAAGATGCCCTTTTAGGTCGTGGTTCTATACTCAGTGATGCCGCTGGAGTTGATGGACTCACTTATCTTCCAAGCCTTCCGCTGTTATCGTGTTAGATGGCCTTCAGCCATTTTATTTGTAATAAATTCATCGTTGGATTATCAATGTAATAAGTGTGTGATTGCTACTCTGTTATAAATCCTTCAAGTACTGTGCGTGTCAGCATTATTGATCCAGGGATGACACTGATGCACAGAGATCAGACTGTTTGAGGTCTGGTCGCTACAAGATGGTATCAGAGCACACGCTGACTGTAGGACACGACCACTAAGACAAGCCCTAGAGCACTATTCACTCTTCTCTCTTCTGACTCCTCATCTTTTCTACTCTTTAGGATGGTGGAAGCAAAGCAAAAGTTCATGCAACCGGATGATGATACGCCATTTGGACGACACCTGAAGGAAGTCACCAGATATCTCAACATTGGATTACCAAGTTTCACCGGAACCTACAATGCCACTGTACCTGAGGAAGAGCGTTGGTTGATTCAAGCTCAAGTTCCAGGAAGGACGTTCGCACCCGTCACCTCACTCATAGCATTTTCCTTTAATGCACCCACATGGAGCCTAGGAAGGAGCATGGCAACCCACATTGCTATGGGAAGGATTGGAGAAGTCTACAAATAGGAGCTAAAGGACACCATCTACCAGATTTGTGGACGCCAAGATGAGAATTGGAATATGATCAGCACCCGGAAGGATAGGTCCATTGCAGCATTCATCCAGGAGTTGAACCACCACATTCGTCGCCAGGAGCACCAGATGTGTGCAGGGATGATAGATTTAAAGAAAGCCCTAAATAGGAATTTGGAGCTAGAGGAAGAACTCAAGTCTACACGCGACGGATATGAGGAGGAGATGAAGATACTTGTGGAGAAAAATGATGATTTCACCCGGAAGTTAGGGATACTCATGGGAGAAGAAGACGAGGAAGAAGAACCCAAGGAGATAACACCGGAAGACTATATCATCATAGATGACACGGATTCGGAAGCTGAGGATAGCAAGGATGAAGACTATGAAGATGAAGCTGGGGCAGATATTATGGAATCCTCTGCCGATCAATATTTTTAGATGACCACCCTGTGACTAGTAGTTTACCACCAAATATTAGTTTTAGAGCACTTCTGTAATGATCGTTAGATTTGTAAGACCTTGTTTGAGATTGATTGGTGTGATATGATTGTGTGTTTGTCTCATGTGCATATGGGTAGTGATTTTCCCTTAGACCTCTTTTCTATTCTAATCTCTTCCCTCTACACCCATCAGATGCCTCCAAGACGTGAATTCGAGTTTCCCCCTGAGCTCACCCAGTTGATCCAACAGCAGAACACCCTGATGCAACTTCTTGTCCAGAACAATCAGAACAACCAGAACAACAATAACATCAACCCTCCACCACCACCACCTGTGGACAACCTGACACGTTTCTTAAGGTTGCAACCACCCGTGTTTGCTAGCAGCATCGAACCAATTGTGGCTGATGACTGGCTACGCAAGATTGAAAGGGACTTGACCACCGCCAATTGCTCGGATGCTGAGAAGGTGCGATTTGCCGCACACCAGTTGTCTGGACCAGCCGCAGCATGGTGGGAGAATTACACAGCCACTTATCCCGTAGCCAATGTGACTTGGGATCAGTTTCAGCAATCTTTTCGTACCGCCCATGTCTCAACTGGAGCAATGAGTATGAAGAAGCAGGAGTTTCGCAATTTGCGCCAAGGGAATCGTACTGTGGCCCAATACGTGGACGAGTTCTCGTTATGCCCTAGATAATGTGGCTACAGATGCCAAGAAGCACGAGAGATTCATGGAAGGGCTGAATGATGTGATGAGTGTACAGTTGATGGTGGCAACTTTCAATAGTTACCAGGAGTTGGTTGACCGCACCCTAATGATTGAAAGGAAGCATCAACAGATTGAGAGTCGCAAGAGGAAGTATGGGCAAGGAAAGTATAACTCTGGAGCTCAGCAGAAGCCCCGTTTTACCCCTAAAGCGGTAGGACAGTTTCAGCATACCCGTGGAGGAGGTAGCTCGCACAATCACAATGGCACCAAGAATGGCAATGGAAATGGAAATGGAGCCAATGGAAACCAGAACCGCCCTACACCGTCCACACCCACCAAGAGGGATTTCAGCCATGTCACTTGTTACAAGTGCGGGAAGAATGGACATTATGCCAATGAATGCCCAGATGTTAAGAATGGGAACGGCAATGGAAGCGCCGGGAAGAAGCCCAACCCGTTCAACAAAGGACAAGTGAACCACGTGACTGTGGAGGAGGTAGAGGAGCAACCAGATGCGGTTATAGGTAAGTTCTTAGTTAAGTCCTTTACTGCACTCGTTCTTTTCGATAATGGTGTATCACATTCATACATTTCAAGGGGATTCGTGGATAAGTATAAGCTGCCGACCCAAGCCCTTAGATCGCCCATGTTAGTAACCTCACCAGGAGCGGAGTATATGGCTAAGTCATGGTGTGATCAGTTGCCCCTAAGGATTGGTAATTACATTTTCCCTTCGGACCTAATAGTATTGGAATCTCAAGGATTGGATGTGGTATTAGGCATGGATTGGTTATCTAAGTATGAAGGGAATATTGAATGTGCCAGTAAGACCATTTTGCTTACTACGCCGGAAGGAAGAAGGATCAAGTATGTATCCCGGCATGAGTCAAAGAGGAGTAGGTTAAATTCCTTGTCAGGAGTTGTTCAGGAGGAAGTGCCAGTAGTGAAGGATTATCCGGATGTGTTTCCAGAGGAGTTACCTGGTATGCCACCGGATAGAGATATAGAGTTTTTGATTGAACTTTTGCCAGGCACCGGGCCAATTTCTAAGAGACCCTATAGGATGCCCGCAAAGGATTTGGAGGAAATTAAGAAGCAGATTAAGGAGTTACTGGATAAAGGATTCATACGCCCAAGTTCTTCGCCTTGGGGTTCGCCAGTAATTCTAGTGGAGAAGAAGGATGGATCGTTAAGAATGGTTGTCGATTACCGAGGATTGAATGAGGTAACGATCAAGAACAAGTACCCATTGCCGATGATCAATGATCTGTTCGATAGATTGCAAGGAGCTAAGGTATTTTCCAAGATCGATCTGCGATCAGGGTACCATCAATTGAAGATCCGGGAGCAGGATATACCTAAGACGGCCTTTACCACTAGGTATGGGTTGTACGAGTATACCGTTATGTCGTTTGGTCTGACGAACGCACCGGCATACTTTATGAACCTGATGAACAAAGTGTTTATGGAGTATTTGGATAAGTTCGTCGTAGTGCTCATAGATGATATTTTGATCTTCTTGAAGGATGAAGAGGAACATGCAGAGCATTTGCGTTTGGTATTGGAGAAGCTCAGAGAACATCAGCTATATGCCAAGTTTAGCAAATGTGAGTTTTGGTTGAAGGAAGTCGGATTCCTCGGACATGTTATATCCGGAGAAGGAATAGCAGTAGATCCCGCTAAGGTGGACACCGTGACCAATTGGGAAGCACCAACAACAGTTGGAGAGATCTGGAGTTTTCTTGGACTCGCAGGATACTACTGAAGATTCATCGAGAATTTCTCAAAGATTGCAAAGCCAATGACGGAGTTGTTAAAGAAGGACACCAAGTTCAGTTGGACCGAAGAATGTGAGGCCAGTTTCCAGGAATTGAAGAAAAGGTTGGTCTCATCCCCTGTGTTCATTCTGCGAGATCAACATAAGGATTATGAGGTGTACTGCGACGCTTCACGTCGAGGACTTGGAGCTGTTCTTATGCAGGAAGGAAGAGTTGTTTCGTATGCTTCACGACAACTAAAACCTCATGAGATGAACTATGCCACCCACGATTTGGAATTAGCAGCCGTAGTGCATGCATTCAAGACGTGGAGACATTTTCTCATTGGAAACCATTGTGAAGTATATACGGATCACAAGAGTTTGAAGTATATATTCACTCAGAAGGAGCTGAATCTTAGACAAAGGAGATGGCTGGAACTCATTAAGGATTATGACATGAGATTGCATTATCATCACGGAAAGGCTAACGTAGTAGCTGATGCGCTAAGCCGCAAGAGCCATGTCAATACCCTAATGATGGAGGAGTTTCCAAAGGAATTAGCCGAGGACCTACGAGAACTACGTTTGGAGATAGTTCCGAGAGGCTATGTAGCAACACTCGAAATCTAGTCTACCCTGATGGATAAAATCAGAGAAGCCCAGAAAGCTGACAAGGAGGTTGCCTCTATAATGGAGAGGATGAGCGAAGGAAAGCTAAAGGATTTCGTGAGGATGAACACGACACCCTATGGTTTGAGGATCGAATCTATGTGCCCAATGACCCGGAGATCAGGAAGTTGATTTTATAGGAGGCCCATGATTCACCATACTCGATTCACCCAGGAAATACTAAGATTTATTTGGATTTGAAGGATATTTTATGGTGGACCGATATGAAGAAGGATATTGCGGAGTATGAAGCAGTTTGTGATATATGCCAAAGAGTAAAGGCAGAACATCAGAAGCCAGCAGGATTGTTACAACCTATGCCAATACCCGAATGGAAGTGGGAGAAGCTTGGCATGGATTTTATCACCGGATTGCCCAGGACCAAAGCAGGATATGATTCAATCTAGGTAGTAGTAGACCGATTGACGAAGGTAGCCCACTTTATTCCTGTGAAAACCACATATACCAGTGCAAAGTTGGCAAAGATATACATGACCAGAATTGTATGTCTGCATGGAGTTCCGAGGATCATCGTATCAGATAGAGGAACCCAGTTTACCTCAAAGTTCTGGAATCAGTTACATGAAACTTTGGGTACCAGGCTAGAGTTTAGCACAACGTTTCATCCGCAGATAGATGGACAGACTGAAAGAGTCAATCAGATTTTGGAGGATATGCTAAGAGCCTGTGCATTAGATTATGGATCTAGTTGGGATGACAACTTGCCCTACGCGGAGTTCTCATACAACAACAGTTACTAAGCCAGTTTGAAGATGGCACCATTCGAGGCATTGTATGGAAGGAGATGCCGAACACCGTTGTCGTGGGACGAAGTTGGAGACCGACAGTTGTTTGGACCAGACTTAATCAAAGAGTCTGAGGAGAAGTTGAAGTTGATCCGAGATAGACTGAAAGTAGCTCAGTCCAGGCAGAAAAGTTATGCAGACTCGAAGCGTAAGGAGATAACCTATGAGATCGGAGATAGAGCATACCTGAGAGTATCGCCCCTGCGAGGAGTTAAATGTTTCGGAGTTAAAGGGAAGTTAGCCCCGAGATTTGTGGGACCTTACCGTGTTTTGGAACGCATGGGAGAGGTTGCCTATAAGTTGGAATTGCCCGAAGGATTGTCAGGAGTGCACGACGTGTTTCACGTTTCACAGCTTAAGAAGTGCCATGCGGAGATGGCCGATATACCGCTTAGAGACACAGTACCCCTGGAAGCAATTCAATTGGACAGTGATCTGACCTACGAGGAGAAGCCTGTTAAGATTCTCGAATTTTCGAGCAGAGTTACTCGCAGTAAGGTTATCAAGTTTTGCAAAGTTCAGTGGAGTCACCACACCGAGGAAGAAGCCACCTGGGAACGAGAAGATGATCTACGCAAGGACCACCCACACCTGTTCTCTAGCCAAGTCGAATCTCGAGGGCGAGATTCATTCTAAGGGGGGTAGGTTTGTAACATCCCAAATTTTCAATTTGGAGTGTTATACATAGATCATATTTGCATTGCATGCTTTTGCATTTTTGTTCGTGGCGTTCCTCGAAATTCTAAGCAACTCAAGGACCTACGGAGAGAGTTGGGAATTTTACCATTTTCGTATTTGAGTTCGCTCGAATACCGGTACGAAGACAGTGTGATTCTAATTATTTTTCTCTCCTAAAAATATTTCTAAAAACAAAATATGAGCGGAGATAATATGACTTCTCCAAAATAACAGAAATATTGGAGGAAAAATGTTAAAATCACTTTTGGTATTTTTCTGGATTTATTTGCGGATTTATTTGCATAGAAAAAATGCGCATTTTTCAAAATTGCATTTAGGTCCGGGAAAAATGTTCACTTTGTCCTAAATATTATTATAGGAGGGTGAAAATTTGTTTCGGCAATTTTGGAGTCCGTTTGGTATGTCTTTCGTTAGTTTTTCTGCGCCGGGACTCTTTTAGAAAAAAAAAGTGAACCGACTTAGGATTCGTATAGGAGTAGGACTGTGGGCTTTATAAGCCAGCGCCCCGGCCCGTCTCGCCCCCAGCCCGCCAGCCGCCGCCCCTGCCCTAACCCTAGCCGCGCCGCGCCGCCGCCGCAGCCTACCACCGCCGCCAGCGCGCCGCACCCCGCCGCCCGCGCCGCACGCCGCCCCGCCGCCTCCCGCCGCTGCCACCGCCGCCCCGCCGCCGGAGTCGCCGAACCCCGCAGCCGCCTCGCCGCCGGAGTCGGCGGACCCCGCAGCCGCCTCGCCGCCGGAGTCGCCGGACCTCACCGCCGACGCCGAGGTAGACACCGCCGCCGCCATCGTTTTTTTTTAAAAGACCGATCGTTTTTTTAGGAAAACCCTAGATCTGTTTTTTAGAATAGTTCAGTTTGGTTTTTCGTCGATTTAGTTATTTAGCGAACATTCGTCCGTACGTTCGTTTTAACGAACGGTTTTCGTTAGTTAGCCGCAGACAGCGAACGTTCGTTCGTTAGCTTGTTCGTCCGTTTTTCTTTTTCGGGGTATTTATCCGCGATTATTCCGATCGTGATTTCTGCCCTGATCTTGTTTTTCGTTTTTCTTTTCGCTCGAGAGTCGGAATCAGGTGATTCAAAATCCCAGATGTTCGTCTCGAAGCCCTCTTTACGTTTAATCAACTTGAACAAAGTTTTGGCTATTGTAAAAATTGACTTTAGGCCAACTAGTAAACCGGAGCTCGTTTCTTTTGTAGTTTGAGTTTCGTTGCCTCTTTCGAGTTGATTCTTTTTGCAAACCGGAGTTCTTAAGTTGAACTTTCTGGTTAGATTTCTTATTTGAGTTTTACCCGTGCATTATTTAAGTACTTATTGTGTGCTTGTTTGATTGCGATAGAGTACCCGGAGTGCACCGCTTGCTACTTTGAGTCTCTAGGTTTTGCGGATCATCAGCAAGGCAAGTAACACTTTGATCATACTTTCCAATTACCCAGTTTTCATTGCATTAGTAAAACCCTCACACATTGCATGAGTAGGAGAAATTAACTTGTGGGACTGGGAAGTAGATTGAGGTAGTACCTATTACCTGCATTACATTCAAACCTTTGGGATTTACTTCTACGTTGCTGTTAGGACATGCTATGCTCGTAGACGTGGATTGGGTGAGCGAAATCCATGACATATGTGAGTTTGTTAATTAATGGTTCAACATAAGGTGGCAACATTAATACACAACTGGGTGGATTGAGGCATCTGGGTATTCCAGTGATTTCCTGTTTTTCTTTTGGACCGCCACCCAGGCTCAAAGGGATCATGAGATTATTCATACTAGAAACTTCCGTGTGCAGCCACAATGCTATTATGGGCTCTAGCATAGTATGAGTAAGTCGTGCGAACTCTTACAGTGGTGGACTAGCAGATGTAGGGGATGTAAGTTGGTACGGTCCGCCCGATCGTAAGGTGCTAGCGCTTCTGAAAGACTATGTCTTGGTCATCCATTTCTCAAACACCATGCAGTGCGAGAAGCCAAACGGAGGCGATCGAGTCTTGTGGGAAAAGTGCAGAAACCTCTGCAGAGTGTACAAACTGATGATGATTAGCCGTGTCCCCGGTTATGGACGTCTTGAGTATCTAGTACTTGGATTTTCATGTGCATCTCATCTGTTACTCTAATTTAATATTGTTGGGTTTAATAATTATTTTAATTGGGGTTGAGAGGATGTCTATCTTCTCAACGATGTTTCAACTACCATGATAGTTAAATTAAAATCTATTCCTTTGAAGTAGGGAAAAATTGGCTTTACGCAAAAACTTAACCGTAGAGCTTTCCACCAGCAAAATACTGCATATAGTATAGCTTTACTTTCATTGCATTCTCTTGTGTTACCTTGCCAGCATATTCCATGTGCTGACCCGTTTTCGGGCTGCAACGTTTCATGTTGCAGACTTTTCAGACGACGAGTAAGATGCCCTTTTAGGTCGTGGTTCTATACTCAGTGATGCCGCTGGAGTTGATGGACTCACTTATCTTCCAAGCCTTCCGCTGTTATCGTGTTAGATGGCCTTCAGCCATTTTATTTGTAATAAATTCATCGTTGGACTATTGATGTAATAAGTGTGTGATTGCTACTCTGTTATAAATCCTTCAAGTACTGTGCGTGTCAGCATTACTGATCCAGGGATGACACTGATGCACAGAGATTAGACTGTTTGAGGTCTGGTCGCTATAGTATCCCCGATTATGGACTTCTTGAATATCCTGGTATTTGAATTATGGACTGATCTCATCACTTTATTTAACTTGTTGGGTTAATAATGACTTTGGTTTTGGGATTGAGATGGGGGTACCATTCTCAATGTTCATGCTTAAATTTAAGTAAGTAGTTAATAAAATACATTCCTTTGTTGTAGGGAAAAACTAGCTTTATGCAAAATTAACCTTACAACCTCCACCATCCAAATATGCATATAGTTGTATACATTGTTTATTATCACTACAGTGTGTTCTTGCCAGCATATTCAATGTGCTGACCTACATGGCTGCAACGTATCATGTTGCAGAGTTTTCAGACGAAGATTAAGGTGCGATAGGTCATTGTGATGCACTCAATGTTTGCCGTGGAGTTGGATGGACTCAACTACTCTTCATAGCTTCCACAACTTATTATTTAGGTGGCCTTTAGCCATATTCGTGTATTGGATATTGCCTCTTCGAGGATTTTCAATGTAATAAAGTGTGATTGAACCTCTGCTATAAATCCTCGAGTACTGTGTGTGTCAGCATACCGATCCAGGGATGACACTGAGCACAGAGACTTTGGTTCATTGGAATCATGGTCGCTACAAGATGGTATCACAGCACACGTTGACTGTCGGACGCGGCCACTAGGATAAGCCATAGGATGTTCTTCTCTACTCATTCTACTGAAGGAAATATGCCCTAGAGGCAATAATAAAGTTGTTATTTATATTTTCTTATATCATGATAAATGTTTATCATTCATGCTAGAATTGTATTAACCGGAAACTTAGTACATGTGTGAATACATAGACTAAACAAAGTGTCCCTAGTATGCCTCTACTAGACTAGCTCATTGATCAAAGATGGTTATGTTTCCTAGCCATAGACATGAGTTGTCATTTGATCAATGGGATCACATCATTAGGAGAATGATGTGATCGACAAGACCCATCCGTTAGCTTAGCACTATGATCGATTAGTTTTACTGGTATTGCTTTCTTCATGACTTATACATGTTCCTATGACTATGAGATTATGCAACTCCCGAATACCGGAGGAACACCTTGTGTGCTATCAAACATCACAACGTAACTAGGTGATTATAAAGATGCTCTACAGGTGTCTCCGAAAGTGTTTGTGGTGTTGGCATAGATCAAGAATAGGATTTGTCACTCCGAGTGTTGGCGAGTTATCTCTGGGCCCTCTCGGTAATACACATCATAATAAGCCTTGCAAGCAAATGACTAATGAGTTAGTCACGACATGATGTATTACGGAACAAGTAAATAAACTTGCCGGTAACGAGATTAACTAGGTATGGTGATACCGACGATCGAATCTCGGGCAAGTAACAACCGATGACAAAGGGAACAACGTTGTTATTATGCGGTTTGACCGATAAAGATATTCGTAGAATATGTAGGAACCAATATGAGCATCCAGGTTCCGCTATTGGTTATTGACCGGAGATGTGTCTCAGTCATGTCTACATAGTTCTCGAACCGGTAGGGTCCGCATGCTTAACGTTTGATGACGATCGGTATTATGAGTTTATGAGTTTTGATGTACCGAAGGTAGTTCGGAGTCCCGGATGAAATCACAGACATGACGAGGAGTCTTGGAATGTCCGAGACGTAAAGATCGATATATTGGACTACTATATTTGGACATCGGAAAGGTTCCAAGTGATTCGGGTATTTTTCGGAGTACCGGAGAGTTACGGGAATTCGCCGGGGAGCATGTGGGCCTTATTGGGCTTTAGGGGAAATAGAGAGAGGAGGCTACGCACCCCAAGGCTTAGTCCGAATTGGACGAGGGGGAGGGGCAGCGCCCCCTCCTTCCTTCTCTTCTCTTTTCCCTTTCCTTCTCTCCTATTCCTACTACTTGGAAGGGCTCCTAGTTCTACTAGGAAAGGGGGCATCCTACTCCCGGTGGGAGTAGGACTCCCCAGGGCGCGCCATAGTAGAGGGCCGGCCCTCGCCCTCCTCCACTCCTTTATATACGGGGGTGGGGGGCACCCCGTAGACACACAATCTGATCATTGATCTTTCAGCCGTGTGCGGTGCCCCCCTCCATAGAAACACACCTTGGTAGTACCGTTGCAGTGCTTAGGCAAAGCCCTACGCCGGTAGTTTCATCATCTCCATCATCACGCCTTCGTGCTGACAAAACTCTCCCGTGAAGCTCAACTGGATCAAGAGCTCGTGGGACGTCATCGAGCTGAACGTGTGCTGAACGTGAATGTGCCGTACGTTCGGTGTTTGATCGGTTGGATTGCGAAGACGTTCGACTACATCAACCGCGTCACTAGACGCTTCCGCTCTCGGTCTACGAGGGTACGTAGACACACTCTCCCCTCTTGTTGCTATGCATCTAGTAGATAGATCTTGCGTGATCGTAGGATTTTTTTTGAAATACTACGTTCCCCAATATCTAATTCTTCTCTACTCATTCTAATTCTTCTCCATTCCTTCTCTATAGATGTCGGACCCAGGGAGCAAGTGCACTCAGCCAGACAATGACACCCCTTTCGGAAAGCACTTGAAGGAAGTCCCTAGATACTTGCACATTGGAATACCCAGTATCACGGGAGATCTCTATGCAACATCGCCGGAAGAGGAGTGCTGGAAGATCAAAGTTAGTGTTCCTGGGAGGACTATTACACCATTCACGGAGCCACTTGAGCTAGCCTTTGATGCGCCGACATGGATCTTGAGAAAGAGTATGGCAGCTCATATCACATTTGGACGCATATGTGAAGTCTACAACAAGGACCTTGAAAATACCATCTACCAGATTTGTGGACGTCGAGACGAGCAATGGGAGATGCTTCGCACCAGGAAGGATGGATCCATTGCACCATACATCCAGGAGATGGACCAACACATATGCCGCTACGAGAATTAGATGTGCGCACTTATGCAGAAAACCAACATGGTTATAACCCGGAATGTGGAGCTAGAAAAAGAACTCAAGACAGTACGAGATGGATATGAAGAGGAAATCGTCGTACTATTGGAGCAGAATAAAGCATTGAAGAAGAAGGCTGGAACTGGCAGTGAAACTGGAATGAGAGATGGGGATTACTATGGAGAACTACATTCTGATAGACGACACCGACAGTGATGAAAGTGACTATGAAGACAAAGCTGGAGCAGATATTATGGAGTCTTCAGATGATAGTTATTAGATGACCACCCTGTAATCATTAGTATTAATTCGAGTAGTTAGAATCGTTCTCTAGCTTTGTAATAGGATCTTTTGTGTGCTCTTGATTGAATTGAGTGATATGATATGAATTTGTTTGGCTCATGTGCATATGGGTAGTGATTTCCCCTAGACCCTATTCTATTCTCATCTCTCCCCTCTAAACCCTCAGATGCCTCCGAGACGTGAGTCCGGATTTGAGTTTCCCCCTGAGCTCACCCAGTTGATCTAGCAGCAGAACACTTTGATGCAACTACTTGTCAAGAATCAAAACAACAACAACAACAACAACAACAACAACAACAACCCACCTCCGCCTCCCCATGACAACTTGACCCAGTTCTTAAGGTTGCAATCACCGGTGTTCTCTAGTAGCACCAAGCCGATTGTTGCAGATGACTGGCTCCGCAAGATGGACAGAGAGCTAGCAACTACAAGATGCATAGATGCAGAGAGAGTGCATTTTGCTGCACATCAGCTTGAGGGACCAGCAGCCGCTTGGTGGGAGAATTACACCGCCACCTACCCACTTGCTGCAATCACTTGGGATCAGTTTCAGCAAGGTTTTCGCACAACACATGTCTCAGCGGGAGCCATGAGCCTGAAGAAGCGTGACTTTCGCAACTTGCGCCAAGGAAATCATATTGTGGGGCAGTACGTGGATGACTTTAGACAGTTAGCTCGCTATGCGCCAGATGAAGTGGCCACTGACGCCACGAAGCAGGGGAAGTTTCTAGAAGGACTCAATGATGAGATGAGTATGCAGCTGATGCTAGCAGCCTATAACAATTATCAAGAGCTAGTGGACAAAGCTATCATGATAGAAGGAAAGCAGCAACCGATTGACAACCGCAAGAGGAAGTATGGAGCTGGGAAATTTAATTCTGGAGCCCAGCAGAAGCCCCGCTATACTCCATACTTAGGAGGACACAATCATCCCACCCATAACCATGGAGGCCATGCTAACAATGGAGGGAATGCACACAACCACAGTGGTGCCATGAATGGCAATGGAAATGGAGGACGCAACAATCAGAATCGTTCCACTCCATCCACACCCGCCAAGAAGGATCTGAGTCACATTACTTGTTTCAAGTGCGGGGAGACCGGACACTACGCTACCTAGTGCCCCGAGTCAAAGAATGGGAATGGTAATGGAAACTCGGGGAAGAAGCCCAACTCGTTCACCAGAGGACAAGCGAATCATGTCAATGTGGAGGAGATTGACGAGCAGCCCGACGTAGTTGTCAGTAAGTTTTTGATTAATGCATTTACTTCCCTTGTACTTTTTGACACCGGTGCATCACTGATACGTCCAAAACGTATCTATAATTTCTGCTTGCTCCATGCCCTTTTTGTGTGATATTGCTATGATATTTATACACTTCCATACACTTTTTGATCATATTTGGACTAACCTATTAACTCAGTGCACCCCAGTGCCAGTTTCTGTTTTCTGCTGTTTTTGTATTTCAGGTTTTCCCATTACGTAAACTGCCAGAAAAATCCCGGAAAAATTATATAAAAAATCAGCGTTCCGGAAGCTTCCTTGCAGCCAAAGTAGGGCCAGAGGGGGCCACCAGGGCTCCAGGCGGCCTGCCCATGCGGCCCCCCTCCTGGCCGCGCCGGGGGGGGGGGGGCGCCTGGGCCCCCCAGGCCTCCGCTGATGCCCCCCTTTGGCATATATTTAACACCCGTCGAGGAAACCCTGATTCCAGACCCCTTTTCTCCAGACGCAATTCCGATCTCTGCCGCCATCGCCATCAAGCTTCGGGGGACCAGAATTCCTGTGCCGGCACCCTGCCGGGATGGGGAAGTGCCCCCGGATTCATCTCCATCGACGTTGCTTCCTCCCTCCATGATGCGGGAGTAGTTCCTCCTCGGGGCTGAGGTTTCTACCAGTAGCTATGTGGTCAATTCTCTCTCCCATGATGTGATCTTCGTTGTGATCATAGACTATGTTAATCTAGGGTGATCCCATGATATTTCCCCTTCCTCTATGTATTGGATTGATGTACTCACTTGTCTTTATCTAGTATAATCCCGGAGACCAAGGTGACAGCGGTCTATTGGACATGGATTAGAAAAATATTTTCATGAGTGATTTCCTCTCTTGTGTGTTGATTGAAGATTGAGAGTCTCTTGGTGCTTGTCTTTGACTATCCTTTAGATATGTTGTGGTGATTGTGGGACTCTCTTTGGATGGCCGCGGTGACATTGGGAAATCCTTAGATTGAGAACTACGAACTTTGATGTGTGCTTTTGTAGCCCTACATAATTCTCGTCCTCTCTTGACCACGAAGGAATGACCTCCGGGTGCGTCTCCATTGCATGTTTTATGGGAAATATCATGTGATTCGATTATGTTAATGTTGTTGGGAGTTGCCACTAGTGAAAGTATGATCCCTAGGCCTTGTTTCCACCATTGCAATACCATTTGTGCTCACGTTTACCACTTGTTTGCTTGCTGAACTTTTTATTACAGATTTATATTACTTTGTTTTGCCATCCATATCACTTGCCATTTAACATCTCTTCGCCGAACTAGTGCACCTATACATCTAACAAGTGTATTAGGTGTGTTGGGGACACAAGAGACTTCTTGTATCTTAGTTGCAGGGTTGCTTGAGAGAGACCATCTTCAACCTCTACTTCCCTGAGTTCGATAAACCTTAGGTCATCCACTTGAGGGAAATTGCTGCTGTCCTACAAACCTCTGCGCTTGGAGGCCCAACATAGTCTACAAGTATAGAAGCGTGTGTAGACATCAGCCGGCACCCTGCCGGGACGGGGAAGTGCCCCCGGATTCATCTCCATCGACGTTGCTTCCTCCCTCCATGATGCGGGAGTAGTTCCTCCTCGGGGCTGAGGTTTCTACCAGTAGCTATGTGGTTATCTCTCTCTCCCATGATGTGATCTTCGTTGTGATCATAGGCTATGTTAATCTAGGGTGATCCCATGATGTTTCCCCTTCCTCTATGTATTGGATTGATGTACTCACTTGTCTTTATCTAGTATAATCCCCGAGACCAAGGTGACAGCGGTCTATTGGACATGGATTAGAAAAATATTTTCATGAGTGATTTCCTCTCTTGTGTGTTGATTGAAGATTGAGAGTCTCTTGGTGCTTGTCTTTGACTATCCTTTAGATATGTTGTGGTGATTATGGGACTCTCTTTGGATGGCCGCGGTGACATTGGGAAATCCTTAGATTGAGAACTACGAACTTTGAGGTGTGCTTTTGTAGCCCTACATAATTCTCGTCCTCTCTTGACCACGAAGGAATGACCTCCGGGTGCGTCTCCATTGCATGTTTTATGCGAAATATCATGTGATTCGATTATGTTAATGTTGTTGGGAGTTGCCACTAGTGAAAGTATGATCCCTAGGCCTTGTTTCCACCATTGCAATACCATTTGTGCTCACGTTTACCACTTGTTTGCTTGCTGCACTTTTTATTACAGATTTATATTACTTTGTTTTGCCATCCATATCACTTGCCATTTAACATCTCTTCGCCGAACTAGTGCACCTATACATCTAACAAGTGTATTAGGTGTGTTGGGGACACAAGAGACTTCTTGTATCTTAGTTGCAGGGTTGCTTGAGAGAGACCATCTTCAACCTCTACTTCCTTGAGTTCGATAAACCTTAGGTCATCCACTTGAGGGAAATTGCTGCTGTCCTACAAACCTCTGCGCTTGGAGGCCCAACATAGTCTACAAGAGTAGAAGCGTGTGTAGACACCAAGCTATTTCTGGCGCCGTTGCCGGGGAGGTGAGTGCTTGAAGGTATATCTTTAGATCTTGCAATTAAATCTTTTCATTTCTTGTTTTTAGTTTCACTAGTTATGTTTATGGAAAACCGTGCTATTGGATCGTTGCTTGCGGGAAGACGCCCCACACCTGTGGTGGTTGCTCCTCCCCCTACTGAAATTGTGCCCTATAAAATACCAGCTGGTATTATCGATTATGTTTTGGCTAATCGTTATGCAGGAGACAGACATCCCGGTGAACACTTGCTATATCTGTCACAACTATGTTCATTATTTAAGCTTGCAGGTGTATCAAGGGAGTTTGTCATGATGAAATTGTTCGCCGTATCACTTATAGATAAAGCTTCAGATTGGTATAAGCTTCTCGATAACTCGCACTTGCTTGATTGGGAAGAGATCCAGTCTCTCTTTGTCGGGGGAAACTGTCCTCCCACGAGCACCTATGGGACCGGAGCCCCTTCTACGTTGCGGTAAGGGAGCGGAGGGAGCACGGAGAGCAGATCGAGGAGCGCACGCGGGCAGTTTACCCAGGTTCGGGCCGCGCGGACGCGTAAAACCCTACTCCTGCCTTAGGTTGTATTGAGTTCTTGAGCTCGGGAGCTGGAAGAGCTACAGTACTAGCTACACCGAGCGAGAGAGTTGTCTAGGTTTCGAACCCTTTCTACGTTGTGCATGGTCCTCCTTTTATAGCTCAAGGGGTCACCGACAGGTGTCGACGTAGAGGAGGGTAAAAGCATAATTTTGGTGGTAGTTGCAACAGTGCGGGAACAGTGCGTGAACAGTGGTCTTCACCTAACCTTGACAGTGGGGGACAAGGGCATTAAATGCCCGTCGCCGTCGACCCCAAAAGTGTCCGTCCATGCCTCTCCGTTCGCCACGGCGGTAGCCTCGTCACCGTGGCTTGCCACCGTGTGCCCCAGGCTGCACAGCCATCCGCCACGTGCCCCTGGAAGGGCCCCAGGGCGACGCGTGGGCTGATGAGCTGGAGCGCAGGCATACAACATAGGTTTCCCCGGCAAGCACCTTGCCGGGGTAATGATCTTGCCGGGCCCGGATGCTTGTCGCTCTCCGGGTCTCGCCGGAGCGCATGGTGCGCCGAGGCATTTCTTGAGATATGTGTTCCTTGGTCCTCCTGGCAAGCTCCTCTTGCAAGGGCCTTGTGTTAAAGTGGTAACTTTAAGCCTGGTACGGCCTTCCCGGCAAGCTCCACTTGCCGGGGTCTTGATCTTCTGACTTGTATACTTTGTTCTTGAATGGCTTCATAAGGACCGGAAAGGTGCTTGGCGAGCACGTGGTAAGCCCTGCCGCGGGAAGCTACTACTGCCCGTGCACAAGTCGGGGTACTAAGGTACCCCTATCTTAGTACACCGACAGGAGCCCCCGGGCCTGGGCCACACACGGTGCCGAGCGCTGTTGGGCCAGGCCCAAAACAGTGCACGGGCACACGCGGCCCACAGCACGCCGTATCTCCTTCCGTATCCGCCGCATCCCTCCCTAACGGCACGCGTCGATTGCGGCGTCGTGGGAGAGATCGTGGACTTGTTCTTTAATGGGAAATGCGGAACGTCCCCCACTTCCCCCTTAAAAGCAGAAGAAGCAGGGGCAGTTCCTCTCCGTCATCTTCATTGCGCCTTTCTTCTCCAGAAACCTCCGCTGCTTCTTGCATCCGCCCCTCCTCCGCCGCCTTCCGCATCCGCGGCGCCGTCGAGCTCCTCGCCTCTTCCCTCGCCGCCTCCGCCATGGCTCCGAAGAGCGACAAGGCGAAGAGCGACAAGGCCAAGAACGACAAGGCTAAGAAGGAGAAGTCCGAGCAGGCGGCGAAGCTGGCCGCCCTGCGGAAGAGGTCCGTGGTCTTCGCGCCGAGGCTTGGCGCGAGGGAGCCGCGGAACAAATATTATCTGTTCTGGGTGAGGGAGACCAAAGCTCATCCCCGCACCAGAGCCTTCCCCGCCGTCGCCAAAGATATGTTCCCCGGCGGGTATTTCTTCTTCGCTGCATTTTTCCACTGTGGTCTGTGCCCTCCGTTCTCGGAGTTCTTTTGTGATATCATGAACACATACGGCCGCCACCTCCTAGATTTCACCCCCAACGCCATCCTTACGATGGCCGTTTTCGTACATCTGTGCGAAAAATATGTTGGGATTCATCCAAACGTAGCCCTTTTCCGCCATTTCTTCATGCCTAGAGTAGAGGCTGGCGCTCCCCTCTCCGGCGGCATCTCCTGGATCTTCAGGCTGAACAAGAAGGACTCGTACCTGAAGGGAGAACTCCGCGGCAAGTGGGAAGAATGGAGAGCTGATTGGTGTTGGGTGGTGGAGGATAAGCCGGAGCCCTTCACCGCGCCGCGCACAACTGCCATAGTGCGCGGCAGAGATTGGAGCGAGTTGGCCCCAGAGGGCAACAAGCTTAGCATCGCCCTTATAAGGATTATTCGTCTCCGGGTCGCCAATCTGACTATCGGAGAGGTTGGGGCATATTTCCTCCGCCGCCGCATCGCCCCCTTACAAGAAAGGAAAAGGGCCGCCTGGGAATTCGGCAATGCGGCGGATATCATGAGGCTACGCCCTGGATTAAACTATAACTTCACTGCCTTGGAGTTGAAGGGGATGGTCCGAGAGCTCTTCAAGCACGACCCGGCCCATCCGGAGTGGTTCAAACCTCCCCGGGGAGTGGTGCCGCTGTGCAACAGCACTGCCCGAGATTCCTTGCGCGCGATGATGCCTGCGTGCGACTCCCATGGCGTCGTCCCCACCTGGATCGAGCCTCCGCCGGACACCGTGCTGAGCTTCTTTGACAACCTGGTCGAGACGCCCAAAAACACCGAGGAGAACAGGGGCCTCACCCGGGCCACTACTGGCCGGGACATAGCCTACATCGCCTCCAGGATGGAGGAGGCCGCTGCAGCTGCAGCGGCGGGTGACTTTGGGTACACCGTGGACGAGGCACAGGCCGCGGACGCGGTGAGCCAAGCAGAGGAGGCGGAAATCCTCAAGCTGCTCAAGCTTCCGCCCGCGGAGTTTGCCGGGGTGCCTTCCTTGCAGTTTGCCGGGACGAGCGAGGTCGCCGGAGGGAGCGAGGTCGCTGGAGGGAGCGAGGCCGCCGGGCATGGCGCTGGGTCCAGCGGGCCTGCCGGGGAGGAGGAGGACGTCGAGGCTGATGAAGACTCTGGTGGATCTCTGGGACTCGATGACGACGCCTCCTCATCTTCAGAGAACTCCCCGCCTCCAGCAAGCCCTACGCAACAACCGAGGAAGCGCCTCCGCAAGGCGGCTACGGCGACGAGGCCGCAGGCGCCTCGACAGCAGCCGGCGCGCCGGGCGACGCGCGCCACCAGGACGAGCAAAGTCGTCAAGGAGGCGCCCCGTGCCCGTGCGCCAAGCGGGGGAGGATCTTCCCGGAGTGGAACGGATGTTCCGTCTGCTTCTCGGGCCCCGGTGACGACGGGGGCTGGGTCTTCGCAGCCCACAGCCCCAGAGCCCACCAAGCGCCCGAGGGAACCTTCTCCTCCAGCTCCTCGCGCGGGAGCAAACCAGGCGGAGTTCGACTTCTCCGCCCTCAGCTCTGACGACGAGGAAGAGGAGTAAGTACTTGTACTTCTTTATTTCCTTTGATTTTGTCTTGACTTTCCTTGTTGATTCTGATCTCGTTTTTGCTTTGCTTTCAGGACCCTGACCCAGCGGATGGCGAAGAGGGCCAAGATCCCTGTGGTCGAGGTTGAGGACGACTCGCCCGTCACGGCGACCGGAGACGCGCCAGCGGCAGGCTTGCCGGATCAACCTGCTGCTCCGAGGAGCAGCCCCCAGCGCAGCCCCTAGCGTAAGTCTGGTTTTTATCTTTCTGCTTGACGGGCGCGCTTGAGGTCGTTGCTTGTACTGATATCTCGCTGTCTTGTTTGTCTTGCGCAGAAGTGGAGCCGCAGCCGCAGGAGCGCCAGGAGGTCGCCCCCGAAGAGCTACTCGCTCCACCCTCCCCGCCAAGGGTGAACTCCCCGGCGAGGGAGAACGCTCTGCCAAGGACGGGTACCCCGCCAAGGGCGGGCACCCCGCCAAGGGTGAGCAGCCCGACGAGGGTGAGCACCCCGCCAAGGGAGGGCGCGGGCGGCCCTCCGCCAGCAGGGGCCACCACTCCGCCGCCAAGGGTGGATTCCCCGGCGAGGGAGCCTGTCGTTGAAGAAGTCCGCGAAGGTGAGTCTTGTAGCTTATTCTTCTTGAACTCGTCTTTTTGGATTTTTGCTTGACTCTTTCTTTTTTTCTTCTGCTAGATCCTCCTGTACCGGAGCGGATGGAGACGGAGGCCACCGTTGAGGAGGAGGTGCACGGCGACGGCGGCAACACCACTGCCACTGAGGGCATGGCTGGAGCCGACGAGCCTGCCGCTGAAGAGACCGCCCCGCCCGCAGACGCCGCGGCTGGGGAAGGGACCAGCGACCACACTGCCGGCCCGGAGGCAGCAGGAGCGTCAAGCGCTGCACCGGCCGCCGACCCTTCCGCCTCCACGGCCGGGCAGGGCGTCTACCTGGAGGCCCCCAACAGGGTTTTCATACAAGTCCCGTGGGGGTCCTCGTCTCGAGCCCCCATGGAGGGAGAGACCTTTGACGGAGAGGTCCTCGCCTCCGCGGGGTTGAAGGTTGTTGAAGCACCCGGCGGTAGCGACGAGCCCGAAGAGGAGAAACTCCTTCGCCGGCTCCTGGCTCTGTACCGGGCCAGGCAGGCGAAGCTGGAGTCTCGGGAAGCTCTTGCCGCCAAGGCTGGAGTTGACTTGGAGAAGCGCGCCGTGGAGCTTCGCGCCGACAACCAAGCAGCCATCCGCCACTTGGCTGAGGAGCGCGACGAGCTTGCCGGAGCGCATCAAGCCTTCCTCCTGGAGAAGGCCGAGGCCGAGGAGCAGCAACGACTGGTCGGTGAAGAGCTGTCCCGGCGAGAAGGAGCACTTAACCAACGGAAGGTCGACCTCGACGCCCACGAGGACGACCTCACCGCCCGGGAGCAGGCCATTGGCGGGGCCCTGAAGGAGGCGAAGGCCGCCGCAGCCGCCGTGGAGACCGCCAAGAAGGACCTGGAGGCCAAGGTCGAGCAGCTGGAGCGGTACCTGAAGGCGAGCGCGGACAGAATCACCGCGCTCAATGTGGAGCGGGAGAAAGATGCCCACACCAACTCTGACTTGCAGGTACGTCTCTCCAAGAAAGGCGACGAGCTCACTGCCGCCAAGGATTCCATTGCTGACTTAGAGTTGAAGGTCTCCACTCTGACTGATTCGCTCGACGCCGCCCGGGACCACGAGACGAAGCTGAAGGACGAGCTCCGCAAGGAACGAGGCCTGGTGAAGAGCGCCGCCGTCTCGGCGAACCAATTCAGCCGGGCAGTGGAGCAGTGGACTGATGAGCTGGTCACCTCCGCCACCAATATCGACGCGGAGATGATGGCGCTGAGGGCTGAACATCTTGTGTACTCCCCGGACGAGAGCCTCCCCCACATCGCCAAGCTAAGTCTGTTCTTCCGGGGAATTGCACCGGCGCTTGCGCGGCTGCGGCAGAAGATCTCCGCGCAGCTGGCCGACGAGGCGCGTCGGCTCTGCATGGGCACTCTGGAGCGCGTCTTGTCGAAGATCGTCTACCGCAACCCCGACATCAACCTCGTCAACGTCCTCCGCACCTTGCCGCCCGATGCTGACCAGGAGGCGTTGAAGGCGCAGGTTGCCCACATTGTCGCTAAGGTGAGCAAGATCACGAGGCGTGAAGGCGATCGCGTAGACTAGATCCCTTTGCCGCTGCCAATGAAGTCATAGGCAGTAGTTGATTAGAACAGCGGCAAGCTATCCTTGTAATATACAATCTTGTTTTGAACAATCAATGTAGTGTTATCTCCCTTGTTTTTGGTCCTTTACTTTGTATGCTTTCTACCCTACGCTTTTAGGGGACTTGCCGGCAAGGGGCCCTTGCCGCAAGCGCTGAGTGCTGGACTCTTAGCAGCCTGCTGGCAAAGACCTTGTCGGTAAGTAACCTTGCCGCAGCTAGTCGCAGCACACTTAGACTGCTGAGCGAACTCGAAAACGAACTAAGGGCGCGACACTTGTCGCAGCTCACTTAAGCCGTTGAGCGTGCTCGAAACAGAGTAAGGGCGCGGCTAGCCATGGGTAGGTTCCTCCGCGCACAGGTTTTCCATACAAAGTGTGGTTGTTCAAGAAAGATAACTAAATTTTGAAAAATTTGAATTACTCAAACTTTGGTAACTTAGCTTTCATAAATCGCTTGTTCTCCGATAAGGCTTCTCTTTCTTGAATAGCACTTGGTTCTCCTCCACCTCCTTCCCCCCGGCAAACTTGTGCGCGAGGAATATTCCTTCTGCTTTAGAGGGAAAGAAAAAGAGGAGGAAAAACAAGTATCGGGCCATATGGCTTGCTAATGCTTACTGGGGTTTTGCGTTGCACAAGGTGCCAAACAATGCATGCAAATAACAAAGAAAAGCATGGAAATGGCAAATAGTGCGAAGCACAAAAACTTTACTAATGCACGGGGTCTGCGCCCGGCTTTGTACAAAGGTTCACATGCAACAGCGGCAAGACTCGTACAAAAGGCGGTTGCCGGAGCGGATCACGGCAACCGCGCCTCATGGGTGAAACTTGCGAAGATGCTCTATGTTCCAGGAATTGCTCACCGGTAAGCCTTCTTCAGTCTCAAGGCGGACATCGCCAGGCCTCGTGACTTGTCTCACCCAATAAGGGCCTTCCCACTTCGGCGTCAACTTGTTGGAATTCTTGGCGGACTGAACACGCCGAAGAACAAGGTCGCCTTCCTCGAGACTCCTGGCCTTGACCTTGCGGCTATGATAGCGACGCAAGGCTTGCTGGTATCGAGCAGCTCGTACAGCAGCCTGGAGACGTTCCTCCTCAAGGAGCAATGCGTCATCTTGTCGCAGTTGCTCTTGCTCGAGCTCATCATAAGCGAGCACTCGAGGAGATCCGTATACGAGTTCCGTGGGGAGAACTGCCTCTGCTCCATAGACAAGAGCAAAGGGTGTCTGTCCGGTGGCTCGACTTGGTGTCGTCCTGATTGACCAAAGAGCCGCCGGCAGCTCCTCTATCCAGTTTCTTCCGCACTTGCGCAGCCTGTCAAAGGTTCTTGTCTTGAGTCCGCGCAGCACTTCAGCATTGGCCCTCTCTGCTTGACCATTGCTCCTCGGGTGAGCAACAGAAGCGAAGCAGACCTTGGCGCCAAGGTCTTGGACGTACTGCATGAAGGTGCGACTTGTGAACTGTGTGCCGTTGTCGGTGATGATCCTGTTAGGGATTCCGAAACGGCAAACAATCGCTCTGAAGAACCTGACGGCTGACTGTGCTGTCACCTTTCTCACTGGTTCCACTTCTGGCCACTTCGTGAACTTGTCGATTGCTACGTACAAGTAATAAAAGCCCCCGACTGCGCGGGGAAAAGGGCCGAGGATATCGAGCCCCCAGACCGCGAAGGGCCAGGATAAAGGGATCGTCTGGAGAGCTTGAGCTGGCTGGTGAATTTGCTTGGCATGGAACTGGCACGCTTCACACTTGGTTACTTGTGCAGTTGCATCTTGGAGGGCTTCTTGCCAGAAGAATCCTTGCCGGAACGCCTTCCCGGCAAGTGCCCTTGCGCCAATGTGGTGGCCACATATGCCTCCATGTATCTCTGCCAACAGCTTATGTCCATCTTCTCTGGAAATGCACTTCAACCTGACACCGTTGAGTCTTCTTCTGTACAGTTCATTGTCAACGAACTGGTACATACTTGACTGTCTGGTTATTTTCTCTATCTCTTCTGGCTCATCAGGAAGTTCTCCAGTTTGCAGAAAACGGATGATCTGCTGTGCCCATGCTGGAGCCCGAGGCTCAACAGTAAGGACTAAAGGCATGAGGGCTGCTGCGGGAACCTCAGCTTCTACGACAAGAACCTCTGCCTCTGCCGGAGTTGATGGTCCCCCGGCAAGCCTGCCGGGGCAGGGCTTGTCGAGAACGCCTGCTTCAACTGCACAGACCCTTGGATCTGCAGGAGCAAACTGTTCCTCAGCATCTGGGTTGTTGACCTTGGGGACCTTGGCGGCGGCTTCGGGAAGATCCGCCGGCAAGTAGTCACCGGAGACCAACTTTCTCTTCTTGTTCTGCCCAACTGATGGTGTAACGGATGGTTGAGTTAACTTGAGCAGGAAGGTCCCTGGTTCCACAGGTAACTTCATTGCAGCACACTTTGAAAGGCCATCCGCAATATCATTCTGAGCTCTTGGGACGTGCTCCATTTGCAGACCTTCAAAGTGCTCTTCGAGCTTCCTCACTTCATCGACATAAGCTTCCATCAAAGGGCTCTGATAACTCTTATTCACTTATCGGACCACCAACTGCGAATCTCCCCGCACAATCAACTTCTTGATCCCAAGCTCGACTGCAATTCTGAGGCCGACAAGCAACCCTTCATACTCAGCAGTATTGTTTGTCGCTTGTTCCCTGGGAAAGTGCATCTGGATAACATACTTGAGGTGCTCTCCGGTGGGCGCTATGAGTACCACGCCGGCACCGGCGCCTTGCAGCGAGAAAGCACCATCAAAGTACATCACCCATTCTTTGCTTGCTTCTTGGACGGGGACGCTTGTCTCTTGGACTTCTTCATCTGGCGTTGGGGTCCATTCCGCTATGAATTCTGTCAAAGCTCTGCTCTGTATGGTTGAAGTACTCTCAAACTTGAGACCAAAGCTTGACAGTTCCAGTGCCCACTCGACGATCCTGCTTGTTGCCTCTGGATTTTGCAATATCCTCTTCAACGGAAAGCGAGTGACCACCGTTATCTCGTGTGCTTGGAAGTAATGGCGCAGCTTTCTTGAGGCCATGAGGAGGCCGAACAGCAACTTCTGCACCCCAGAGTATCTTGATCTAGCCCCCTGCAAGAGGGAACTTACAAAATACACTGGGTGCTGCACCATCTTCTTTCGCACTTCTCCTTGTTCCTGCGCAGACTTGTCCTTGTCGGGGCCAGAGCTTGTCAGGGAAGCCCCCTGCTTGTCGCTGGATTCGCTTGCCGGGGCCATGGGCTCTTCCTCTGCCTCCCTTTCCGCTACCAACGCAGCACTAACCACTTGATTGGTTGCTGCTAGGTATAGCAGCAACTTCTCTTGTGGCCTAGGTGCGACAAGTATTGGAGTAGAGGACAGGTATTCTTTCAAGTCTTGCAGCGCTGCCTCCGCTTCCGGAGTCCATTTCATAGGACCTGCTTTCTTCAAGATTTTGAAGAAAGGCAGGGCGCGTTCTGCAGACTTTGAAATGAACCTGCTGAGGGCAGCCACACAACCAGCAAGTCTCCTTACGTCCTTGACGCGCTTCGGGGCTTCAATCTGCTCGATGGCTTTTATCTTGTCGGGATTGGCTTCAATCCCCCTCTGGGACACAAAGAACCCGAGAAGCTTGCCGGAGGGAACTCCGAAGACGCACTTCTCGGGGTTCAACTTGAGCTGGATCTTGCACAGGTTCGCAAAGGTTTCTTCTAAGTCTTGGATCAGGGTATCTTTGCTCTTGCTTTTGACCACTATGTCATCCATGTAGGCTTCCACGTTTCTGTGTATCTGTGGCTCAAAAGCAGTATGCACCACCCTTGCAAATGTAGAGCCTGCATTCTTCAATCCAAAGGGCATGCGTATGAAGCAATATGTGCCGCATGGAGTAATGAATGCAGTCTTCTCTTCATCTTCCTTGGCCATGAATATCTGATGGTAACCTGAGTATGCATCAAGGAAGGAAAGCAGCTCACATCCGGCGGTGGAGTCAACAATCTGGTCAATACGCGGCAAGGGAAATGGATCCTTGGGACATGCTTTATTCACATCAGTGAAGTCTATACAAAGTCTCCACTTCCCATTGGCCTTGCGTACGACAACTGGATTTGCTAACCATGTGGGATGGATCACGCCTCTAACTAGGCCTGCTGCTTCCAACTTCTTTATCTCTTCGGCGATGAACTCTTGGCGCTCCACGGCTTGCTTCCTGACCTTCTGCTTGACGGGCCGCGCATGAGGACAAACAGCAAGCTTGTGCTCAATTACCTTCCTGGGAACGCCGGGGATGTCAGATGGTTGCCAAGCAAACACATCGACATTCGCCCGCAGGAAGGCAACGAGCGCGCTTTCCTATTTGTTGTCGAGCGTAGCACTGATGGTGAAGGTACCACCAGTGCCGTCCTCCTTGGCGGACACCTTCTTGGTTGCCGGTGGAGCCGCCATTCCTTTCTTACACTTGCCGGTGGAGCTCGATGGTGCGTCCTCGACGGCAGCGCAGCACTTCGAAGAGGTGCGTTTGCCGGAGTGGGCCCCAGAACTCTTGCCAGACTTGGTCTTGGTCCGTCGGGGGAAACTGTCCTCCCACGAGCACCTATGGGACCGGAGCCCCTTCTACGTTGCGGTAAGGGAGCGGAGGGAGCACGGAGAGCAGATCGAGGAGCGCACGCGGGCAGTTTACCCAGGTTCGGGCCGCGCGGACGCGTAAAACCCTACTCCTGCCTTAGGTTGTATTGAGTTCTTGAGCTCAGGAGCTGGAAGAGCTACAGTACTAGCTACACCGAGCGAGAGAGTTGTCTAGGTTTCGAACCCTTTCTACGTTGTGCATGGGCCTCCTTTTATAGCTCAAGGGGTCACCGATAGGTGTCGACGTAGAGGAGGGTAAAAGCGTAATTTTGGTGGTAGTTGTAACAGTGCGGGAACAGTGCGTGAATAGTGGTCTTCACCTAACCTTGACAGTGGGGGACAAGGGCATTAAATGCCCGTCGTCGTCGACCCCAAAAGTGTCCGCCCATGCTTCTCCGTTCGCCACGGCGGTAGCCTCGTCACCGTGGCTTGCCACCGTGTGCCCCAGGCTGCACAGCCATCCGCCACGTGCCCCTGGAAGGGCCCCAGGGCGACGCGTGGGCTGATGAGCTGGAGCGCGGGCATACAGCATAGGTTTCCCCGGCAAGCACCTTGCCGGGGTAATGATCTTGCCGGGCCCGGATGCTTGTCGCTCTCCGGGTCTCGCCGGAGCGCATGGTGCGCCGAGGCATTTCTTGAGATATGTGTTCCTTGGTCCTCCTGGCAAGCTCCTCTTGCCAGGGCCTTGTGTTAAAGTGGTAACTTTAAGCCTGGTACGGCCTTCCCGGCAAGCTCCACTTGCCGGGGTCTTGATCTTCTGACTTGTATACTTTGTTCTTGAATGGCTTCATAAGGACCGGAAAGGTGCTTGGCGAGCACGTGGTAAGCCCAGCCGCGGGAAGCTACTACTGCCCGTGCACAAGTCGGGGTACTAAGGTACCCCTATCTTAGTACACCGACACTCTTTTACTCCAAGTTTTATCCTCTTCATGAAGTCCATGAGAATAGGAATTATGTTTATAATTTCTATCCTCATGACGGAGAGAGCATAGCTCAAGCTTGGGGAGACTGAAAACGTTAATGCTAAAATGTCCTAACCATGGGCTCCCCAAAGATATGATTATTACTAATTTCTATGCGAGGCTCTCTCGATAGGATAAAGATTTGCTCGATGCTTCCTCTATGGGTTCTTTCACAAACGAAAAGATTGATGCTAAATGGGAACTCCTTGAAAGAATTCAACGCAACACTGAAGATTGGGAGATCGACAAAGGTAAAGAGTTAGGTATAGTTTATGAGTATGATTGCATTAAGTCCTTTGTTGAAACTACAAGTTTTAATAAGTTTAGTGCTAAATTTGGGCTTGATTCTCAACTCCTTGTTGATTTCCTCAAATCTTTTGCTTCACATCTTAATATGCCTAAGGAGGATTGGAACAAGCATCATGAACCTTTTAAAGAGATTTGGAAAGAAAATGAAATTGTTCATGATGATTGCAACATGCATGATCCAATTCCTAAAAATGAAGTTTTATATAAGCATGTTAATTTTTGTGGAGTGGATAGACCTTGTGAAAGGCCTATGATTGAAGAAGAGAAGTATTGTAAGCAACATAAGCATGAAAGAACAATCACTTGGGTCAGAGATTTAAATGAAATTGCTAGAGAATTGTGTGACCTTTATCCTTTTACTTGTGAACTTTGCTGTATAGAAGGTCACTTTAATTTTCAATGCATGAACTTTCAAAACATAATTGTTAACCAGTTGTGTGATAACATGATCACCTCTGATCTTTATGATGAGCTTATGTTATTTTTGATGTGTGAGGAGTTATCAGAAAGACTTCTTGGCTAGATGTTAATGCCATAGGAATAAAAAACACCTTGCAAAATTGCCATCTCTATTGTGTTGTTAATTGCCATGAAAATGATTACATAAATAAGATTAGAAAGGAGGGAACTTTACCAAAGTATAAAAATGTCTCTTATATTTCTGCTAATAAAAAGGAGAGTTTCTCCCAAGTTTCCCCTATTGTTTCTAATGATAAACCAGGATATGTGGAGAAGCTTCATCTCCAACCACTCCCTCCTAAGGTGAAGAAGAAGAAAAAGAAGAGGAGGAGGAAGAGGAGCAAGAAGGAAGAAGAATGGGTATCAACCTGGCCTGAGCATATTCCTCCCATCAACTTTTATCCTAATGGTTGTAAGTTTAAAGAAGAAGGTGAAGTTTATTGCCTTAATTATCATCTTGATGATACGTCCGTAGGTACTATTGAAGATGATTTTGATTCTGATATGCATGTTACTTATTGTGATTGGGAAAATGATGATAATGCTACTTATGATCTTGAAAATCTTTTTGGTACCAACTCTGAAAGTGATGATATGGAAAGCTCTAAGCTTGGAGATGATAGGATTGCAAATCCTTTACCCACTAGTAATGTGACAATTGATAATTCTTTTGCTAGTAAGAATAAAGACAACATGTTTACAAATATAGTTGCTAGCAATGATAATGCTCTTCTCTACTATGATGATGTTATAACTCCAATCTATAGTGATTATAAAGGCACCTATGACATAAGGAGAAATTATCCATATGAAACTTGTCATAATCATGGAGGGAATTACTCCCTTGTTGAACACCACCCTCCTAATACACAATTAATCTATAGTGTTCAAGTTGTTTATGATAGTCCTACTCCCACTATTACCAATGAGAAAGATTATGCTTATGTGGAGAGTAAGAGTACCTTTTTGCATGTGGACCATGGTAACAATGCTTTATGTGATGCTTATATTGTTGAGTTCATCCATGATGCCACATAAATTTATAATGAGAGAGGGAGACTTGGTTCTAAATATCTTAATAATAAGAAGTTTCCTCTCTTTATGGTGAATATTTTGAAGTTATGCTTGTTTTGCCTTCCTATGCTAGTTGCTTTGTGCTTCAATGAATTATTCTATTGCAATATTCCTATGCATAGGAAGCATGTTAGGCTTAAATGTGTTTGGTATTTGCTTCTTGATGCTCTCTTTTGTTCTTCAACTCTTATTCCTACGAGAGCATCATTAAAGTCTTAAGCCTATCTTTATGGCTATAAAGAAAGAGCTCTAGGGAGACAACCCTTGTTATCTTTGCTTTCAGTTTGTTCTTTCAGTTTTTAGTGGTCTTGATGTTTGTTACTACTGTAGCAACATCATTGTATCTTTATTTTTCAGCTTTGTGCCAAGTGTAGCCTCTGATTGCAAGAAAGTTCAAAAGTTGGGACGTGCTGTCCAGGAAACAGATTCTGTCCTTGGATAGAAAAATTCGTATAAAATCACCAGATCATCTTTTTGGTCTGAATTTTTTCGACAGCGTGCTCTATACAATTGGCTTTCGGGCATCTGTTCTGAGTTTTTTGATTAGAGTTGCATAAGTGCCCCGAAAAAATCATTTACTACCTGCTGGTCTGTTTTTCACAGATTCTGTCCTGTTTTGCCTTTCCTTCATTTTGCAAACCTTGAGCTTGCTTTTTCTTTGCAAAAACCTTTTGGCAATCTTGAGAAACAGTAGACCTTTAAGAATATCCTTATTTCCAGCAAGGAACAATTATTTTATTATGGGTACTAACCTCGCTAATCAGATTATGATGAGTTATATATGAAGGGAGTTTTCAAGTGTGCGAGGGAAGATGATGAAAAGATCCAGGAGTGTCAAACGCTCAAGCTTGGGGATGCCCCCATGCACCCCCAAGAAATATTCAAGAAGACTCAAGCGTCTAAGCTTGGGGATGCCCCCGTGCATCCCCTTCTCCATCAACATTATCAGTTCGTCTTTCGTTCCACTATATTTTTATCACTTCATGTGTTATGTGCTATGCTTGGAGCGTCTTGCTTTTAGTTTTCTTTAGCTTTGCTTGCTGTTCATAACGAGTTGGAACTCAGCTTTCTTTGTGTGGGAGAGAGACCCGCTCCACTTCAACCTAGAACATAACATAGAATTTTCATGTCTATCCTTGCTGTGTATGTTCTTTGTCTTTCAATAGCTACTGTCATGCTTAGCTCTTAGTTTTCATGCTTATCTTTTTAAAGAGCTTTTGTTTAGTTGGTCGCTGGAACTCTCTTTAGTTATCATGCTTATCTTGTTAAGAGAGTTGGCTTCTGTTGCACTGGTTGATATGTCTATGATAAAAATGCTATGAGCATAATGATGCTTAGTAGTTCATGTTTTCTTATGGTTAGTCTCAAATAGCTGGGGGTTCTCAATGTGTTATTGGAGTACCAACATGATTTGTTTGCCTATGATGTGGTCTGGTTTAGTGATATCTTCCTCCAAGAATTTATTTTGATTGACTTGGCATATGCTCACGCATATTTAAGACTGTAAATAAAGTCTATCAAGCCTTGATGATCTTTAATTTCTGAGTAGCGATATAACTTCCATGCCCGATTCAATGTTGCTTTGTCGCTCTGCATGATTATGACCATCATTGCTCTTTTAGTTGGTCGCTCCCAGTCTTTTGCTAACCTTCGCCTGTACTAAGCGGACTGACTGCTTGTGCATCCAAAATCCTTTAAACCAGTTATGCCGTATGAGTCCACCATACCTTCCTATACATGGTATTTACCCGCCATTCCTAACGAAGACTTTCATGTACCATCTCGAAATTATTCAAAAAAGCATTTCTCTTTTGTGCCTCTGTTTTAGCTCATGAGGAAGTAGTAGTTAATTCATGATCTTTTTAAGTTGGACAAGCTTCACCCCGGGATTGCATGTCTAATGTGCAAACCCATAATACGAGAAGGAACTGGCATAGAGTGCGCCCGGCTCATTAAAAAATAATACAACAAACAAACCCTCCTTCACGCTTTGTTCATGAGAAATCAGAAAACTTTGGCAGTGATAAACAAAGGAGATTAAGAGGATGTGATCGTCCTCATTCGGGAGCCATTCCTCGAAACTTGTCCAGCTCAAGAAGTAATTGAGTTATCTGCCAGCATTCGTTGACAAAATATGCATATTCTAAAAAATAATTATTACCTCTGTTTTTAAAACCAAGAGCTCTGGTACATGATTAGCTTTTGTTTCCGACCACGGGTTTTCAACTTTGCCAACAAAAGCCACGGTTCGAGAGTCTCCACCTTCTTTTAAAGCACCAACTACTGAGAGCATGATTGTCATTCTGAGTGTAATGTGCATTGTCCCAAAGTAGCATTGTCTTTTGCATGATTATGATATCGTTTATTCTAAAATCATTGTATCTAGTCATCACTTAAACCTTGGAGGTGCCCCTGCATTTATGTTTCGCTTCACTAAAGGGGGCAAGCGAGATATCACTTTATCATGTTTGCACACCATGCTCATTACAAATCTATTGAGTATTTCAGCATCATATTGTAAAACTTTCAGTTCTTTGTGATTTTCTCGTGAGGCAACTTAATTACTACAGATTCATTGTCTCAGTAAGCACTTGTCATGTGACTATGAAAAGTTCTTATATGGTTAATAGCATGTCACCACAGAAATTATGCTTGTTATCATTTACCTACTCGAGGACGAGCAGGAATTAAGCTTGGGGATGTTGATACGTCCAAAACATATCTATAATTTCTGCTTGCTCCATGCCCTTTTTGTGTGATATTGCTATGATATTTATACACTTCCATACACTTTTTGATCATATTTGGACTAACCTATTAACTCAGTGCACCCCAGTGCCAGTTTCTGTTTTCTGCTGTTTTTGTATTTCAGGTTTTCCCATTACGTAAACTGCCCGAAAAATCCCGGAAAAATTATATAAAAAATCAGCGTTCCAGAAGCTTCCTTGCGGCCAAAGTAGGGCCGGAGGGGGGCCACCAGGGCTCCAGGCGGCCTGCCCATGCGCCCCCCTCCTGGCCGCGCCGGGGGGGCGCCTGGCCCCCCCAGGCCTCCGCTGATGCCCCCCTTTGGCATATATTTAACACCCGTCGAGGAAACCCTGATTCCAGACCCCTTTTCTCCAGAGCAATTCCGATCTCCGCCGCCATCGCCATCAAGCTTCGGGGGACCAGAATTCCTGTGCCGGCACCCTGTCGGGACGGGGAAGTGCCCCCGGATTCATCTCCATCGACGTTGCTTCCTCCCTCCATGATGCGGGAGTAGTTCCTCCTCGGGGCTGAGGTTTCTACCAGTAGCTATGTGGTCAATTCTCTCTCCCATGATGTGATCTTCGTTGTGATCATAGGCTATGTTAATCTAGGGTGATCCCATGATATTTTCCCTTCCTCTATGTATTGGATTAATGTACTCACTTGTCTTTATCTAGTATAATCCCCGAGACCAAGGTGACAGCGGTCTATTGGAGATGGATTAGAAAAATATTTTCATGAGTGATTTCCTCTCTTGTGTGTTGATTGAAGATTGAGAGTCTCTTGGTGCTTGTCTTTGACTATCCTTTAGATATGTTGTGGTGATTGTGGGACTCTCTTTGGATGGCCGCGGTGACATTGGGAAATCCTTAGATTGAGAACTACGAACTTTGAGATGTGCTTTTGTAGCCCTACATAATTCTCGTCCTCTCTTGATCACGAAGGAATGACCTCCGGGTGCGTCTCCATTGCATGTTTTATGGGAAATATCATGTGATTCGATTATGTTAATGTTGTTGGGAGTTGCCACTAGTGAAAGTATGATCCCTAGGCCTTGTTTCCACCATTGCAATACCATTTGTGCTCACGTTTACCACTTGTTTGCTTGCTGCACTTTTTATTACAGATTTATATTACTTTGTTTTGCCATCCATATCACTTGCCATTTAACATCTCTTTGCCGAACTAGTGCACCTATACATCTAACAAGTGTATTAGGTGTGTTGGGGACACAAGAGACTTCTTGTATCTTAGTTGCAGGGTTGCTTGAGAGAGACCATCTTGAACCTCTACTTCCCTGAGTTCGATAAACCTTAGGTCATCCACTTGAGGGAAATTGCTACTGTCCTACAAACCTCTGCGCTTGGAGGCCCAACATAGTCTACAAGAGTAGAAGCGTGTGTAGACACCAATCACATTCATACATATCAAGGGGTTTTGTGGAAAAGTATAAATTGCCAACCGTAGCCCTTAGGACGCCAATGTTAGTGAGTTCCCCTGGAGCAGAGTATATGGCTAGCCGAGGATGTTACCAAGTGCCATTGACCATTGGAAGACATGTATTTCCCACGGACCTTATTCTTTTGGAATCTCAGGGTCTGGATGTAATCATTGGTATGTATTGGCTATCCAAGTTTGGAGGAAACATCGATTGCGCCAATAGATTAATTCTTCTCACCACCCCGGAAGGAAAGAGGATCAAGTATGTGTCGAGGCACACACCCAGGAAAGCGCATGTGAATGCATTCACGGGAGTTGTTCAGGAAGATGTGCCAGTTGTGAAGGATTACCCCGATGTATTCCCGGAGGAGTTACCCGGCATGCCACCGGATAGAGACATAGAGTTCTTAATTGAACTATTACCCGGCACCGGGCCAGTATCTAAGAGACCATACCGGATGCCCGCTAATGATCTAGAGGAGATCAAGAAGCAAATCAAGGAGCTAATGTATAAGGGTTATATACGACCAAGTTCATCGCCGTGGGGAGCCCCAGTGCTCTTAGTCGAGAAGAAGGATGGATCATTGAGAATGGTTGTTGATTATCGTGCACTGAACGAGGTGACAATGAAGAATAAGTACCCTTTGCCGATGATCAACGATCTGTTTGACCAGCTGTAAGGAGCTAAGGTATTCTCTAAGATCGATTTGCGATCATGATATCATCGGCTGAAGATCCGAGAACGAGATATACCTAAGACAACTTTTACCATGAGGTACGGGCTTTATGAGTATACAGTTATGTCATTTGGTTTGACTAACGCTCCTGCCAATTTCATGAGTATGATGGACAAGGTATTCATGGAGTTCTTGGATAAGTTTGTGGTAGTATTCATTGATGACATATTGATATAATCCAAGAATGAAGAGGAGCACAAGGAACATTTGCGTTTAGTTCTCGAGAAACTTAGATAACATCAGTTATATGCCAAGTTCAGTAAATGTGAGTTTTGGTTGAAGGAAGTTGGATTCCTTGGACATGTCATATCAGTAGACGGTATAGCTGTAGACCCCGCCAAGGTTGAGGCAGTCATAGAATGGAAGGCACCCACCTCAGTTGGCGAAATTTGTAGTTTTCTTGGACTCACGGGATATTATCGGAGATTTATTGAGAATTTCTCAAAGATTGTGAAGCCCATGACAGCGTTTTTGAAGAAGGAGACTAAGTATAAGTGGACTGAAGAGTGTGAGGCCAATTTTTAGGAGTTTAAGAAACGTTTGGTTACAACCCCAGTGTGGATTCTTCCAGATATACGCAAGGATTTTCAAGTGTATTGTGACGCTTCTCGTCAAGGACTTGGAGGCATTCTCATGCAAGATGGAAGAGTTGTGTCGTACGCTTCACGTCAATTTCGACCACATGAGTTGAGTTATGCCACACATGATTTGGAGTTAGCTGCCGTAGTGCATGCACTCAAAACCTGGAGACATTTTCTTATTGGAAACCGTTGCGATGTATACATGGATCATAAGAGTTTGAAGTATATCTTCACGTAGAAGGAGCTGAATCTCAAGCAAAGGAGATGGCTGGAGCTCATAAAGGATTACGATATGAGATTGCATTATCATCCCGAAAAAGCCAATGTCGTGGCAGATGCCCTAAGTCGCAAGAGTTATGTTAACACAATCATTTCCGGAGATTTACCCCAGGAGTTAGCCGATGATCTTAGGGATTTGCAGATGGAGATAGTCCCTAGAGGTTATGTTGCCACATTGGAAATTCAATCCATGTTGTTGGAAAGGATTCGAGAAGCCCAGAAGACAGACAAAGAAATTGCAGAAATAAAAGAAAGAATGGCCAAAGGAAAGGCAGAAGGATTTCGTGAGGATGAGTACGAGACACTTTGGTTTGAAAAGCGTATTTATGTGCCCAATGACCCCGAGATTAGGAAGTTGATTCTCCATGAGGCTCATGATTCGCCGTATTCGATTCACCCAGGCAACACCAAGATGTACTTGGATTTGAAGCAAAATTTTTGGTGGACCGGAATGAAGAAGGACATTTCCGAGTATGTAGCAGTGTATGATGTTTGTCAGAGAGTCAAGGCTGAACATCAAAAACTAGCAGGGTTATTGCAGCCGTTACCCATACCCGAATGGAAGTGGGATAAACTTGGAATGGATTTTATCACAGGGCTTCCCAGGACACGTTCTGGGTACGATTCTATTTGGGTGATAGTTGATCGTTTGACTAAGGTAGCCCACTTTATCCCCGTAAAGACCACTTATACGAGTGCTAAGTTGGCCAAGATATACATGACCAGGATCGTATGTCTGCATGGAGTATCGAGGACCATTATATAAAATAGAGGAACACCGTTTACCTCAAAGTTTTGGAAGCAGTTGTACGAGACTTTAGGTACTAGGCTGGAGTTCAGTACAGCCTTTCATCCACAGACCGATGGACAGACCGAGAGAGTCAGTCAGATCCTGGAGGACATGTTGAGAGCTTGTGCGCTCGATTATGGATCTAGTTGGGATGATAACTTCCCGTATGCAGAGTTTTCTTACAACAACAGTAATCAAACCAGTTTGCAAATGGCCCCTTTCGAAGCTTTGTATGGAAGGAGGTACAGAACACCGTTGATGTGGGATCAAGTTGGAGACAGTCAGTTATTTGGACCCAATTTAATCAAAGAGACAGAAGAGAAGGTCAAATTGATCCGCGACAGACTTAGGTAGCCCAGTCCAGGCAGAAGAGTTATGCAGATACGAAACGCAAGGAGGTGACCTACGAAGTGGGAGATAGAGCGCATCTTCGTGTGTCTCCGCTTCGAGGATTGAGGCATTTCGGAGTTAAGGGTAAATTGGCACCAAGATTTGTGGGACCGTACAAAGTTTTGGAGCGCACAGGAGAAGTAGCTTATCAGCTAGAGTTGCCCGAGACTTTGTCCGGAGTTCACGATGTGTTTCACGTATCTCAGTTGAAGAAGTGTCATGCATAGATGGCCGATATTCTGTTACGCGATACAGTGCCAATGGAAGCAATTCAGTTAGAAAGCGATCTGACTTACGAGGAGAAGCCCGTTAAGATTCTCGAGTTTGCCGACATAGTTACCCGCAACAAAGTCATCAAATTCTACAAAGTACAGTGGAGTCATCATACAGAGGACGAAGCCACCTCGGAACGAGAGGATGATCTACGCCAGGACCACCCACACATATTTTCTAGCCAACCCGAATCTCGAGGGCGAGATTCATCTTAAGGGGGGGGGGTAGGTTTGTAACATCCCAATTTTCGATTTGGATGTTATCATAGATCATTCATATGCATTCATCATTTGAGCATTTTGAGCATGAGTTTATTTGAAAATTGATCCAAAACTATAAGCAACTCAAGGACCCAAGTGAGAGAGTTGGAAGTTTTCCGGAGAGAAGCCCACTGTTTTATTTATTTCCAAGTGGGGTTGGATCAATGATATTTTTGCCAAATTTCATTTTTCCAATATTTAAAATAAATGAGAGAAGATAATATGACTTCTACAAAAACATAATAAAAATATTGGAATTTGATTTTTGAGTAAAATATTTTTTATTGGAATTTTATTTGTAGTTTCTTATTTTAAAAATTGCATTAAAAAGTTATTTTTATTTTTAGGCATTTTATATCAGAAAAATGTTCACCTTGTTCTAAATATTAGGTTATACGGTGAAAATTGTTTCTGGTATTTTTAGAGTTTTTTATATTTTATTTTGGATTTTTTCTGTTCGGGCGAATTTTGTAAAAAAAAAAAACTCTCCGGACCGCACTGGGCCGAAGCCTAGCCGGCCCGCTCGCGCCAACCGCCTCCGCGCCGCCGTGCCGCCGGCGGACTCCGCGTGGAGTCCGGCTCGGACTCTGCCGCCGCCTGCCCCCTCGCGCAAGCAGCCGCCCCCTTTGACCTTTATATACCGCCGCCGTCGCCTCCTCGCCTCCTCACCTTGCCCCGCCGCTACAAGCCCCGCAGCCACCGCCCGCACTAGCCGCAGCCGCGTGCCGCTACCGCGCCGCCGCTGCCACGCTCGCTGCCTCCCGCCGCCGCAGCTCTGCCATCCCGCGCCGCCGCCCACTAATCCCGCCGCGCCGCCGGTTTTTCTCACAGAACCAGTAAAAAACCCGCGGCCGCCATCGATTTTTTTAGTTTAGATCTAGATTGGTTTTATTTTAGGGATTTGATTTTTCTCTGTTTTCTCGGTTTAAAGCTATTTTACAAATGTTCGTTCGTTTAGATCTAAATAACGAACGAATTCTTCGTTTGTCTCTATTAGCGGACGTTCGTTCGATAGATTTTTCTTTTCCTGTTTTATTTCTATCCAGGGACCTATCCGCGATTGTTTTATCGCAGATTAGCCCTAATCTTAAAACCTTCACAACTTTTTAACTGTTCGTCCAAATCAAGTGAAACCAACGCCAAATTCTTCGTCTCGAACCCCTCTTTCCTGTTAGCTAACTTGAACATGATTTTGACAATTCTAAAATTTGGTTTGATGCAGATTTGAATTCGATTTTTTTATCGTAGTTTTAGTTCCGTAGCTCCGATTCGAATGATTCTTTTTGCAAATCGAGCTCTTCAGTTGAACTTTCAAATTTGGATCTTTTATTTGAGTTTTACCCTTGCATCTATGCTTGAGTGCTTATGTATGCTATTGTTTGCTTGCGATATAATTTTCGGAGTGCGAAGCGTGCTACTACGAGTCTCTAGGGTTTGCAGATTGTCAGCAAGGCAAGTTCATACTTTGATCATACTTTTCAATACCCAGTTTTCATTGCATTAGTTATATACTCAAACACTTGCATGAGTAGGACTGGTTACATGTGATGATGCTTTGTAGTACATGAGGTAGGAACCCAATGACTTGAGATCAACCCAAGGGAATATACGCTTTGTTACTTATTGCTTAGCCATGCTTGTAGACGTGGATTGGTATGAGAGTTTCATGAAAGTTATGAGTGTAATAAGAACTAAGGGTTTCTTTAAGGTGGAAATTTAATACACATCTAGGTGGATTGGTTGTAGGGCACCTGGAGAATCCAGTGTTGTCCTAGGAAATCCCGGAGGACCCGTGTGATTATCCTATGGAATGCCACCCAGGCTCAAAGGGATCATATATCTTTCATGCCTATAAACTTCTATGTGCAGCCACAAGCCATTATGGGTTCTGGCATAGTTGAGTATGTTGTGTGACCTCTTTCGCTGGTAGACTAGCAGATCTAGCGGATGTGGGTGTAACGGTCTACCCAGGGTAAAGTGTTAATGCTTCTGAAAGACTGTGTCTCGGTCATCCGTTTCTCAAACACCATGTAGTGCGAGAAGTTAAACGGAGGCGATCGAGTCTTGTGGGGAAAAGTGCACAAACCTCTGTAGAGTGTACACACTTTTCATGATTAGCCGTGTCCCCGGTGATGGACTTCTTGAGTATCCTGGTATTTGAATTATGGACTGATCTCATCACTTTATTTAACTTGTTGGGTTAATAATGACTTTGGTTTTGGGATTGAGATGGGGGTACCATTCTCAATGTTCTTGCTTAAATTTAACTATGTAGTTAATAAAATACATTCCTTTGTTGTAGGGAAAACCTAGCTTTATGCAAAATTAACCTTACAGCCCCCACCAGCCAAATATGCATATAGTTGTAGACATTGTTCATTATCATTACAGTGTGTTCTTGCCAACATATTCAATGTGCTGACCTACATGGGTGCAACGTATCATGTTGCAGAGTTTTTATACGAAGATTAAGGTGCGATAGGTTGTTGTCATGCACTCAATGTTTGTCGTGGAGTTGGATGGACTCAACTACTCTTCATAGCTTCCATAGTTTATTATTTTAGATGGCCTTTAGCCATATTCGTGTATTGGATATTGCCTCTTCGAGGATTTTCGATGTAATAAAGTGTGATTGAACCTCTGCTATAAATCCTCGAGTATTGTGTGTGTCAGCATGCCGATCCAGGGATGACACTGAGCACAGATACTTCGGTTCATTGGAATCGTGGTCGCTACAGTAGCAATTATCAAACAGTGTGATTCATTCATATTAATTGAGACATTATCTTAACAATACCTTGTTTCAACATGTATAAAGAACGATAAAGCAGAAAAGTACCATTCCTAAAATAATGCAACTGATTCATATTAACAGAGACATTATCTTAACAATACCTTGGTTAAACATGTAGAAAGAACTATAAAGAAGGATTATACCATTTTTAAAACACTGTAACTGATATATATTAACAGAGACATTATCTCAACAATACATTTCTTAAACATGTACTTCGGCCGATACCTAACAGAAATGGTACTCCCGACGATCCCTAACAAGTGTTGCAGTTTTGAACTAAGATTCAGTAGTTAAGTCTGAGAGTGGCATTGCTTAATTTTACGCTTGGCATTAGATTAACAAAAATCATAAACAGTTCCAGGGAGAGTGGGCGCAACAACACCATGTGCTTCCATCTACTTATAAAGGGGGTCATGCAGAGTTTGTTGTAATAAAGCAACACGCATCATGTATGGGTTGGTCCCATTTTTTCACTTAATGGGAAAAGACAACAATTCAATAGCTTCAATTCAACATTTATTTAAAACATTACCAATACAAGTAGCACAACATCTCAAAGCACACTGCATGATCATGTGGATGAAGGCCGGTACTGACCTTTCATGACGCAGTCAAGATCACCTACGAATCTGCCAACACGAATAGGAAATCCAATCTCGTTTTGTGTAGTTCAACTAAATCAAGAAAAGTCGTCGGTGTGACATTTAAGTTCGCAATAGCAACAAGTTGAATAGATATCCCTGTTTTAACAGAGGTAAAAAGGAAACAATTACTGCCCAATAAAGGAGGATGAAACATACGGAGACAAAAAGAAGCATCTACCTTATCTTGATGGAAAACAAAGTAGGACAGTAGCATTTCTAAAACGGTTGCATTGATTCATATTAACAGAGACATTCTCTTATAACAACATTTGTTAAAGATGTAATTTACTTTTAACAGTGGCATTGCTTCCATTTTTAAGTAGCATTCTTAGATTAACAACAACAATATAGTTGTATGGGACATGGGACATGCCAGCACCATGTGTGTCCACACGCATAAATGGGTGATGTAGAGTATGTTGCCAAGCTGCATATCTGCGTTGGTCCCATATTTGTTCTTTTGAACCTTTTTCCTATGTGAGGGCATCAAATCTAGTCCTGCATAAACTACCTGACCCCCCAGTTTATTTTCTTTTCCAATAAAGATGGGTTCCTTTCCACAAACCAATCTGTAGTTTCTTTACAGATGTGAGGACTGGGTTACCCCCTTTTCCCCTTTCGACCAACAAAGTGGCTGGATAGCCAGTCTATACTAATTTCGCTCCCTCGTTTACTCACTGAACCACGTCCTAGATTCATGCTCCACCCCACCTCGCCCTTCTTTCCTCTTTGAACCAAGACGTAGATTCGATGGAACACACTTGAAAAAGATCTGCATGCAGCTCGAGCAATGACGTTTTCAAAGAAAGTTATACCTTAGGGTCGTCGGGATGTGGCTAGGCGTGCGGCGGGAGGCTGTATCTTCCCACACTACGTACGACAACAGGGAAGAAGGTGTCGGAGTCCCTCCCGCACATGCGCTGGGTGAAAGAGAACAATCTAGTCGGCAGTGGATTGCCTCCCTCGCCGAAGGCGACAGAGTGAACATTGCACCTCCTCCCCTTCCCAGTGCGATGGGATCCAGACGGCTCCTTCACCAACTGTGAGGGGGAGAGAGAGAGGCCAACGCAGTCTTATTTAGATTTGATGAAGAGGGTGGGAGATTGTGAGTGGAGCAAACCCTAGCAAAGGAACGCTAAGCCTCTGGCGTGTATACATATGTAGTGCAGCAAGAGTGTGAAGAGTGCAAACTCTAATGAACAAGCGCTGAGGCTCCAACTTATATAGTACTAATCAAGTGGAGTGGTTTTTTTATCTCCAGAACAATCGCTTTAAATGGTGTACGAAATGAAACTCTTTATTTAATGTACCAGTGAAGAAAACTACAAACAACTAACGACCCACATGTCCTAGTCGCACTTACTGTCGTTCACCTGCGGTGCACTACCCTCCGGTAAGTGAACAACCACACACGCGCAAAATTATCGGAAATGTGTGAGAGTGTGTACAAATAAATAAATTTTATTTCAATTACTTTGTATGTACCATTTGCCCTCTCTCAATAATTATGGTTTGTTGTGTTCAGCCTAAACTTGGTCAAACTTTACAAAGTTTGACTTCAGTCAAATCTAACACTCCCTCCATTTTTATATACAAGGCCATAATCAAAATTACAATTTGTAACGATACAAGGCCACAAACACCAATCGAGTGAAAAATGATGGTGTTTGCCTTGTACTAGTAAAGGAGGACATTAATTATCCCTTGTATGCACGTGTGTGTATGCAGAGTAAGTAAAAACGGAGGGGTAATACCTCCATCTGGGTTTTTAGTCCACACCATATTTATAATCAGTCTGACAACATATTCAGTTAAAAGCTGGACGAAAAAATTATAGGGTAGCTAAAGACAAAGTTGTGAGAAGGCTTAGAAATCAATACAAAACTTTTGCTCTTAGTACCAACGTCGATGCTTCTTCGAGGAAACATTTGTTTCATATCCAATTGTGTGATAAAATTGCACCAACGTAAGCGACTGCTGCAAGATGAACCGATGAAGGAAATTGTCTTTGTGGTAAGATGCAAAGAGCACTAATGGAAGATAGCCCTTTCTTCATCGAACATCGACCGGCTTCACCAGCGCATGCAACCATGAGACGCAACCATGAGCATCGATAGGTCATCGTGGTGATGCATCATCGATGTTGGCATCAAGTTTGGGTCAATCACCAATGAAGTTTGATAATCCTCACTGTGATTTGTTTCTTCTCAATAATCAAGCTCGAGAAAGGAAGAACCACTTGGCAGAAAACAGTGAGGAGAAACAACAATGGACATCCAATTTTGTGCAGTTCCACTAAAATTGAGGAAGACATGCCCGGGTATGGAGATACACATCGTTGTTTGCAAAAATATAAAAAGGATATTTACTTACTGTCGTTACTTTGTTTTGTTAGTGGAACAAGATTAACAACGGCGTCTTAATTGTCAATAAGAATTAATTAAATGTACACAAAAATAGAAGCATCACGATTATCTTGATGTGATCTAAAGCAGAAAAAATAAACTAAAGCAGGACATAAGCATTTATCGATGCCTCTAGATTGGCAGCATCATTACTTCAAAGGGCCATCACTTTAACATGGGCATTGCTTCATTTTACTAGTGATAGTTTTATATATTAGGAGAAGCAATAGGAGCATACGGACAATGACTGCACAACCACCATGTACTATTGTCGAAAAAACATGTATACCAACACTGAGGCATAAACCAGGACAACTTTTAGAGTAGGTGATGTCGAACCAGCGGACGAATCGTAGCTATAGTACATGGGGAACTGGGGAGTAGTGGTATAGAAGAAAACATGCATGGAGCAACCTGGGGAGCTGGACCAGTACAATGAAGCATGAAATCCAAAAGAAGGTATACCTTAGGTGGGCGAGATGTGGCTTAGGTGGGCGGGCGGGATCTGCCCACACGACGGCCGCGAACAAGGGCGCGGATGACTTTCGTCCGCGCTGGTGCCGGCTTAGAGAGGACGGTGCGCATCGGCTTCCTCCAACGCCGACAGCGATAACGTCAACGTTGGACCTCCTCACCTCCCGAAGCGGACGGGATCCGGCTGGATGTGTGACCACCGGTGAGGAGAGGGGTAGAGAGAGCGAGATGCGAGAAACCCTATTAAAGAAGAGGTTATATATACAATGGAGTAAAAACATCTCTTTATAACAGTGGTTTTAAATAGAATAAGCACGTTCCCAGAAAAAAGAAACGAAAACTGGCGGACAAATCTTTTTTTTTTAACGTACCAAGAAAGAAAGCTTGATTTTTTTCTTAAAAAAAAGAAAACTCGATCAATAACACACCGTCGCTTCCAGGTCGCTCTTTGTATCGCTCTCGTGTGGTCCCCGACCCTCCATTATTAAGTGAACAAATTAAAGGGTCAAATTATTACATACGTATTGCCTCTTCGTGTACAAATGCGCTCAATCGTGTACTCGCGGGTATGTTGGAGGCAAATTGAGAGAGTGTACATTTCTTCTTGTACGCACTACTCCATTTATCTCACTTCATATTATTTCCCACTCCTATGATATTCCTATCCTAGGAACAAAATGAGGCGGTACTAAGTTCGTGTGTGTGTAGGGAGAACGAGACGTCGATGATGTGTACGAGTAGTCATGAGAGTCGTCACTATGTTTGTGTACACGCACACACACATAGACATGCATATCCGTGTTTATGTAAAAAAAATAGTGGTACTTCCATCTCCATCTCCATCTCCATCTCCAATCATATTTGTCCAAGCGGCACATTACTTACGTTATTAATAATTACGTAGTACGTCTAACACCTCTTGTTTGCGACCGTCCGGACTGCTGCCACGCCCGCTCCTGACCGCCCTTGCCAACCCGAACCCTCATCGTCACCCGCGCGCACTTCCCGTCTGAAACGGTCAGTGCCGCATTCATGCCCGGCGAGAGCGGACGCGACCTCTCACTGGCGCTGGCATTGAAGCGGCGTGCCATGCACGTCGCTTCCTGGTGCACGAGACTGCTCGGCGTTCAAACATCATCACGGGCGACCACACTATACAATGGAGGAAAAAAGTTCTTGGGAGTCTGTGCTACAGCAAGATGTCCTCCCCCTCCTTTATCTCCTCGAGTAGTGCTACTACTCCATGGTGCGATCCATCGACGAGCAGACATGAAAGTTTGACTATACTCGGTTTGCGGTGAGTGGCATGCCGAGTGACGGGGCGCGTAGGTGGAGGAGGGTGAGACACGAACGCGATAGACCATATTTAAACATTGGTTTTGCTCGATGGCGCGATCCAATGAAACAAAACGTTGGTTTCCAAAAGAATAATGTACTGCACGAGGGAGAAGTGGATTCAACGTAGAGTGGTGGTTTGCTTCTTCTGTCCAAAAGAATACTGTACCACATGCAGATCTCTCTCTCTCCAGTTTTGCATGCATGCGATGCAACTCTCTCTCTCTATCTATCTCTATCTCTGTGTGTGTGTGTGCGCGCGCGCAAGCATGCCTTAAGCATGGTTAATAATATAGCCGGTTGATGGCTAACATGTTGCCGTGTCATCTATAGCCAATGTAATAGTCAACATGTATAGGCTACAAGAAAGAAATACTCCGTCCATTCCCTTATACAAGAAAGTACTATTGCCTCAATTATTGTTAATGGCCTTGCATATATATACATGCAAAATGTATTTTTCGTACAATACTACCAGTGGCCAATGTAATAGTAAACATGTATAGTAATGGGCTACAAGAAAGTACTCCCTCCATCTCAGTTTACAAGTCATGCACGTGTACCTAGGTTGTTAATTTGGGAATAACAAACACGCTGATGTGGCAGAGAATTGAAGAAGAAAGAGAGGGAGTAACATAGGTAGATACCGTATCGTGTTAAATGTTATTCTACTTTGTAGTATCATGCATGGCGATAAATAGGATCATCTATGATACTGCGTACTCTATGATACTATGCACTATGAAGGTAGTATCATACACTAGTATCATATGCATGATACTAGTCTATGATACTACTCCCCACTATACGCATACAAATAAATTATTTGAGGGAGTACGAAGATTTCAGATTTTGTTTCATGTATATGTATCATGACCAAGGTTGCCCTATTACAACATTCCATTAAAAACTAACACACAAGCTGATGCATCTCAATGATTCATAGATTATAGCCAATATTTACTTCACAACTAAAGACAAAATTTGCGAGTGTGTGTACAATTTTTTTACTGATGGAGTCCCTATGCCTTAAATCCTAAACTCTAAACAGGATATACTTTTCTAGCTAGGTAGAACCTGTTGAAGGAAAGAAGACTGACACCCTTGGATGATAGGATTCTTTTGTGAAGTTCCACTAAAATCGAGCCGAGCATCCCTGTTGGCAAAGATATTGAAGAAGTGTGATTAGAATAATAGTAGTGGCACTAGTTCATGAGACATAAACTCATCACAGATAGAAGCCGGTAGAAGTAGAGAAAGATCTCCCCCACAAAAAAAAGAAGTAGAGAAAGATCCACATGGAGATGGAGCTACGTGGGGTGCTGCGGCAGTGGAGAAAGCCAACTCCAAAAGGAAGTTGTACTACCTGGGACGCCGGGTTGTAGCTAGAAGGCCGATGGGAGGCGGCATCAGCCCATACCGCGGGGACCCTCGACCGGAACGCATCGACAGTGGGTTTTCTCCCTCGCCGCTGCCGACTACGTTTACGCAGAACATCCTCCCCTTCCCTCGGAGGCGAGGTTAGGCCGGTTATGTGACCAGTGGTGTGGCCACCGTCATTCTACACGAGAGTGTGTGAAGAGAGCAACCCAAGCAAGAAGGCTAGTAGCTTAGGCTTCAACTAGTGTATATATAGAGGACTGAGTTTCCTTTTCTCTCCATATAAACCTTTTTAATATTGCGTACGTGTCATTGAATCGAAGAGTGAAATGATGGTTGCTTCGTCCGAGCAACTTATTGTGTGATTTGATTGCTCATTTAGTCATATTACCGCAACCACTGCACGTACCCCCCTAAGTATATGGCCGTTCCTGAGACTCCACTACCGCAGGATGGTCCAAATGCGACACTACGATCAGAGACCCTTCAACGAAACTGTGTGCTATGCCATAATCGCAAACGGTGGTGTAAAAAACCCCATCAAAAAGGTGCTAAACGTTTGCGATGACGGATGTATCAAACACAGTTCAGATTTTAGTTGCGTGTGCGATGTAGGGCATACAGTTCAGTTCAATTAACCGTTTGCGATGAGGAGGAACAAAAGAAACGGGCAGCCAGATGAAGGCGTTTGCGATATAGAACATACGGTTCACTAGGATGAACTATGTGTGATTAGGCAACACAATGGAAACGGTCCAACTGAACAATATGTGTGTGATACGCGGCAAACAGACCCGTAATCAGAAATGTGTGCGAAGACCAATAATAACAGAGACGATTGCTGCTAATAAGCCATGTGATTTGCTCTGTCTACACAAGAATAAATCACATGGCTTATTAGCAGCAATCACATGGCTTATTAGCAGCAATCGTCTCTGCATGCATTCTAAAGTAGGAGAAACTATCATCTAGTCATTTACTTCTTGTGATGCTCCCGCCACTGCTCTGTGGCTCGATCCCTCGTCTGGGGCAGGAAGAAGACACTTCCTCATGTTAACGATCCGCCTGTACATCTCATAGCTTGTGTACGCGTCCTTGGCCGCGTACTTGACATGTTGTTCATCCAGTCTCTCATGCCACACACAGTGCTAGGCGTTCTTGTCCTTCTTGCTCTCACTCTTCATCTTCATATAGTAGGGGTCGACGATGGACGAGGCGAGGTCAACCAGGGAGTTCAGTTTGTTTTTGTCACTGTCCCAGACCTTGAAGTGGTGCTGGATGTTGACAAGATTCGGGCATTTCAAGCCTGAAACCTTGAGCGCTTTTAGATCGTTGGCGGTGTCCACCGTAGCGAAACTGTAGTCAGAGCTGTTGATAAACCTGGAGAAACGCTCGCAAGGCCTTGTGGCCAGGTGGTAGTGGTAGACAAGGACGTCATGTCGCACGCTCAACTGGGCGACGACAACTTTCTGATCGTGCTCGGCACGACCGATGGTGTACTCAAGGTCGAAACCGACCACTTGGTACTTGTCCTCGGCAAGGAACTGCTTCATAGTTTGGATGGAGCTCTCCACTGAGACAGGATCGTTCGTGTACACCACCGAGAGGGCCTTCCACCTCACGTGGGTGTCCACTACGTGATGCATGGTGAACTGCCCGCTGTTGTCGTCGTCAACCGCTGGGAGCGGCATTGGAGCCACGGGGATCGCCATTGGAACCGCTAGATGTCCTCTTTGTATGTGTTGTCATGGGTGTGCTTATTGTGTTGTGTGACACGAGAGATGAAGGTAAATGTCCACATGAATAAATGGGGGCTGGGCGGCCTAGATTCTTTACGCGTCCGCACGGCAGTTTTTGCAGCGGGTAACTACATTGTCGTGCCGCGCTCGGCGCAACCGCATGCACATGAACGTGCGTGATTGTGCGTCGGCCCCAAACACTGGAAGCGCGCGTGGAGGGACGAGGGCAGAGCACCCGAAGGGACACGAGAGCAGAGCGCACCACGACCGCCTCAACCGCAAGCAACCACACGCCTAAAGCAGTTGAACACATAGGAAATGGTCGCCTACAAGTCGGCCGATAGTCGCGTCGCTGCGTAGAGATTGGCCGTGTGCTACTACCTCCGTCTTGGTCTATAGTCCCCTTTATATTTTGTGACATACTTTGCCCTCAAATTTAACCAACAAAATGTTAATGCATGTTATAAAAATTATATAATTGGAAACTATGTTCAAATACGAATCCAACTATATAATCTTTGGCGACATGCATCCGTATTTTATTAGTTAAATTCTACTTATAAACCAAGATGGGGGTATAGTAGTTAATTAAATCGCAAATGTTTTTTTATTAACCGTATGTGTACGTGGCCGTTCGTCCTTCTCTCGCATGTCTTGTCACCCCGTTGCCGCAGACGGCTTACAGCGCAAGCTTGCGCAGCGCGCAGGGGCGTTCTTTTGGCCAAACAGTGGCGCCAATGAATTATCGGTGAGCCCGTTCCCGCGCAACCTCGCAGGTTCCCGTGCAAGATTCCCCCCGACTCGATGAAATCCCCCAAAATCACAATGCTTACCGGCCTTCTATATAAACTCTCACGGCCGACGAGTCCTGCGTTGCATTTTCCCCTCCCTCCCTGTAGCTTATCTCGTCTACATCTCCCACAATCGCCAATGGCACCGGTCCATCGTCGTCGCTCAGCCACTCCACCATCATCAGAGGACAGCTCCAGCTGGGAGGCTACACCGCGGTAGCGGCGCAGTCCCCGACGTAGTGTAGTGCGCGTGGTGTCCCTGTTGGGTGTGCGCGGAACGCCGACCATACGCTCTCCTATCGCTGCTCATCGACAGCTGTTGCCGGCCACCGTTGCTGCCACACCACCGTCGAAAGCTAGGGCCATCGCCCGGTCCGTCGCTGCGGTCAGAAGGCAGGAGGTGGCCGTCATGGCCGCCACCCCACTGCCGGCCACTATGGCCATCACCCGCTCTGCCACCGCGGCCCGAAGGCGGGAGGTGGTGGTCATGGCCGCCTCCACATCATCCGCCGCCATGGCCGCCAGCCCACCATCCACCACCGGGGTCATCACCCGCTCCGCCACTGTCACCCAAAGGCAGGAGGGGGAGGTGGATTCCCACACGTGCGTCAGCGAGCTTGAGCGCTACACCGAGTTCCTGCGGGAGGAGGAGGAGCGCATCGTCAAGCACGCAAAGAGCCTTACCGCCGCCGCAGCCGCAACACACGCCACCTCAGAGGCGAGGAATCAGAAGATCTATGAGGAGAACCACCACTTCGAGAGGGGTCGTCTGGAGCGGCAGAGGGCGTTCGAGGTGAGCGTCACTGAAGCTGCACCAGCGGCAGACACTGTACTACAGTTGTCCAGCTCGTCGGTTGGCTCCTCCTCCTCTGCCTCTTACTGAGCGCGCTCGGTAGAGGAGAGCCTGCCGAAAGTAGTACAAAGCCCCTCCGTAGTAGTAGTATTTAGGGGCTATTTTGTTCAGTTCATCTGACTATAGATGTGGTGGAACTGTACAACGTACTTAAAATTAGCTAGTATAAAAAGTAGAACTAGCTATTCAGTACGTGGTTGGCAACAATTGGTGAAAAGTTTGGTCGGTTCAGCTGCCGAGTTGAACGGTTTGTATAAAGAACGACTGCTTAAACTATGAATGAAATCTATGCTTAATTACTGAATTTTAGTTGGAAAAATTAGATACTGCTAGTGATTTTTAGCTTCATATTTTGACAAATCGCAGTGTTACAAGGTAAAAAAATGGCAATGTTACTAGATCTACAAATGTCAATCTTTCCAGTTTGACAAATGACAACATACCCAATATGACAGATGCAAATCTTACCAAATTGTTTGTAAGTGGTTGCACACAGGTCATCCAAAAGAATTTGCGTTGAAGAGATGCACAAATCCTGCTCTCACTTTGCATACGGGTGTTCTATCTTAAACGTTTGCGATCAAGAGCGGAAGTCATAGGGATCGCTTCCCAGTGAACCTGCACAACAAACAACTCACATGCTTCCCGGTGAGCCTGCGCATTGGAGGACTACTTGCACACCTCTCGGTCAGCCTGCGCACCGGACTGCGCCCGCACGCCTTCCGTTCTGTCAAGCAGCTGTCCGCATGACACCTCCTATAGCCATTAAAATGAAGACATGTGGCGTCACGTGACTGGTTAACATAATGCACATGATTTGAATTATACAAACGTTTGCGATGTTAGAGTGGCAGCTATTGAAGGAAATATGCCCTAGAGGCAATAATAAAGTTGTTATTTATATTTCCTTATATCATGATAAATGTTTATTATTCATGCTAGAATTGTATTAACTGGAAACTTAGTACATGTGTGAATACATAGACAAAACAGAGTGTCCCTAGTATGCCTCTACTAGACTAGCTCATTGATCAAAGATGGTTATGTTTCCTAACCATAGACATGAGTTGTCATTTGATCAACGGGATCACATCATTAGGAGAATGATGTGATGGAAAAGACCCATCCGTTAGCTTAGCACTATGATCGTTTAGTTTTACTGCTATTGCTTTCTTCATGACTTATACATGTTCCTATGACTATGGGATTATGCAACTCCCGAATACCGTAGGAACACCTTGTGTGCTATCAAATGTCACAACGTAACTGGGTGATCATAAAGATTCTCTACAGGTGTCTCCGAAAGTGTTCGTGGTGTTGGCATAGATCAAGACTAGGATTTGTCACTCCGAGTGTCGGAGAGGTATCTCTGGGCCCTCTCGGTAATGCACATCATAATAAGCCTTGCAAGCAAAAGACTAATGTGTTAGTCACGAGATGATGTATTACGGAACGAGTAAAGAGACTTGCCGGTAACAAGATTGAACTAGGTATAGAGATACCGACGATCGAATCTCGGGCAAGTAACATACCAATGACAAAAGGAACAATGTATGTTGCTATGCGGTTTGACGGATAAAGATCTTCGTAGAATATGTAGGAGCCAATATGAGCATCCAGGTTCCGCTATTGGTTATTGACCGGAGATGAGTCTCGATCATGTCTACATAGTTCTCAAACCCGTAGGGTCCGCACGCTTAACGTTTGATGACGATCGGTATTATGAGTTTATGAGTTTTGATGTACCGAAGGAGTTCGGAGTCCCGGATGAGATTGGGGACATGACGAGGAGTCTCGAAATGGTTCAGACGTAAAGATCGATATATTGGGCGACTATATTCAAACATCGGAAAGGTTCCGAGTGATTCGGGTATTTTTCGGAGTATATGGGCCTTATTGGGCCATACGGGAATAGAGGAGAAAGGCCAAAAGGAAGGAGGCGCGCGCCCCCCCTCTGGTCCGAATTGGACAAGGGGTGCAGCCCCCTTTTCCTTCTCCCTCTCCACCTCTTTCCTTCTCTCCTACTCCGGAAAGGAAAGGGGAATCCTACTAGGACTTGGGAGTCCTAGTAGGACTCCCCACACTTGGCGCGCCCCCTCTAGGGCCGGCCTCTCCCTTGCTCCTTTATATACGGGGGCAGGGGGGCACCCTAGGACACATAAGTTGAATTGTTTTAGCCGTGTGCGGTGCCCCCCTCCACAGAAACACACCTCGGTCATACCGTTGCAGTGCTTAGGCGAATCCCTGCGCCAGTAGATACATCATATCTGTCACCACGCCGTCGTGCTGGCGAAACTCTCCCGTGAAGCTCAACTGGATCAAGAGCTCGTGGGACGTCATCAAGCTGAACGTGTGCTGAACGCGGAGGTGCTGTTCGTTCGGTGCTTGATCGGTTGGATCGCGAAGAAGTTCGACTACATCAACCGCGTCACTTGACGCTTCCGCTCCCGGTCTACGAGGGTACGTAGACACACTCTTCCCTCTCGTTGCTATACATCTGGTAGATAGATCTTGCGTGATCGTAGGAAAATTTTAAAATACTACGTTCCCCAGCAGTGGTATCAGAGCCAGGTCTATGCGTAGATGATATGCACGAGTAGAACACAATGAGTTGTGGGCGATACTAGTCATACTGCTTACCAGCATGTCATACTTTGCTTCAGCGGTATTGTGAGATGAAGCGGCCCGGACCGACATTACGCGTATGCTGACGCGTGACTGGTTTCACCGTTATGAGCACTCGTTGCTTAAAGGTGATTGGCGGGTGTCTGTCTCTCTCACTTTAGCTGAATCAAGTTTGGCTACGCCCTGTCCTTGTGAAGGTTAAAACAACACATACTTGACGAAACATCGTTGTGGTTTTTGTATGCGTAGGTAAGAACGGTTCTTGCTAAGCCTGTAGCAGCCACGTAAAACTTGCAACAACAAAGTAGAGGACGTCTAACTTGTTTTTGCAGGGCACGTGGTGATGTGATATGGTCAAGACATGATGAGATATACGGTTTTGTATGAGATGATCATGTTTTGTAAAGTTATCGGCAACTGGCAGGAGCCATATGGTTGTCGCTTTATTGTATTGAATGCAATCGCCATGTAATTGCTTTACTTTATCACTATGCGGTAGCGATAGTCGTAGAAGCAATAGTTGGCCACACGACAACGATGCTACGATGGAGCTCAAGGTGTCACGCCGGTGACGAAGGTGATCATGACGGTGCTTTGGAGATGGAGATCAAAAGCACAAGATGATGATTGCCATATCATGTCACATATTTTGATTGCATGTGATGTTTATCTTATTATGCTTCTTATTTTGCTTAGTTCGACGGTAGCATTATAAGATGATCCCTTACTAAATTTCAAGGTATAAGTGTTCTCCCTGAGTATGCACTCTCCCTGAGTATGCACCATTGCGAAAGTTCTTCGTGCCGAGACACCATGTGATGATCGGGTGTGATAAGCTCTACGTTCAAATACAACGGGTGTAAGCCAGTTTTGCACACGCAGAATACTTGGGTTAAACTTGACGAGCCTAGCATATGCAAATATGGCCTCGGAACACTGGAGACCGAAAGGTCGAGCGTGAATCATATAGTAGATATGATCAACATAAGATGTTCACCATTGAAATTACTCCATCTCACGTGATGATCGGACATGGTTTAGTTGATTTGGATCACTTGATCATTTAGATGACTAGAGGGATGTCTATCTAAGTGGGAGTTCTTAAGTAATATGATTAAATTGAACTTTAATTTATCATGAACTTAGTCCTCGTAGTATTAGCATATCTATGTTGTAGATCAATAGCTCACCATGTTCCTCCCCGTTTATTTTTTATATGTTCCTAGAGAAAACTAAGTTGAAAGATGTTAGTAGCAATGATGCAGAATTGTTCCGTGATCTGAGGATTATCCTCATTGCTGCACAGAGAATTGTGTCCTTGATGCACCGCTAGGTGACAAACCTATTGCAGGAGCAGATGTAGACGTTATGAACGTTTTCACAAAACCTCGGTATGATGACTACTTGGTAGTTTAAGTGTACCATGTTTTACGGCTTAGAACCGGGACTTCAAAAACGTTTTGATCGCCATGGAGCATATAAATTGTTCCAAGAGTTGAAATTAGTATTTCATACTCATGCCCATGCCAAGAGGTATAAGACTTCTGACAGTACTTTGCCTACAATATGGAGGAGAATAGCTCAACCAGTGAGCATGTGCTCAGATTGTCTGGGTACTACAATTACTTGAATCAAGTGGGAGTTAATCTTCCAGATAAGATAGTAATTGACAAATTTCTCTAGTCACTATCACCAAGTTAGTAGAACTTCGTGATGAACTATAATATGCAAGGGATGACGAAAGGAATTCCTGAGCTCTTCGCGATGCTGAAGTCGGCGAAGGTAGAAATCATGAAAAAGCATTAACTGTTGATGGTTAATAAGACTACTTGTTTCAAGTAAAGGGCAAAGGGATAGAAGGGGAACTTCAAGAAGAATGACAAGCAAGTGGTCACTCCCGTGAAGAAACCCAAAACTAAAACTCAAGCCTGAAACTAAGTGCTTCTACTGCAAAGGAAATGGTCACTGGAAGTGGAACTGCCCTAGATACTTGGCGGATAAGAAGGATGGCAAAGTGAACAAAGGTATATTTTGATATACAGATTATTGATGTGTACTTTACTAGTGTCCATAGCAACCCCTGGGTATTTGATACCGGTTCAGTTGCTAAAATTAGTAACTCGAAACGAGAATTGCAGAATGAACAGAGACTAGTTAAAGGTGAAGTGACGATGTGTGTTGGAAGTGGTTCCAAGATTGATATGATCATCATCGCACACTCCCTATACTTTCGGGATTAGTGTAAAACCTAAATAAATGTTATTTGGCATTTGCGTTGAGCATGAATGATTTGATCATATTTGTTGCAATACGGTTATTCATTTAAAGTCATAGAATAATTGTGTCACATCCCTAGCTTCTGGTAATGCACTAGGCTAGCCTCATGTGTGCATCATGTTTAATCTTGAAAGAAACTTGAAATGGGGATTGCCTAAACCCTAGCAGTAAAGTAATTCAACTAGGGTCAATTAAAATCTTTTCAATGAACCCAAAATGCCCTTTGGAAAAGTTCATCATTTATGGATTGACTAAAAACCTCTGCCAAAAATGTTGCACATATTTCTAGGACCATTCTGGATTTTTGAATTAAATCATATCTTACTTGCATTTGGGCATTTAAATTTTATATATTATTTTAAATGCTCAAATAATCATAAGCTAAAATGTTTACTGTTGGATTTATTCTAAATAGTAGCCATGCTTGGTTTCATGATTTTTGAGTGTGCCTAAGTATTTTTAATAAAGCCCAGAACAAAGTAAAAAAAAATAGAAAACAAAAACAAAATTAAAATAGAAGGAAAGGCTTACCAGTCCAGCCTGGCCGGCCCGGTACTATGCGGCCCAGCCCAACTAGCCGATGCCAGTCATCCCCCTCCTCTCGCCAGAGGGACGGAGGGCGCGTGCCCGCGGCACGCCGGCCACCTCCTGCTTCCACCGCGACGCCTCCGACCTTCTAGTCGTGCCACGAAGACGTCCACGGTCCCCTCGTTCCATCACACCTCCCCGCACTCACTTTCCCCTCGTTCCCCAGCCCCTCCTCGCCATGGCCGAACGCCACCGTCGCCGCCGCTCGCCGTAGCCATGGCTACAGGCCACCCCTCGCCCCGCCGTTGAGCTCAGAAGCATCGCCACGCCCCCCTAGTCCTCAACATCGAGCCACGCATCGCGGGAGGCCCTGCACCGTCTCCATTTGGTCGTCTTCAACCTCGGGAACCGCCGGATGTCGCCGGTCGATTCGCGCCGTCGAGGACGCCCCCGAGCATGCTGGCCTTCCCTACGGAATCTTTGTGAGCTCCCGCTTCGAACCCCTCTCTTCCCCGCCTCTTTTGCACCGCGTAGCCCCAGCTCCACCGGAGCCGAGAGCTCCCGCCCGCCGGCCATGTCGCCGCCGCGGACATGGCTTGTTTCATTCGCGTCCGAGCACATAGTTGAACTCCTGGAGCTCCGAGGAGCCTGTAGATCACCTCAGCTAGCCTCTCCGCGCACAGCAGCCTCGCGAACGATCGAGCCAGTACACCGGCCGCCGCCTCGCTCGTCGCCGGCGCTGTTTCCGGCCACCTCAGGTCGTACAGCTTGCATCGTTGGATGCGGCCGAGTGCCAGCTTTCCAACGGGACTAACCGCGCCCGAAACCACCCCTTGTACGCAAAATCCGAGCCACTCCGGCGAGACACCGCCGCGGATTGTGGTCGCCGGCAAGTCACTCCGGCGGGTACACTTTAATTAGTGCTAATGACCCCCCCTGGGTCGATGACAGGTGGACCCAGGGCCCTACAAAATTAGTTTAGTTACTAAACCAATTTTAGTTAACCATCGAGACACTGACATGTGGGCCCCTGCGCCTATTTAGTTTAGTTTAATCTTCTGTTAAGTTTAGTTAAGCCTGTTTAACTGTTGTGTCACTGACGTGTGGACCCCACACGTCAGGTTTGACCCGAACAGCCCCTGTTGACCTGCTGACATCAGCATGTGGCCATGCTGACGCAGTAAAGTGTTTCTGGATTTTAAAATAAATCTTAAATGATTTATTTATTTCAGGAAATAGCCAAAACTTCTAAAAATCACAGAAAATAATCCCTAACTCAGATGAAAATAATTTATATATGAAAATTGATCAGAAAAATTCAAGGAATCTGTTTATGGCGTTTTCATGCATGTTTGAACAAGTTAAACCTGCTGATCAGGTCAAATCAATTAAATGACAATTAAATAATCACATATGGAGTTTGAATTTGAATCTTTGGTTCAAACCAACTTCATTTAATATGGTTGCTAGTTGCATTAGCTCAATCAACATCATATTGCCATGTCATGATCATGCATCATATTGTCGCATTGCATTGATTGTGTTTTTTCTCTGTTGCCGGTGTTTGTCCCCTTCTAGTTGAGGTGTTCCGACGATGTGATCGATGACACCGACGAAGACCCAATGTTATCTTCAGAAGTGCCAGGCAAGCAAACCCCATTGAGCATTCCGATACAATGCCACTCTCTCGCTCTTGCTCTCTTTTACTGCATTAGGACAACAACGCTTCAACTGTTCCTGCTGCGGTAGCTGAACCCCTTTTCCACTGCATGACCTGTCATTGCCACAGTAAATAGTTGAAACCCACTAGTATGAGTAGGAGTTGTTTGAGCCATGTTGTGCCTACTCATTCATGCTTTCTGGTTATCCCTGTTATTGCTTAGAGTTGTGTCAGGTCTGATTCATCGGGGATGAATTGGAATGTGGTGAACATGTCCTACTGTGTGAGCTAAGTGTGTGAACACGATTTGGTAAAGGTAGCGATGAGAGGCCATGTAGGAGTACATGGTGGGTTGTCTCATTGCAGCCGTCCTCAGGAACTGAGTTCTGTGTTGGTTGATCCATGACCAGTTACTACCATGCATTGGGCCCGAAACCAATGGACCCTCTCGACTTATTAACTGCCCTTGTTCTCTGTCCAGGAGTTGCAACTAGTTTCTGGTGTTTATAGTTTACTGGAGGTCGTGCGCAGCGCTGACCCTCGGGGTGGGCTGTGACGCGGCAGGTACGTGGCACGGTGTACCGATTGCCCGTTTGGTGATGCGGGAACCCTGTACACATCGTTTGGGGCCGTGAGCGACACCCCGGCTGGATCTCCCCACGGATGAAACCCAAATAGGCGATAAACCTGGACGAGAGACTTGTGTGGTTAGTCAGGTCGTGGGCGACACCCTCGCTGGGCCTCCGCTTGAAGGTTGCGGAGTACATGTCGTGTAAACGGCGGTAAGTGGTGAGAGCGTGTGTGAAGAAGTACACCCCTGCAGGGTTATATATAATCTATTCGAATAGCCGTGTCCGCGGAAATGGACTTCTGGGTTACCTCTACAGTTCATAGACAAGTGGAAGTGGATACTCTAAAACACGCAAGATAAGCGTGAGTGCTATGGATGGCCTTCTCGTAGGGAGACGGGAGCGGATCCATAGTGGTGTATTGATTGGTGAATATGTGGACTCGTGTGCGCCACCTCAAAAGAGTTACTTGCAGTCGTAGTTTAGGATAGCCACCGAGTCAAAGCTGGCTTGCTGCAGTCAAAATCCACCACCCCCTTTGTTGATACTGATGCATATGTAGCTAGTTCTAATGTAAGTTTTGCTGAGTACCTTTGTACTCACGTTTGCTTAATTTATGTTTTTGCAGAGAGACCTCAGTCTCGCTAGTGGTTCCGCGTGGACTTCGACGTTTAGCTTGTTACCTCAGCTACGATCTTGTACCCTTGGGAGGGTCTTGTAGATAGTCAGGCTTTTTCAGCCTTCTTCATTTGTAGTTGTCTGTACTCAGACATGTTATGCTTCCGTTGCCTGTATGCTCTGTATGTTGGGTCATGTGACCTCTGTTTGTAATAAATGCTATGATGGCTCTTCTGGGCCTTATCTATATGAGTTATTGAGTTATGTTGTGATGCCATGTTGTACAGGACATACTTGCATGTTATGCGTACGTGTAATGTGTATTGCTATGTGTGGGATCCGACACCTAGTTGTTTACCTTTGGTAGCCTATCTTATAGGGAAATGTCTCCTAGTGCTTCCACTGAGCCTTGGTAGCTTGTTACTGCTCCGGAACACTTAGGCTGGCCGGCATGTGTCCTTCTTCGTTCCTGTGTCTGTCCCTTAGGGGAAATGTCATGCGTTGTTCCTTTAAGTCCTTGTAGCTTGCTACGACTTGGGTTCATACGTTGATGACCGACACGTTCGTTGCTGGGTCATGTATGCCTGTCTCTGTAATTTAGTGCCACTTTTGGTTTATAACTGGTCATGTCGGCCCGGGTTCTCTGTCATATGGATGCTAGCGACACTATCATATACGTGTGCCAAAATGCACAAACGGTCCTGGGCCAGGTAAGGTGGCACCCGTGGGGATACCGTGCGTGAGGCCGCAAAGTGATATGGTGTGTTACAGGCTAGACCTGTGTGACTTAGGATCGGGGTCCTGACAGCTTTGGTATCAGAGCCTGACTGCCTGTAGGATTAGTAAGCCAAACTGGTCGAAGTTGTGTCTAGAAACTCTTTAGTTATATAAGGGAATTGATTGTGGAAGGGAACGTAAGGCTCTTTTTACTCCTTTACCTTATGACCTTCTAATCTAAGTCACCTTCTTCTATTCCACGGGATTAAGAACTAGGCTTTCTCTTATGTCTATCAGGATCACGTTAATTGTGGATTCAACCCTCCGTTCAGTTTCTACTACTTCTGTTTGTTCAACTGTTGGTCTCAGAACCTTGACATGATGGTGTTAAATGTTTATGCTACCCTTTTGTTTGGATCTCAAAAGTATTTTCGAGCATTTACAGCCGTTATGTTGTCCGAGTCATCCCAGGTTTCTAAATAGTCTGATGCATTTGCAAACCTTTCCTCCCTGTTCCGATGTCCTTTAGGCCGAATTAATCACACTAGTCGGTGTGTGGAGGTACTTCGTTACCTCGACACATGTGTTGGAGTTATTATTATGACCCTAGGTGTCTTAGAAGATCACCAGTAATCTAGCAATGCTTTATATTCACAGTGTGATGATTCTGGCCGTTGTTCTCGAAAAGCATCCCGTGATGCCATTTAGTTAGTAGGCATTCTACTCCTGGGTTCTTGAACCCAAGATTCTTTCTACCTACTTCATGTTGGTAGTATTTGCTCGTCCCTTTAGGATATTAGTAACCTTGTGATAGTCCTCGAGGTCCGTGGTATATCCTTCTTCCAAATACCATGAACCCTCATGGCAGAAGTTCTTCTGAACCAAAAGATCACAACCCGAGTGCTCTTGAGTAGTACTCCATTCATATTGTGACTCTGCCAATTCTACTTTCCGCATGGGTTATCCGGAAGACATATGTTGAACTCGTTCGACATGTTAATCTATGCATCCACAACTCAGAAGTTATATGTTCCTTGAGTTGTCTCCTTTTAGTTGTATTATGACCCTCGTCTATCAATTGATAGTCAGGAGTAGTTGTGCACTCGTGTTCATCGATGCCTTTTACTCTTGTGGTCTGTCAAGCCATTCTATTCTGGAATGACTAGGAGAAAGAAACTCCAGTACCTTATCCATATCCAAGATTTGGTCAAAGAAGTTGTACTTCGCAGATGAAGAATGCAAATGCAGCTTCTAAACTGTTCTATCCTGGAGTATTACCATCTTTATGTCAAGAATGTCATGGGAATTGCACATCATCCTATGAACTCTTGATACAGTAATACTTCTCGTTATTATCGCTCATTCCTCGGTCTCCGTGTTATTGTAACCGGAATACCGACAAGTAAATTGTGATGTGTGAAATCAATACTCCTAGCAACTTTGTTGCTTGGTAGTAAATGGACAATAACCTCATCCTTAGCGAGTTGATTATTGAATCATCATCCTAAGGTTGATCGTGCTACCTAGTCCACCTTCCTGGTGCACTCCTTGATTGATGAGTTAGGATTTTGTTAAGTCCTTGCTCATTTGATCATATCATCTTGCCTTGAAAAGCAAGATTGTTCTCGAGTTTAGTAACATATCGGTGGTTCGTGATTTTCCGAATATCTTCTCGGAAGTATTACCAGGTTGTTCCCTGACCGCTATGTTGAACTCGTGATCAAGTGGGTTTTCTTGTAAACCACCCCTTCTCCGAGAATCTGTATTGGATACCCTGAACTAGTTGGTTAAGCTAAACAACAACTTGGAGAGTTGGAAGATAAAAGCTTGCCAGCTTAGTTCATCTCAAGGGGTATATTTGCATGTGTTGAAGATAGATGATATCTTCATCAATTGGTCCCTGTGATCGGTTGTTGGATCTATTGTCTTGCCAAAACTTTGGTTGAGTGTGGGCTATCCTCAAATCAAATCAGAACCAACGATGTTCTTAATGTTGTCTTACTCATGGGTGTTCCCCGAGCATACCTCATTATATCTCTTGGTCTGACCAATGCTACCACCCTGTTCATATAAATTGTGGAATTCCATTTCCATGGATATCTCGATGACCCGTTGTTGAGCCCATCAACACCACTTGTCTTGACCATGATTCATGTTTGAACATTTAAGTTAGTATTGGGAATTTTTCAAGCATGGCCTTCGTGTTCCGTTCGCGAAGTATATGTTTGGATGAAAGAAGTGACTTCCTCCAATTCATGTGCATTTGGTGCAAGTTGCTGCCGTGAGTTCGAGAAAGTTTGTTTTTGCTTCCTGTGGAATCATCCCAAGTCAGTCAGGCATACGTGCGAAGTATTCTGTGGTTTGGAGACTTGCAACCTTCACTCTATATGTATCCCTAGCACACCAAGCCACTGATTGATTTGTTTAAGGAGAAGGAGTTCCTTCTTAAGAGCTAACCCGGGCTTAATCAAGGACTTCGTTATCCGCAATGATGGTTCCCCAACGCGAACTTGGTAGTGTTTCATTGTAAGACTACTATGTGGTCATGTTTGTCTTGGACAACGTGTTCACATGTATGTAGCAGAACCAGCTCATGTTTTGGACCTTGCTATCGTAGTTCACTCCCCGAGAATTTCGTATCGCCATCTCGTCGATTTGTGTTGTAAACTTTCATTTTTCCTTCTAGACTCGATGAGTCTGGAATATCCTGACACCAACCAGAACTGAATCTCAGGCAGATATGATGGTTGGTGCATTTCCCAAGAACTATAATGTTGGTCTCTCGATAACCGGTAAAGTGGATGTCGTGGCCAACACACCCAGCCGGAAGGCCTATTATTGTAGTTTCCTGGTTGAAGAAGTTGACCACCTCCCCATAAGGACTTCGTAGGAATTACTCCCTTGTTGTTCCTTATGGATTTTTGTGCTTTTGAAGTCCGATCTTTTACTTGACGTTCTAGGTATCCAACCATTTTAATAAATGGATTGCACTAGCACATCAAGGAGAACATTAGAAGCGGAGTGCTAAATGTCTCTCGGTCGATCATCCAGATTTTGCCCTTGGCCTCGCCAAGGTGAAATCCGAGAAGGTGTTATCTTCCTTTGCATCTGCATCATCCATCATTATTCATCATGGTAGTATGTGATGTTGCCAGGATCCTTGACACGGATATTGGTAAAACCTTGATGAATATGGGAACGCTCAAGTTCTTGAGAGCACGCACAAGCACTAGGTGTTATCACCGGCACTAACCGGGATAGCTCCCAGTGCTCTTGGTTATGTTATAACCCCTCAAGAGTAGATTTACTCTCTATTGTTGGGATTCTTCCCAGTTACCAGAATCATTCCCAGCATTTGCATTTTGTTCCCAGCTTGCACCGCCAATGTGCCAATTCTCCATGGGTTACCGTTCTCAATCACTGCTGTTCAGGATTATCTTCAAAAGTGGTCCTACCATAGGTTCCATCCATTTCCGATGATAACCAAAATCATCCCTTGTGTTGTCTTTTACAAGGCAGTCCACATCATCCATTTTGGCTGAGAATGTCATTATCTCGAACTCCGTCAAACGATCGAATGTGTTGCCTTAGGCTGGTATAGGGAATTTCAATGATGTCTATATCAGAAGTAATTCTTTTTGCCACTTAAGGGAATAACTCTACGAGTCATCTTCTTAAAAGGTGCCCCGTCTAGTGACATCGATCACCATCTTCTTAGGTGTGGAAATTTTCCTGCCAAGTGAACTTTCATCATTTATTTCACTCCATCCCCCTGGAGGTGTACTCCGTGTCTCAGCTCAAGAGGTGTTTCAACGTCTCACTCCATAAGTTGATCTTGAGTTGCTCGATCTTTCGGAAGATCAATTTTGTAGAGTTTCTCTCATCGTCACTGTTTGGACAAAGATCTCGAAATCAAGGATGTCAAGATTTACATGATGCAATGAATCAACAATTTCGAGGAGGGAAACTGGATCGAGAATATTGTGTTAGATAGTGTCCCCTCTGATTTCTTATCTCACGTCCTGAATCTCAGGACGAGATTCTTGTTTAGTAGGGGTGAGTTGTCACATCCCTAGCTTCTGGTAATGCACTAGGCTAGCCTCATGTGTGCATCATGTTTAATCTTGAAAGAAACTTGAAATGGGGATTGCCTAAACCCTAGCAGTAAAGTAATTCAACTAGGGTCAATTAAAATCTTTTCAATGAACCCAAAATGCCCTTTGGAAAAGTTCATCATTTATGGATTGATTAAAAACCTCTGCCAAAAATGTTGCACATATTTCTAGGACCATTCTGGATTTTTGAATTAAATCATATCTTACTTGCATTTGGGCATTTAAATTTTATATATTATTTTAAATGCTCAAATAATCATAAGCTAAAATGTTTACTGTTGGATTTATTCTAAACAGTAGCCATGCTTGGTTTCATGATTTTTGAGTGTGCCTAAGTATTTTTAATAAAGCCCTGAACAAAGTAAAAAAATAGAAAACAAAAACAGAATTAAAATAGAAGGAAAGGCTTACCTGTCCAGCCTGGCCGGCCCGGTACTGTGCGGCCCTGCCCAACTGGCCGATGCCAGTCATCCCCCTCCTCTCGCCAGAGGGATGGAGGGCGCGTGCCTACGGCACGCCGGCCACCTCCTGCTTCCACCGCGACGCCTCCGACCTTCTAGTCGTGCCACGAAGACGTCCACGGTCCCCTTGTTCCATCTCACCTCCCCGCACTCACTTTCCCCTCGTTCCCCAGCCCCTCCTCGCCATGGCCGAACGCCACCGTGGCCGCCGCTCGCCATAGCCATAGCTACGGGCCACCCCTCGCCCCGCCGTTGAGCTCAGAAGCATCGCCGCGCCCCCTAGTCCTCAACACCGAGCCACGCATCGCGGGAGGCCATGCACCGTCTCCATTTGGTCGTCTTCAACCTCGGGAACCGCCGGATGTCGACGGTCGATTCGCGCCGTCGAGGACGCCCCCGAGCACGCTGGCCTTCCCTACGGAATCTCTGTGAGCTCCCGCTCCGAACCCCTCTCTTCCCCGCCTCTTTTGCACCGCGTAGCCCCAGCTCCACCGGAGCCGAGAGCTCCCGCCCGCCGGCCATGTCGCCGCCGCGGACATGGCTTGTTTCATCCGCGTCCAAGAACGTAGTTGAACTCCTGGAGCTCCCAGGAGCATGTAGATCACCTCAGCTAGCCTCTCCGCGCACTGCAGCCTCGCGCATGACCGAGCCCGTACTCCGGCCGCCGCCTCGCTCGTCGCCGGCGCTGTTTCCGGCCACCTCAGGTCGTACAGCTTGCACCGTTGGATGCGGCCGAGTGCCAGCTTTCCAACGGGACTAACCGCGCCCGAAACCACCCCTTGTACGCGAAATCCGAGCCACTCCGGCGAGACACCGCCGCGGATTGTGGTCGCCGGCGAGTCACTCCGGCGGGTACACTTTAATTAGTGCTAATGACCCCCCCCTGGGTCGATGACAGGTGGACCCAGGGCCCTACAAAATTAGTTTAGTTACTAAACCAATTTTAGTTAACCACCGAGACACTGACATGTGGGCCCCTATGCCTATTTAGTTTAGTTTAATCTTCTGTTAAGTTTAGTTAAGCCTGTTTAAATGTTGTGTCACTGACGTGTGGACCCCACACGTCAGGTTTGACCCGAACAGCCCCTGTTGACCTGCTGACGTCAGCATGTGGTCATGCTGACGCAGTAAAGTGTTTCTGGATTTTAAAATAAATCTTAAATGATTTATTTATTTCAGGAAATAGCCAAAACTTCTAAAAATCACAGAAAATAATCCCTAACTCAGATGAAAATAATTTATATATGAAAATTGATCAGAAAAATTCAAGGAATCTGTTTATGGCATTTTCATGCATGTTTGAACAAGTTAAACCTTCTGATCAGGTCAAATCAATTAAATGACAATTAAATAATCACATATGGAGTTTGAATTTGAATCTTTGGTTCAAACCAACTTCACTTAATATGGTTGCTAGTTGCATTAGCTCAATCAACAGCATATTGCCATGTCATGATCATGCATCATATTGTCGCATTGCATTGATTGTGTTTTTTCTCTGTTGCCGGTGTTTGTCCCCTTCTAGTAGACGTGTTCCGACGATGTGATCGATGACACCGACGAAGACCCAATGTTATCTTCAGAAGTGCCAGGCAAGCAAACCCCATTGAGCATTCCGATACAATGCCACTCTCTCGCTCTTGCTCTCTTTTACTGCATTAGGACAACAACGCTTCAACTGTTCCTGCTGCGGTAGCTGAACCCCTTTTCCACTGCATGACCTGTCATTGCCACAGTAAATAGTTGAAACCACTAGTATGAGTAGGAGTTGTTTGAGCCATGTTGTGCCTACTCATTCATGTTTTCTGGTTATGCCTGCTATTGCTTAGAGTTGTGTCAGATCTGATTCATCGGGGATGAATTGGAATGTGGTGAACATGTCCTACTGTGTGAGCTAAGTGTGTGAACACGATTTGGTAAAGGTAGCGATGAGAGGCCATGTAGGAGTACATGGTGGGTTGTCTAATTGCAGCCGTCCTCAGGAACTGAGTTCTGTGTTGGTTGATCCATGACCAGTTACTACCATGCATTGGGCCCGAAACCAATGGACCCTCTCGACTTATTAACTGCCCTTGTTCTCTGTCCAGGAGTTGCAACTAGTTTCTGGTGTTTATAGTTTACTGGAGGTCGTGCGCAGCGCTGACCCTCGGGGTGGGCTGTGACGCGGCAGGTACGTGGCATGGTGTACCGATTGCCCGTTTGGTGATGCGGGAACCCTGTACACATCGTTTGGGGCCGTGAGCGACACCCCGGCCGGATCTCCCCACGGATGGAACCCAAATAGGCGATAAACCTGGACGAGAGACTTGTGTGGTTAGTCAGGTCGTGGCCGACACCCTCGCTGGGCCTCCGCTTGAAGGTTGCCGAGTACATGTCATGTAAACGGCGGTAAGTGGTGAGAGCGTGTGTGAAGAAGTACACCCCTGCAGGGTTATATATAATCTATTCGAATAGCCGTGTCCGCGGAAATGGACTTCTGGGTTACCTCTACAGTTCATAGACAAGTGGAAGTGGATACTCTAAAACACGCAAGATAAGCGTGAGTGCTATGGATGGCCTTCTCGTAGGGAGACGGGAGCGGATCCATAGTGGTGTATTGATTGGTGAATATGTGGACTCGTGTGCGCCACCTCAAAAGAGTTACTTGCAGTCGTAGTTTAGGATAGCCACCGAGTCAAAGCTGGCTTGCTGCAGTCAAACTCCACCACCCCCTTTGTTGATACTGATGCATATGTAGCTAGTTCTAATGTAAGTTTTGTTGAGTACCTTTGTACTCACGTTTGCTTAATTTATGTTTTTGCAGAGAGACCTCAGTCTCGCTAGTGGTTCCGCGTGGACTTCGACGTTTAGCTTGTTACCTCAGCTACGATCTTGTACCCTTGGGAGGGTCTTGTAGATAGTCAGGCTTTTTCAGCCTTCTTCAGTTGTAGTTGTCTGTACTCAGACATGTTATGCTTCCGTTGCCTGTATGCTCTGTATGTTGGGTCATGTTACCTTTGTTTGTAATAAATGCTATGATGGCTCTTCTGGGCCTTATCTATATGAGTTGTTGAGTTATGTTGTGATGCCATGTTGTACAGCACATACTTGCATGTTATGCGTATGTGTAATGTGTATTGCTATGTGTGGGATCCGACACCTAGTTGTTTACCTTTGGTAGCCTATCTTACAGGGAAATGTCTCCTAGTGCTTCCACTGAGCCTTGGTATCTTGCTACTACTCCGGAACACTTAGGCTGGCCGGCATGTGTCCTTCTTCGTTCTTGTGTTTATCCCTTAGGGCAAATGTCACGCGTTGTTCCTTTAAGTCCTTTTAGCTTGTTACGACTTGGGTTCATACGTTGATGACCGACACGTTCGTTGCTGGGTCATGTATTAGTGCCACTTTTGGTTTATAACTGGTCATGTCGGCCCGAGTTCTCTGTCATATGGATGCTAGCGACACTATCATATACGTGTGCCAAAATGCGCAAACGGTCCCGGGCCAGGTAAGGTGGCACTCGTGGGGATACCGTGCGTGAGGCCGCAAAGTGATATGGTGTGTTACAGGCTAGACCTGTGTGACTTAGGATCGGGGTCCTGACAAATTGTTATTCTGTTTACATGAATAAAACATTCGATGGTCATACACCCAATGAAAATAGTTTGTTGGATCTCGATCGTGGTGATACACATATTCATAATTTTGAAGCCAAAAGATGCAAGGTTAATAATGATAGTGCAACTTATTTGTGGCACTGCCGTTTAGGTCATAATGGTGTAAAGTGCATGAGGAAACTCCATAGTGATGGACTTTTGGAATCACTTGATTATGAATCACTTGGTGCTTGCGAACTATGCCTCATGGGCAAGATGACTAAAACTCCGTTCTCCGGAACAATGGAGCGAGCAACAAATTTGTTGGAGATCATACATACAGATGCATGTGGACCAATGAGTGTTGAAGCTCGCGGCAGGTATCGTTATTTTCTGACCTTCACTGATGATTTGAGCAGATATGGGTATATCTACTTAATGAAGCACAAGTCTGAAACATTTGAAAAGTTCAAAGAATTTCAGAGTGAAGTGGAGAATCATCGTAACAAGAAAATAAGAGTTTCTACGATATGATCGTAGAGGTAAAATATTTGAGTTAGCGAGTTTGGCCTTCAGTAAAAAACAATGTGAAATAGTTTCACTACTCACGCCACCTGGAACACCACAGTGTAATGGTGTGTTCGAACGTCATAACCGTACTTTATTAGATATGATGCGATCGATGATGTCTCTTACCGATCTACCACTATCGCTTTTGGGGTTATGCATTAGAGACAGCTGCATTCACGTTAAATAGGGCACCATCTAAATCCGTGGAGATGACACCGTATGAACTGTGGTTTGACGATAAACCTAAGCTGTCATTTCTTTAAGTTTGGGACTGCGATGCTTATGTGAAAAAGTTTCAACATGATAAGCTCGAACCCAAATCGGAGAAGTAAATCTTCATAGGATACCCAAAAGAAACTGTTGGGTACACCTTCTATCACAGATCCGAAGGCAAGGTCTTTGTTGCTAAGAGTGGATCCTTTCTAGAGAAGGAGTTTCTCTCGAAAGAAGTGAGTGGGAGGAAAGTAGAACTTGATGAGGTAATTGTACCTTCTCCCGAATTGGAAAGTGGAACATCACAGAAACTAGTTCCAGTGATTCCTACACCAATTAGTGAGGAAGCTAATGATGATGATCATGAAACTTCAGATCAAGTTTCTCCTGAACTTCGTAGATCAACCAGAGTTCGTTCCGCATCAGAGTGGTACGACAACCCGGTTCTGGAAGTCATGTTACTGGACCATGATGAACCTACGAACTACGAGGAAGCGACGATGAGCCCAAATTCTACAAAATGGCTTGAGGCCATGAAATCTGAGATGGGATCCATGTATGAGAACAAAGTGTGGACTTTGGTTGACTTGCCCGATGATCGGCAAGCCATCGAAAATAAATGGATCTTCAAGAGGAAGACTGACACTGATGGTAATGTTATTGTTTACAAAGCTCGACTTGTTGCGAACGTTTTTCAACAAGTTCAAGGAGTTGACTACGATGAGACTTTCTCACCCGTAGCGATGCTTAAGTCTGTCCGACTCATGTTAGCAATTTCCGCATTTTATGAAATCTGGCAAATGGATAACAAAACTGCATTCTTTAATGGATTTATTAAAGAAGACTTGTATATGATGCAACCAGAAGGTTTTGCCAATCCTAAAGGTGCTAACAAAATGTGCAAGCTCCAGCGATCCATCTATGGACTGGTGCAAGCATCTCGGAGTTGGAATATACGCTTTGATAAGTTGATCAAAGCATATAGATTTATACAGACTTGCGGTGAAGCCTGTATTTACAAGAAGTGAGTGGGAGGACTACAACCTTTCTGATAAGTATATGTGAATGACATATTGTCGATCGGAAATGATGTAGAATTTTCTGGAAAGCATAAAGGAGTGTTTGAAAGGAGTTTTTCAAAGAAAGACCTTGGTGAAGCTGCTTACATATTGGGCATCAAGATCTATAGAGATAGATCAAGACGCTTGATAAGACTTTCGATGAGTACATACCTTGATAAGATTTTGAAGTAGTTCAAAATGGAGCAGTCAAAGAAGGAGTTCTTGCCTGACTTGTAAGGTGTGAAGTTGAGTAAGACTCAAAGCCAGACCACGGAAGAAAAATATAGAGAGAATGAAAGTCATTCCCTATGCCTCAGCCATAGGTTCTATAAAGTATGCCATGCTGTGTACCAAACATGTTGTGTACCTTGCCATGAGTTTTTCAAGGGGGTACAATAGTGATCCAGGAGTAGATCACTGTACAGCGGTCAAAATTATCCTTAGTAACTGGATGACTAAGGAAATGTTTCTCGATTATGGAGGTGATAAAGAGTTCGTCGTAAATGGTTACGCTGATGCAAGCTTTGACACTAAATCCAGATGACTCTAAGTATCAATCTGGATGCGTATTGAAAGTGTGAGCAATTAGCTAGAGCAGCTCTATGCAGAGCATTGTAGACATAGAAATTTGCGAAATACATACAGATCTGAATGTGACAGACCCGTTGACTAAACTTCTCTCACAAGCAGAACATGATCACACCTTATTACTCTTGGGTATTAATCACATAGCGATGTGAACTAGATTATTGACTCTAGTAAACCCTTTGGGTGTTGGTCACATGGCGATGTGAACTATGGGTGTTATTCACATAACGATGTGAACTATCGGTATTAAATCACATGGCGATGTGAGCTAGATTATTGACTCTAGTGCAAGTGGGAGACTGAAGGAAATATGCCCTAGAGGCAATAATAAAGTTGTTATTTATATTTCCTTATATCATGATAAATGTTTATTATTCATGCTAGAATTGTATTAACCGGAAACTTAGTACATGTGTGAATACATAGACAAAACAGAGTGTCCCTAGTATGCCTCTACTAGACTAGCTCATTGATCAAAGATGGTTATGTTTCCTAACCATAGATATGAGTTGTCATTTGATCAACGAGATCACATCATTAGGAGAATGATGTGATGGACAAGACCCATCTGTTAGCTTAGCACTATGATCGTTTAGTTTTACTGCTATTGCTTTCTTCATGACTTATACATGTTCCTATGACTATGGGATTATGCAACTCCCGAATACCGTAGGAACACCTTGTGTGCTATCAAACGTCACAACGTAACTGGGTGATCATAAAGATGCTCTACAGGTGTCTCTGAAAGTGTACGTGGTGTTGGCATAGATCAAGACAAGGATTTGTCTCTCCGAGTGTCGGAGAGGTATCTCTGGGCCCTCTCGGTAATGCACATCATAATAAGCCTTGCAAGCAAAAGACTAATGAGTTAGTCACGAGATGATGTATTATGGAACGAGTAAAGATACTTGCCGGTAACGAGATTGAACTAGGTATAGAGATACTGACGATCGAATCTCGGGCAAGTAACATACCAATGACAAAAGGAACAACGTATGTTGTTATGCGGTTTGACCGATAAATATCTTCATAGAATATGTAGGAGCCAATATGAGCATCCAGGTTCCGCTATTGGTTATTGACCGGAGATGAGTCTCGGTCATGTCTACATAGTTTTCGAACCCGTAGGGTCCGCACGCTTAACGTTTGATGACGATCGGTATTATGAGTTTATGAGTTTTGATGTACCGAAGGAGTTCGGAGTCCCGGATGAGACCGGGGACATGACGCGGAGTCTCGAAATGGTCGATACGTAAAGATCGATATATTGGACGACTATATTCAGACATCGGAAGGTTCCGAGTGATTCGGGTATTTTTCGGAGTATATGGGCCTTATTGGGCCATACGGGAATAGAGGAGAAAGGCCAAAAGGAAGGAGGCGTGCGCCCCCCCTCTGGTCCGAATTGGACAAGGGGTGCAGCCCCCTTTTCCTTCTCCCTCTCCACCTCTTTCCTTCTCTCCTACTCCGGAAAGGAAAGGGGAATCCTACTAGGACTTTGGAGTCCTAGTAGGACTCCCCACACTTGGCGCGCCCCCTCTAAGGCCGGCCTCTCCCTTGCTCCTTTATATACGGGGGCAGGGGGGCACCCTAGGACACATAAGTTGAATTGTTTTAGCCGTGTGCGGTGCCCCCCTCCACAGAAACACACCTCGGTCATACCGTTGCAGTGCTTAGGCGAAGCCCTGCGCCAGTAGATACATCATATCTGTCACCACGCCGTCGTGCTGGCGAAACTCTCCCGTGAAGCTCAACTGGATCAAGAGCTCGTGGGACGTCATCAAGCTGAACGTGTGCTGAACGCGGAGGTGCCGTACGTTCGGTGCTTGATTGGTTGGATCGCGAAGAAGTTCTACTACATCAACCGCGTCACTTGACGCTTCCGCTCCCGGTCTACGAGGGTACGTAGACACACTCTCCCCTCTCGTTGCTATACATCTGGTAGATAGATCTTGCGTGATCGTAGGAAAATTTTAAAATACTATGTTCCCCAACAGCTATATGTTTCAAAATGCCTTTGTTGGCTGTTATTCGAGTGCACCTTCTCTCAAAATGGACACGAAAAATACCACAGCATGTCGGGTGCCATTCCATGATAGCATCCCAAGTTTCATGAATTTCAGACGAGATTTGGATTTGCTAGAATTTAAAAACAAAGTATCTCAACATTTTGCAGGCAATCAACGGTGCCCTGGTGTTTGAAATTCATTCCAATTTCTTGCATGGGGCCTAGCATGCACCCAAGGACAAAGATTTGTTTTTTCAAACAATTTATATGCACTCGAGCATGTGCATGTAGTCTAAATTTGAATTATGCACATAAATGCATTGAAAACTCAATTAATGCATAAAAATGTCCAAACGAACCCCGAAATACCCCAAACATTGACACAACACTCATGTTGTTATATGGTGACACGAGATTTTTTTTTAAAGCAATAAGAGGCAATGGATATTGTTTCATCCCCAAAGGTGGGACGTTCCCTACCGAAACCATCATGCTTGTTGTGAGAAGCTCTGGTTTGTGAGAAGCATATACCCAAACCTGCCCCAAATGGGACAAATTTTTTACCACGGCATGTTGATGCCGCTCCACGATAGCATGCCAAGTTTTATGAATTTTAGACAAGGTTTGGATTTACTAGAATTTAAAAACCATGTATCTCAATGTTTGCGGACGAGTGACGATGGCTGGGTGTTTGACATTCATTCCCATTTCTTGCATGGGACCTGTCGTGGAATTAACACGTCAGATGTCCGGTTTACAGACTTAGTGGTGAGGTCGCGCATCTATGTAGTAGCTTGAGAGGGGTTGAGCGGAATCGAGAGAAGCGATGCAAGACACGAATTTAGACAGCTTCGGGCCCCGGGAAACATCATCCGGTAATAACCCTACATGCTGTTTGAGGCTAGGTCGCATTATGATCCTCGTGGTGTCGCCGGTAAACCGGCTCTTTGTGTCTAGCCCTAGAAACTTGTGAGAACTTCTCCTCTAAAACTTGTAACTTCTCACCCCTCCTCTTTGGGGAGCCCTGCCCCTCCTTATATATGTTGAAGGGGCGGTTTACATGACTAGTCCTAGTAGGACTAGGATTGATCTATTACAAGGAGTCCTAGTCTTGCTTTCCTTGCAGGAGAATATCCCTTATGCTTTCTTCATAAACCGGCCCACTATTAATATGAACCGGCCTTCTGGGCCTTGGGCCTTGTCATCCATGATCCGCCTGCCGGGTTACCAGTGAGTGGTATTATTTAGGCAGGTTGCTAGTGAATCATTAAGTGTAAAACGTCTCTCAAGTAAACCACCAAGTCCGGCCGGGTTATAATTCCAGCCGGTTCATACCGCGGGGTATATCCCCGACATTAGCCCCCAAGTTTAGCTTGGATGTGTCCATGGTAAACTTATGTTCCAAAACAAACACAAGAACAAATTTGATAGGTTGTGCTCCGAGTTAAGAATTCTTGTAAACCGGCACCTGATCATCTTTAAGTCCTTGTTTTTCCTTCTTCTAGAAAATCCGGGTCAATAGACCAGTTCCATAATCAACTTGCTTGCATAAGAAATATTGTACATCCAGAAAGCATTTGAATCAGCTTTTCAATGCTTTGACTTGAAAAAATATTGGTCTTCAAATATTCAATTGATATCCAACCGGCTTGAAGATGTAGAACTTGCCGGTTTATGATTGCCAAAATTACCGGGTCACACAATTAATCTGATTTGCCAGAACTGAAAATTTGAAGATGTTCCTCCTTTATATGCATATTACCTATAGCCCCCAAGTGCCGGGTCATTATGTAATAATGAGCAGGGACTTTGTATATATTCCATTGAAAATAGCCTTGTATATTCTTGAAGAAATCCGGATCATTCATCCCAATCACTTGAATTGTTGATAGGAGCGATTGGTAGCTCCCAAGTTACGGTTTAGCTACATTTAGAAGGTGAACCGGTACTTCCAGATGAAGCAAATGATTTTTCCATTAGCCCCCAAGTGTCAAGTAGACAACTTGCTTGTGTGCTTGAGACTTGTGTATTTGATGTAATCTCAATTTGAATAATGTAGCCCCCAAGTGCCGGGTTGTAAGGCTGCAGCAACTCGGGACTATTCCTTTGTAGAATAAATCACTTCCATCGTTGAAATAATATCCATTGCGCTTTAAAGCGACTTTGAAGGCCTCAATCATAATATTGATAACCATAATAGGAATCCAGCCATGTTTGGCTATTGAAGAATATAATCCGGTTTGAAGACCGGTTCCAATGATGTTTGATCACAATCGAGCCGGGTTAATAAACAGCGGTCATTATTTTGTCTCATACTGGCGACTTATAGTCAAAACCAGGCCGGTTTAATGAACACTATTCATTATCTTACCTGCTTCTGCATAAAACAACGCTAAAAGATGTCCTGGCGGTTTACCACTGGACGGATTATATTGCTCACAAAATATATCAAACAAGTGTCTGTTTATATCAGAAATAACTTCATACCTGCGATTAAGTATGCTTGATATTCTTAATCCGGCGAACTTTGCAGTTTTCTGAGGGAGCCTTTGATAGATCCAATAATAATTCCGGGTTTGATAAAATACACCGGTTTACATCACGCTGAAACTTTTGTCCAGAAATTTGTAGCTTATACTTGGCTTTTGCCTGATGGATGATCCGGGTTATAATGAACACCGGTTTATTCATGCTGGTATACATGACCCAGACTTTTAACTTTATAGATATGTGGTCAACTTCTGTAGCTGTTCCACTCCAGTTTAAAGAGTCATAAAACATAAACACCAAAGATGCGAATTTGCAAATAAAACCATGTAGTCAAGGCTTTTTAAGAGCTGCCAGGCTCAAAGCAAGGTTCAGCCAATCACTGGATGTGGATTATCCATCTTTCCAGAGGGCCGGTGGATGTGGATTATCCATCTTTCCATATGAACCATAAGAAAAAATTTAGTCAATCACTGGATGTGGATTATCCATCTTTCCAGAGGGCCGGTGGATGTGGATTATCCATCTTTCCACATGAACCATAAGAAAAAATTTAGCCAATCACTGGATGTGGATTATCCATCTTTCCAGAGGGCCGGTGGATGTGGATTATCCATCTTTCCACATGAACCATAAGAATTTTTTTAGCCAATCACTGGATGTGGATTATCCATCTTTCTAGAGGGCCGGTCGATGGATGCGGGTAAACCCGTCTGTCCATATAGTCTTCCATGGCTCCATGAAGTCATGGGTAGATCTTGAAGCGTCCTCTCTTGAACCGGATGTGACCTCATGCTCTTCAGAGAGTTTTTATTGCTTCTGAGTATATATTTTCTGCACAACCAAATAAACTGATCAAAGCATCTTATTTTCTTAATGAAAAATGATATATAACAAGAGAAATAATACTGTAGATGGATATCACCTGAGTGAATTTGAACCGGTATGTTGAATAGACCGGATCACAGGGTGGACAGTAAAACGACCGCAGCATTAGAAGCGGTTCAAACAGATGAACCGGCCGTGGGGTTGTAAACCGGCGGAAATGAGCAAGTTGTCCTCTGTGTTGTAAACTAGTGCTGTCGCGTAAGACCGTCACGGCTTTGTAAATCGGCGCGGTTGCGAGAGACGTCCAAGGCGTTGTAAACCGACGCTTGAATCCGTGGAATAACGACGATCACTTGTGTCGAACAATGTTTGGCGTGCCTCCACCTCCGTGGTATAATACCATCTTATAATGAATAATTTTTCTGCATATAAAATACAGCAGGGCGAGGTATATTTTTCTCGGATGAATTAATATGTATGAAAAATAAATAGGATAGATATCACCTGATTCGCCTGGAGAATAAATGAGTCGGCAGCGGCGTCGTAAGCCAGCACGTGCGGGTGAGTTAATCGCAGGCGCGGACAGCGTTGTGTTAATGTAGACCGGATCGCGGAAGCGGTGGCGTGTGCTCGTCCATTGGCGAGGGAGTCGGCCTAATGATGATCCGGCTGCCGCTTTTAATAGTCGTCCTGATAGCTTAGGATGTGAACATAGCCGAGGCAAAATAGAAATCTGGATGATTTCCCGTGGAACAAGTACTAATTGGAGCAGTACTTAATCAATTAGATCTCTCAAAACATGCTGGAACTAGTACTTGTACTAGTACGTCATGGCCAATTGAATTGCTGGCAGCCTTTTTGAATTCTTGACGTGTGAGCAGTAGCAACTCCTGGGGACTTGAAACCACTCCGTGTAGTACCGGCGGCTCAGAGGCTACGAATCCGCCGAGCTACGTACGGAAAAACAACAGTAGTTGCCACGCGGTGACTTGCAGCTGAGACATCGTGCAACCAGCTTGGAATTTGCAAAACTAGCTAGTAGCTAGCAAACAGCCCGCACACAAGTAGCTCGACTTATAGCAGCTGTACAGTGTAGGCGTACTGTCCTACGATTGGATTTAATCATTTTGACAAAACGTGCGCAGCTGTGATTTTCTGAACCGGCGGCGACGCGCAAGGGCGCAGAAATAACAGCGACTTGAAGTAGCAGAAGGCAACGCGGCGATCTTGATACGGGCACGGTCGCAGCGGCTCAACAGGTAACGACGGGCCTCGACGACGGTTCAGGACAGACGTGGCGTGACCACGGCTCGGACGCGACCAAGGATGAACGAGTCTGAAGTAACAGCGGTCGGGGCGGCTTGTAGTCCGGAGTCCGGGTCGGAGTGCGTACAGCCTGGCGAATCCAAGGCGAAGTGCGTATCGACGGCAGAATCCCGGGCAGAAAAAAGGCACATGGAGACGGCGGCTTCTTGGCCGTGCAGGGCTGGCGACGCAACGAGTCACGGCGAAGTGGCGAGCCATGGCGGCCGATTCCTGCTCCGAGTCGTGGAGTCTTGTTCCCAGTTTGGTCGGTACACCATCCATCTCCAGTGCTTGCCTTTGCAAGGTATAAAAGACTGCTCTTGCAGATTGAATCCATCCTCACGTGAGTACTCAAAAACGGCCTTTAATACTGGTACTGATTCTGTTGACGTTTCGATGCTGCGCGTCGTAACCACAGCCAGGTAGTAGCTTGAGACTTAAGGCGATTCTCCGTACGTCAGTCTGAATCCGTTTTGGATTTGTCGGATCGCACCGGCCGCTCTAGGCGAAAGTCTCTCTTTTTTTTGGACTGTCAGATCGACAATACTATTATATACGGCGACTCTGCAAAGGTGTCGAAAACGAAAACGCAACGTATCCACCCGTGGCGCGACGCGTGACCATACAGCAAGATTGGACAGCTCTTTTTAAGCAAGATTGACCATGTGAACTAAACAGCAGCGGTAGCTTCGATTGATTCCAGGTTTGACCGCCCCGTTGACTAAGCATGCAACCAAGGACACAAATTTGATTTTTCAATCAATTTATATGCATTAGAGCATGTGAGTGTAGTTCAAATTTAAATTACGCACATAAATGCATTGAAAACTCAATTAATGCATAAGAATGTCCAAACGAACCCCAAAAAATCCCAGAAATTGACACAACACTCATATTGTTCAATGTTGACACGAGAAAAAATTTGAAAGCAATAAGAGGCAATGGATATCGTTTCGTCCCCAAAGGTGGGACGTTCCCTACCGAAACCATTAGGCTTGTTGTGAGAAGCTCTAGTTTGTGAGAAGCATATCCCCTAACCTGCCCCAAATGGGACAGAAAATTTACCGCGGCATATTGATGCCGCCATGATAGCATGCCAAGTTTCATGAATTTCAGACGAGCTTTGGATTTACTAGAATTTAAAAACCAGGTATCTCAATGTTTGCGGCTGAGTGACGGTGGCAAGGTGTTTTACATTCATTCCCATTTCTTGCATGGGACCTAAGCATGCAACCATGGACACATATTTGAATTTCAACCAATTTATATGCATTAGAGCATGTGCCTGTAGTTCAAATTTGAATTATGCACATGAATGCATAGAAAACTGAGTTAATGTATAAAAATCTCCAAGCGAACCCCGAAAAATCTAAAAAAATTGACACAACACTCCTGTTGTTCTATGTTGACACTAGGGAAAAAAATTGAAATCGAGAAGAGGCAATGGATATCGTTTCGTCCAGAAAGGTGAAACGTCCCTACCAAAACCATGAGGCTTGTTGTGAGAAGCTCTAGTTTGTGAGAAGCATATCCCCAAACCTGCCCAAATGGGACAAAAAATTTACCACGGCATGTTGATGTCGCTCCATTATAGCAAGCCAAGTTTCATGAATTTCAGACGAGGTTTGGATTTACTAGAATTTAAAAACCAGGTATCTCAATGTTTGCGGCCGAGTGACGGTGACAGGGAGTTTGACATTCATTCCCATTTCTTGCATGGGACCTAAGCATGCAACCAAGGACACATATTTGAATTTTCAACAAATTTATATGCATTAGAGCATGTGCATGTAGTTCAAATTTGAGTTATGCACATGGATGCATAGAAAACTCAGTTAATGTATAAAAATGTCCAAGCGAACCTCGAAAAATCCCAAAAATTGACACAACACTCCTGTTGTTCTATGTTGACACCAGGAAAAAAATTGAGAAGAGGCAACGGATATCATTTCGTCCAGAAAGGTGAAACGTTCCGTACCGAAATCATCACACTTGTTGTGACAAGCTCTTGTTTGTGAGAAGCTTATACCCAAACCTACCCCAAATGGGACAATTTTTTTACCACGGCATGTTGATGTCGCTCCATGATAGCATGCCAAGTTTCATGAATTTTGGATGGCGTTTGGATTTACTAGAATTAAAAAACCAAGCACCTCGATGTTTGCCAGAGAGCCATGGTGCCGCGGTGTTCAAAATTCATCACCATTTCTTGCATGAGATATAAGCCTAAACGCATGGACATATATATGATTTTACAACCCATGTTGGTGCACCGCAACATGTGCACATAGTTTAATTTTGAATTATGCACCTGAAATGGCTAGAAAACCAATTTAATGTATGAAATGTCCAAATGAACCCTGAATAATTCCAATTCTTTTACAACACACATATAGTTGCATGTTCACTACACATAAAAGGCCTAGCAATTCAAACACCGTCCATTGCCGCCGTGACCCCATTATGTAATTCAAATCAAGATGAAAAATCAAGTAGATCCCACACAGTTTATTATCACCAACCGTGTGAGATGGAGTACAAAATATACTGGAGCACCGTCGATGTATAGTATGCCTATGGCTTACGCGAGAATGTGCGTCGGCTAGAGTCCACAGCTGATGTGTCAAGCACACTAGCTCGCTCCCCAAATATCATTTCACTTTTCAATCGTTGCCGGTGAAAGATGGGGACGTGGACCCGCGTCGTGATGGCAACTTTGGTGGACCACTCCGGCGAGAGCGTGGCCGCAGCCGCCATGCGCGTGCTAACAAGGTGCATGAGCGCGTCCGCAATCCATGGCCGAAGAGTGTGGGTGTGCTGTAGTCTCCTTTGTGTACCCAAATTATGCAATGACATGGATGACCACTGTAACCAGGCGAATTCGAACCAATTTTTTTGACGTTCAAACTCATCACACACGGGTTAAGCTATCTGAATCGTTTGTGATGTTCACATATCATACATAGTTCTGAATAAGGGACCGTGTGTGATGACACTTTGCGCACCAGATTTTTCGCTGAAGCGATTCAAAATTTCCGGCTTCCGTGGAAATATCTGCCTCCCTGCCCCCCGTCCCCTTACCAAAAGCCAAATTTCCCCTTTTTCCGCCTTCCTTTCCAAGTTGAGACCTTCACTGCTTGCTTGCAGCGCCGCCTCCTCACCGGCGACCCTCCTTCACGCTGCTCGGCCTCGTCTATCCAGGCAGGTAATCCACACCCGACCCCCATCCTCATCCTCCTTCCACATCCCACATGCCCCGACCACCGGCGTGATACCATCCACCCAAATCACCGACCCCTCCACCAAATAAGCGCCGCCCTAAGCCATGGTGCACGCAGTATAGCCAGGATCTCAAGGAGCATTTAGTAGCGGAGAAGCAAATCACGGTCGCGCGTGCGGAAGAGGTCGCGATGGATGCCATTCATGCCAACCCCCAGATCTTGGAGAAGAACCTTGCCATTTGCTAGCTATGCTGGTTAAGCATGCTCGGTTTACCCATTGCGTATGCTGCTCTTGCCTTTCCTTAACAAATTCTAGTTAATTGTGCTATCTAATTTTACCATGCAATCTGTTGCTTTAGTGTATATGTTCTATATCTCGTGCAGTGTGGTGCTCACTTATTAACTGTTTGGTTAATTAGTTGTCGTCTTGAGTTAACTATTTGGTTCAATTCTGCAAATGTGATGTTCAATTCTTTAGGCTGCAATTTTGTATTGTCTTCCATGTGAGAGATAAATTGAATTTATCTTTACAAAATACATGAGAAATGAATACAATTGCTATATTTCCAAGTTTTCAAGCATGCTTGGTTGGTTATACATTGTGCAATGTGGTGCTCAGTTAACGTTTGGTTCATTTGTTTTGTGATGTTTAGTTAACTATTCGATTCAATTCTGCAATGCGTTGTTCAATAGTTGTGGGTGCATTCTGTTATTATATACCATGTGAGAAGTAAATCGTATTTGGCTGTACTAAATACATGAGAAACAAATACAATTTGCCGCGGGATATCCGCGGCCACCTATGGGACCGGGTGGCCCCTTGCTGGTTCGGTAGGGGGACGTCGCGTTGCACAAAGAGCAGACCGGCGTACGGCAGCACGGCAGAAAGCACACAAGCAATTTACCCAAGTATGGGCCGCCGCGACGCGTAAGACCCGATTCCTGCTTTAGTGGATTGATGGTGGAATGAGTGAGGTGGTGCATGGTGCACTTGCCCAACAGGGTTTGCATCAAGGCCGCAGCGACTACGTGCATATGGTGGTGTGGGTTCATCAACTTTTCAACCTCCTCTACGGTTGCCATGGGCCTCCTTTTATAGGTAAAGGGGTTACCACAGTGGCAAAGTAGTCATTATGTACTGATAAGATAGCGAACAGTGCTATCATACCGAACTCTGTAGGTTGACAGGGCACATTAAAAGCGCCGCTTAACGTCACGTCGTTGTCTGCCCGGCAAGCCTTGCCGGGCTATCCCGCCAACTCCGTGTCCTCCTGCTTGACACGTCGCAGGAGGGGTGACATCTGCGGGTTCTTCTTGTAGGAGTTGGTTGCCATGTGGCTAATGGCTGCTACTTAATCATCTCGTGGCTTGACACCGCATTGATTGACGACGTGGGTCGTGCTTGAGTGTTTGGTGGGGCGGTTTGTGATACGTCTCCAACGTATCTATAATTTTTTATTGTTCCATGCTATTATTTATGAAGTCTTGGATGTTTAATGGGTTTATCATTCACTTTTATATCATTTTTGGGACTAACCTACTAACCCAAAGGCCTAGTCCAGATTGCTGTTTTTTGCCGATTTCAGGGTTTTGCAGAAAAGGAATATCAAACGGAGTCCAAACGGAATGAAACCTTCGATAGAGATATTTTTGGAGAAAATCACACACGCGGAGCTTGAGGACCAAGTCAGGGAACAGAGAGGTGGCCCTCAAGGGTGGGGGGGCGCGCCCCCCTTCCCAGGGCGCGCCCCCTGCCTTGAGGCCCCCTCAAGTGGCCCCCGGTGCCCTCCTTCTTCCTATGTAAGTCCACGTACCCCAGAAACTCAAAACACAGAGAGAAAACCCTAATTCCACCGTTGTAGCTTCTGCTCCCGTGGAGATCCCATCTTGGAGCCTGTTCCGGAGATCCACCGGAGGGGGGTCCATCACGGAGGCCTTCATCATCATCATCATCGCCCTCACCATGAGTTGTGAGTAGTTTACCACAGACCTTCTGGTCCATAGCTAGTATATAGATGGCTTCTTCTCTCTCTCTCTGGATCTCAATACAAAGTTCTCCTCGGTCTTCGAGGAGATCTATTCGATGTAATCTCTTTTCGCGGTGTGTTTGTCGAGATCCAATGAATTGTGAGTTTATGATCAAGGTTATCTGTGAAAGATATTTGGTTCTTCTCTGAACTTTTTATGTGTGCTCATAATATCCTTGCAAGTCTCTTCGAATTATCGGTTTGGTTTGGCCTACTAGATCTATAGTTCTCGCAATGGGAGAAGTGCTTGGCTTTGGGTTCAATCTTGTGGTGTCCTTTCCCAGTGACAGTAGGGGCAGCAAGGCACGTATTGTATTGTTGCCATCGAGGATAAAAAGATGGGGTTTACATCATATTGCTTGAGTTTATCCCTCTACATCATGTCATCTTGCTTAAAGTGTTACTCTGTTCGTATGAACTCAATACACTAGATGCATGCTGGATAGCGGTCGATGTGTGGAGTAATAGCAGTAGATGTAGGATCGTTTCAGTCTACTTGTCTCGGACGTGATGCCTATATACAATGATCATGCCTAGATAGTCTCATAATTATTCGCTTTTCTATCAATTGCTCGACAGTAATTTGTTTAGCCGCCGTAGAATATCGCTATCATGAGAGAAGCCACTAGAGAAAACTATGGCCCCTGGGTCTATTCTCAACATATCAATCTACATCTACTTTACTTTTACCGCTTTTATTTGCTGTTTTATTAAACCAAAAATACCAAAAATATAGACTATCATCTCTATCAGATCTCACTCTCTTAAGTGACCGTAAAGGGATTGACAACCCCTTATCGCGTTGGCTGCGAAGTTCTTATTTGTTTGTGCAGGTGCGAGGGACTTGCGCATGGTCTCCTACTGGATTGATACCTTGGTTCTCAAAAACTGAGGGAAATACTTATGTTACTGTGCTGCATCTCCCTTTCCTCTTCGAGGGAATACAACGCAAGCTCAAGAGGTAGCAGTTTGGCCTCTGCGAGCCCCGACAGGCCCTGTTGGGGCATTTCTACTATCTGCTTCGGGGTGGCCTTGCCCCTTGCCGGGCTCGACTGCCCGGCAAGGGAGGCCCTTCTCTTGGTGATGTCTTGCTCCTCTGGCTTGGCCTTGGTCTTTTCTGTCTGAGCTGGTACTCTGAATCTCTTGGTTTCTTGTACTCTGACTTGGTCTAGTGCTTCAATCTTGTTCCTGAGCCTGTGCATAGTCTGGGTAATAGACCCAGGGTTTGTTGCACTGACAGAAGCCCCGGGGCCTGCCCCGATCATGCTGCTGAGCGTCGATGGGGTAGGTCCTAATAAGTGCACATGCATGGTTGCTGAAGAGGTCATTCTCTTGAGGTCCTCTATTTGTTTCTTCATGAGTCTTGAATGCTGGCCAGTTTCTAATTTCCCCGCGTGCTGCGTAAAGCCAAAAGTAGTGGGGCCACTCCAGTAATGGCCCGTGAATGACTTTAAAGCACGGGGTGGAAACTGCCAATTTACTCTTCCTACCAAGCCCTTATGCTTAGCCACGTATGCGGCATGCATCTCGCGGGGTAGGTGATGGAGGCACGTGGCGTAGGAGAGCATCATGGTGAGGGCCAGGTGGTCTTGAATTGGCGGAGGAGGACGGTGGCTGCCCGTTGATGGAGCAGCTCTCCTCCTCGTCCTGCCTATAAAAGGGAGGGGTGGAGGAGGGCAAGGACATCCATCTTTGCATTCCTCCTCTCCTGTCTTCTGCCTTTGCTGGTTATGTCGAGGAAGAGAGCCTGGGGCCAGCCCCCGGGCTCCTGCTTGGGGCCATCTTTGCCTCATGTTGGTTTTAATGCTTGGGGAGTGAGCCTGGTCCTTGCCGTGGCGAATCTCTTGGTTTCTTCAATGCTCGGTCGGGAGGCGGGGCTGTAGATTGTTGGTAATCCCAGCAGCGTCCCTCCCGGAAACCTCAGGGCTGATGTTGACGAAGGGCGCACCTTCCTACCTGCCAAGGTGGGGAGTAGCGTCCCTCTTGCCTCCTAGTTGTTCTGGTTGCTTGCTATCTTCCTGGAGGGGGCGCTCGGCCTTGGCTATGGGCTACCGGAGCCCGTCTTCTTGCCGATAAAATCCCAGGGTTTGCGTGCACCGTACCGAGGTGCAGCGCTCGGGGATGTTGGCGTCCCCAACATTGCTCCTTCCAGCAGAGCTGAGGCTGTTGCGGAGGAAGGGAGCTTCTTCCTGCCTACCGAGATAGGTAGTGGTGTTGTCGCTACTTTCTGCTGCTTCTTCGAGGGAGGCGTCGGGTTTCGCCCGATGCTCCCCGCATCTCCTGAGTGCACGCCACCCGCAGGCTGTAGTGGGCACTCAGCCTTCGGTGCATGTCCCCGTAGCAGTGATGGTGAGGAGATGAAGGAGGATGGAGGGAGCGGGAGGCAGGCCTTTGAGGCGGGATACGACGACACTGGCGCTTTTGTACTTGCGCCAATGGCCCGTCGTCTTGGCTCCAACTCTTCGCTTCCTCCTTGGCGCTCTTTTTCCTCTTCCAGCAGTCCCCCTCTGGGATCCCCGACAGGCTTCCTCGTGGATTCTGGCTTCATCCACCCTGCCGTGTCTTGTCGACCATGGTGGCGGTGATTAGGGAATCGCTGTTGCTGATCCCTCCACTACCACCTTTGCCTGGGTGCTCGTTTTGTCCCCTTCCCCTCCTGTTGCAGTATATGGGGAAGGAGGGACAGAGAAGGGGGTTACGGGGTACTTATCTTTTTTTTATCTTAAACTTATCAACAATCGCCAAATTTTACTTCTAATAATGTAATCTTTCTATCCATGTTTGTGTTCTGTAATGCTTGTACTTGTATCTGCATGTCAACGGAAGAGATAAACCTTGCCTGGAACCCGTGCATGTATATGTCCATGCAGAGGTGGAATGCCTCTTTACTGTAATTAAGCGAGTTTTTCCCCGGCAAGTTATCCTGTCGGCACCCTGTTCGTCTGCCGGAGAACCATGTCTGCCGGGGAACAGACTGAGGTGCCAGCCCCCCGCCCACTCCCTTTTACCTAGGGCCACTGCGACCGCCCCAAGCCGAAGCATCGTTCGAGTCAAGGATGGGAGCACCGTAGTTCCAAGAGAGCGGCGAGGTTTCTCTATGCACAAGTTATAGCTTACAGAACACTAATGGATAAAAAGGGAAGAACTTATCTGTTTCGGATTGATAGGGATCGTAGTGCTGGGGCATATTATCAACTCCTTGTCGAAGCCAAGTTCGCGGTAGGAACCTGCAACTCCATGTAGATAAGAATGAATGCAGGATGCGATCCTATCTATATGCATATGCAGATGCTCTTTAAATGCTTATGTAGCGATCTTGGTTGGGGGCCCCCCTATCAGCGCTTATTTATTTTCTCTTACACGGGGTCATCGGCTCAGCTTTGTACAAGGGGTTACATGCAGCTGAGGCAAGGCCTATACCATAGGGTGGCTGCCGGGCAGTGCCCGACATCCTCACACCTTATGGGTAGTACTTACGGATATGCTCAATATTCCATGAGTTTCGCAACTGAGTGCCATCCTCGGTCTCCAGATGGACTCCGCCAGGTCTGATGACTCGTACTACCCGGTAAGGGACTTCCCACTTCGGTGACAGCTTATTTGTACCCTTGGCGGACTAAACGCGCCCAAGGACAAGGTCACCTTCCTCAAAACACCGGGCATGAACCCTGCGGCTATGATAGCGACGCAGGGCTTGCTGGTAGCATGCAACACGCGTAGCAGCCCGGAGATGGCTCTCCTCGAGTAGCACAGCGTCTTCACGCCAGTGCTGATCTTGCGCTACTTCATCGTAGGCAAGCACTCGAGGAGACCCGTAAATGAGTTCCGTGGGGATAACTGCTTCTGCCCCGTAGACCAGGGAGAAGGGAGTCTGCCCGGTAGCTTGGTTAGGTGTCGTTCTGAGGAACCAGAGAACAACCGGCAGCTGCTCGATCCACCGCCTGCCGTGCTTTTGCAGCGTATCAAAAGTTTGTGTCTTGAGTCCACGAAGCACTTCAACGTTCGCCCTCTCAGCTTGTCCATTGCTCCGTGGGTGTGTCACAGAAGTGAATGAGGTTTTGCATCCGAGGGTATGAACATATTGCATGAAAGCGTGGCTCGTGAACTGGTTGCCATTGTCAGTGATGATCCTTGCTGGAACTCCGAAACGACACACCAATTATTTCAAGAACTTGATAGCTGACAGAGCAGTCACCTTTCTCACTGCAGTCACTTCCCGCCACTTTGTAAACTTGTTAATGGCAAGGAACAAGAATTCAAAGCCCCCGATTGCTCGAGGGAAGGGGCCGAGGATATCGAGCCCCCAGACCAAAAATGGCCATGATAGAGGGATTGTCTGAAGAGCTTGGGCAAGCAGGTGTATTTTCTTGGATTGGAACTGGTGGGCTTCACATTTCGTGACTAACTCAACCGCATCTTGGAGGGCTGTGGGACAGTAGAATCCTTGCCGGAATGCTTTCCCAACTAATTCCCTTGATCCAATGTGGGAGCCGCACATTCCTTTGTGAATCTCAGCCAACAGTTCCTTTCCATCCTCCCAACAAACTCACTTAAATTTCACGCCATTGGGCCTCCTTCTGTACAGAGTGTCGTCGACAAAATGATACATACTGGCCCTCCGGGCTACTCTTTCAGCTTCATCTTGATTGGCAGGGAGTTCTCCGATTTGGAGGAACTGGACAATGTGCCTTGCCCAAGTTGGATCCTGGGGCTCGGCAACGAGGACTAGCAGCACCTCCTCTGATGCGGGAGCACCAGCCTCGTTCGCGGGGTCCATAGGCACGGATGGAGGGGGTGGCCCGGCAGGCTGTGAGGAGTTGTTTTCGGCAGGGTCTCTGCCGGGAGCGAGTAGCTTGACCGGGGGAGGCTTACGTAGTCCAACTTTGTCCTTTTCCAGGCCATTGTGGCTGGTGATACGGAGGGTTGAGAGAGATGGAGAACAAAAGTTCCTGGTTCCACAAGAAGCTTCTGCGCAACACACTTTGACAGGTGATCGACTATGCTATTTTCCGCACGGGGTACATGCTCTGTTTGCAACCCATCAAAGTGCTCCTCCAATCTCCTCACTTTTTTGACGTATGCTTCCATCATTGGGCTCTGATAATCCTTGTTGACTTGTCTCACCACAAGCTGTGCATCTCCTCGAATGGTAAACTTCTTAATCCCCAATTCTACTTCAACCCTGAGCCTGGCAAGGAGCCCTTCATACTCAGTTGTATTGTTGGTGGCTTCTTCGCGGGCAAAGTGCATCTCGACAACGTACTTCAAGTGCTCCCCGGAGGGGGAAACAAGGAGCACGCCAACCCCTGCACCTTGTAGGGAAAAAGCACCATCAAAATACATGATCCATTCTTGGTGTAATTCCTTGTCGTGGATGGCTGTTCTATCTTTTCCTCATCAGGGGTTGGTGCCCATTCTGCAATAAACTCTGCCAATGCCCTGCTCTGAACAGTTGATGTGCTCTCAAACTTCAAACCAAAGATGGACAACTCCAAAGCCCATTCCACTATTCTGCCAGTTGCCTCAGGGTTTCGGAGTATCCTTTGCAATGGAAAACGAGTAAAAACAATGATCTCATGGGCTTGGAAGTAATGGCGCAGTTTCCTTGAGGCCATAATGAGACCAAAGATCAACTTTTGCACACCAGAGTACCTCGATCTAGCCCCCTGTAACAAGGAGCTGACGAAGTACACTGGGTGCTGCACCATTTTCTTCCTTGCCGCGTCCCTGGGGTTGTTTTTGTTGCCGTGCTCATTGCTGTCCTGGTCCTTTTCTGACTCTGCTGTTCTCTGTTTAGTCTTTGCCTCATCCACCTCTCGCTGCGCTACCAAGGCGGCACTGTCCACCTGGTTGGTTACCGCCAAGTATAGCAACAATGGTTCTTGGGGTTTGGGTGCAACCAAGGTGGGTACGGACGATAGGTAGAATTTTAACTCCTGTAGAGCTGCATTTGCCTCCGGGGTCCACTTCATAGGCCCTGCCTTCTTCTAGACCTTGGAGAATGGCAGGGCACGCTAAGCAGACTTGGAGATGAATCTACTCAGAGCGGCAACGCATCCCGTCAAGCGCCTCACATCCTTAACTGTCCTTGGCGCTTGGATCTACTCAATGGCCTTGATCTTGTCGGGGTTGGCTTTGATCCCCCGATGGGACACGAAGAATCCAAGTAGCTTGCCGTAGGGAACACCGAATACACACTTCTCCGGATTGAGCTTTAGATTGATCTTGCACAGATTAGCAAATGACTCTTCCAAATCCTGGATAAGGGTGGCCTTATCCTTGGTTTTGACCACGACATCATCCATATAAGCTTCTATATTTCTATGCAACTGTGGTTCAAAACCGATCTGGACTGCCCTTGCAAAAGTGGATCCGACACTCTTTAATCCGAATGGCATACGGACAAAGCAGTACATACCACACGGAGTGATGAATGATGTCTTCTCTTCATCTTCTTTGGACATGAAGATCTAATGATACCCGGAGTATGCATCCAGAAAGGAGAGCAAATCACATCCTGAGGTAGAATCCACAATCTGGTCAATGCGCGGAAAGGGAAATGGTTGTTTTGGACAAGCCTTGTTGAGGTCTGTGAAATCAATGCAAAGCCTCCACTTCCCATTATCCTGCCAGACCACTACTGGATTTGCCAACAACGTATGACGCAGTACTCCTCTGACTAAACCAGCAGCCTCCAACTTCTTGATCTCTTAAGCAATGAACTGTTGCCTCTCCAAGGGATGCTTCCATACTTTCTTCTTGACAGGTCGGGCACGTGGGCCGACAGCAAGGTGGTTCTCAATTACCTCCCTGGGAACACCAGGGATATCGGATGGTTGCCAAGCAAACACATCGATATTCGCTCATAGGAAGGCAACGAGCATGCTTTCTTATTTGTCATCGAGGGTGGTGCTGATAGTGAAAGTACCATCAATGCTAGCCAGCCCTGCCGGGACCTTCTTCACTTGGGGTGCAGTAACCTTGGATCTCTTACTGTTGGAACACCAGCACATCATCAACGGGTGCCGTGCACTCGGAGGGGGCATGCTTCCCGGACTCCTTGCCAGAGGTCCTACAATCCCTCTTCTTTCCTCTGCTTTCCTTGGCGGAAACTGCCGTTGCCGCTGCTTCTGCTGCAACTGCATCAGGATACATCTTGTCCACACAATTAATCACATCCTTCTCATCCAATGGGATAGTGAGGACTCCCAATGGCCCAGGCATTTTGAAAGTGTTGTAAGCATAGTGGGATGCTGCCATGGCTGGTCGTCCAAGAATCCCATTGTACGGCAGTGGGAGATCAACCACATCAAACACAATCTTCCCAGTCCGATAGTTTAGTTCTCCCCCAAACGTCACCGGCAACATAATCTTTCCCTTAGGATGGCTCATGCCGGGGTTAACTCCTTGAAACGTGTCGGTGACCTCTATCTCTTCTTCTCCTATCTGAAGCTTGCTGATAACTGTAGGGGAAATCAGATTCAACCCGACCTTGTAACCTTGAGGTTGCGAATTGTCGGGGAGACCTACAACGGCAAGCACCCTACCATAGTGTTGTGACTAGGGCAATTCTCTTCGTCAAAGATTATGGGCGTGCATGACCATTTGAGAAGTTTTCCGGCCTCTGGCGCTGGTTCCACAACATTGACCTCTCGTGCCCATTGCTTGAGTTGGCGATGAAAGGTGTGCTAAGATGCACCCCCATCAATGCATAGGGCGTCAGTGGCCTTCTGGAATTCCTGCTCACTAGTTTCCTCTTCACCCCCTCCATTACTAGCTTGGTTCCAAAAGGGACTACCGGGACAATTTACTTCACCACCCCGGCCCTTACCGCCAGCAGCATTCTGACCTTTTTCCTTATCACGCTTATCATACTCTGCCCTTTGTTTCTTGAGGAGCTGCTCAACCTGATAATACTCCTGAAGGTCGTGGCCTTTGGTCCGATGGATCATGTAGTACGACCCATCGCCTTTCCCAACTTTTTCGGTGGCAGTGGCTTCCGGGCAGGCAGCACACACGACATCTTCCTTGATGGGGGCCTCATCCTTGGCCTTCTTGCCGGTACTAGGCATGCCCAATCCTTACATAGTCATCACTGCCTTATCCCTCGGCTTCTTGTTGCACTTCTTTCCCTTTCTCTGGCTAGTTGATTCATCCTCATCCTCTGAATCAAATATTAATGTAATCTTCTTCTCTGGGCAACTTCCTTCCTTCCTCCATCCGAGCACATTTATCCACCAATGTATATAGTTCTTTCACAGTCTTGGGCAACCACACGCTCATTTTGGAACAAATGCGGTGGTTGCACATATTGGACTGGAAAGCTGCTATAATGGCTGCCGGATGGATATTTGGAATATTTCTATGAACTTTACTGAATCTCTGCAAATACTTAGGGAGGGGTTCTCCTTCCTTCTGCTGTAGGAGCTGTAGGCCGTTGGGGTCTGCTGGGCTCTCGGTGGCCGCCGGTGAAGGCACCGATGAACTCGTGGCACAGGTCCGCCCATGACGAAATGGAGTTCTCCGGCATGTGCATTAGCCAAGACATCACATTGTACTTCAGAGCCAAAGGGAAGTAGTTGGCGAATACCTTCTCAACTCTTCCCCCGACAGCCTGAACAGCGATGGTGTTGATACGTCTCCAACGTACCTATAATTTTTGATTGTTCCATGCTATTATATATTATGTTTTGGATGTTTAATGGGTTTTATTATGCACTTTTATATTATTTTTGGGACTAACCTATTAACCCAAAGGCCCAATGCAGATTGCTATTTTTTGCCTATTTCAGGGTTTCGCAGAAAAGGAATATCAAACGGAGTCCAAACAGAATGAAACCTTCGCGAGAGTTATTTTTGGAACAATATCAACACAGAAGACTTGGAGTACACGCGAGGGAACGAAGGAGGCGGCCACAAGGGTCCAGGGCGCGCCCCCTCCTACAGGGCGACCCCACCCTCATGGGCCCTCTCTGGCTCCCCCGATGCCCTCCTTCCTCCTATATATACCCATGTACCCTGAAAACATCAAGGCAACAGAGAAAACCCTAATTCCACTGCCGCAACCTTCTGTTCCCGTGAGATCCCATCTTGGGGCCTGTTCCGGAGCTCCGCCGGAGGGGGGATCTTCCATGGAGTGCTTCTACATCAACACCATTGCCTCACCATGAGTTGTGAGTTGTTTACCACAGACCATCGGGTCCATAGTTATTAGCTACATGGTTGCTTCTCTCTTTTTGGATCTCAATACCAAGTTCTGCTCGGTCTTCGAGGAGATCTATTCGATGTAATCTTTTTGCGGTGTGTTTGTCGAGATCCAATGAATTGTGGGCTTATGATCAAGATTATCTACGAGAAATATTTGGTTCTTTCCTGAAATCTTTTATGTATGATTATAATATCCTAGCAAGTCTCTTCGAATTATCGGTTTGGTTTGGCCTACTAGATCTATAGTTCTTGCAATGGGAGAAGTGCTTGGCTTTGGGTTCAATCTTGTGGTGTCCTTTCCCAGTGACAGAAGGGGCGGCAAGGCACGTATTGTATTGTTGCCATCGAGGATAAAAAGATGGGGTTTATATCATATTGCTTGAGTTTATCCCTCTACATCATGTCATCTTGCTTAAAGCATTACTCTGTTCTTATGAACTTAATACTCTAGATGCATGCTAGATAGCGGTCGATGTGTGGAGTAATAGTAGTAGATGCAGAATCGTTTCGGTCTACTTGTCACGGACGTGATGCCTATATATAATGATCATGCCTAGATATTCTCATAACTATGCACTTTTCTATCAATTGCTCGACAGTAATTTGTTCACCCACCGTAGAATTCTGCTATCATGAGAGAAGCCACTAGTGAAACCTATGGCCCCCGGGTCTATTCTCAACATATTAATCTTCCAATTTACTTTACTTTGCGTTCTTTACTTTCTGTTCTTATACCAAAAATATCAAACTATCCTATCTATCAGATCTCACTTTCGTAAGTGACCGTAAAGGGATTGACAACCCCTTATCGCGTTGGCTGCGAAGTTCTTATTTGTTTGTGCAGGTGTGAGGGACTCGCGCGTGGTCTCCTACTGGATTGATACCTTGGTTCTCAAAAACTGAGGGATATACTTAGGCTACTGTGTTGCATCACCCTTTCCTCTTCGAGGGAATACAATGCAAGCTCGAGAAGTAGCAAGAAGAATTTCTGGCGCCATTGCCGGGGAGGCTTACGCTAAAGTCATATACCAAGTACCTATCACAAACCCTTATCCTTCGCATTACCTTTTTTGCCTCTCGTTTTCCTCTCCCCCACTTCACCCTTGCCGTTTTATTTGCCCTTCTTTTTTCCGTGTGTTTACCGTTCGCTTCCTTCTTGTCTGCTTGTGTGTTGGATTGCTTGCTTGTCACTATGGCTCAGAACAATACCAAATTGTGTGACTTCTCTAATACCAACAATAATGATTTTATTAGCACTCCGATTGCTCCTATTACCGATGCTGAATCTTGTGAGATCAATGCTGCTCTATTGAATCTTGTCATGAAAGATCAATTTTCCGACCTTCCTAGTGAAGATGCCGCTACCCTTCTAAACAACTTTTTTGATTTGTGTGATATGCAAAAGAAGAGGGATACGGATAATGATATTGTTAAATTGAAGTCATTTCCGTTTTCACTTAGAGATCGTGCTAAAACTTGGTTTTCCTCTTTGCCTAGAAATAGTATTGATTCATGGAATAAGTGCAAAGATGCTTTTATCTCTAATTGTTTTCCTCCTGCTAAGATTATCTCTCTTAGAACGATATTATGAATTTTAAGCAACTAGATCATTAGCATGTTGCACAGGCTTGGGAGAGAATGAAATTAATGATACGTAATTGTCCTACACATGGGTTGAACTTATGGATGATTATACAAAACTTTTATGCTGGCCTGAATTTTGCTTCTAGAAATCTTTTAGATTCGGCCGCGGGAGGCACTTTCATGGAAACTACCCTAGGAGAAGCTACCAAACTCCTAGATAATATTATGGTTAACTACTCTCAGTGGCACACCGAAAGATCTACTAGTAAAAAAGTGCATGCTATTGAAGAGATTAGTGTTTTGAGTGGAAAGATGGATGAACTTATGAAATTATTTGCTACTAAGAGTGCTTCTTCTGATCCTAATGATATGCTTTTATCCACGTTGATTGAAAATAACAATAAATCTTTGGATGTGAATTTTGTTGGTAGGAATAATTTTGGTAACAATGCTTATAGAGGAAACTTGAATCATAGGCCTTTTCCTAGTAATTCCTCTCATAGTTATGGTAATTCCTACAATAACTCTTATGGAAATTTTGGTAAGACACCCTCTTAATTTGAAACTAGTGTTAAGGAGTTTATGAATTCAAAAAAGAATTTCAATACTTTGCTTGAAGAAAAATTGCTTAAGATTGATGAGCTGGCTAGAAGCGTGGATAGAATTACTCTTGATGTTGATTCTTTGAAACTTAGATCTATTCCACCTAAGCATGATATCAATGAGTCTCTCAAAGCCATGCGAATTTACATTGATGAATGCAAAGAAAGAACCGCTAGGATGCGTGCTAAAAATGAGTGCTTTATGAAAGCGTGTTCTTCTAGTTATCATAAAAATAAAGATGAAGATCTGAAAGTCATTGATTTGTCTCCAATTAGATCCTTTTTTTCTACTATGAATCTTGATAAAGATGGGACTGGAGATGAGTCTACTTTAGTTAAAAGGCGTCCCAATAATTCAGAGTTTTTAGATCTTGATGCTTAAATTGTTAAAAGTGGGGTTGAAGAGATTAAAACTTTGCATAGTGATGAACCCACTATTTTGGATTTCAAGGGATTCAGTTATGATGATTGCTCTTTGATAGATTGTATCTCCTCGTTGGAATCCGTACTAAACTCTCCGCATGCTTATAGTCAAAATAAGGCCTTTACCAAACACATAGTTGATGCTTTAATGCAATCTTATGAAGAAAAACTTGAATTAGAAGTTTCTATCCCTAGAAAGCTTTATGATGAGTGGGAACCTACTATTAAAATTAAAATTAAAGATCATGAATGCTTTGCCTTGTGTGATTTGGGTGCAAGTGTTTCTACTATCCCAAAAACTTTGTGTGATTTGCTAGGTTTCCATGAGCTTGATGATTGTTCTTTAAATTTGCATCTTACAGATTCTACCATTAAGAAACCTATGAGAAGAATAATGATGTTCTTATTGTTGCCAATAGGAAATATGTGCCTGTAGATTTCATTGTTCTTGATATAGATTGCAATCCTTCATGTCCTATTATTCTTGGTAGACCTTTCCTTAGAACGATAGGTGCTATTATTGATATGAAGGAAGGAAATATTAGATTCCAATTTCCATTAAGGAAAGGCATGGAACACTTTCCTAGAAAGAAAATCAAATTGCCATATGAATCTATTATGAGAGCCACTTATGGATTGCCTTCCAAAGATGGCAATACCTAGATCTATCCTTGTATCGTGCCTAGCTAGGGGCGTTAAACGATAGCGCTTGTTGGGAGGCAACCCAATTTTATTTTATTTGTTTTTGCTTCTGTTTAGGAATAAATATTGCATCTAGCTTCTATTTAGATGTGGTTTTGTGTTTTAATTAGTGTTTGTGCCAAGTAGAACCTTTGGGAAGACTTGTGTGAAGTTTATATGATCATGCTGTAAAAAACAGAAACGTTAGCGCTCACGAGAATAGTCAGCATATTTTACTGGAGAGTGCTATTTATTTGATTCTTTTTGCAGATGATTAATATAAAAATTCCTCACGTTTACTATTTTTTTTCAATGTTTTTAGATTTACATAAGTATTCGAAAGTTACAGATTGCTACATACTGTTCTGTTTTTGACAGATTCTGTTTTTCGTGTGTTGTTTGCTTATTTTGATGAATCTATGAGTAGTATTGGGGAGTATGAACCATAGAAGAGTTGGAATACAGTAGGTTTAACACCAATATAAACAAATAATGAGTTCATTACAGTACCTCTGAGTGGTGGTTTGCTTTCCTATACTAACGGAGCTCACGAGATTTTTGGCTAAGTTTTGTGTTGTGAAGTTTTCAAGTTTTGAGTATGGCTTTGATGGACTATGGAACAAAGAGTGGCAAGAGCCTAAGCTTGGGGATGCCCAAGGCACACCAAGGTAAAATTCAAGGACAACCAAAAGCCTAAGCTTGGGGATTCCCCGGGAAGGCATCCCCTCTTTCGTCTTCATCTATCGGTAACTATACTCGGGACTATATTTTTATTCACCGCATGATATTTGTTTTGCTTGGAGAGTCATGTATGATTTGAGTCTTTGATTTTTAGTTTGCCACAATAATCCTTGCTGGACACACCTTTTGAGAGAGATAAATATGGTTTAGAATTTGTTAGAATACTCTATGTGCTTCACTTATATCTTTTGAGCTAGATAGTTTTGCTCTAGTGCTTCACTTATATCTTTTAGAGCACGGTGGTGGTTTTACTTTGTAGAAATTGTTGATCTCTCATGCTTCACTTATATCCTTTTGAGAGTCTTTTAGAATAGCATGGTAATGTGCTTTGGTTATAAAACTAGTCCTAATATGATAGGCATCCAAGATTGATATAGTAAAAACTTTCATATAAAGTGCATTGAATATGATGAGAAGTTTGATACTTGATGATTGTTTTGAGATATGAGGATGGTGATATTATAGTCATGCTAGTGGAGTAATTATGAAATACTTGTGTTAAAGTTTATGATTCCCATAGCATGCACATATGGTGAACCGCTATGTGACGAAGTTAGAGCATGAGGTATTTATTGAGTGTCAACCTTTGTGTGGAGGTATGGGGCGCGCGATGGTTAACTCCTACCAACCTCCCCCCTAGGAGCATGCGTTGATTACTTTGTTTTGATGACTCGTAAATTTTTGCAATAAGTATATGAGTTCTTTATGACTAATGTTGAGTCCATGGATTATATGCACTCTCACCCTTCCACCATTGCTAGCCTCTCTTGTACCACGCAACTCTCGTCGGTACCATACACCCACCATATACCTTCCTCAAAACAGCCACCATACCTACCTATCATGGCATTTCCATAGCCATTCCGAGATATATTGCCATGCAACTTTCCACCATTTCATTTGCTATGACACGCTTCATCATTGTCATATTGCCATGCATGATGATGTAGTTGACATCGTATTCGTGGCTAGGCCACCATGCATAATTCTCATACATGTCACTCTTGATTCATTGCACATCCCGGTACACCGCCGGAGGCATTCATATAGAGTCATACATTGTTCTAGTATCGAGTTGTAAATCGATATAAGTGTGATGATCATCATTATTAGAGCATTGTCCTAAAAAAAGAAAAAAAAGGAAAGGCCAAAGAAAAAAGAAAGGCCCAAAAAAAGAAAAAAAGAAAAGAAAAGGGACAATGCTACTATCCTTTTCCACACTTGTGCTTCAAAGTAGCACCATGATCTTCATGATAGAGAGTCTCATGTTTAGTCACTTTCATATACTAGTGGGAATTTTCATTATAGAACTTGGCTTGTATATTCCAACGACGGGCTTCCTCAAATGCCCTAGGTATTCATGAGCAAGCAAGTTGGATGCACACCCACTTAGTTTCTTTTGTTGAACTTTCATACATTTATAGCTCTAGTGCATCCGTTGCATGGCAATCCTACTCACTCACATTGGTACTATTGATGGGCATCTCCATAACCCGTTGATACGCCTAGTCGACGTGAGACTATCTTCCTCCTTTTTGTCTTCTCCACAACCACCACTCTATTCCACCTATAGTGCTATATCCATGGCTCACGCTCATGTATTGCTTGAATGCTGAAAGGTTTGAAAAAATTGAGTATGAAAACAATTGCTTGGCTGAAACTGGGGTTGTGCATGATATGAATATTTTGTGTGATGAAGAGGGAGCATAGCCAGAATATATGATTTTGTAGGGATAACTTTCTTTGCCATGTTATTTTGAGAAGACATGATTGCTTTGTTAGTATGCTTGAAGTATTATTATTCTTATGTCAGCATAGACTTTTGTCTTGAATCTTTCGGATCTGAACATTCATGCCACAATAAAGGAATTACATTGAGAATTATGTTGGTTAGCATTCCACATCAAAAATTCTGTTTTTATCATTTACCTACTCGAGGACGAGCAGGAATTAAGCTTGGGGATGCTTGATACGTCTCCAACGTATCTATAATATTTGATTGTTCCATGCTATTATATATTATGTTTTGGATGTTTAATGGGCTTTATTATGCACTTTTATATTATTTTTGGGACTAACCTATTAACCCAAAGGCCCAGTGTAGATTGCTGTTTTTTGCCTATTTCATGGTTTCCGAGAAAAGGAATATCAAACGGAGTCCAAACGGAATGAAACCTTCGCGAGAGTTATTTTTGGAACAATATCAACACAGAAGACTTGGAGTACATGCGAGGGAATGAAGGAGGCGGCCACGAGGGTCCAGGGTGTGCCCCCTCCTACAGGGCGCGCCCCCACCCTCGTGGGCCCCCCTCTGGCTCCCCCGATGCCCTCCTTCCTCCTATATATACCCATGTACCCTGAAAACATTGAGGCAACAGAGAAAACCCTAATTCCACCCCCGCAACCTTCTGTTCCTGTGAGATCCCATCTTGGGGCCTATTCCGGAGCTCCGCCAGAGGGGGGATCTTCCATGGAGTGCTTCTACATCAACACCATTGCCTCACCATGAGTTGTGAGTAATTTACCACAAACCTTCGGGTCCATAGTTATTATCTAGATGGCTTCTTCTCTCTTTTTGGATCTCAATACCAAGTTCTCCTCGGTCTTCGAGGATATCTATTCGATGTAATCTTTTTGAAGTGTGTTTGTCGAGATCCGATGAATTGTGGGTTTATGATCAAGATTATCTACGAGAAATATTTTGTTCTTTTCTAAAATCTTTTATGTATGATTATAATATCCTTGCAAGTCTCTTCGAATTATCGGTTTGGTTTGGCCTACTAGATCTATAGTTCTTGCAATGAGAGAAGTGCTTGGCTTTGGGTTCAATCTTGCGGTGTCCTTTCCCAGTGACAGCAGGGGCAACAAGGCACGTATTGTATTGTTGCAATCAAGGATAAAAAGATGGGGTTTATATCATATTGCTTGAGTTTATCCCTCTACATCATGTCATCTTGCTTAAAGCATTACTCTGTTCTTATGAACTTAATACTCTAGATGCATGCTGGATAGCGGTCGATGTGTGGAGTAATAGTAGTAGATGCAGAATCGTTTCGGTCTACTTGTCACAGACGTGATGCCTATATGATCATGCCTAGATATTCTCATAACTATGCACTTTTCTATCAATTGCTCGACAGTAATTTGTTCACCCACCATAGAATTCTGCTATCATGAGAGAAGCCACTAGTGAAACCTATGGCCCCCAGGTCTATTCTCAACATATTAATCTTCCAATCTACTTTACTTTGCGTTCTTTACTTTCTGTTCTTATACCAAAAATACCAAAAATATCAAACTATCATATCTATCAGATCTCACTTTCGTAAGTGACCGTAAAGGGATTGACAACCCCTTATCGCGTTGGCTGCGAAGTTCTTATTTGTTTGTGCAGGTGTGAGGGACTCGCGCGTGGTCTCCTACTGGATTGATACCTTGGTTCTCAAAAACTGGGGGAAATATTTACGCTACTGTGCTGCATCACCCTTTCCTCTTCGAGGGAATACAACGCAAGCTCGAGAAGTAGCAGGTGTAGATGCTCAGGAACTCTGCCAGGTTCAGCCTCCCATCGTCTTTCTCATGTATCTCTGGCTTGAACGTGCGAACGGACGGCCAACGGACTTGCCACAGCTCTCGTCTAAAGGCAGGGCAGCCAACCTCGAAAGGTAGGCACCCACCAACTCCGAGTGCAGGCTCATCGATGTTGAGGCCATTGCACCCGTCGGCTTGGTGGGGGTCGTTGCGGTGCCGTTTGGAGATGACGCACGCATCTCCCTGCCGCCTATTTTCCGGGGTTCGACGTTGGCCTAGACGTGCTCGAGGGTCAGAAGAGGCCATCGAGACATTGTCAGGGTCCTGATTCTGCTGCGCCCTCGTCGGTTGCCGTGGTGGGGACTGCATCGTGGGGACGACCCCCTCCGTGCGGACAACAGTGCGGGCAGTGGCTGTCGCTTGGGGAGGTTGCGGCGAGCAAGCTCGTCGTAAGCCCCCAGCTTCGGCAAAACCGAGCAAGCTTTGGATGGTGGCATGCCATTCATCCATCTGCTCGGCTGGTGGTGGGAACCTCAGTAGTAGCTGAGCTCGCGCCTTGGCCTCTTGAAAGTGCAACTATCCTGGGTGGTTTTGGTAATTACTAACAACATATAGCTCATTGAACTAATGCTATCTCAAGATGATATTTCAGGAAAGTTCAATGATTGCATGGCATGGACTAGGAATGTGGACCCCTCAAATACTAAGGACAAAGGATTAGCTCTTGAAAGTCTTGACTCTACATTTTCCATTTTAGTGATCCAAGATCACATTGAGTCCATAGGAAAGCCAATACTATTAAAAGGGGATGAGGTGTCGCCTAATGGGTTTCTTGCTCAAAATGCTTAGTGATATGCTCCAAAACCCTCAATCACTTTCTCACATCCACATATGTCCCAAACCAAAAGTCAAACTCGGCCCCACAGAGAAGTTCTATCCGGCGCCACCGAGTTCATTTGACATAGCCACTGCCACTAAACCCTAATCACTTTGGTCTCACCGAAAGGGATCTCAGTCTCACCGAGATGGGATTGCAAACTCTCTGTTTCCCTTCGTAACATTTCGGTCTCACCGAGATGAGCGATCGGTCCCACCGAGTTCGCAATGCAAACTCTCTGTTTCCTCTTCGTAACATTTTGGTCCCACCAAAATGAGCGAATCGGTCCCACCGAGTTTGCCTGACCAACTCTCTGTAAGCTCATTACCAAAATTGGTCTCACCGAGTTTGTGTAATCGGTCTCACCAAGATTACGTTATGCCCTAACCCTAATGAAATCGGTCCTACCGAGTTGATCATATCGGTCCCACCAAAAAGCCTAACGTTCACATTATGAACTAAATCGATCTGACCGAGTTCTCTGAATCGGTCCCACCAAGTTTGGTAAATTGTGTGTAACAGTTAGATTTTGTGTGGAGGCTATATATACCCCTCCACCCACTCTTCACTCATGGAGAGAGCCATCAGAACATACCTACACTTCCATCATACATGTTATGAGAAAGAACCACCTACTCAAGTGTTGAGATCAAGATATTCCATTCCTACCATATGAATGTTGTTCTCTAGCCTTCCCCAAGTTGCTTTCCACTCAAATCTTTCTTCCACCATATCCAAATCTGCGAGGAGCTGTTTGAGTGTTTGGGAGACTATCATTTGAAGCATTTGAGCAAGGAGTTCATCATTAACACACCGTCTATTACCTTTTGGAGAGTGGTGTCTCCTAGATAGGTTAGGTGTCACTTGGGAGCCTCCTACAAGATTGTGGAGTTGAACCAAGGAGTTTGTAAGGGCAAGGAGATCGCCTACTTCGTGTAGATCTACCCTAGTGAGGCAAGTCCTTCGTGGGCGATGGCCATGGTGGGATAGACAAGGTTGCTTCTTCGTGGACCCTTCATGGGTGGAGCCCTCCGTGGAATCGCGCAACTGTTACCCTTCGTGGGTTGAACTCTCCATCAACTTGGATGTACGATAGCACCACCTATCGGAACCAAGACAAATACATCCGTGTCTACACTTGCGTTTGCTCCCTCCAAACTCCTCCCTTTACCTTCATATGTAATTGTGTTACATTCCGCTGCTATACTCTTAGAATTGCATGTGTAGGTTGATTACTTGACTTGTGCTAAGTTGCTAAAATCTGCCAAGAACTAAAATTGGGAAAAGGCTAGATTTTTATTTGGTCAAGTAGTCTAATCACCCCCCTCTAGACATACTTTTGATCCTACAAGTGGTATCAGAGTTTTGGTCTCCATTTGCCGTGATTTCCATAGCTTTGGTGATCATAGCTTTGGTTTCACAACCTAGGAGAGTATGGCGTCTAGCGAGGGAAGTTACCACTGTAGAGGTCCTTATTTTGATGGTACTAATTTTGCTAGTTGGAAGCATAAGATGAAAATGCATATTCTTGGACATAACCCCGCCGTTTGGGCTATTGTTGTTGGGGAACGTAGTTTTAAAAAAAATTCCTACGATCACGCAAGATCTATCTACTCGATGCATAGCAAAGAGAGGGGAGAGTGTGTCTACGTACCCTCGTAGACCGGGAGCGGAAGTGTCTAGTGACGCGGTTGATGTAGTCGAAGTTCTTCGCGATCCAACTGAACAAGCATCGAATGTACGGAGCCTCCGCGTTCAGCACACGCTCAGCTTGATGACGTCCCACGAGCTCTTGATGCAGTAGAACTTCACGGGAGAGTTTCGTCAGCATGACGACGTGGTTACGGAGATGATGAAGCTACTGGCGCAGGGCTTCGCCTAAGCACTGCAATGATATGATCGAGGTGTGTTTCTATGGATAGGGGCACCGCACATGGTTGGGAGAGATCAACTGATCAACTTGTGTGTCTATGGGGTGCCCCCACCCCCGTATATAAAGGAATGGAGGAGGGGGAGAGGCCGGCCCTCTATGGCGCGCCTAGGAGGAGTCCTACTCCCTTCCCCCCTTCCCTAGTTGGAGTAGGAGAGGAAGGGAAGGAGGAGTAGGAGAGAAGGAAAGGGGAGGCGCCACCCCCCAAACCTCTTCCAATTCGGCCTCCTGCCCAAGGGGGGCGCACCAGCCCCTTGTGGGATGGTGTGCTTCCTTCTTATGGCCCATAAGGCCCGTAACTTCTCCCGGGGGGTTCAGGTAACCTCCCGGTACTCCGAAAAAATGCCTGAACCACTCGGAACCTTTACGATGTCCGAATATAGCCTTCCATTATATCAATCTTTACATCTTGGACATTCCGAGACTCCTCGTCATGTCCGTGATCTCATCCGGGACTCCGAGCTACCTTTGGTACATCAAAACTCATAAACTCATAATACCGATCGTTATCAAACGTTAAGCGTGCGGACCCTACGGGTTCGAGAACTATGTAGACATGACCGAGACCCATCTCCGGTCAATAACCAATAGTGGAACTTGGATGCTCATATTGGCTCCTACATATTCTACGAAGATCTTTATCGGTCAAACCGCATAACAACATACGTTGTTCCCTTTGTCATCGGTATGTTAATTTCACGAGATTCGATCATTGGTATCTCAATACCTAGTTCAATCTTGTTAACGGCAAGTCTCTTTACTCGTTCCATAATACATCATCCCGTGACTAACTCATAAGTCATTTGCTTGCAAGGCTTATTATGATGTGTATTACCGAGAGGGCCCAGAGATACCTCTCCGACACTCGGAGTGACAAATCCTATTCTTGATCTATGCCAACACCACAAAAACTTTCGGAGACACCTATAGAGCATCTTTATAATCACCTAGTTACGTCGTGACGTTTGATAGCACATAAGGTGTTCCTCCGGTATTCGGGAGTTGCATAATCTCATAGTCATAGGAACATGTATAAGTCATGAAGAAAGCAATAGCAGTAAAACTAAACGATCATAGTGCTAAGCTAACGGATGGGCCTAGTCCACCACATCATTCTCCTAATGATGTGATCCCGTTGGTCAAATGACAACTCATGTCTATGGTTAGGAAACATAACCATCTTTGATCAATGAGTTAGTCTAGTAGAGGCATACTAGGGACACTCTGTTTTGTATATGTATTCACACATGTACTAACTTTCCGGTTAATACAATTCTAGCATGAATAATAAACATTTATCATGATATAAGGAAATAAATAATAACTTTATTATTGCATCTAGGGCATATTTCCTTCAATAATCTAGTTCACATCGTTGTACTAGAGTCAATAATCTAGTTCACATCTCCATGTGATTTAATACCGATAGTTCACATCGTTATGTGAATAACACCCATTGTTCACATCGCCATGTGACCAACACCCAAAGGGTTTACTAGAGTCAATTATCTAGTTCACATCGCTATGTGATTAACACCCAAAAGTAATAAGGTGTGATCATGTTTTTCTTGTGAGAGAAGTTTAGTCAACGGGTCTGTTACATACAGATATGTATGTATTTCGCAAATTTCTATGTCTACAATGTTCTGCATGGAGCTACTCTAGCTAATTGCTCCCACTTCCAATATGCATGCAGATTGATACTCAGAGTCATCTGGATTAGTGTAAAGCTTGCATCGGTGTAACTCTTTACGACGAACTCTTTATCACCTCCATAATCGAGAAAACATTTCCTTAGTCATCCAGTATTTAAGGATAATTTTGACCGCTGTCCAGTGATCTACTCCTGGATCACTTTTGTACCTCCTTGCCAAACTCATGTTAAGGTACACAACATGTTTGGTACACAACATGTTTGGTACACAACATGGCATACTTTATAGAACCTATGGCTGAGGCATAGGGAATGACTTTCATTCTTTCTCTATCTTCTGCCGAGGTCGGGCTTTGAGTCTTACTCAACTTCATACCATACAACTCAGGCAAGAACTCCTTCTCTGACTGATCCATTTTGAACTACTTCAAAAACTTGTCAAGGTATGTACTCATTGAAAAAACTTATCAAGCGTCTCGATCTATCTCTATAGATCTTGATGCTCAATATGTAAGCAGCTTCACCGAGGTCTTTCTTTGAAAAAACTCCTTTCAAACACTCCTTTATGCTTTCCAAAAAATTCTACATCATTTCCGATCGACAATATGTCATTCACATATACTTATCAGAAACGGATGTTGTGCTCCTACTCACTTTCTTGTAAATACAGGCTTCTCCAAAAGTCTATATAAAACTATATGCTTTGATCACCTCATCAAAGTGTATATTCCAACTCCAAGATGCTTGCACCAGTCCATAGATGGATCGCTGGAGGTTGCACACTTTATTAACACCTTTAGGATCGACAAAACGTTCTGGTTGTATCATATACAACTCTTCTTTAAGATATCCATTCAGGAATGCAGTTTTGACATCCATTTGCCAGATTTCATAATCATAAAATGCGGCAAGCTAAAATGATTTGGACAGGCTTAAGCATCGCTACGGGTGAGAAAGTCTCATCGTAGTCAACTCCTTGAACTTGTCGAAAATCTTTCGCAACAAGTTGAGCTTTGTAAACAGTAACATTACCGCCAGCGTCGGTATTCCTCTTGAAGATCCATTTATTTTCGATGGCTTGCCGATCATTGGGTAAGTCAACCAAAGTCCACACTTTGTTCTCATACATGGATCCCATCTCAGATTTCATGGCGTTAAGCCATTTTGAGGAATCTGGGCTCATCATTGCTTCCTCATAGTTTGTAGGTTCATCATGGTCTAGTAACATGACTTCCAAAACCGGGTTGCCGTACCACTCTTGTGATGCCCGAAGACCGACGTCCCAGAAGATTCCAGAGATTCCAGATGTTCCGGGATCTCCCGCGTGTTTCATTTGTGCTTGTGTTATTTATTTTTTTGCATTGCATCATGTCATCATGCCATCATGTCTTTAATCTTGCATCTCAACTTAAATAAATCGTGTGGACCTTCGGTCCATTTAAATAGAGGGAAGAATGACATCTCTTTATAACATATCCTCCTAATATTTAGGGAGCTATCTTATTAAATTATTCCATTTGTTGGAATTCGCCATAACACACTTGCAAATATTCCCCATGCCTCTTAATTCAAGTTTCACCGTCATAAACCTTCCCTATATTTCTTTTCTCGTTTATCGAGGTTCCTCCAAAAACCTCAACATTTTTTTGACACTTCTATAATCAAGTCTTAGTTCAAACTCTTTTGAATTAAATTCAAATATGTTTGAATTATATCTCGATGATGCCTTTTTCTATTTTCTTAGACCATGCTCATTTTTATGAGCCCGAGAAAATTAGTCCCTTGTGCTAACTATTTCCCTAACCCCCCTCCTCATTCTTTTCTTCTCCTTATTTCGTTTCTGCTAAAAAAATCAGTTAAAAGAAGAGCAGCCGACAGCCCAGCCGCAGGCCCATCTGGCCTCGAGGCCCAACACCGGCGACCTAACCCTAGCACGCACCCGATCGTCCCGATCCCATCTCCCTCCCTCGCCCGTGCGCCGCAAGTGCTCGATTCCCTCTTCCTCCCATCGAGCCAGGGCTCGACCCCGCACCCTTGTTCCCATCGATCTCCTCTCGCCCGAGCCTCCCCATCGCTCCTCCGATTCCCCCTCGCGCCGCCAGCATCGCTCGCCCCAGCGCATGATTCCCCTCGCTCCCCCTCTCCCTCTCGTCACCCCGTGCTGCCCTCCTCTCCCGCGCCGCCGCGTGCCCGCACAAGGCCGAGCCCCGCCGCGCCCAGCTCGTCCGCTCGCCAAGGCCAACGCCTCGCCTCCCCGTCCAAGGCCGCCAGCGCCCAGGCCCCTGCCTCCTCGTTCCTCTGGCCTCCAGCGCCTCCAGCAGCGCCCCGCGACCCCGCTCTCCATGGACGGCCAGGAGCCGCCGCAGCGCTCAGATCCATCGCCTTCGAGCGCTCCCGCAGCGCCAAGGCCGCCCCGACGCGCCTCCATCTTCAGCACCGAGCGCCGCGCCTCCCTCCTCCGCCTCGCAAGGCCCTCCTCCCTCCGCGCCTCGCGCCGGCTCCCGTGCGGCCCGACCTCGCCCCTGCAGCCTCCTCCTCTGGGCCTCTGCTCCGGTCACCGGTGCGCCAAGAACTGTTGCTGCTGTGCTTCTTCCTTCGGCCTCGTGTCTTGTTTTTGTCCAGCAAATACCCATGGAGCAGCAAGTACTCTACGTATGCACCCGAACATCTACATAACGAGTACATCTACCGACGCCAAGTACCCCTTCGGATACGCCAAGTTCGACTACGTCAAGTTCCTCTCCGATGCCCAAGTTCGACTACACACGGCGACACGTCAAGTACCACTACCGTCGCGAGAACCGAGTCCGGCAAGTCCGAAGACCCTCAAGTACATCTACGGATACCCGAACATCTACGAACGTGAACGACTACCGTCGCCCCGGAAACGATGGCTTCGTCAAGTACCTCTCCGAAACGAAATGTGAACGTCTACTTCCTCTACGAATCGCGAGAACGGCTACATGACAAGTACCTCTACGGAACGACTACTTCCTCTACAACCCGTGTACCACTACTTCCACTACGATCTCGAACCGCCCCAAAATGAGTGTTTCGAAGGTATAACCCCGAGACGATGACCCGTGGAATGCTTGTGTTGTATGAGATGTTTCCCTTGTGTGCTCCGTGCCCGTATCATCTTTTGTCGTGCTCCTCGTTTGCCTCGTCGCCGACCCGTGGGAACCCGGTGACGGGATCGCCCCACCTTTCATCTTGTTCAACTTGCTCACGCCACCTTTTCTTTTGCACCGGTCTCTCGACGAGTTACCAGAACCGAGATGTTGCCGTTGCATCATTTTCGGATCGTTGCCGTGGCACCTTTTTCCTTCCACCACAGTGACAAATACTTCATATCATCTTCATGTCAACTTTTAATAAAAATTGCATAAACTTGATCATGTCATCCGCATCATGTTAACAACTTTAAAATGTGTGTTTGTTGTTTGCTTAAAAATTGCTAAACATGCTTATGGGGTTTTTCCCGGAATTGTGGTTTGTCATTTCGGCCTCATTTAAACTTGCCTAAATAGGTAGTTTGCTCTTGCTTCACCTCTTGCCATGTTAACAAACATTTAATCTTGTCTTGTAAATAAACGAGAGTCAACTAAATAAATAAATGTGGCGTTTCGTCAATATGCAACTCGTTGCATATTGAGCTCCACCTAACTTGTAGTACTTGTTTGTGCACGTTGCCATGCCATGCATAATTAAATTGGACATGCATCATACTTGGATGTGCATCGTATGCCATGTTTAAGCTTGTGTGTTTACCATGTTGCTTGTTTCTTTCCGGTTTGCTTCTCTTGATAGCTTCGGGTTCGTTCCGGAGTTGTGAGGATTCGCTCGACTATGTTGCTCCGTCTACTTCATGGTTCCGTTCTTCTCCCTTGTGGAATCCCAGGCAAGATGATCATACCCTTGGATACCTTTACTACCATTGCCATGCTTAGTTGTCTCGATGCTATCGTTACATGTCGCGCTACCCATATTTTATTGTCAGCCCTCTCCTTGTTGCCATGAAACCTCTAACCTTTGACACCTTCCTAGCAAAACCACTGTTTGGCTATGTTACCCGCTTGCTCAGCCCCTCTTATAGCGTTGTTAGTTGCATGTGAAGATGAAGATCGTTCCAGGAGGGAACTTGTTGTTGGAATATCACAATATCCATTATTATTATTAACACACCTATATACTGGGCATGGGTGGAAGGCTTGGCCTTTTGCTCGGTGTTTTGTTCCACTCATGCCACCTTAGGCGCCGATAAACCGACATTATGTTCCTTGATTTTGTGTTCCTTACACGATGGGTGGATGGGGACCCCTTGACAGTTCGACTTTGAATAAAACTCCTCCAACAAGGCCCAACATTGGTTTTAATTTGCCTCATAATAACAACTTAATTAATTAATTAAAATTGCATAGGGGGTCGCACCCTCGGGGATTCTTTCTACATAGCAGGGGGGCCAGTGCTGATGGTGTTGGTCCCAAACGGGGGTCCTGCGGGGCCACCACGGGGAAACTCGTGGATTGGTTTTACCTGTAGCATCGCCCATCCGGTTGTGGCCTGAGACGAGATACGCGCGGCTACTATCAGGGTGTCGGCACGCCGGGAGGTCTTGCTGGACTTGTTTTACCATTGTCGAAATGTCTTGTGCACCGGGATGCCGATCCTGATCGGATTTCCCTAAGATAAGGGGTGATGATATTATATTTATCACTTCAGCTAATCGTGAGAGCTTGTGATGAGCTAAGTTGGGACACCCCTGCAGGGTTATGATCTTTCGAAAGCCGTGCCCGCGGTTATGTGGCAGATTGGAATTTGTTAATGTCCGGTTGTAGAAAACTTGATAGAGGATCCGAAGTAAAACACACAACTGTGTGAGTAACCGTGACTGTCTCTTTTCACTTTGAGAAGAGAACACGGTGGGGTTATGTTTGACTCATATGTAGTTCAGGATCTTTAGCGATCACTACTTTTGCGACTGTTTGCGTAGATGCTCATCTTATTCTGGTACTCGTATGTTAGCCACCATATTATGCTTAGCCGCTGCTGCAACCTCACCACTTTGCCTCTTCCTACCCATAAAGCTTTGCTAGTCTTGATACCCATGGTTATGGGATTGCTGAGTCCCCGTGGCTCACAGATACTACAACACCAAATGCAGGTTTAGCCGAGAATGATGCAGGAGCTGGTTCAAGTACTTCACTGGGAGTTCCATGAAGAGCGTGCCATATGCTTGTGACGTTTTGACGATCAGTAGTGGTTTCTACTAGGGGCGATTCGGACCTGTGGCTTTATGTTGTTTTTGGTATCTTCTTTTGGATCTTCGCTCGTAGTCGGGTTGTGATGTTTTGGATGATGTTTTGCTTATGTAATGTATTGTGTGAAGTGGCGAGTGTAAGCCAACTATCTCCTTTTGCAATTTAATCCCTCTTTTACATGAGTCGTGCAAAGATACCAAACTTGAGATCATTCCAGAATGGGCTTATACCTTTAAGTCGTGCCTCGACACGTAGGAGGTATAGTCCCATCCTGGGCATTACTAGTTGGTATCAGAGCCTTCTCCGACCTAGAAGCCCCCACTGATTGATCGAATCGTTGACGGTTGAGTCTAGGCACACACTTGAAAATGTTTTGAGTCCTATATATATATGTCGGAGAGTAGGATTTCTTTTGCTCCTCTTCTCTTTTCACTCTGGTGAGGACTCCTGACGATTACTCTTGTCTCTTCTACTCTCAAAATTTCACCAATTTTTTTTTAGGATCACGCGAGTATTGTTTGGATTGTTTCGATGTCTTTGTGACGAGAATATTGTTCTTGATGCCTCCTGTCATTAGGGGTTGTGGCAGTGTCCCGGGGAGTTGAGCTCCGAGGTGTTGTCGTCACAAACATATCGCAGCGGTTCTAGAATACTTAAGACGGCCGACATCGAAAACTCTCCTATGCGGTTAGTGGCAAGATAACCCCGACATCACCCAGTACTGGGGAGGTAGTTCGGGAGTATCGCCATAGCTTGTATAGTGGATGCGTTTTGAAGGTCCGAGGTAAACGGTTTCTGGAAATAACTGGTTATGTGTTGAAGGATGGATACAGCTGGATGTAGGATTAGAGTTCAGTGCGCAGTGCTTCCTCTGTATCCCCAACACCTGATTGCATAACTGGAAACTTTCGGAAATTAATAGGTGGGTTCATCTAGTAGTTCTAGGCATTCTTCCAACGAGTGCATGATATGAAGTTCGGGGTTCTACATTGAGTGAAGTGGTTTTATGGGCTTGTTCCGATCGGGAGTTGCATCTTAAAGGGTCCTTGGCTATGCTGATCCGGGGATTGCAAAACCCATTTGTAACACGTTCCATGAGCTTTCAGCACGAATCTGTCGGACAAAGCTTCTATCTTGTATTTGTTCTATCTGCTCCTTGTTGCTTTTATTTATCTTTTGTTCTTCCAAGTGGCTTCTCGACAAGTTAATGTACCGGCGGAATTCATTCGTTCCATTCTCTGTTCGAATGATATTGTGAAGATTATGTTACAACATATCTACCCGTTGTTTTTGTTTTGATTCTGGTATTCGAGTTGCTTCGATGTCAAATGTTGATTCCATACCTTTTCCTAATCGGTGTTCTCATATTTCTATGGGAGTGCTAATTCCTCTTGACCATCGAGATCTTCAGGTTAATCCTTTTCAATCGGTGTGCCTTCTCTTCAAGTTATTCCATACGGACGCCATTGAGAAATCTGACGATTTGTTTGTTTCATTCATCCCAAGTTGTCTTGTTTTCCCCGCCCTCCCACCCTTCTTCTTCTCGGAGCCAGAAATTCTTAATCAAATATCCATTTGATTCATGTGATATTTCTTCATTCTCTTCCTTCAATGTTCTTATCCGGTGCTTTATCGTGAAGATGCTCAAGCGCTTCAAGTTCTTCATTCTTTTGTTCTCAAATTCTGCCGGTGGATGTAATTCAAGATTTCGGTGTTGATCTTATCCTTTTTCCTCATTTCACAATGTTTTCTTATTCCGGTGTACCAATTAATCCTTCTCCTCTTGCTATTCATATCCGGAGTGCTGAAGATTCGTGTTTCCATTCAAGCTATTTTCAGGATTGTTATCTTATTCAAGCCATTTAATTCAACCGGTGCAATATCTCTTAAGCAATGTTTTTCAACGGTGATTTATTTTGAGTGGGCCCTAACCCACAGGTCTTTTTCCAGGATCTTACCTGACTCTTCTTTTTCCGGAGTTATTCTAAAAATTCTTTTCAAAGTGTGACATAAGAATGATTCCATCAGTCACATGCCTTCTCCAAGACCGCTTTCAAATTCTTTTTCACCTTTGTGTCAACCTTTTTTTCTTCATTCCGGAGTGCCTATACAATTCATGGTGGTGTATCTAATCGTCTTCTCAGATTTTGAAGACTCGAAGACGAGTTTCTCTTAAATCCTGGCCCGTTCTCTCAAGATTCTTCATGAATTCTTTCCATTGTGATCCTTCGAAGGCCATCATTTCAGAAGATTTCTTCATTCTCAGTTTTCAACTTTGTCCTCCAAATATTCTTCATTGATGCCTCTTCGTTCGTCTCCATGTTCTTCCGGTGCATCGTTCAAGTATTCTTTAATCAGTTCGTGATCTCTTCGTTCTCTTGTTTCTAAATTTCCTCTAGTGCTATTCTCCCCGGTGGTTTATTCTCTTTCATCACCCGTTTTCAATTCTTACGGCGGTTCTTTCAAGATTACCCTTCCATTGTTATCGTTTTAATTCATTTGTTCTTTTCATAATCCTACCGGTGGTTCGTTGAAGATTTACCCAAGCTTGTGCGAGATCTCTCTTAATTCTTTCCAACGAGAATAAGTAGTATGCCAAATCCGTTTGCTTGTCATCAATTTAATTTGATGAAGGATATGCATAACATAATTCTTATTCTTGTTCCTTCCAAGTGTTTAATTCCTTTGTCTGGAGTTCGTTCATGATATCAAATTATTGGTTGTTCATCTTTTCTTCCGGAGTTCCAAACCCTCTCAATTATATCATTTCAAAGCTCCATCTAATTCATCGCAGGCCTTGAATCTTATTCTTTTCATCTTTCACTTCTCATGCTTTCATTACCGGAGTTCTCATGGTGGTTCATCATTAATTCATCCTCGAAGTGTTCTTCAAGATTCTTGTTGGAGCTCAAGCATTCTTCATCATGATTTCCATTGCAATCCTTTCTACCTTATCTTTTCAGACGGTGTTATGTCATTCTTGACAATTCCTTCATGTTTCATGATTCACAAGTTGTCAGGAATGAGATATTTAAACCCATCATTTTCCTTGTTCAGGAGATCTTTTCAACACTTCAATCTATTCATTGGAGTTATCTTGGGTTGTTTTTCACCTAAAGCTTTCCCTAAGAATTGTTGCTATTATGGTGCTTATAAATGACCCAAGTTCTTCATTAATCATTCTGGTGAAATAAGTTTATCGTCTCCTTGTTGATCTCAATCCAATCAATCGCTTTCGTCAGTGGCCGGTTGTCACCTTATAGTTTTGAGATGTTTTCCATAAGCCCACATCAAGCTTATTCGTTTTCGTTGTTGATTTTTCCATCAACCCCATTCAACCCTTCTTCGTAAGGATGTTTTTCATATTCACTGTCGGAGAAGTTGTGTTTTTCTTCCCCGTTCTTTTCTTTCCAACGATCTATATTATATTCTTTCGTTCCGGAGGCATTGTGATGTTGCTCTCTTTGACCAGCATCTCGTTTTATCGAGATCATGTTCTTTCCCTTGCTTATCATTTAACCGGAGTGTTGCATTCTTCATTCAAGTTCCCTCATCTTATCAAGTTTTGCCTATCTTTTCAACCGGAGTGCTGCCTGAAATCCTCCTTACCCCTTGTGCCATTCTTTCAATTGTTTTGGAGGCAATATGCTGTTGATTTCATCAAATATCATTCCATCTCCTCAAGCTCATGTTAATTCCTTCCATTTTCAGACGGAGTGCTGTCCAAAGTATTTCGTTTTTATTCCTTCTCAATCTTGGTTAACCGGAGTGGTTTTGGAATTCTTTTGGTTCGTAAGCTCTTGTTTCATGTCTTTCAACCTACAAGGTTCTCATAATGCTCCTGGTTCCTCTTTTCTAACGGAGTGTTTTCATCTTCGTTCATCTATATTGTTTTGTTCTTTCAACTTGTTCAACCTCTCAAGGTTCTTTGGTTTCACTCGTCTGTCAAAGAAGCAACTTTGTTTTACCTCTTCCTCTTCTTTTCGTTTTTACCCGGTGCTATCTCTAGGATCTCGGGTCGAGATCCTCTGTTAGTGTGGGAGAGTTGTGACGCCCGAAGACCGACGTACCAGAAGATTCCAGAGATTCCAGATGTTCCGGGTTCTCCCGCGTGTTTCATTTGTGCTTGTGTTATTTATTTTTTTGCATTGCATCATGTCATCATGCCATCATGTCTTTAATCTTGCATCTCAACTTAAATAAATCGTGTGGACCTTCGGTCCATTTAAATCGAGGGAAGAATGACTTCTCTTTATAACATATCCTCCTAATATTTAGGGAGCTATCTTATTAAATTATTCCATTTGTTGGAATTCGCCATAACACACTTGCAAATATTCCCCATGCCTCTTAATTCAAGTTTCACCGTCATAAACCTTCCCTATATTTCTTTTCTCGTTTATCGAGGTTCCTCCAAAAACCTCAACATTTTTTTGACACTTCTATAATCAAGTCTTAGTTCAATTCCTTTGAATTAAATTCAAATATGTTTGAATTATATCTCGATCATGCCTTTTTCTATTTTCTCGGACCGTGCTCATTTTTATGAGCCCGAGAAAATTAGTCCCTTGTGCTAACTATTTCCCTAACCCCCCTCCTCATTCTTTTCTTCTCCTTATTTGGTTTCTGCTAAAAAATCAGTTAAAAGAAGAGCAGCCGGCAGCCCAGCCGCAGGCCCATCTGGCCTCCAGGCCCAACACCGGCGACCTAACCCTAGCATGCACCCGATCGTCCCGATCCCATCTCCCTCCCTCGCCCGTGCGCCGCAAGTGCTCGATCCCCTCTTCCTCCCATCGAGCCAGGGCTCGACCCCGCACCCTCGTTCCCATCGATCTCCTCTCGCCCGAGCCTCCCCATCGCTCCTCTGATTCCCCCTCGCGCCGCCAGCATCGCTCACGCCAGCGCCTGATTCCCCTCGCTCTCCCTCTCCCTCTCGTCACCCCGTGCTGCCCTCCTCTCCAGCGCCGCCGCGCGCCCGCACAAGGCCGAGCCTCACCGCGCCCAGCTCGTCCGCTCGCCAAGGCCAGCGCCTCGCCTCCCCGTCCAAGGCCGCCAGCGCCCAGGCCCCTGCCTCCTCGTTCCTCTGGCCTCCAGCGCCTCCAGCAGCGCCCCGCGACCCCGCTCTCCATGGACGGCCAGGAGCCGCCGCAGCGCTCAGATCCAGCGCCTTCGAGCGCTCCCGCAGCGCCAAGGCCGCCCCGACGCGCCTCCATCTTCAGCACCGAGCGTCGCGCCTCCCTCCTCCGCCTCGCCAGGCCCTCCTCCCTCCGCGCCTCGCGCCGGCTCCCGTGCGGCCCGACCTCGCCCCTGTAGCCTCCTCCTCTGGGCCTCTGCTCCGTTCACCGGCGCGCCAAGAACTGCTGCTGCTGTGCTTCTTCCTTCGGCCTCGTGTCTTGTTTTTGTCCATCAAATACCCATGGAGCAGCAAGTACTCTACGTATGCACCCGAACATCAACATAACGAGTATATCTACCGACGCCAAGTACCCCTTCGGATACGCCAAGTTCGACTACGTCAAGTTCCTCTCCGATGCCCAAGTTCGACTACACACGGCGACACGTCAAGTACCACTACCGCCGCGAGAACCGAGTCCGGCAAGTCCGAAGACCCTCAAGTACATCTACGAATACCCGAACATCTACGAACGTGAACGACTACCGTCGCCCCGGAAACGATGGCTTCGTCAAGTACCTCTCTGAAACGAATTGTGAACGTCTACTTCCTCTACGAATCGCGAGAACGGCTACATGACGAGTACCTCTACGGAACGACTACTTCCTCTACGACCCATGTACCACTACTTCCACTACAATCTCGAACCGCCCCGAAACGAGTGTTTCGAAGTTATAACCCCGAGACGATGACCCGTGGAATGCTTGTGTTGTATGAGATGTTTCCCTTGTGTGCTCCGTGCCCGTATCATCTTTTGTCGTGCTCCTCGGTTGCCTCGTCGCCGACCCGTGGGAACCCGGTGACGGGATCGCCCCACCTTTCATCTTGTTCGGCTTGCTCACGCCACCTTTTCTTTTGCACCGGTCTCTCGACGAGTTACCGGAACCAAGATGTTGCTGTTGCATCATATTCGGATCGTTGCCGTGGCACCTTTTTCCTTCCACCACGGTGACAAATACTTCATATCATCTTCATGTCAACTTTTAATAAAAATTGCATAAACTTGATCATGTCATCCGCATCATGTTAACAACTTTAAAATGTGTGTTTGTTGTTTGCTTAAAAATTGCTAAACATGCTTATGGGGTTTTTCTCGGAATTGTGGTTTGTCATTCCGGCCTCATTTAAACTTGCCTAAATAGGTAGTTTGCTCTTGCTTCACCTCTTGCCATGTTAACAAACATTTAATCTTGTCTTGTAAATAAACGAGAGTCAACTAAATAAATAAATGTGGCGTTTCGTCAATACGCAACTCGTTGCATATTGAGCTCCACTTAACTTGTAGTACTTGTTTGTGCACGTTGCCATGCCATGCATAATTAAACTGGACATGCATCATACTTGGATGTGCATCGTATGCCATGTTTAAGCTTGTGTGTTTACCATGTTGCTTGTTTCTTTCCGGTTTGCTTCTCTTGATAGCTTCGGGTTTGTTCCGGAGTTGTGAGGATTCGCTCGACTATGTTGCTCCGTCTACTTCATGGTTCCGTTCTTCTCCCTTGTGGAACCCCATGCAAGATGATCATACCCTTGGATACCTTTACTACCATTGCCATGCTTAGTTGTCTTGATGCTATCGTTACATGTCGCGCTACCCATCTTTTATTGTCAGCCCTCTCCTTGTTGCCATGAAACCTCTAACCTTTGACACCTTCCTAGCAAAACCACTGTTTGGCTATGTTACCCGCTTGCTCAGCCCCTCTTATAGCGTTGTTAGCTGCAGGTGAAGATGAAGATCGTACCAGGAGGGAACTTGTTGTTGGAATATCACAATATCTATTATTATTATTAACACACCTATATACTGGGCATGGGTGGAAGGCTTGGCCTTTTGCTCGGTGTTTTGTTCCACTCATGCCACCTTAGGCGCCGATAAACCGGCATTATGTTCCTTGATTTTGTGTTCCTTACACGATGGGTGGATGGGGACCCCTTGACAGTTCGACTTTGAATAAAACTCCTCTAGCAAGGCCCAACATTGGTTTTAATTTGCCTCATAATAACAACTTAATTAATTAATTAAAATTGCATAGGGGGTCGCACCCTCGGGGATTCTTTCTACATAGCAGGGGGGCTAGTGCTGATGGTGTTGGTCCCAAACGGGGGTCCTGCGGGGCCACCACGGGGAAACTTGAGGATTGGTTTTACCTGTAGCATCGCCCATCCGGTTGTGGCCTGAGACGAGATACGCGCGGCTACTATCAGGGTGTCGGCACGCCGGGAGGTCTTGCTGGACTTGTTTTACCATTGTCGAAATGTCTTGTGCACCGGGATGCCGAGCCTGATCGGATTTCCCTAAGATAAGGGGTGATGATATTATATTTATCACTTCAGCTAATCGTGAGAGCTTGTGATGGGCTAAGTTGGGACACCCCTGCAGGGTTATGATCTTTCGAAAGCCGTGCCCGCGGTTATGTGGCAGATTGGAATTTGTTAATGTCCGGTTGTAGAAAACTTGACAGAGGATCCGAAGTAAAACACACAACTGTGTGAGTAAACGTGACTGTCTCTTTTCACTTTGAGAAGAGAACACGGTGGGGTTATGTTTGACTTGTATGTAGTTCAGGATCTTTAGCGATCACTACTTTTGCGACCGTTTGCGTAGATGCTCATCTTATTTTGGTACTCATAAGTTAGCCACCATATTATGCTTAGCCGCTGCTGCAACCTCACCACTTTGCCTCTTCCTACCCATAAAGCTTTGCTAGTCTTGATACCCATGGTTATGGGATTGCTGAGTCCCCGTGGCTCACAGATACTACAACACCAGATGCAGGTTCAGCCGAGAATGATGCAGGAGCTGGTTCAAGTACTTCACTGGGAGTTCCATGAAGAGCGTGCCGTATGCTTGTGACATTTTCGACGATCAGTAGTGGTTTCTACTAGGGGCGATACGGACCTGTGGCTTTATGTTGTTTTTGGTATCTTCTTTTGGATCTTCGCCCGTAGTCGGGTTGTGATGTCTTGTAAATAAACGAGAGTCAACTAAATAAATAAATGTGGCGTTTCGTCAATACGCAACTCGTTGCATATTGAGCTCCACTTAACTTGTAGTACTTGTTTGTGCACGTTGTCATGCCATGCATAATTAAACTGGACATGCATCATACTTGGATGTGCATCGTATGCCATGTTTAAGATTGTGTGTTTACCATGTTGCTTGTTTCTTTCCGGTTTGCTTCTCTTGATAGCTTCGGGTTCGTTCCGGAGTTGTGAGGATTCGCTCGACTATGTTGCTCCGTCTACTTCATGGTTCCGTTCTTCTCCCTTGTGGAACCCCATGCAAGATGATCATACCCTTGGATACCTTTACTACCATTGCCATGCTTAGTTGTCTTGATGCTATCGTTACATGTCGCGCTACCCATCTTTTATTGTCAGCCCTCTCCTTGTTGCCATGAAACCTCTAACCTTTGACACCTTCCTAGCAAAACCACTGTTTGGCTATGTTACCCGCTTGCTCAGCCCCTCTTATAGCGTTGTTAGCTGCAGGTGAAGATGAAGATCGTACCAGGAGGGAACTTGTTGTTGGAATATCACAATATCTATTATTATTATTAACACACCTATATACTGGGCATGGGTGGAAGGCTTGGCCTTTTGCTCGGTGTTTTGTTCCACTCATGCCACCTTAGGCGCCGATAAACCGGCATTATGTTCCTTGATTTTGTGTTCCTTACACGATGGGTGGATGGGGACCCCTTGACAGTTCGACTTTGAATAAAACTCCTCTAGCAAGGCCCAACATTGGTTTTAATTTGCCTCATAATAACAACTTAATTAATTAATTAAAATTGCATAGGGGGTCGCACCCTCGGGGATTCTTTCTACATAGCAGGGGGGCTAGTGCTGATGGTGTTGGTCCCAAACGGGGGTCCTGCGGGGCCACCACGGGGAAACTTGAGGATTGGTTTTACCTGTAGCATCGCCCATCCGGTTGTGGCCTGAGACGAGATACGCGCGGCTACTATCAGGGTGTCGGCACGCCGGGAGGTCTTGCTGGACTTGTTTTACCATTGTCGAAATGTCTTGTGCACCGGGATGCCGAGCCTGATCGGATTTCCCTAAGATAAGGGGTGATGATATTATATTTATCACTTCAGCTAATCGTGAGAGCTTGTGATGGGCTAAGTTGGGACACCCCTGCAGGGTTATGATCTTTCGAAAGCCGTGCCCGCGGTTATGTGGCAGATTGGAATTTGTTAATGTCCGGTTGTAGAAAACTTGACAGAGGATCCGAAGTAAAACACACAACTGTGTGAGTAACCGTGACTGTCTCTTTTCACTTTGAGAAGAGAACACGGTGGGGTTATGTTTGACTTGTATGTAGTTCAGGATCTTTAGCGATCACTACTTTTGCGACCGTTTGCGTAGATGCTCATCTTATTTTGGTACTCATAAGTTAGCCACCATATTATGCTTAGCCGCTGCTGCAACCTCACCACTTTGCCTCTTCCTACCCATAAAGCTTTGCTAGTCTTGATACCCATGGTTATGGGATTGCTGAGTCCCCGTGGCTCACAGATACTACAACACCAGATGCAGGTTCAGCCGAGAATGATGCAGGAGCTGGTTCAAGTACTTCACTGGGAGTTCCATGAAGAGCGTGCCGTATGCTTGTGACGTTTTCGACGATCAGTAGTGGTTTCTACTAGGGGCGATACGGACCTGTGGCTTTATGTTGTTTTTGGTATCTTCTTTTGGATCTTCGCCCGTAGTCGGGTTGTGATGTTTTGGATCATGTTTTGCTTATGTAATGTATTGTGTGAAGTGGCGAGTGTAAGCCAACTATCTCCTTTTGCAATTTAATCCCTCTTTTACATGAGTCGTGCAGAGATACCAAACGTGAGATCATTCCAGAATGGGCTTATACCTTTAAGTCGTGCCTCAACACGTAGGAGGTATAGTCCCATCCTGGGCATTACAACTCTGGTGCGGAACGTACTCTGGTTGATCTACGAAGTTCAGCAGTAACTTGATCTGAAGTTTCATGGTCATCATCATTAGCTTCCTCACTAATTGGTGTAGGAATCACTGGAACTAGTTTCTGTGATGTTCTATTTTCCAATTTAAGAGAAGGTACAATTACCTCATCAAGTTATACTTTCCTCCCACTCACTTCTTTCGAGAGAAACTCCTTCTCTAGAAAGGATCCATTCTTAGGAACGAATATCTTGCCTTCGGATCTGTGATAGAAGGTGTACCCCAACAGTGTCCTGTGGTTATCCTATGAAGACACATTTCTCTGACATGGGTTCGAGCTTATCAGGTTGAAGCTTTTTCACATAAGCATCACAGTCCCAAACTTTAAGAAACGACAACTTTCGTTTCTTGCCAAACCACAGTTCATAAGGTGTCGTCTCAATGGATTTAGATGGTGCCCTTATTAAACGTGAATGCAGCTGTCTCTAATGCATAACCCAAAATGATAGCGGTAAATCGGTAAGAGACATCATAGATCGCACCATATCTAATAAAGTACGGTTATGACGTTCGGACACACCATTACGCTGTGGTGTTCCGGGTGGCGTGAGCTGTGAAACTATTCCACATTGTTTTAAATGAAGACCAAAGTCGTAACTCAAATATTCACCTCCATGATAAGATCATAGAAACTTTATTTTCTTGTTAGGATGATTCTCTACTTCACTCTGAAATTCTTTGAACTTCTCAAATGTTTCAGACTTGTGCTTCATCAAGTAGATATACCCATATCTGCTTAAATCATCAGTGAAGGTCAGAAAATAACGATACCCGCCGCGTGCTTCAACACTCATCGGTCCACATACATCAGTATGTATGATTTCCAACAAATCTGTTGCTCGCTCCATTGTTCCGGAGAACGGAGTTTTAGTCATCTTGCCCATGAGGCATGGTTTGGAAGCACCAAGTGATTCATAATCAAGTGATTCCAAAAGTCCATCACTATGGAGTTTCTTCATGCGCTTTACACCAATATGACCTAAACGACAGTGCCACAAATAAGTTGCACTATCATTATTAACCTTGCATCTTTTGGCTTCAATATTATGAATATGTGTATCACTGAGATCCAACACACTATTTTCATTGGGTGTATGACCATCGAAGGCTTTATTCATGTAAACAGAATAACAATTATTCTATGACTTTAAATGAATAACCGTATTGCAACAAACATGATCAAATCATATTCATGCTCAACGCAAATGCCAAATAACATTTATTTAGGTTCTACACTAATCCTGAAAGTATAGGGAGTGTGCGATGATGGTCATATCAATCTTGGAACCACTTCCAACACACATCGTCACTTCACCTTTAACTAGTCTCTATTCATTCTGCAACTCACGTATCGAGTTACTAATTTTAGCAAATGAACTGGTATCAAATACCCAGGGGTTGCTATGAACACTAGTAAAGTACACATAAATAATCTGTATATCAAATATACCTTTGTTTACTTTGCCATTCTTCTTATCCGCCAAGTATCTAGGGCAGTTCCACTTCCAGTGATCATTTCCTTTGCAGTAGAAGCACTTAGTTCTAGGCTTGAGTTTAGCTTTGGGTTTCATCACAGGAGTGAAAACTTGCTTGTCATTCTTCTTGCAGTTCCCCTTCTATCCCTTTGCCCTTTACTTGAAACAAGTGGTCTCGTTAACTGGCAACACTTGATGCTCTTTCTTGATTTCTACCTTCGCCGATTTCAGCATCACGAAGAGCTCGGGAATTACTTTCGTCATCCCTTGCATATTATAGTTCATCACAAAGTTCTACTAATTTGGTGATAGTGACTAGAGAACTTTGTCAATTACTGTCTGATAACCTACAAGTGTAGGGGATCGCAATAGTTTTCGAGGGTAAAGTATTCAACCCAAATTTGTTGATTCGACACAAGGGGAGCCAAAAAATACTCTTAAGTATTCGCAGCTGAGTTGTCAATTCAACCACACCTGGAAACTTAGTATCTGCAACAAGGTAATTTAGTAGTAAAGTAATATGGAGATAGCGGTAGCAGCAATAAAAGTAACGGTAGTGTTTTTGTAGTTTTTGAAATAGTAGCAACGGAAAAGTAAATAAGCAACAAGCAATATGTGAAATGCTCATAGGCATTGGATCGGTGATGGGGAATTATGTCGGATGCAATTCATCATGTAGAAGTTATAACCTAGGGTGACACAGAACTAGCTCCAGTTCATCAATGCAATGTAGGCATGTATTCCTAATATAGTCATACATGCTTATGGAAAAGAACTTGCATGCCATCTTTTGTCCTACCCTCCCGTGGCAGCGGGGTCCTATTGGAAACTAAGGAATATTAAGGCCTCCTTTTAATAGAGTACCGGACCAAAGCATTAACACATAGTGAATGCATGAACTCCAAAAATCTAAGGTCATCACCGGGAGTGGTCCCGATTATTGTCACTTCGGGGTTGCTGGATCATAACACATAATAGGTGACTATAGACTTGCAAGATAGGATCAAGAACACACATATATTCATGAAAACATAATAGGTTCAGATCTGAAATCATGGCACTCGGGCCCTAGTGACAAGCATTAAGCATAGCAAAGTCATAGCAACATCAATCTCAGAACATAGTGGAAACTAGGGATCAAACCCTAACAAAACTAACTCGATTACATGATAGATCTCATCCAACCCATCACCGTCCAACAAGCCTACGATGGAATTACTCACGCACGGCGGTGAGCATCATGGAGTTGGTGGTGGAGGAAGGTTGATGATGACGATGGCGACGATCTCCACTCTCCGGAGCCCCCAACGGACTCCAGATCAGCCCTCCCTAGAGAGATTAGGGCTTGACGCCAGCTCCGTATCGTAAAACGCGGTAATTCTTTCTCTCTGATTTTTCTCTCCCCGAAAGTGAATATATGGGGTCCGGAGATACGTCAGTGGAGCGTCACGGGGCCCACGAGGCAGGGGTGCGCCCCCACCCTCATGGATAGGGTGTGGGCCCCCTGGTCTAGATCTTTCCGTAGGTATTTTTTATATTTTCCAAAATAATTCTCCGTGGATTTTCAGGTCATTCCAAGAACTTTTTATTTCTGCACGAAAACAACACCATGGCAATTCTGCTGAAAACAGCGTCAGTCCGGGTTAGTTCCATTCAAATCATGCAAGTTAGAGTCCAAAACAAGGGCAAAAGTGTTTGGAAAAGTAGATATGTTGGAGACATATCAACTCCCCCAAGCTTAAACCTTTGCTTGTCCTCAAGCAATTCAATTGATAAACTGAAAGTGATAAAGAGAAACTTTGACAAACTCTGTTTGCTCTTGTTGTTGTAAATATGTAAGCCAGCATTCAGGTTTTCAGCAAAGATCATGAACTAACCACATTCACAATAACTTTCAGGTCTCAAGTCTACTTACATCAATGGCATAATCAACTAGCGAGCAATAATAATAAACCTCGAATGACAACACTTTCTCAAAACAATCATGATATGATATAACAAGATGGTATCTCGCTAGCCCTTTCTAAGACCGCAAAACATAAATGCAGAGCACCTTTAAAGATCAAGGACTGACTAGACATTGTAATTCATGGTAAAAGAGATCCAGTCATGATCATACTCAATGCAAATTAATAGTAATGCATGCAAATGACAGAGGTGCTCTCCTACTAGTGCTCTTTTATAAGAGGATGATGACTCAGCATAAAAGTAAATAGATAGGCCCTTCGCAGAGGGAAGCAGGGATTTGTAGAGGTGCCAGAGCTCGATTTTTAAATAGAGATGAATAACATTTTGAGGGGTATACTTTCATTGTCAACATAACAACCAAGAATCTCGATATCTTCCATGCTACGCACATTATAGGCGGTTCCCAAACAGAATGGTAAAGTTTATAGTCCCCCAACCACCAACAAGCACACTTCACAGCTAGCCCGAAACAACGGGTACGGTCCAAACCAGCAACATCCCTGGGGGAGTTTTGTTTAATTATTATGACTTTGAGCATGGGACTGGGCATCCCGGTTACCAGCCATTTTCTCATGAATGATGAGCGGAGTCCAGTCATCATGTGAATAACCCACCTAGCATGGAAGATATAGACAGCCCTAGTTGATACATGAGCTGTTCGAGCATACAAAACAGAATTTCATTTGAAGGTTTAGAGTTTGGCACACACAAATTTACTTGGAACGACAGGTAAATACCGCATATAGGAAGGTATGGTGGACTCATATGGAACAATTTTGAGGTTTATGGAAGTGGATGCATAAGCAGTATTCCCGCTTAGTACAGGTGAAGGCTAGAAAGAGACTGGGAAGCGACCAGCTAGAGAGCAACAAAGGTCATGAACATGCATTAAAATTAATCAACAATGAATGCAAGCATGAGTAGGATATAAATCACCATGAACATAAATATAGTGGAGGCTATGTTGATTTGTTTCAACTACATGCGTGAACATGTGCCAAGTCAGACCACTTGAATCGTTCAAAGGAGGATACCACCCCATCATACCACATCACAACCATTTTAATATCATGTTGGCACGCAAGATAGACCATTATAAACTCTCAGCTAATTAAGCAGGGCATAAGCAGCTATGATCTCTAATTGTCATTGCAAGCATGTTTCATTCATAACAAGCTGAATCAGGAACGATGAACTATCATATTTACAAAAACAAGAGAGGTCGAGTTCATACCAGCTTTTCTCATCTCAATCAATTCATCATATATCTTCCTTATTGCCTTTCACTCGCACGACCGAACGGTGTGGATAATAATAATAGTGCACGTGCATTGGACTAAGCTGGAATCAGCGAGCATTTAATACAAGAGAGAAGACAAGGTAATATGGCTCAAGGTTAAATCAATAATAAAGCATAAGAGAGTCACTAAGCATCTTAATCATGGTCTTCTACTCTTGACCCCTGAAGAAAAGAAAAGAAACTATTTACACGGGAAAGCTCCCAACAAGAAAAAGAAGAACGGGTAATCTTTTTGGGTTTTCTTTTAATTACTACTACAAGGAAAGTAAACCAGCTAGAAGCTACAACTAATATTTTTTTGTTTTTCTTAAGGTTTTTTCTAGCACACGAGAAAAAGACTAAGAAAAAGAAATGAAACTAAACGTGGATGGTACAGTCAAAGAGTGTGAGCACCGACAACTACAATAAGTGTGTGAGCATGAATGTAAAGTCGGTAAGAAACACGTACTCCCCCAAGCTTAGGCTTTTGGCCTAAGTTGGTCTATGGCCAATATTGGCCTGTCGGATATCCAAAGTCGTAGTTGGGGTTGTACTGAGATGCGGCAGCTAATGCCTGCTGAGCTGCAGCTCGAAGGCGGGCTGCTTCCATCATATTATGATACTCATTTGCCTCCTCCATGGTTATAGTGTATCTCCCTTTTGCCTGAAAGTCAAACAAAGTAGGGGCAGGAAGAATAATAGGGACGGCATGACGCCTGTTAAAGATTAGTCGATATTTGAGGGATTGTTCATCCCTCTCTATAAACCGATGACTAGTCATGGCATTGTAATCCAAATGAGCAGGCAGTAAAGGTTCATCATTTTCATGAACAGGTACACCAAGACGGCGGGCTATGCGAGTAGCATAAATCCCACCAAATAAATCTCCTTGCAAACCATTATGATGTAGCCTACATGGAACAATGGCTCCCAAGTTATATTGTTTATCACCTAATACATCACTCTTGAGAACACTAAGATTAGGGACACACATGTGGCAAGCCTCATCCTTACCGTTTATGCATCTAACAATAAAGAGAGCAAAGTAATGAATAGCAGGAAAATGAATGCTCCCTATGGTAGCCTGTGTGATTTCTCTAGATTCCCCCACTGTGATACTAGCAAGGAAATCTCTATATTCATATTTGCGGGGGTCACCCATACTGCCCCACTGCGGGAGCTTACAAGCATCATTAATATCCTCTAAGTCCATGGTATACGATTTATCATAAAGGTCAAACAGGACAGTGTGAGAATTACGTGAAGATGAAAATTTGAACCTTCTCACAAAGGTATCAGTTAAGCCACGGTATTGAGGGCACTTATCTTGTATGAAGCCCTCGAGGTCAGCGTTGCGCACATATGCGTAAAATTCCTGCTTGATGCCCACCTAATCCATAAAGTCATCTGACGGCCATTCACAAGGCCGCACTTCAGCTTCCCTCGGTAGTTCATCGTCTGGCTCACGAAACGCGAGCCTCGGTTCTTGCTTCCTTGAAGATCCTCCTTGGAAGTTTTTCCTATGCATTTTTTTGAAATTTCTGAAATTTTTAGTAACTCAAAATAAAAGTTAACCAAACTCAACAAGATTGATAGCAACAACTCCTATAAGTGCCTGGAGACAATATCATGCATTAGAACTGCTTGGGACCAAAGAAATTTGACATGCAAGCTCAAGAACAAGGTCATCACAGCAACAAAAATTTGCAATAAATAAAGCACTAGAACAAAAACTAATTGGTCCAATGGAGGAGTCACATACCAAGGAACAATCTCCCCAAACAGTTTGGTGAATGGTGCTTTGAGCAAGGAGATCGAAAATGGCAAGAAGATGAGCTAGAACTCGTGCTTGAGCTGGTTGGTGATTTTTTTGGGAGGAAGAAGAAGAGTATGGGTGCAGGAATAAGTGGAGGGGGGCCACGTGGGGCCCACGAGGCAAGGGGCGCGCTCTGTGAGGGTGGGCGCGCCCTGGACCCTCGTGGCTAGGTGCTGGCTCCCCTCGCTGTGTGTTCTGTGCCATATATTCTCAAATATTCCAGAAAAAATCATATTTATTTTTCAGGGTATTTGGAGAACTTTTATTTTCGAGGTATTTTTATTGCACGGATAAGTCTGAAAACAGACAGAAAATACTATTTTTGCTTTATTTATCCTAATTAACAGAAAGTAAAAGGAGGGTACAGAAGGTTCTGCTATCTAGATTCACCCATCTCATGCTCATCAAAAGGAATCCATTAACAAGGTTGATCAAGTCTTGTTAATAAACTCTTTCCGAATGACATGAAACCGGAGAATTTTCGAATGACACTAGGTTACCTCAATGGGGATATGTATGTCCCCAACAATAAGAATATCACATGTCTTCTTTATAGTAGGAAGAGGAAATTCAAAACCTCCAATAGTAATAGTTGAAATTTTTCCAATATAATTGATACTGTGGACCTGAGGTTGTTTCCTCGGAAAGTGTACCGTATGCTCATTACCATTGACATGAAAAGTGACATTGCCTTTGTTGCAATCAATAATAGCGCCTGCAGTATTCAAAAAGGGTCTACCAAGGATAATAGACATACTATCGTCCTCGGGAATATCTAGTATAACAAAGTCCGTTAGAATAGTGACATTTGCAACCACAACAGGCACATCCTCACAAATACCGACATGTATAGCAGTTGATTTATCAGCCATTTGCAAAGATATTTCAGTAGGTGTCAACTTACTCAAGTCAAGTCTACGATATAAAGAGAGAGGCATAACACTAACACCGGCTCCCAGATCACATAAAGCAGTTTTAACATAGTTTCTTTTAATGGAACAAGGTATAGTAGGTACTCCTGGATCTCCTAGTTTCTTAGGTATTCCGCCCTTAAAAGTGTAATTGGCAAGCATGGTGTAAATTTCTACTTCAGGTATCTTTCTTTTATTGGTAATAATATCCTTCATATATTTAGCATAAGGATTTGTTTTAAGCACATCAGTCAAACGCATACGCAAAAAATATAGGTCTAATCATTTCAGCAAAGTGCTCAAAATCCTCATCATCCATTTTCTTGGATGGTTTCGGAGGAAAAGGCATGGGTTTCTGAACCCATGGTTCTCTCTCCCTACCGTGCTTCCTAGCAACAAAGTCTCTCTTATCATAACGTTGATTCTTTGATTGTGAGTTATCAAGATCAACAGCAGGTTCAATCTCTACATCATTATCATTGCTAGGTTGAGCATCATCATGAACATCATCATTAACATTATCACTAGGTTCATGTTCATTACTAGATTGTGTCTCAACATGAGAAACATATATATCATTGGGATTCTCAGGTGTGTCAGCTACATTTTCACTATAAGCATGCAAAGTACTATCATTTTTCTTCTTCTTCTTAGAAGAACTAGGTGCATCCAAATTAGCTCTCTGAGAATCTTGCTCAATTCTCTTAGGATGGCCTTCAGGATACAGAGGTTCCCGAGTCATTCTGCCACCCCTAGTCACAACTCTAATGGCATTACCATTATTCTTACTATTTAATTCATTGAGCAAATCATTCTAAGCCTTAAGTACTTGTTCTACTTGAGTGGTAGCCATGGAAGCATGTTTACTAATGAGTTTCAATTCACCTTTAACTCTAGACAGATAATCACCCAAGCATTCAATCATATAAGCACTATGTTGCAATTGTCTACCAACATAAGCATTGAAGTTTTCTTGTTTCACAATAAAATTGTCAAACTCATCTAAGCATTGGCTAGCAGACTTATAACAAGGAATATCACCTTCATCAATCCTATAAAGAGAATTTACCTTTACTACCTGTGTCGGGTTATCAAGACCATGTATTTCTTTAATAGGTGGTAAATTCTTAACATCTTCAACTTTAATACCTTTTTCTTTCATAGATTTCTTTGCCTCTTGCATATCTTCAGGACTGAGAAATAGAACACCTCTTTTCTTCGGAGTTGGCTTAGGGGTTGGTTCAGGAAGTGTCCAATTATTTTCATTGGCCAGCATATTATTCAGTAATAATTCAGCTTGATCAACTATTCTTTCCCTGAAAACATAACCAGCACAACTATCCAGGTGGTCTCTAGAAGCATCGGTTAGTCCATTATAAAAGACATCAAGTATATCGTTCCTCACAAGAGGATGATCAGGCAAAGCATTAAGTAATTGGAGAAGCCTCCGCCAAGCTTGTGGGAGACTCTCTTCTTCAATTTGCACAAAGTTACATATTTCCCGTAAGGCAGCTTGTTTCTTATGAGCGGGAAAATATTTAGCAGAGAAGTAATACATCATATCCTGGGGACTACGCACACAACCAGGATCAAGAGAATTAAACCAAGTCTTAGCATCACCATTTAATGAGAACGGAAACAACTTAAGGATATAGTAGTAACGAATCTTTTCATCATTGGTAAACAGGGTGGCTATATCATTCAACTTAGTAAGATGTGCCACAACAGTTTCAGACTCATAGCCATGGAAAGGATCAGATTCAACCAAGGTAATTAACTCAGGATCAATAGAAAATTCATAATCCTTATCAGTAACAAAGATAGGTGAAGTAGCAAAAGCAGGGTCATGTTTCATTCTAGCATTCAAAGACCTTTCTTTCAGCTTAGCTAATAATTTCTTAAGATCATATCTATAGTTGCAAGCAAGAAAGTCTCTAGCAGTTTCTTCATCCATAACATAGCCCTCAGGAACAATAGGCAATTCATATCTATTGGGAGAAGCTTCATCATCACTTGCATAAATATTATCAGTTTCAATATTTGCATTCTCCCTAACCCTAGCAATTTGTTCATCTAGAAATTCACCTACTGGCACAATATTATCAAGCATAGAAGGTGTTTTATCATACATAGCAGAAGTGGCATCATCAAGAACATACGACATATCAGATTCAATAGCAGGAGTAGGTGTTGCAAATTTACCCATAACAGATGGTGAATCAAGTGCAGAGCTAGATGGCAGTTCCTTACCTCCCCTCGTAGTTGAGGGTAAGATCTTGGTTTTTGATTCCTTCAAATTCTTCATAGTGATCAATAGATATAAATCCCTAGTGACTTAAAGAATAGAGCTATGCTCCTCGGCAACGACGCCAGAAAATAGTCTTGATAACCCACAAGTGTATGGGATAGCAACAGTTTTCAAGGGTAAAGTATTCAACCCAAATTTGTTGATTCGACACAAGGGGAGCCAAAGAATACTCTTAACTATTAGCTGCTGAGTTGTCAATTCAACCACACCTGGAAACTTAGTATCTGCAACAAGGTAATTTAGTAGCAAAGTAATATGGAGATAGCGGTAGTAGCAATAAAAGTAACGGTAGTGTTTTTTTAGTTTTTGTAATAGTAGCAACGAAAAAATAAATAAGCAACAAGCAATATGTGAAAAGCTCGTAGGCATTGGATCGGTGATGGGGAATTATGTCGGATGCAATTCATCATGTAGAAGTTATAACCTAGGGTGACACAGAACTAGCTCCAGTTCATCAATGCATTGTAGGCATGTATTCTGAATATAGTCATACGTGCTTATGGAAAAGAACTTGCATGGCATCTTTTGTCCTACCCTCCCGTGGCAGCGGGGTCCTATTGGAAACTAAGGGATAGTAACACCTCCTTTTAATAGAGTACCGGACCAAAGCATTAACACATAGTGAATACATGAACTCCTCAAACTACGGTCATCACCGGGAGTGGTCCCGATTATTGTCACTTCGGGGTTGCTGGATCATAACACATAGTAGGTGACTATAGACTTGCAAGATAGGATCAAGAACACACATATATTCATGAAAACATAATAGGTTCAGATCTGAAATCATGGCACTCGGGCCCTAGTGACAAGCATTAAGCATAGCAAAGTCATAGCAACATCAATCTCAGAACATAGTGGGTATTGGGGATCAAACCCTAACAAAACTAACTCGATTACATGATAGATCTCATCCGACCCATCACCGTCCAGCAAGCCTATGATGGAATTACTCACGCACGGCGGTGAGCATCATGGAATTGGTGATGGAGGAAGGTCGATGATGCCGATGGCGACAATCTCCACTCTCCGGAGCCCCGAACGGACTCCAGATCAGCCCTCCCGAGAGAGATTAGGGCTTGGCAGCGGCTCCGTATCGTAAAACGTGATAATTCTTCCTCTCTGATTTTTTTCTCTCCCCGAAACTGAATATATGGGATCTTGGGATACATGGGTGGAGCGTCAGGGTGCCCATAAGGCAGGGGGCGCCAAGGGGGAGGGGGCGCTCCCCCCACCCTCGTGGACATGGTGTGGGCCCCCTGGTCTGGATCTTTCTGCAGGTATTTATTATGTTTTCCAAAATAATTCTCCGTGGATGTTCACGTCATTCCGAGAACTTTTTATTTCTGCACAAAAACAACACCATGGCAATTCTGCTGAAAACAGCGTCAGTCCGGGTTAGTTCCAATAAAATCATGCAAGTTAGAGTCCAAAACAAGGGCAAAAGGGTTTGGAAAAGTAGATACGTTGGAGACGTATCACTATCTTATCTGGAAGATTAACTCCCACTTGATTCAAGTAATTGTAGTACCCAGACAATCTGAGCACATGCTCACTGGTTGATCTATTCTCCTCCATCTTGTAGGCAAAGTACTGTCAGAGGTCTTATACCTCTCGACACGGGCATGAGTATGAAATACTAATTTCAACTCCTAGAACATATCATATGCTCCATGGCGTTCAAAACATTTTTGAAGTCCCGGTTCTAAGCCGTAAAGCATGGTACACTAAACTATCAAGTAGTCATCATACCGAGCTTTTTTCAAAACATTCATAACGTCTGCATCTGCTCCTGCAATAGGTCTGTCACCTAGTGGTGCATCAAGGATATAATTCTTCTGTGCAGCAATGAGGAAAATCCTCAGATCACGGAACAAGTCCACATCATTGCTACTAACATCTTTCAACTTCGTTTTCTCTAGGAACATATAAAAACAAACGGGGAGCTACATCGCGAGCTATTGATCTACAACATAGATATGCTAATACTACCAGGACTAAGTTCATGATAAATTAAAGTTCAATTAATCAAATTACTTCAGAACTCCCACTTAGACAGGCATCTCTCTAATCATCTAAGTGATCACGTGATCCATATCAACTAAACCATGTCCGATCATCACATGAGATGGAGTCGTTTTCGATGGTGAACATCTTATGTTGATCATATCTACTATATGATTCACACTCGACCTTTCGGTCTCCAGTGTTCCGAGGCCATATCTGCATATGCTAGGCTCGTCAAGTTTAACTCGAGTATTCTGCGTGTGCAAAACAGGCTTACACCCGTTGTATGTGAACGTAGAGCTTATCACACCCGATCATCACGTGGTGTCTCGGCACGACGAACGTTCGCAATGGTGCATACTCAGGGAGAACACTTATACCTTGAATTTTAGTGAGAGATCATCTTATAATGCTACCGTCGATCTAAGCAAAATAAGATGCATAAAAGATAAACATCACATACAATCAATATAAGTGATATGATATGGCCATCATCATCTTGTGCCTTTGATCTCCATCTCCAAGGCACCGTCATGATCACCATCGTCACTGGCGCGACACCTTGATCTCCATCGTAGCATCGTTGTCGTCTCGCCAACTATTGCTTCCACGACTATCGCTACCACTTAGTGATAAATTAAAGCAATTACATGGCGATTGCATTTCATACAATAAAGTGACAGCCATATGTGTCGTGGAATTAACACGTCAGATGTCCGGTTTAGCGGACTTAGTTGTGGAACCATCGCACGGGTTAGCTTGAAGAGGTTAAAAGCACACAAAGGACACAGAGGGTTTATACTAGTTCGGCCCCTTCGATGAAGGTAAAAGCCTACGTCTAGTTTGGTTTGGTATTGCTTGGGCGTCGATGAACAAGGAGCAGATTGCTTGCCTGTTTCTCGATGGATAGACTTGCGTAAATTTCGTCTTTTTCTTACTGCTCAAATCTATTTTACTTTAGCCTCTTGTAGAAACCTGTTTCTTTGTCTTGATAAATCTGCAAGTTATTTGCCGGTTTAATCGATCATATATTGCTCCTGCGACGCATCAACCATGAATCGATGGTTTAGCTTCTTCCTTTTTTGTTATCATAAACCGGTAGCAGCTCGTTTCCCATCTGCTCCCGGGTTGTCAATGCCATTAGTCCCTTGTCTAAACCGTCGATGTAATTTGATAACACGATCCGGTTTATGCTTCAGTACTTGAATAATCCGGATTTTGCACTTTACTTTTTCAGCGCTTTCCTTCTGCTAATATGTCTGCCAAGCAGTTCGTTTCTTGCAACTGGGTCCCTTCTCGCATTACGGAAGAGGATTTAACCAATGCTGCGTCAATTGGTATTCTGGGCCCCCAAGCAGTTCTGAAATGGCGGGCCCCAGGGGATGAGTGTCCTCCTACCCCCAAAGAAGGAGAAATTATTGTTTTCTTCGACCACCTGGCCCGGGGTTTCAGCCCTCCCGGTTCAAAAAATTTCCGGGATGTACTGGCCGCTTTTCAACTCCATCCTCAGGATATAGGCCCAAATTCCGTATCAAACGTCTGTAATTTCCAAGTCTTCTCCGAGGTATACCTTCAAGAAGAACCATCAGTGGACTTGTTTCGGGACTTTTTCCACTTAAACCGGCGGACTGAGTTCACTGTCGGACCACATCAAGAACTGGGTGGTGTCAGTATTCAGAAGAGGAGAGATGTAGTTTTTCCTCATGCTGCTCTCCATATACACCCCAAGGATTGGAATCAATCCTGGTTTTATTGCAAGGATACCTCGCCTAAAGGAGGAAACCCACTGCCGGGTTATCGCGAACACCATCTTCCAGAAGATCATCCCTTGCCACAGCGTCTTACTTCCACTAAACGAGCCCGGTTTGCTTCTCAGCTTGCCAAGCTCAAAGCCTTTATGGCCAACGGATTGACTGGAGTCGACTTCGTGCGTTGTTGGCTTGCTTGGAGTATCCTTCCTCTGAGCCGGCGCTCCGGTTTGATGTATGAGTATACCGAAAAGACGAACGATCCCCAACGCCATATTGACGTAATGCTTCCTGACAAGGAAGTTACTGAATCTGCCAAAAAGCTGCTTAACATCTCTTTGGAAGAATGTAGCCAAACCGGACTGGCTCCCTACTATGAGAAGAATCCATTGCCAGCCGTAAGTTAATTTCTTCTGTTGGTTTCTAATCTGTTCATATCAATTACCCTTGTATTTATTTTACCTTTCTGCATAGGCCAACGATCCGTTTTGAAAAAGAAAAACTCAGGATAAGTCCGCTAAGCAGCCCCGCCGGAAAGCTTTCGCTGTCAAGAAGAAAAAGGCAGCTGCTGTCTCCGGTTCACATGTGGAGGAGGATGATCCGGATTCTGAGGTATGAGCTAATCCTGATATGTTTTGATCTCTTTTACCTAGATTTGTGTTAACAGTGTCTTCTCACAGGATTTGGCTGAAGAAGATAAAGCGGCAGAAGTTGAGGTAATCTCTCTTTCGTCAGATTCTGAACCGCCGGTGCCCAAGATTCGTAAGGCATCTCGGAAGTACCCTTTTTCTCATCCTTACGCTCAACTGGACCCCAATTTTCTTTTGATGAAGCATCAACATGAAGCCCGCTGGACTACACGCCATAGCGGCCATGTAGTCGAATCTTCCGTAATATCTCTCACTCCAGCTCGGAGGCGCCGCTCGGAGGTTTTACTCTTTCCAACTCTTCTTCATCCCAAGTCCGGACTTATACGCAAACCGCTTAAACCGTCTGATCCTAACTATCAGGAGACACCCTTATCATCTTCCGGTGAGTCGACTGCCACACAAGTTCCTACACTGAAGACTGTACCTAGGTAAGTCCCTTACCTCATCTGGTTTACTTTTGTATTTGCCCTTTATAACTCTGATTGCCTCTCCAATTTCTTTCAGCAAACCTAAACCTAGCAAAAAGGCAAAGGCCAGCAAAACGGCTGCCGAGACTGCTGCTGCTGATCCGGTGGCTGATCCGGATGAAGTCATCCCTCCAGAGGGCGAGCCTGCAATTCAACTTGAGGATCCTGCTCCCATGGACCATGAGTACACTGTCGCTCCTGAAGATACCAATGTAGAAGACGTTCTTGAACCGGCAAGTCCTGTCCGGACTAACCCTCCTCGGACTAGCCCGGCTCCAGCTAGTCCGGCTCATACTGCTGCCCCTTCGCAGCCAACCACTACTTCCTCTCCAGATGTTCAAGTAACTGGGACGGGTTTTACCGCTCCTGCTGAGCCTACCGTCTTAGCCAAGCACACTGCTAAAGTGGAGACGCTTCATCAAGAGAAGGGCAAATGGGGCACAGATTTGTCCAATTATGCCGAACTGAGTGCCCAGGAACTTTATTCCGGGTATTTGAACCGGCTTCATACCAGCCGCGATTATGAAGCGGGCTTGGTTAATATGATGAAGGACAAATACGAGGTACCTTACTTGTCTTTGCTTTTGCCTTCTTTGTATTTCTGTCTATGTCATGGTAGCCCCCAAGTTCCGGTTTAGCTTTTTGGAGGTGAACCGGTACTTCCAAATGTATGAAAATGATCTTACATTAGCCCCCAAGTGCCAGGGGCATAACTTGTTTTATGTGCCTGGGACTTGTCTGAATCTCTCTTTCGATACTTCAACTGCCCATTAGCCCCCAAGTGTCAAGTAGATAACTTGCTTATGTGCTTGAGACTTGTCTTTAATTGTCTCTTTTTGATACTTCAACTGCCCATTAGCCCCCAAGTGTCAAGTGGATAACTTGGTTATGTGCTTGAGACTTGTCTGAACTGTTATTTATTCCACTTGATTTTCTTGCAGGCTGACTTAACCCGGAGGGCTGCAGAAATAACTGAGCTCCGGAGTAGACTTGCTGTGACTGAGACTGCTGCTGCCAAGGCCAAGGACGATCTGGCGTTGAGCTTAACCACTGCTGAACAATTGAAAAAATATTTTGAAGCGGAGCACACAACCTGGGAAGTGCAGAGGAATGCTCTTGAAAAAAGAGCAAAGGACGCTGAAGAGGCTCTTAACCCGGTGACGCAAGAGCTGACCGGTTTAAAACAGCAAATAGAGCTTATGACCTCTGCCGTCTTTGGTAAATACTTAACTTGCATGTGCTTTCATCTCTGCAATCTTTATTCCGCTCCGGTTTAACTGTGATAATCATATACAGGGCGCCGTGTCACCCATCTTGGGGATGACCTCCGGAAGAAACTCAAGGCCTCTTATACTCTGGTTGAGCAGCTGTATTCCGGCGCTCAAAGGATTATAAGTGTGATGTCTTTTCATAAAGCGGCCCCCGCCACTATCCAAGGCACTTTGGAGAAGCTTTCTATATTGCCTGTACGCTTGGAAGAGGTGAAGAAATCTGCTGCACGAGCCGGTTCTCTTGTAGCGCTGACCAGAGCTAAGGCGTGGGTTCCGGACTTTGATCCGGAAGAAGCTATGAACGGGTACCCCAGCACCAAGGAAGATGGATCGGCCTTCTTTGGCAAAGACCTTCATGCTTTGACCAAAGAAATGCGTCCCCTTGCCAGCAAGCTTGCTGATGAATCAGATTTGACCAGGTATCATCCGGCGTATGACTTAAAGAATGAGCGGGTGGATCGGCCGGTTTATGACACCGAAAATCTAATCCCACCAGTGCGCCCCCATATTTTCGCCCCAGATGTTGATCCGTCCGACCTTATCACTGAAGAGATGTACTTTCGTGCTTTATCCAAGATCGACTGGCGCGTTCCTGATTTTCAGCCGCTTCAAGAGGATGAAGAGGTTCCGGAACAAGTCGATCCTCAGCCTTCGCGTCAGGGAGAAGCATACGTCACGATGCAAATAAGGCGGTTGTCTCGGCTGGCAGGCGGCACTTACGAACGACTTACCGTGGTCTCCCTCAATGTTGTTCTCCGTCGAACGCACGTCGCCAAACCACAACGTTTGAGATATCGTCGACGTCACCGCAATGGCGAAGGAAGTCCAATATAGTTACTACCTCCATTTTTGTTGTACACAAGGCCAGTATATCAAAATTACAATTTACAAAAAGGCCACTAACACTAATCGAGGCAAAATTGATGGGGTTTCCCTCGTACTAGCAACCAAGGACATTATTATCCCCTACATGCATGCGGAAGTGAGAAGGTTGGTTTGCATGGCGCTGCATTAATCAAGTGATGATGAGTGAGATGGTTAGCTCTTTGGGCTTTGGAGAAAAAAATACGCATTAATTGACACGTGAAACGAGGATTTTTATCGATTAATCCCGCGAAGGAAACCCCACCTTTCTTTTTTAACACTAGTACTCTTAGTGCGTAGTACTACTACGTACTTATCCTGTTTGGGTCTAGGCCTTGCATTGCCATACTTCGCCACACATTTTTTTCCAAGCTTGCCTAAAGTTTTCAAAATGAAAAGGAGGTACACTTGCGCACGGCTGTCGCGGTCGCACCACACCCTCACACGGTCGCTCCTGCACGCCGCGGTCGCACCGCACGCTCACATGCACAGTCGCTCCTGCACGTCGCAAACACAACCAAGGGAACGCACGCTCACTGACACGTGCTGTCGCATGTGAACAAACCAAACTCAGCCATCCTACCGCTGACACATAATTTTCGTTCATAGAGTATGTTTATCCAACCGCATGTTGGGGAGTATCCGTACGACCCGTGCAGTGGTCTGTTGGGGAAGAAGAAGAGGTGAGGAAGAAGGGTTAGGAGACGTAGGATATTCATACAACCGCCTGAAATGGTAGACTGACCCAAGTCAGGCGACTTGCATAACAATATGTGTTTTTACACAGCAAAAATCCATAAAACAACAACATAAAGAAAAACTATCACTGCTCACGGAACGAGACAGCCTCGTCGTCTTTGGCTGCCGGTGTGAACCAGCCGTAGCTGCCGACGTGTGTCTCCGCACTATGGTTGTCCTCAGCCTCTAGCTACTCCTTCACGTGGAGCGTGCGGGCGCTCTGCACGGATGAGAGCACCGCCCGGTTCAAGTCGAGGACGTCCGGTTTCGCCTGGAGGAGGGCCTCGATGGCAGCGGCATCCGCGCGCTCCGTGTCAACTCGAGCCTCCGCCGCCCGGTTCAAGTCCAGGACGTCCGGTTCTGCCTGCAGGAGGGCCTCGATGAGAGCGGCATCCGCGCGCTCCACGTTGAGTTGAGCCTCTGCCGCCCGGTTCAAGTCCAGGACGTCCGGTTCCTCCTGCAGGAGGGCCTCGATGGTAGTGGCATCCGCGCGCTCCGCCTCAAGTTGAGCCTCCGGCGCCCGGTTCACATCCACGACATCTAGTTCCACCCGCAGGAGAGCCTCGACGGCATCGGCATGCGCGCGCTCCGTGTCGAGTTGAGCCTCTACCTCCCGGTCCTCCTTTAGTATCGCCAGGTTGAACCGCTAGTCCGCCTGCACCATGGGGGACTCGGACGCCGGCACGAAGTCGATGTCCATCGTCTCATACCCATCGAGGGCCTTCTACGTCGCGACCTCCGCCATGAACATTGGATCGCATTCCTCCTCCTCGTAGCTTGGCTCTAGAGAATTCGGGGATTGGCCCGCCGCAAAGCGAGCTTGGGAACGGAGGTCTCTGGCGCCGACCGCCGACGCGATTTCTGCGTGGCACTCCGGCGTCAGCATCTTGTAGTACGTGATCTTGCGGCGTACCATGGCTTTTCGGTGAACTAGGGAACGCTTGATGCGGGCTAGGGGATCGAAAGGTGGGGGAAGGGGCTGGAGTAGGCTGAGCAACAAAGGTTCTGGTGTGAATAGTGGTTCCCGTGACGACCGGTCAATCGGTTTTGACTGTACATCGCTCTTGTCGCGTTCGCGTTGCAGCCCGGCACGCTGGACCCTCCATGTTGCTCACCGAATGGAACATTCTTTGTCTTGCGCTTTCGCTCGCTTGTGGGACCGCAGTTGAGAGCAAACTGACGTCCCTCCCCCTCCCCCGCCTGCGTCATTTTATGCGGAGTAAATAAAAACAGAGGGAGTATACTACGGATGAGGATCCCCTAATGTGGCCGAACCCATTGAGTAACTGACATGCGGGGCCTAGCAAGCATGGGGTCCGCCAGTAAGTGACCGAAAGGGAGGATAAGGCAGGGATACGTATGTTAAAGGAGCTTCCAATGATATAATTTTCACATTATACATCTCATGTACTATTAATCTTTTCAATAGTCAAATGCGGTTTTGAAAAACGCATTAGAGCATGGTTAATAATATAGCCAGTCGATGGCTATAAGGAACTGCCATGTCATCTATCGATCTCATCAACATGAACCGAATTGGTTGTCAAAACTAAGACGCGAAGCGACACGTAGTGGAGGCAAAGTGAAACTTCAAACGAACCGTTTGTTTGTATGCATGTCGGACAAACTACAAATAAAAATTGGAAATACAAGCATGGTCTTGGCCCACATGCGAATGATACTCGGCACAATGTTCAAATGAGGCATGCGGGAGGATAGACTCGACCGGAGGGCGACATGATCGATGGAGAGGAATGAGAAATAAGCAAACGCCACATGATTATACTTGAATGGCTCAAATAAACAATAAGTTGTCTCACTTGGCCTACATAGTGAAAGGCCTAATGCGCAACACGGAGCACTGACGCTCGAATATGGCCAGGAAAATAGGGAAACCGACATGTGGGGCACACCTATCGGGACGACGTAGCGCAAACTAGTCCAATGGAGGAGCTGGCCGACGATCTCTTCGCCACCGGCAACCGTTCATGTGGGTCGTGGGGGCCAACAACGTGGCGCAGCTCCAGCACCGCCTCTGGACACGGCGACCACGGTGAGCGACACGCTCATCGTCGCGAGACACGGTCGGTTTCAGTGTGCCGAGGGTGGCGTTAGTGCTATGGCATGACCAACAGTATGTTTGGTTTGTGCCCAAGGTTGCCCCATCAAAGCAGTGGGTAACCAAAATTTTGGTTGAGGTTTTGGTTGCCCATGATTTGGCCGACATCAGCAAGAAAAATGAACTAGAGTTCGCTAGAGTTCATTGGCATGCCAAAAAAAGGCAACCATCCAAACAAAGATCAATCTTTGGGTCATGACCAAAATTTTGGTAAGGTGCACTTTGGCCACAATCCAAACACACGCCAACACCCGGCTCATCGAGGATGCACGGGGCGCCGGGACACATCCGCGGAGTGGTGTAGTGTGGCCAACTGCATCCTCAGGACCTGAGACCATGCCGGGTCGTCTTGCTTTTTCAATGACATGCGTCGATCGCATGTGAGCAAAGGACATCTCGAACATTGCCACGACCGCAGCTGACTACCCTGGCACACCAAAAACCCTCGTCCCTCGCGCTGTCGCGCTGTGCGTTCCCAGCCAGCGCCAGCTGCCCGCATTCATGCTGTCCGTCTGTATGCCGTCGTTAAGAGGCTCGGTGCCCGAGGAACCAACTCCGGTGACTTAATGACGCACCAGGACGCTTGGCCTCACCGGAATGCGCTACTTAAAGCGGCAACGCCCAGCTAACCTCCACACCATAGTGCATCGTCCTCCTACCTGGCACCACATCCGCCATGACCGTAAGTGCAAACGCTCTGCGTGAGAGATTGTCTTCGGGGATGGAGCTCGAGGTCGCCGCCCTCGCTCAAGTTGCCGCACAAGCGGTGGGCATGCTGGCGGCCGATGACGGGAGCACCATCAGCCACGCGTCCTACTTGCCGCCGTCCAACGTCCGGCACCGCCGAGGTCGGGGACTCCTTCGAGGATGAGTAGGGCATGGGAGTCGGCAGGGCATGGTGTGCCAACTGGTCGGTCCGTCTACTGTGTTCTACTTTTCCTCGCCGGAGACCGCACCTTCACTTCACGGGTCTTGAACCCCGCCCCTGTACATGGACATCGCAGATGGAGGACATCGGTCGCCGCCGTAGAATAGGTTTAGGGTCGGGTTTATTTTATTTTTCTGTGCTATAAAAGTTCGAAATGTTCTGAAAATCTGCCGTGTTTGCATTAATCTCGGCCGGTGTATATGAACTTTCACAATAATATAGTATATTGTAGGAGTACTAGCAAGATGCCCGTGCATTGCACGGAAGATCAAGATCTTGTAGGAGAAAGGATGAACAAGGGAAGGCCTTATCTGCAAATGCACATTCACGCATTTCACATCTACGGGAACCTACGAAAGGGTTAACTTAAATTGCCTCTCTCTCTCCTCCCCTGATTTTCATGGTGGTGGGCCCCTCCCTCCCCCGAATCTACAATCAACAGCTCACACATTTCACATTATGTTAATTACGTAATTGAGACTACGTAGGTGTAGCATTACTCGTCCTAAAAAACCCAACTAAGCCAACCTCCCAGCATATCGCGCGGGAAAAGACCCGGCCGCGCCGTTTTAGTCGGGATTACCGGATTACTAGTAGTAGTATCGATGGATCGCACGAAGCAACAACTTTTTTTGAGGGGGCGAAGCAACTATTTTAAAAGGAAAAAAGGCGGTACACTCACAGCACCCCTGTCGCGGTCACATAGCACCCCACACACGTTCGGTCCTGCACACGGCTCACGCAAACGGAACGCGCTTTGGCTTGCCTCTTCACTGACACGTGGGACTGCACTTGGAGAAACCAACCATGCGCCAAACTCCCCCGCCCACCGCGCGAAAATCCTCCCCCACCCAAAAATTCCCCCCAAATCCTAGATTCAAACGCCCTTCAACCAACTAGCCAATAGTATTCCCCAAACCCCCTCCCCCCATCCCCCTCCACTCCATACGCTCCGCCAAAGCCGTCCTCCCTGCCACGCCGATACGTCGGTGCTGCGGTTCGTCGAGGGAACGCACGTCGATCCTCTCGCTCCCACAGTATGCTCTCGTAGACTGCCGTCCACTAGCCGCGCCGCCACCGCTGGCGACATTCTTGTGGAGGCGCACGGCGGTCAGCGCCGCCACTGCTGGCGAAGTTCGTGTGGAGACGCATGGCGGTCAGCTTCTCCCACGGTACATGCATTCTAGACTGAGGCCCCGTGCATGTCGGTGTAGCGCTGAATGATAGCTGATAGACGCTGTTAATCTCACTATTTGCCGAAGTAGTTTACAGTCAATATGCTCTGCTTAAGAAGCTTCCTTGCCCTGTTTTGCACTCAATCTGCTTAGCTGAGATGGCATGCCAAGGCCGATTAGTTGCTAAAATATCCTGCCATATATTTATTGTGACGTAGATTGCCATGGTCTAGTAGCCAATCTATTAGGTGAAATAGCTCTACACCGTTTTATACTCGATCTTTGTTGCTGCGATGGCCTTCGATAGTTCGCTGGCTGTGTGCTCTGTTGGAAATACATAATCCATCAAGCTCGACCTCATTGACTGCTGAAATAGCCTGCCATAATTTAGCACTCAAATATGTTTGCTGAATTAGCTTTACATACATTTCATTACTTAGATTTGCTCGTCCAAATATCTTGCCATAGCTTTAGACATCGACCTAGGTATTTTCTTCTGGACTTCATAAAAGAACATATATGTTTTTCCTGTATATCTAGTAAAAGAACTAATTTGTATGTCTAACAGATGGACATGACTTGGATAACTTCTGCTCGAGGATTCTCCGCTGCATATGTTGAGGGGGTTGAAAACTTCATGAACTTTATCAGAGCTGAGTACGGTGGTCCAAAATCAGACGTGCTCTGCCCATGTAGCAGTTGTATGAATTCAGTTACAAGACCCCAGTCAACTGTGTAAAATCATCTACACTTGTATGGGATGTCGGTCACATATACTAGGTAGGTTCATCATGGTGAAGCTGTGAACGTCAATGTTATTGACTACGTGGAAGTAGCATATCACCATCTTGATATGCCTGATGCTCAGGTGGAAGAGGAGGAGGAGGAGGTGGTGGCAGAGCTAGTGAGTTTGACCAACATTGAAACAATGCTACGGAATGCCATTGCATTCCGTGAACTTTCACCTGCAGAAGAAAAATGGTGGGACCGCATGTTGGAACAATGCAACGTGGCTGTCACCCCAGGAAATAAGCTGTCAGTATTCTCAGCTATGGTCACCTTTCTTCAGGTGAAGACATCTGAGCGGATGACCAACAAATCATTCGATGCGATGTTGGCCGCTTTCCGCAAAGCTTTCCCAGATGCGTTTGAGCTGCCACACACCTACGGTAAAATGAAGAATTTCCTTCGTGAAGTTGGAATTCGATATGATATGATCCATGTTTGTAAGAATAATTGTGTTCTTTTCCGGAAGGATTATGCCAACTTAAGTGAATGCCCGAAATGCAAATCATCAAGATGGAAAGATGGCGATGCTGTGAAGAGGATTCCTCATAATGTTCTGAGACATTTTCCTATTACACCAAGATTGTAGAGGTTGTTTCATGATGCTGAAACAAGAGAGGATGTACTGTGGCATTCTAGGAACCAGGAGTATAGAGATCAGAATGTAATGAGCCATCCATCACATGGCAGTGAGTGGAAAAGCTTGAATCAGAAGCACAAAAAGTTTGTTGCTGATTCGAGTAACTTTAGACTTGGCGTAGCTTTAGATGGATTTAACCCATTTGGCCACTAGAGCGCCACATATAGCATGTGGCCAGTGCTTGTTATCCCTTACAACATGCCTCCAAATGTCTGCACCAAAGAATCAAACTACATGATGGCCTTGCTCATTCCAGGTCCAAAAAGTCCTGGAAAGGATTTTGATTTGTTCATGGAGCCTCTTGTGGAGGAACTTCAACAACTTTGGAGGGGTGTTCTCACTCGAGACCTATATAGCAGCCCACCAGCTGATTTCTTTCTGCGTGCTGTTATAATTTGGTGCATCCACGATTACCCGTTTTGTGCACTATGTCAGGGCGAACGACACATGGTTACAATGCATGTGTTCGCTGTGACAGGAATCCATTGTCATACGCAATACTTAGCAAGATCTGTTACATTGGACACCGCCGTTTCCTTGCCAATGACAAGCCGCATCCTAAAAAATACCGAAGACATGTGTTAAATGCAAAGCATGAAAACTGTGATGCGCCAAAGAGGCTCACCGCCGATGAGTTGCAAGTGGAATTAGAGAAGGTCGGGCATATTACACTAGGAAACCATCCTGATAATGGTAGCGGGAAAAGGAAGCGTGGCAGGGCAGAAGAGAGATTATTGTTTACCGTAGGTCCACTTTGTGGGACTTGGAGTATTGGAAAGATTTGGATCTGCGGCATAATCTTGATGTGATGCACATCGAGAAAAATATATGTGACAACATTATCAGCACGCTTCTTAATATTGAAGGCAAGACGAAAGATACCTTAAAATCTAGGATTGATTTGACACACCTGGGTATCAGAGAGGATTTGCAGGTGCAAGATGAAGGTAAACCATAGGATATGGCACCAGCTGTGTACATCTTGGACAAGGTAAAAAGGAAAGAATTCTGCGAGGTCCTGTCACGTGTGAGATTCCCACGTGGATTTGCTTCCAACCCTGAAAGGAGAGTCAGTGCAGATGGAAACAAGGTACAAGGGTTGAAAACTCATGACTGCCACGTCCTACTTCAAAGGGTTTTACCTATTATCCTTAGAGGATTGGTCCACGCTGACTTATACGAAGCAGTTGCAGAGTTGGGGCAATTCTTCAGGGAACTATGCAGTAGAAATATCAGGATAGATGCTTTGGAGCGTCTTAGAGACAAGATACCAACTATCCTATGCGACCTTGAGAAGATATAACCTCCAGCCTTCTTTGATGTGATGGTGCATTTGGCTGTTCATCTACTTGATGAGGCACTACTTAGAGGTCCAGTACAGTATGGCTGGATGTACCCTATTGAAAGGCGGCTATGTACTTTCAAGGGATATGTTAGGAACAGAGCTAGACCAGAGGGTTCCATTGCAGAGGCCTACATTGCTACAGAAGCGTTGACATTCTGCTCAAAATACATTGAAACAGCTGATCAGCTTAGCAAAGAAGTGGATGAAGACAATCCCGAGCTCAATGTTTTTTATTATTCTGTTCGAGTTACAGGGAAGAGTCGACAAGAGGACACACCTAAAGATTTGTACAAAATGGTTTAGTATGTGTTGAATAACTGTCCTGAGATACTACCTTATATCAAGTAAGTGCTAAGTACTGCAGCTTATACATCGCAATCTACTAAACTTGCAGCACATTCTTATATATTTAGATGTTTGACGCGATCACTATGTTGTGGAGCATCTACAAAAAGGATTTACTTCTGCAAAATCCAAGAAACATTGACAAACTGGTTATGGCAGGATTTGCGAAATGGTTCAAGAGCCATGTAAGCTTTTGAATTGCACTGCCAGTTTTTTAATATATTGAGTACGTAAGATGATCAGCTTGTCTATTTTCTAACCATAGGTTAAGAAGATGCATGAGGATGGGCAGGCAGTTGATGATGCCCTTTACTCACTAGCAATGGGTCCTGATACTCGTGTAAGACATTATGAATCTTGCGTTGTTGGAGATGTGCGCTACAACACCCTTGCACGAGACGAAGGCAGGAAGACACAAAACAGTGCCATCATGAGCACGGATACGTATGACAAAGAGACAACTGAAATGTATGCTAACATAACAGAAATTGTTCAGTTGCAGTATATCTCCAGTTTCGAGGATCATCGATGTGTGGTTCTGTTGTGCTGTTGTTGGTATAGCCTATTTTCCAGGATCGCAAAACCCAGAGCTGATGATTATTTCAAATCCATCAATGTCAAGGCGACGTACCAGACCAACGAGCCTTTTATTTTGGCAAATCAAGCAACACAGATATTTTTCTTGGAAGACACATTTGCACGTAGCGATGACTGGAGAGTATTTCAAAGGTTTGAGCACAGGAATTCGTTTAATGAAGTTGCACAACAAGATGATGCTTACACTACTCCTGATGTACAAGATAACACAGACGTTCCTAATATCTTTGAGAACCATCATCTCAATGACGCCGGTGAAAAGATTGCCTGTCGTGCTATGGACATACAAGAGTTGATCAAGAAGAAGCCAACATTCGAGGACGTTGATGACGAAGAAGAAGATGACACCATGGGGAATTACAATTCAGACTGATACACATGGCGAAGATGTTGATGATGCTGCTGCGGATGATGATTGCATTGCTTTTGTCGTATTTTCTTGTTAGAAGACGTTTTTTATCTACTATGTAAAATTGTGTTTGCTATGACAACTGAAACCTGATGAACATGTTGTTTAGTATTTTCCTGTGAGCACATCACTTGTTATGTATGCTGATTTGTGTTTGGTGATTGTATGATGACTAAAACATGATGACATTGTTGTTTAGTTGTACTTATATTTGGCTATGAAACTTGAATTTGATGACATAGTTTGATGTTGGACTGCAATTTTCTCGACGTCTTCGAATGAGAACAAAGCTGACCCGACAGGGCCTCTGCTAATTTATTTATTTATCACCAAAAGGGCCTCTGCTATTTATTTATTTATGAGCAAAAGGGGATACCCCCTGATTTCCGTTAATAGAAATCATTAGATGTTCACAACACTACACCCGGCCTGCTACACAGGTTTCATTCATTACTAGTTTCAGCAAAGTGCTCATGTCATAGCCACTGAATACATCACGAGTGCTACATACACTGCAAATAAAGAGACAATCTTCCTACAGAGCACATCGATTTCGCCCATTATCTTCACAAGCTCTTTCATCTCCTCATTGTTGTCAAGGCCATTTAGTAGCTGTTGCTTGGCCATGATCAGAGGAACTGCATCTTTAACCTTCTGCTCTGCATCTTCCTCTTCTGCCATTCCTTCAGTTACTTGTCCAACACCCCAACCTGCTGGTATTGGGATTCCTCGGCTAGCCAAATAATCAGCGTAGTTGCACTCCCCCACATCAGCAACTTCCCAGAAATACAAATCACACAAATCTTCCCTTTTCTGCATGAATCAAATTGGAAGATCATCAACCAAACTATTAAAAAAATCAGCAACTGAAAGCAGCAGAACAACACTTAAACATATTATGACTCCATGATTCGGGCATTTGTAGAAGACTCGCCCAGGGTTGAGGCTTGTGGTTGAGACGCGACGTATGACTTTGCATTATTTGCAGCAGTGGCACCACACCAACGGCAACGGGTTGCAATGAGCAACCGGCTGTGGTGCGCGTGTCGGCGGGGGTGTGATGAGACCCACAGGCGATGGTACGGGTGGCGACTTGGCACATATTTGGTTGTTGCCTGCTGAAGAGCAGGTGGACGAGCAGCTAGAGGACATGGTTGCTGCGGCCAAAGCTTCTGATGCGAGGCAGAGTAAGTAGAGAAGAGGAGAAGCGAATGTTGGATATGTCAGTTTCATTACTTGCAGAGTAGCATAGCACCATATATAGTCATAGTCTAGGTTTGGATTCGAATCAGCTATAGGAGCACGTCTTTCTTTTTTCTAAAACTCAGCAACGTCTCTTTACTGGTACACTAGCTTGTTCTGTATGCCTTCTCAAGTCTTTGATTCCTTCACCTTACATATGGGACCCACCGGAAGGGCCTCTGTATTTCGCGAAAAAAACATGCCCCCACTGACAGGTCGGACCTACCAGCTATCTTCGCACGCAAGGAAGTGCCTCCTTATTACGCACAAAAAAATGAATACTCCCCCTGCCAGCTGGAACCCAGCATCGTGGGAGGCTGACTTGTCGGCCAACCAAGTTGACGGAGACAGAGGACTTTGTCAACTTAGTCAATATGAACGATTCTAGCTCCAGTTACCGTACGATGTTCATCCAACAGTAGTACTGCTTCTTCAACCTCTGGTCTTCTTGCTCCAGCCGCCCAAACCAACGCCGGTCGTGCCGTGTGCTCCTGCCTCCCGTGGCCGGCTGTGATGCCGCTAAGGCCTCACCACCCCCTACTACTCCCACCGCTGGCCAGGGCATCCCTCTACTCATCCACACCCCCTGTTATTCTGCGGCGACGACAGCCTCACACGACAGCCGAACCAGTGAACCCTCATACTGCTCTCCGCGTGGGCATCGACTGCCGCGTCTTCCCCGGCTCCGCGTCGTCCCCTTCCTAGGCCTTGCCGTCGTCCACTGCCTTGGTGCTCTCGGCGCGGCTTGGTCAATCTGGTCAACGACCGACTTCCATCGGAAGAGTACTGTACATGGAGAGGCTGACGGCTGGGTCCACGACCACAACCCATTTTTTTGTGATTTACCAAATAATTCGCTTTGTCAGGCCTGTTGGGCTGCAAATCTTTCAAGACGAGGAGAGCTTCATTCGGCTGGCCGAGAAAATGGCCTATCAGTAATGAGAAATGGCCTGTACATTTTTAAAACACATCAAACCGGCAATTAGTTTCAAATATTTTTTTCGAGATTTTAAATTGCATTGATTTTTATGCGTGGACAATTTGTTGGATTTTATATTGATATGCATTTATTTTTAAAATCAGTTTGAATGTGATCAAAATTTAGGGATTAAAAAAGTTCGGACTGCATCAAAATATGCAAAATTTTGTATAATTTTTTAACCGTGGCCACAATATGGGCTGTAATGCTAACAAAAAGAATATGGGCTCCAAAAAAACCTTAAGAATTAGCAAATGGGCTGTAAATTGTTAGAAATAATGGCAGATGGGCTAGATGATGTTTTCCACATATTTGAGGCCTTCCTAGAAAAAAAGGTTGACGCAGAAGCAGTGACTATTGGATGTCCATCCAACGGCCGTCGTGCTTCTTCAATCTCTGCTCTTCCTGCTCCAGCCGCTCAAACAAGCGCCGGCGGGACTGCCTGCTCCCTCCTCCCCGCGGCCGGCTGTGCTGCTGCGCAGGCCTCACCGCCCCACCATACTCCCATCGCCGTCCTAGCCATCCCTCTACTCACCCACACCTGCTATTATTCTCCGGCGACGGCAGACGAACCAGTAAACCCTCATACAGTTGTACTCCCCTCCGCGCGGGAAACAAGTACCGAGTCTTCCCTGCCTCCGTGTCGTTCCCTTCCTATGCCTCACCGTTGTCCACCGCCCTGGTGTTCTCGGCGCGGCGCGGTCAATCTAGTCAACGACCGACTTCCATCGGAAGAGTACTATACGTGGAGAGGCTAACAGCTGGGTCCACGATAGCCGCAAGGAAGTGCCTCCTTATTACGCGGGAAATAATTATACATCCACCTGACAGCGGGGACCCACCGGACGGGCCACTGTATTTGGCAGAAAAAATGTGTTCCCCCTGACTGCTGGGACCCACCGGACGGGCCACTGTATTTTGTGAAAAAACGTCCCCCCCCCC